>PVHT021183693.1:54681494-54910646 GCA_004024745.2 Catagonus wagneri
GGGGTCTAATCGGAGCTGTGGCCACTGGCCTGCGCCGCAGCCACAGCAACGCAGGATCCGAGCCGCGTCTGCAACCTACACCACAGCTCACGGCAACGCCGGATCGTTAACCCACTGAGCAAGGGCAGGGATCGAACCCGCAACCTCATGGTTCCTAGTCGGATTCGTTAACCACTGCGCCACGACGGGAACTCCTAACATTTTAAGAAGTTAAATTTAAAAGCCAAACTTTTCAGAAGGACCTGTACTATTTTACGCTCTCAGCACCGGCAGCGTAGGCGTGTTCCAGTTGCTCCACATTCCTTGCCAGCACCGGATCTAGGATGCTTGGTCTTTTGTTTTAGCCATGCGAATGATGTAGTGTCTTTTGACTTTTTCGAGGTGCTTAAAATCTCAGGAGACGGTAATGGAGCATCATGCAGTCCTAGAAAACAGTGAGGAAGCTCTCAGTTCTGTCTCGCAAGAGACGTCAGTGTAGACGGTCAGCCCTCTGTATCCACAGGTTCTGCATTAGCGGATTCAACCAACCACGTATCGAAAATATTTGAGAAAAAAAATTCCGGAAAGTTTCAAAAAGCAAAACTCGAGTTGGCTGCATTGGCATCTATTTACATAGTATTTGCATTGCACTAGGTATTTTAAGTAATCTAGAGACGATTTAAAGGAGGAATTTAGGTATGCAAATATTACCCCATTTTATATAATGGACCTGGGTATCTGCAGATTTTGGTATCTACAAGGGGTTCTGGTACCAGTACCCTGCAGATACCCAGGGACAACAGTATCGTTAGATGAAAAGGCAAGCTGCCAGTCACTGGGCGTAGTGTGCTATCATTTTTTTAAGAGAAGAAAAATAGCAGAGTATGCCTATTTGCTGTGTGTGTTATACACATAGACTGTTGCTGGCAAGATGAATGAGAAACAGAAAATTAATTGCATCTGGGGAGAGGCACTTGGTCAAAGGACAGGGGCAGAAGGGAGAGTTACACATACTCTTGGTACCTTTTTGATTTTGTGCCCTGTGGACGTATCACTTATTCAAAAGGTTTGGAGTTCCCTGATGGCTCGGTGGTTTAAGGATCTGGCATTGTCACCGCTCTGCTGCAGGTTCAGTCCCTCACCTGGGAACTTCTGCAAGACACAGGTGCAACCGAAAAAAAAAAGGAAAAAAGTAAATT
The DNA here is from genome assembly GCA_004024745.2 of Catagonus wagneri. Lineage (NCBI taxonomy): Eukaryota > Metazoa > Chordata > Mammalia > Artiodactyla > Tayassuidae > Catagonus > Catagonus wagneri. The sequence goes on from PVHT021183693.1 coordinate 54,682,673, forward strand.
AAATTTAAGAAAAATAAAAACCTCTAAGATGCCAAGTATTGGCTCCCCAGTGGAAGTTCTCCCGAGGAGGCAGAGCCTAGATCGGGCGTGGCCCCACAGAGGCCTTGTCCTTGCCCTGCTGTAGGGCAGGAGCGCTGTCATGCCAGGCAGGGAAAGGGGCACACCTTGTTCCTAGGGGTCTCCAGGGCTTCTCACACTCCTTACCTGGCAGCGGTCAGTTTCTGGTGGGAACCGGAGCCGCAACATGTCCGTGGGCAAAGCGGTCCTTTAGTCTGTGTCTCTGAAACGAATGAATGAAAGTTCACCCCGCGTTCTGTTTGCCACACAGAAAAGAAGAGTGATGGGAAGAGTGAGCACCTCCTGCCCGCAGCCCCCAGCAAGCCCATGGCACCCCTCTTCCTGCAGGGCCTCTCCGACCTCAGCGTCATGGATGGGGGCCGGGTCACCATGACGGTCCAGGTGTCAGGTCTGTCCCTGCATCCTTCCCCTCGGGGGCAGACGGGAAAATGGGCTTGGTTGCAACGTGGCGTCTCTTCCCCAGCACGGATCCACCGGGAAATGAGCACGGGAAAGTCAGACTGTGGGCCCGAAGAAGTGGGTCCTCTTTCTGCTTTGTCTGGGCAGGATTTTCTGGCTTCGGGGTTAAGTGGTCCAGGGGAAGAAGATGGCCATACTGGAGCGGTGAGGGATTAACTGAAAACAGAGTGTGGCCGATCTAGCTGGGAGGTAGGGAACACTGGTCCTAGACCTGGCGAGGTGAGAACATCCAGACTCTCGGAAGAGAGTCCCAGTTGCTCTATTGAAATGTTCAGGGGAGAAGACGGAACAGAGGGCCTTCTGAAACAGAGATGAGTGACAAGAGCATGGGATGAGCCGCCCAGTGGGAGATGTCCCAGCGCTTGCCGGAGGCCAGCAAGAGAAGCCTGGGGAGTCTCCCGGCACAGACTTAGAGACACAGGCTCGTGCTGGCCTCTGATCAGTCCCGCTGACAGCCCGGAGGTCCTCTCTGGTTTTTCAGTTCCTTTTGCGCTGTAGGAGCAGTAAAGATGAGCTGGGAGAGACCCCGGGCTCTTAGGGATCCTTGGGTAAAGCCTCTGCTCCCACAGGCTGGAGGCATCCTGGAGCAGTGCAGGCAGAAGGCCGGGTCCCCGCCCCTACGTACGCTCCTCGAGTTGATAGAAATCAGAGGTGCTTGCCCTCCAGACGCGTGCTTGACTGACCCGTCCTCTGTCCTTAAGAGAGCCTGGTACCCCACAGCCTCCCCAGCAGCCATCCCTGGGGCCTCGTGCCCCGGGAAGCAAAACATCAGGGCTCAGCTCTTACGGCAGAGGAAACCCTCCCAGGAAGCCATGGTTTGATGCCCCCCCAAAATTGCTAGAAGCTACTCGGGGAAGTCGACTGGTAAAAACTGAAAATGCTTTTCACCACGAGCTGCGTGTGGAAAGCCAGCCTGGTGTCCGTCTCTACCCTCGGCCAACACCCATGTGGCAGCCAAGCGCTAAGGGAGCTTTCCTTCTGGTGAAAACTGACAAGGGGGTTTCTGTGGAGTCGCAGCAGCACTGCCTGGGCGTGAGTGCAGCGTGTGAGGCGGCGCCGAGCAGGAGACAGAGCTGGGAACCCGGCGATCCAGCTGCTGCTCCGTAGTCTCAAGTGGCGTGAATTCTCATTTTACAAATCACTCTCCCTGGGTTTTCTCCTTCCTCTCTGAAATGATACTTTTGTCACCTCTGGATTCCCCAAAGCTGTTGTTGAATAATTGTAATGAGCTTACGTCGGGTACTGTCTTTGAGCCAGCTGCTGTTCTGATCTGCTTTCCTCCTGGACTCCTCAGGGGACCGTACTGATTTATCGACTCCTCCCGGTAAACCGAGGAGGCAGTCCGGGTTAGAATATTTTACGGACGGGAAAACTGAAACGTGGAGAACTGCATGTTTAGTACTTATGTCACAGTGTGAAGTAGTAGAATTGCCGCAGGGTCTGGGGAGCCCCACCTCCCTGACCAGCCCCCTGCCCGCTCCGCCCTCCTCACCCTACAGGGAACCCGCCCCCTGAGGTCATCTGGCTTCATGATGGGAATGAGATCCAGGAGTCGGAGGACTTCCACTTTGAACAGAGAGGCACTCAGCACAGCTTCTGCATCCAGGAAGTGTTCCCAGAGGACACAGGCACCTACACCTGTGAAGCCTGGAACAGCGCAGGCGAGGTCCGCACCCAGGCCGTGCTCACGGTGCAAGGTGAGGCTGACCCGCTGACCGGGGCCGGCCGAGGGCAGGGACGGGGAGGAGGCGCTGCCACGGTCTCTCCAGTGGCGAGTGGAGGCAAGGAAACCGTGTGAGTCTCCTCTGTTCCCACCATGGACCCCTCCCTCCCTTGGTCCCATCCCAACCCCAGTCCAGCACGCCACCCTTCATCTCAGGCCCTGGCTGAGTGGGGCCGCCCTTCCCTGCCTTCGGAAGTCCCTGCCCCTCTCTAGGGTACTGGTGACAAGCTGCGTGGAGCGCTAGGAGAGAAATCTCCAAGTGCGCTAACAGTTGGGCAGTGATAGCTTTGACGGTGAGTTGTGGCCTGTGAGCGCCTCTGCTCAGGAGGAAAGACAAGGTGAACACACACAAAACAAGTGACAAGCCTCGATCCTACACCTCTCGGGTGGATCATTGGCACCTATCCCAGTGCCCCTGTCCCTCCTGGGTGACCCCCCCCCCACCTTGCTTTGGACGTACAAACTCATGTGAGTATTATCCTCTGAGAAATAGCCAAGGCAGATTCGCCATGAGAAGGATGTGCTCCACCTATATGTCCAATAAAAGTGATCTCTGAACAAGCTGTTCTTTGGGTGACACGCTGTCTTCCGACCTGCGCCCCCCGGGACAGCTAAGCGGATGCTCTGGGCCCAAAGACCTCCCTCTCTAACTCAGTCCTTTGCTGACTTCCAGAGCCTCAGGACGGCACTCAGCCCTGGTTCATCAGCAAGCCCCGCTCCGTGACAGCCTGCCTGGGCCAGAGTGTCCTCATCTCCTGTGCCATAGCTGGGGACCCCTTCCCCACTGTACACTGGCTCCGAGACGGCAAAGCCCTCTCCAGAGACACTGGCCACTTTGAGGTGCTGCAGAATGAGGACGTGTTCACCCTGGTTCTCAAGAATGTGCAGCCCCGGCACGCCGGCCAGTATGAGATCCTGCTCAAGTGAGTCTGCATGTCCCGCTCCCCCCTTTAAACTCCCCCCCAGCCCCCCAAATTCCTACCTCCCGACAAAATCCCCACGTGGCTCTGGGAAGCTAGAGGAACTACAAAATAATGTGGGGCTGGGCTTCAAGGTCAAGAAAGGGCAGCCTTGGTGCTGCCGACAAGCTTTCGTTTCTTCTACTTCAGAACAATAGAGGTTCACTGAGAACCTTCCATTCTGTGCTCAGACCCCCAAAGTCCTCCGTCTTATTACACCCTGGCTTGTGTTCCCCCATTGTTCGGTGTAGGACGAAAATGAGGAGGGAAGGTGGGTGAAAAATTGCAAAAGAGCAAACTCAAGGGACTGTATTCGTTATCTATTGCAGAGTAATAAATTATCCCCATACTTAGCAGTTTAAGGCGACAATGATGCTAATACAGTTTGTATGGGTTGGGAGTATGGAGCAGCTTAGCTAGTAATTTTTAGCTCAGGGTTTTACATGAGGTTTCCGTGAGGGTATCAGCGGGGGCTGCTGTTTCTGCAGGCCTGACTAAGTCTAGAGGATCCACTTCTATGACGGCTCACTGACGGGGCTGCTGGCTGGAGGCCTCGGCTCCTTGCTGTGTGGACCTCTCCCTAGGACTGCTTGCGTGTCCTCGTGACATGGCAGCTGGCTTCCCCAGAGCTAGTGATCCAAGAGGGAGAACCATGGGCGACCTGCAGTGTCTTCTCTGACCTGTCCTTGGAAGTCACACACCATGACTTCCGCCACGTTCTGTTTGTAAGAAGTAAGCCACTAAGTACAGCCCATACTCAAGTGGAGGGCAATTAAGTTGAACCTCTCGGACGGAGGGGTATCAAAGAATTTATAGACACTTTTAAAGCCACAACAGGGGCGTTAACTCTCCCCATTCCTCTGCCTGCTCTTACAAGGTCTTTCTAGGAAACGTGGGAGGGTAGGCTCCATGAAGGCATGCTGCTGTGTTCCCATTGCCTGGCATAGTGTCTGCCCATAGCACTAGGTAACTGTTTCTTAAATGAATGTGATCTAGAGATGTTCTTCTGCCTTTAAAATGCTCTCTTAAAATTCCATGCTGGAGTTCCCTTGTGACGCAGCAGAAATAAATCCGACTAGGAACCATGAGGTTGCGGGTTTGATCCCTGGCATCGCTCAGTGGGTTAATGATCCAGCATTGCCGTGAGCCGTGGTGTAGGTTGCAGACGTGGCTCGGATCCCGCGTTGTGGTTCTGTTGTAGGCTGGCAGCAACAGCTCCTGTTAGACCCCTAGCCTGGGAGCCTCCATACGCCACAGGTGCGGCACTAAAAAGACAAAAAAAAAAAAAAAAATTCCATGCCAACCCTAGCTTGATGGAGATAGAACACCAGCCCCTAAGGTTGGTATTACCGCTGAAAGAGAACACTTGTCTGCACCTTGACTCTGCAAACAGGTGGTGCCACATCCCAAAGATGGCTGGAACTGCTCTGGCTCAGGTGCCTGGCCACTTTGCAAGGAACTTGCTCTCCCAGATCAATCATTTCCCTGTACTGAGCCCATCGGTTTTAAGGCTCTGTAGCAATATGCCAAAGCTACTGCCGTGATGGAGCATTGTTCCTGCAGTAATGACAAAACCTGGCATGTGCTCTATCCACTTGGGTCCTTTCTGGGCATGTGCATTATACTTGTATCAGTTAGCTTTTGCTGTGTAACAAACCATCCCAATACTTAGTTACTTTTAAGAAAGTAGTCATTTATTATTTCTTAGGCTTCTTTGGGATTCTGCTAGGAAATTCTCCTTAGCTGGGCAAGACTCAGAAAACTTCAGCTGAGCTAATAAAACATCTGTGGTCAGCTAAAGAGATGGTCCTGGGCTGGCCAGTCATCATACCACCATCAGCTGTATGCCCAGTTCCATACAAGGTGGAACATACCACCTTGTACCAAAACCAGTTAATATCAGGAAGGCCAGTCTGCCTCTAAAATAGAGAAAAGATAGATTCTTTTTCCCTTAGACGAGTGCAAATAATGAAACCTGATCATATGTTAGAATAGAGCTTGGAGGAGTTCCCATCGTAGCTCAGCAGTAATGAATCTGACTAGTATCTGTGAGGACGCAGGTTCGATCCCTGGCCTCGGTCAGTGGGTTAAGGATCCGGTGTTGCTGTGGCTATGGCGTAGACCAACAGCTACAGCTCTGATTTGACCCCTAACCTGGAAACCTCCATATACCACAGGTGTGGCCCTAAAAAAAAGAAAGTAAAGAAAAGGGAATAGAGCTTGTTTGTTTGGAAGGAGTGGTGCTTTGAGACAATATTCAGGTAATCAAGCCAGACATCCTAGAAAGGATGAGCTTTTTGCGTGATTTTGGGGCAGATATGCAGAGTCTCATTGGATAGGCTGAGCTCAAAGCATAGAAAAGAGCAGAGCAAGGCTGCGGGAAGCCTGCCAGGCCGGAGCAGAGGGTTGCACTGGGAGGTCGGCAGGCAGACTGTCTGGGCCCAGCTGTGGACAGTCATAAAACTTAAACTGTCCTAGCTGGAAGGGACTTCAGAAATTATCTAGCAGCCTCCTCCTTTAATAGTGGGGGAAGCTGAGGCCTCAGGGTCACAGGCTTGTTCATGGCCACCCAAAGGTGAGTGGCAGAGCCCAGACTGGAGCCCTCGGCTCTGACTTTAAATCAGATACTCCTCTGTTCTTTGTTTTTCCCAAGCGCGCTGGGAACTTGGGAGACCTGGGACGCTTCACGAAGGTCTCCACGCAGGCAGCCCTTGCCCCTTTTCCCTCCCACAGGTCCTGCCTCTTCATTCCTTTGGGAGGCTGCTGCCCTGGCCTTGGCCTTGTCCCCAATGAGAGGGAGGAAGTCCCTTGCCCTGGAGAGTGTGTCCAGGCCTGCCAGCGGCCTTGCTGCCCTGCACCTTTTCTCAGACCCAGACCTAGACAGAAATCAGATCTAGACCTGAGACAGAATGCCTTTTGAGGAGGGAGACAGGGAGGCTTGGAGGAAGCCAGGGGGAGGGGCAGGTGCTCTCTGACCCTGCTGAAGTTGGGGGATACATACAGGTGGGTGACTTTTTTTTTTCTTTTAGGGCCACACCCGAGGCATATGGAAGTTCCCAAGCTAGGGGTCCAATTAGAGCTGCAGCTGCCAACCTATATCACAGCAATGCCAGATCTGAGCCACGTCTGCAACCTATGCCGCAGCTCATGGCAGCGCCGGATCCTTAACTCACTGAGCGAGGCCAGGGATCGAACCCACATCCTCCGTGGGTTCGTTACCTCTGAGCCACGACAGGAGCTCCATGGGTGGGTGATTTCTCCCTCCCCTCCCCTTCCCTAGCTCTTCTCTCCTGAACGAAAAGGAACAACGTCTAAAAATCAGCTCCAGGAGTTCCCATTGTGGCGCAGTGGAAATGAATCTGACTAGGAACCATGAGGTTGTGGGTTCAATCCCTGGACTCGCTCAGTGGGTTAAAGATCCGGTGTTGCCCTGAGCTGTGGTGTAGGTCGCAGATATGGCTCGGATCTGGAGTTGCTGTGACTGTGGCGTAGGCTAGCTACTGTAGCTCCAGCTGGACCCCTAGCCTGGGAACCTCCATGTGCCACAGGTGTGGCCCTAAAAAGCAAAAAGTAAACAAACAAACAAATAAATAAAGTCAGCTCCAGATTCTAGCTGAAATATTTAAAAGATTGATACTTGCCGGGAAGTTAGTTCTTCTAATTTTAAATTGACTAATTTTGCAAATAAAACCCAGTCCAGAGGTGGGTGAATCAGAGTGGGACAGGGTCCAAGGCTTTGTAACCAAAGAGCGGGCTTCTTATTCAGGGCCCGGGAGGCAGGGACTCTGAAGCATTCTGTCTGTTGTAAAAGGTACAGCTTTGTAGGGTAACAGCCCCCACCCTCTGTGGCAGCACCTGAGCTGGGCGTGGGGGTGCGGCCTCATCCTCTGCCACAGGCCTGACTTTGGAACCCAGTCGGTGCCGACACCAAAGATGGCCCACGAGGCTGTTGAGCGGGTTAGATGACCTGGGGTGGATCCCAGGCAAACAGGCCTCTCTGACCGTTGCAGGCTCCAAATGAACCCACGATTTGCCTTGAAGGCCCAGCAGAGATTTAAGTCTGTGGCTACAGAAACAGCGACCCCACCCCACCCCCACCCCCAATCAGGGCAAGGGCTGATCCACCCAGCAGGCCAGCCAGTGTGTCCCAAGTTCTCTGCCTCCCGTCCACCCGCTTCTACTGCCTGCTAGGTCCCTACTGCAGGGTGAGGCCTGGCAAGCGCTGAGCAACGGGCCACCTGCACCACCGCCTTCAAGTCATGTAATAGACAACAGAAGCCCCGACTTGCCTCCACCGTGGAAAGACAGAGCTGACTCCGGCTCAGGGTGCCCCACCGTTTAGAGCCTCTGAGGGGCTTGGCTGGGGTCAAGGAGGGTCGTCTGGCCAGTGCCTGCTCCTGCTTTCTGCACCCAGACCATGTTTTCCTTGTGACGGGAGGAAACTCAGCTGAGAAAAAGAGGGCTCCCGAGAAAACACAGCCCTGTCCCCCTGTCCCCCTGCTCCATGCCAACCCCGGGCCTCACACCGTGCCTGAAAGCAGCAGGGAAACAGAGTGGGCTCTACTGGCCATCAGCCTGGCGGAAGCGGGGTGCCGGGAGGTGGCCCTCACCCCCAAGTGACCTCCCATGCATGACTGGTTGTACGGCAAGTCGACCCCAGCCCCGTTAACTTCGGTGCTCGGTTCTCAGGGTGCCCCGAGGACCTCCCAGCTTCCCACGGCCTGGCTCGGAGGAGGCGCCTACCTGCTGTTTGTGCTCCTTTGCAGCACCCTAGACATGAAGCTCCCTGAACCTTGAATCTGCATCCTCGAGAGCCTGAGAGTGGGGGAGGTGGCCAGGAGGGGACCCCAGCAGGTGAGGAGGGCTGGAGAGCCCAAGAGACCAACGTCTCCTTCTCTCCAGCGGGTCCCCGGGACCCTCAAGAAGCATCTGCCACGCTGTGGGCTGCCAGCATCTGGTGGGAGCTGGCCCTCCATTGTAAGGGGGCCCAGGCAAAGCCAGGCAGGTACCCACATGCATCAGCAGAGCCGCATGGACACACGCTCAGTTCTCTGTCCACGTGAAGACGACTCACACACGTGGACACGTTCCCAAACACGGACCGGCGGGCACAGGTGCCCATCGGTAGAGCCCGGATACATGTGGTTGACATACACATACACACATAGACACACACAAATACGCACGTCCCAGAATAGATTTGTACTGAAGAGCACTGTAGGGTGAAATGGGAAAGTCACAGGTCTTGGATGCTAGTAGACCCGGGTCCCAGCCCCTTGCCCCATTAGCCAGCTTTGTGATTTGGGGCAAAATGACCGAACCCTTATAAGCTTCATTTTTCGTACCTGTGAAAACAGTGTTACCCCAGCCTCATAGGGCTGCTGGAGGAGTTGGTGAGATGGATTACGTGAGCTGCGTTATGTCTGAGGGAGGATCTGAGGCACGTGTCAGCCCCTGAAGTGCCAGCAAGACGGCCAAAGTGCAGGGAATGAGTGGGAGACACCGCCCCCACCCCACTGCATCCCAGAAGCTCCTGGAGTTCCCCTCCGTCCCCTTTGAGCAGTGCTCTGGACCGCACTGGGCTGTCTTGGGAACAGGAGAGAGAGAAGACTTGAGTCCTGAAAGCCGGAGGGTGCTGCATAAAAAGTGGTTATTTCCAGGCCATCTCCTTTGGCTTTCAGATCTGCCCCCGCAGCTTCCCTCTTGGCTGGTCAGAGCCCCAGCATGCCGGCAGGTGGCAGTCTCGTGTGGCCGGCGGGCTGCCCCGCCTGCTGTCAGCCCAGGGCAGCACAGAGCCTGGGACAGCCCCCTTCCCGAGCACTGGTCATAAACAGTTTTAACCACGGGTGGAAGAATCCAGAGCCCTCCCCACCCGATGGAAAGAGTCACCCATGCAGGGAGACACCGGTTAGGTTTTTAATACGAAAAGTTCTCATCTGAGGGCGTTAGCTGATGTGTAGGGATTGGAGGGTGTTTTCGTTTTGTGAGCAGATGAAGGGGACCCAGCAGCTGGAGCTCCTTGTGAGGAGAGGGAATAACCACCTCCGTGGGAATGAGACTCAAGGTCACTGGGCAGGCTGACCAGGGCTGTACAGTCTAGACCAAGCAGCGCCATCGCAGCCCCCAGCAAGTTTAGTCTTTGCTTTTCCTTGACTGAGTAAATGGTTGACTGATTGATTCATTATTTTTGTAATATACTTACTGAAAAGTACTCCTACTTTTGGATGCCTGCTTTAGCTATTGTCCAGAAGATTCTCTCCCCCGCTCCTTTTTTTTTTTTTTTTTTTTTTGCTTTTTAGGGCACACACAGCATATGGAGGTTCCCAGGCTAGGGGTCCAATCAGAGCTACAGCTCCCAGCCTGCAGCACAGCCACAGCATCGCCAGATCCAAGCTGCGTCTGCGACCTACACCACAGCTCAGGATAACGCTGGATCCTTAACGCACTGAATGAGGCCAGGGATTGAACCCTCAACCTCATGGTTCCTAGTCAGATTCTTTTTCACTGTGCTATGATAGGAACTCCTTTTTTTCTTCCCCTTTTTAAATGAGAGCTGGAAAAATAATGGGTGACCAGGGTGGGGGAAGATCCTGCCCTAAATCTAGGTCCGGTGTGGGCGTGTCAGAGTCACGGCTAAGCCGATGGCTCCATCTTCCCTGGAGCCCGCCAGCCTGTGGCCAAGTTCCTGCTGGCCTGCCCGCCTCACAGCCCTCAGCCGAGCAGGCCCTTGGCCCAGAAAGCCTCCTGATCTGTATTGATCCCTCGCCTTCTTCAGGAACCGGGTTGGCGAATGCAGCTGCCAGGTGTCACTGGTGCTACAGAGCAGCCCTGCCAGAGCCCCACTGCGGTGAGTGCCCCTCGGGGGGTTGCCTGGCCAGGCCCTGTGCCGCCACCCACCCACCCACCTTCCTCCTGGTCCCAGCAGGTCCAGCCCCGCAGCCCCAGATTGTTTGTATCCTCCAGCCAAGGCTGCCCGAGCCAAGAGGGAGAGACTGGAAGGGGGATGAGGGAGGGAGAGAGGGAGGGGGTGGATTTTTTTTTTTTTTTTGCACACACCCTTATAAGGCTACTGAAGTCATTACCGATGTAACAGACCAACTGAGCAAGCAGAGCGCCTCTAACCAAAGTTCCCTTCTCTAAACATGGCCTGGCCAGCCCCCTCCCGGCCCCCTCCCTGCTGCCTTCCCTCCCTCCCTCTGGGATTTGCTCTCCCCTGACGTCTCTTTCTTACCGGCCCCTTTTCCTCCTGCTCTTTTCCTTTTTCCCTTCACTGGTTGCAGGGGGAGGGAGCCTGCCAGCTGTGAGGGCCGAGGAGCTGGTGCCGATGGTGGTGGTGGTGGTGGTGGTGCCGGTGGTGACGGCTGCGGGAGCCTGAGGCTCGGCTGGCCGGCCAGGGGGCAGGGCGGCCCCGAGGAGGAAGACAGCGGCGAGGACGTGCGCGGGGTGCTCAGGAGGCGCGTGGAGACGCGGCAGCACACCGAGGAGGCTCTCCGCCAGCAGGAGGTGGAGCAGCTGGACTTCCGCGACCTCCTGGGCAAGAAGGTGAGCACCAAGACCTTGTCTGAGGAGGACCTCAAGGAGATCCCCGCCGAGCAGATGGATTTCCGCGCCAACCTGCAGCGGCAAGTGAAGCCGAAGACTGTGTCCGAGGAAGAGAGGAAGGTGCACAGTCCCCAGCAGGTGGACTTCCGCTCGGTCCTGGCCAAGAAGGGGACACCCAAGACCCCCACGCCTGAGAAGCCGCCGCCTCCAAAACCTGCCACCCCAGATTTCCGCTCGGTGTTGGGCAGTAAGAAAAAATTACCAGCAGAGAATGGGAGCAGCAATGCTGAGCCTTTGAATGTCAAGGCAGCAGAAGGACCCAAGCTGGTGGGCAATGCCCAGCCTTCAGTGTTTCTCAAGCCCATGGGTAATGCCAAGCTGACCGAGACCTTCAAACCCTTGAGTAACGCCAAGCCAGCAGAGATCCCCAAAACGGTGGGCAACACCAAGCCAGCAGAGATCCCCAAACCCATGGGCAATGCCAAGCCAGCTGAGACCCCCAAAACCGTGGGCAACGCCAAGCCAGCTGAGACCCTAAAGCCAGTGGGCAGTGCCAAGCTAACTGAGACGCTAAAGCCAGTGGGCAGTGCCAAGCCACCTGAGACCCCCAAACCTATGGTCAATGCCAAGCCAGCTGAGACCCTAAAGCCAGTGGGCAGTGCCAAGCCAGCTGAGACCCTAAAGCCAGTGGGCAATGCCAAGCCAGCTGAGACCCCCAAACCTATGGTCAATGCCAAGCCAGCTGAGACCCTAAAGCCAGTGGGCAGTGCCAAGCCAGCTGAGACCCTAAAGCCAGTGGGCAATGCCAAGCCAGCCGAGCCCCCTAAACCAGCTGGGAAAGAAGAACTTAAGAAGGAGGTTAAGAATGATGTGAACTACAAGAGGGGCCTTGCAGGGGCCACGGATAATGAAAAAAGCCCAGAGAGCCGAGGGTCAGCCCCAACCTTCAAGGAAAAGCTACGAGATCTCCATGTGGCAGAGGGTGAGAAGCTGCTGCTCCAGTGCCAGGTGTCCTCCGACCCCCCGGCCACCATCACCTGGACACTGAACGGAAAGACACTCAAGACCACCAAGTTCATCGTCCTCTCCCAAGAAGGTAAGACGATCGGGGCCAGGAGGAAGGGGGTCTTGGTCCCAGCCACATTCGGCTCCTGGAGCCCTGGCCTGTTGATGGTGCTCGTAGCCCAAGCCTGGGTGGAAAGGCCACTGTCTGTCCCTCACTCACAGGATGGGTGCCATACAGGGCCTTGGGCGCACGCCTCGCTCTTGTGGGCAGGGGTGGGAGCCTGGTCCCAAGACACATTCCCAGGTCTCGGCATCTGTCCGGCACCCCCAGGCGAGGTTCCCCAGAGCAGCCCTCGGCCTGGGCTGATGCTGCCACTCTGGCCCAGAGAGGGCTCTGATCACAGGCTTGGAAGTGGGGGCCCTGGGGCTGGGGCTGCCTAGGAGCTCGGGGCTGAGCTGCCTTTGAAACAGCATTTAGGTTCTGGGAAGGGTGTGCATGTCAGGATGTGATCTGAGGTCAAAACGACTGAGGTCTTAATAACACTGTGGGTTTGAAGGGACCCGTGGGGGACGCCGAAATCCCAAGCAGCCCCACGGCACACACTCGCAGGCAGGCAGAGCCGCTCGCTTCCTAATTTGGATGAGACTTTTGTTTGCTGGTATTCCACATTCTTGGGTCGTGGGGAGGAGGGGGGGGCCCTAAATCCTGCCATCTGGGGCCTTTCAGAGTTGGGAGTGCTCAGATGGGCTGGTTTATGCCTAGAGAAGGGATGGGGAGGGGGCGGGTATTTCTTTCTCCCCCCCGAACCCTCAACCTGTTGTGAGATATTTTTTGCAAATCCCAGTCCGGGATGGGCGCTCCAAGGCCAGCAGACCTCCCACACCCCGCTCTGGTGGCCAGCACCGGAACGGAGTCTGATCCGAGCTCCAGGCTGATGCTCGTGGCTTTGAACAGGGAAGGCTACAGAGCTCCTGGCGAAGTGGCATTTTATCCTTAAGGGGTAGAGGGTGGCCGCAGCCGAGGCCCCCCGTGACCAGGTCCTGTCAAATTCAGATCAGCTGAGATGTCAGAAGCACAGCCTCCCCCAACCCCCCCTCCCCCGGCTGTGCTGCCCTCTGCCGGCACCCCTCTCCCCCCGCACCCCATCTCTCATCCAGCTCCCTTCCTTCCTCTTCAAAACCCTAATGAAGCATTTGAAGAGATCGCGATCCCTCTGGGCTCACCATGAGGTTCCCGTCCTGACTTGAAGCACAGATGGCAAATCTGGAACAGCTGAGCCTTCTGACACCCACTGCCGAAGGCATCAAGGGGACACGGGTCCAGAGAGAGAGAGAGAGAGAGAGAGAAATAATGGTGGATGTTCTGCTAATGTCTTGACACGATAGCTTTTCCAGCTGAGGATCCTCAGCTCGGAAGGGGCCGCCCGAGGTCATCACAGCCATACCCCTGCCTCTGCCGGGTTAACCTGTCCACACCCAGGAGGGCACGGGGGCTGAGATGTCCAGGGAAGTGGATGCCACAGACTCCCCTGCCACCCCCGTGGGCCCCTCTCCTTTGGAAGATTTCGAGTAAGACTGACCTGAAACCTTGACTAGGAGCACTGCCCGGGTCACCCTGTGCCTCTCGGGGCAGGACGGAGGCTGGGCAGCCGCCATCCTCGCATGTGCGCAGCCCCGCAGGCCCGCACAGTGTGAGGCCCGTGGCTGTACCACCCTCAGGGAAGCTGACGCAGGGACAGCTGCAGGCAGTGCCCACAGCCATGCAGCTGCTCCAGGACCCGCCCGGAGACTGCAGCCCCACCAAGAGCTGCTTACAAACAATCCACTCGACGAAGCAGTGTGAGCAGACCTCAGACCTGATAGCAGAAATGCACCTGGGCCCTTAGACAGTGGCCGCTCACACCGGGAAGGGCCTCGATGTGTCATATATCTGCTGAGCACCGAGACCCTTTTACGTAAACTGGCTGCACCCCTTTACACCCCAAATCCAACTTAAAAAAATATTCTAAATATTTGCGGTTCCCTGAAAAAATAAGAACTGGGAATTCTCTTTGTGGCTCAGTGAGTTAAGAACCCAACTGGGATCCAGAAGGACGTGGGTTCAATCCCTGGCCTCGCTCAGTGGGCTAAGGACCCAGCATTGTCATGAGCCACTGCGTAGGTTGAGGATGCGGCTCGGATCTGCTGCTGCTGTGGCTGTGATAGGCCGCAGGTGGGCCCTACCTTCTTAGTGAAAAAGAACAGCTTTGCACTAACTGAAAACCATGTCCACTCATTGGCCCAGGCATCTTGCGCTTTTCTGTCATTTAATCCTCATAACCCCTAAACCATCCATCCAACAGAGACGTTAAGTACTTTGCCCAAGGTTGCACAGCTAGGAAGCAGCGGAGCTGGGACTGGACTGCAGGCAGTTGAGTTCCGATGCCTAGACCACTGAGCTCTGTCACCTCTCAGTTAATCCCTGCTCGGGTGTCGGCATACTGGGCCTTCCCTGATGGGCTCCCGGACAGCACTGCCCACCCAGGGAAAAGGCTAATGGCTGTTTACCCCTCGGCCCTGTCAGCAGCCGTCACGAGGCAGGATGACGGCTGGTGCCCTCTGAGCTTGTAAGTTCTGATATTTTCACTGCAGTAAAGGAAGCAGCACCTGAAGCAGGCCTATCCGCCTGCCACCGTAGGGAGAGGGCCTGGTCTCACCGCAGCAGCCACGCTCTGTCCCCTGTCCCTGCCTTAGTGCTTCACTCTCCAAATCCTCAAGAGCCCAGATCCAACATCTGCCTTATCAGGGGCCATGTCAGCAGGTCCCGCTTTAGGGAGTAAGGCCCTCTGATAGGTGTTGAGTGGACCTGCTCTCGCCAGACCTGGAAAGAGAGGGAGGGCAGGCACACAGGGGGATAAAACTCTTCCAGCCAAGTGCCCATGATGAGCTGCTGGGAGCAGGAGGAGAGGGAACTGAGTGCTGGGGCCGCAGGGAAAGGCTTGTGGTGAAAGAGCTGGGCCTTGATCTGAAGCATGAAGGCAGGCTGGGCTCCCTGCAAGGAGAGGGGGGCACAGGCCTCCCAGGCAGGGGCCTGGGGCATCAGGCCTGGCCCAGCGTTGTCTGGGCTGGAGAGGGAGTCACGGTCCCGTTGCATCCCCTCTTGTGCTAAGGACCCGATTCTTTTTTTTTTTCTTTTTGTCATTTTTGGGCCGCACCCGTGGCATGTGGAAGTTCCCAGGCTAAGGGTCTAATCAGAGCCACAGCCACTGGCCTACACCACAGCCAACAGCAACACAGGATCCGAGCCGCATCTGCGACCTACACCACAGCTCACGGCAACGCCGGATCCTTAACCCACTGAGTGAGGCCAGGGATCGAACCCACAACCTCATGGTTCCTAGTCAGACTCATTTCCACTGAGCCACTATGGGAACTCCCAGGAATCCGATTCCAGAGGCAGTCAGGAGCCCTCTAAGAGGCGGGAATGGGGAGCAGTGCGAGAAAAGCTGGGGGTTAGGGGTTTTGACTGATCCTGTGCCCAAAGACAAGGCGGGAGCTTACCGGAGATGTCAGGCAGAGAGGTGGAGAGGCCTGGACTAGCAAGGTAGCCAGTTTAAGACGCAAGGGTGGCATTGACAGAACCAGTTGCCTGGCCTAGAAGGCTTGGAGGTGGGGGTAAGGAGAGGGAGGAAGGGGTGGGGGGCCCCTGAGTGTCTGGCTGTGGGTGGCTGGGTCACAGTGACGGCATTGGTGTAGGTAAGGATGCTGGAGTTGTGAGGGGTTTGTAGGGAGAAGAGGAGACTGAGCAGGTGTCGCCATCCTTCGCGCCCACCGAGCTCCCCCTCCACCCCCACCTCCCTGACTCGAAAACCTTCCTGCTCTACTGCACTGAACCCCATTCTGTTACCTCGTCTAAGATTCACTTCCTCCAAGACTCCCCCTGGACTGTCCCGGAGGCCTCTGGCCATGACATACTCTTGTGCTCCAACTCCCCACCCCGCCTCCGTCAACGTGTGTATCTGTGACCTACCGCTAGTGGGTGCTGTTAATAGGTTTTAAGCGGGTGGCTTCTCTGAACCCTGTACCTCGGCTAGGAATCGTAGCCCACAGGACCCCCCAAACAGGACTATGTCCACTCCATTTAGTGTGGAGGAAATCAGAAGGCGAATGATGGCAGTCGGCCGAACTGGTTATTAATCCTTGGAAGGACCCGTGGAAGTGTCCCTGATTTTCCCGCATCCCCCAGAGCCGCTGGGCGGATGGCGCTCTTGCTCCCCGTGGCTGGGTCTGTCCTCCAGGCTTGCAGGGTGGCCTCATCAGGCCCTTTCTGGACCTGCAGCAAGGCTGCTCAGGCCTTGGCCAAGGACCAGGAGGCCCGTGGCCGGCCAGTGAGCGCTGCACTGCTTCTGAAAAGTGCTTTCATCTTTATATCTTGTTTCCTGTCCCCAGGCCAGGCCTCTCTCCCTGGCAAACATTTCTCCCCATCTAGTAATGAGAGTTCATTTTTGTTACTGTTGTCAACTGATGATTCATTTTTAATTGCCTTCAGGGTGGGATCTTGCAAAAGGCTTTTTCAAAACTTGTGTAAGTCCATCCTATCAAATACAAGCATGAATACAGCCCCTACTATGTGTGAAGCATAATTGTTTACGTGTGATCCACTTAAAGAATTCTGAGATAGGAGGGCTTTTTTTTTCCCCTTGTAGAAACTATATTCTTGTATTACTCAAAAAAGAAAAAAAAAAGGAAACTATATTATCATTTTCAATGGTAGGTTACATTTGACTAAATGTGAATTTCTCTTACAACGATCCTTCCAGATCACCCTTTACAGAAATATAGCTTGGTCATTCTCGGAATGGCAATTTTTTTTCTTTTTATTATAACCGAATTCCAGGCTCAGGACAAACATTCATAACAGACACAGTCAGTTCCCTCCAGGAGCGAGTATGGGAGAGAGGTGTGTGTTTCTGTAATACCCTGGGAAATATGCTCTGATCAAGGTGAGCTCAGGGCTCAGAAGGGGTGCATGGAAGGCGCCATTCCTAAGGAGGTGACCAGAGCCGAGTCCCACTGTCCCCACCTGCTCTGCTGAGCAGCCTCCAGGCCTTAGGACCCCTCTCCCCACACAGAGAGCAAGATGCGGGGGGGGGGGGGGGGTCTTCAGATTCCGTGAGGCCGTGAGGGGCTCTCCCAGGGTCCCTGCTGGCTGAGCCATTCATTGGATCCCTGGTGCTGTGATGACGGCTCCCACCCCCCCACCTTCCTCTCAAAATTCCCCACCAGAAAAAAAAAAAGAAAACCAACTCTGGGAAACGGTTTTTCTTCTGGAGGTCAGGAATAAGCTGTCCCACAGGAAATACCAGATTCTTCAATCTGGGCTGGCCCAGCCTCCAGGCCTGCCTGGGGGCCCTCCCCCCGAGCCTACGCAAATGGCCAGGGGTCCAGGCCCTGAGCAGCTTAGAAAAGCTGCCTCTCTGATGCTTTCTGCCCGCCTCCTCACCCCAGGAAGGACGAGGGCTGTGGTCTCCACGTCCCACCTCTCCCGGGGGTGGGGGGCATCTCTCTACCGTTTTGTGCCAATTTGGCTGAAGGCTGAAGGCAGCTGAGGGCCTGACACCGAGGAGCAGTTGAGGGTCAGGTTGTGTTGGGTCTGGGGGTAGCTGTTCACAGAGCCTTAGCCTCGAACTGAAGGAAGATGTCAGGATGGGGGTCCGTTTCTTCTAAGCCTCCTCTTTGCATCCCCTCGGCCTCCCAGATAGATGAACAGAAACTTCTCTCTCTAGAAGATAGTTACCTTTATTCCCCGATTCCTGGGCCTCATGGTTCCCGCTCTCATGACAGACTTCCTAAAAATCCAACCTAAATCCTTTCTGTTGCAGTTTCTGCAAATCCTGTCTCTTTCTAAACACAGTGGGAAGAGATCCTAAGGCATTGCCTTCTCCTATGGGAGAGAGTGGCGAGGTGGAATCTAAATAAGCGCTTGGGGACGGGGGAGGGGGGTGGCCGGCACAGGTCGGCCATCCGGCCCCAGGGGGTCAGCAGGACTGAGGTTTCCCTGCTGGAGACTTTCCACAGATGCCAAGAGAGAAAGACTCCTATTCTGTCTCTGTTTCCCCCTCCAGCCTCAGCGAGGCTCTCTGGGCCGAAGTGACGTCACGCTTCCTGTCTCTGAACATCCTTGTATTTGTCGGTCAAGGCTGAGCATCTGCCTAAGGGGCTGCGGAGGCTCTTGAGATTAGAGGCCCTCTGGACGCAGAGCCTGTGGGTCCTCGCTCCCGGTCGCAGCGCTCTGCGTACATCTGGGATATGCACAGCTCTGCCCGCTCGGGGCCGATGGCTTGTGCCGGGCACTGTGGCGGAAAAGGAGGTGGCCGGAGCGGTGGTCCCTGGCAGCAGGGTGCACGGGGCTCTGGCTCTGTCCTCCGCCCGTGTGATGACGGCTGCCCTGACAACAGGGCAGCTTTGGGCAGGACACCATGCTGCTGGCTCGTTTGCGTGTCTGATGGTCGGAACTAGGGTACCGCCACCCTCCTGCCTGGCCCAGCGGGCCCAGTCCTCAGCTGGCCTCTCTCCACACCCCGAGGGGTCCTCCAGAGAAGAGCCAGGCCTGGGCTGAGAGAGCTAAGATGCTGAGGACCAGCTTTCTTACAGCTGCCCGGCCTGACCTCACTTTCCCTTGGCCAGGCCAGGGGCTCAGGTGTCCTGAGCCAGGGGTGGACCCGTGGGAGAGAAGGCCATCCCATCCTCTCGCAGGGGTCCAGAAGACCCGGCACTGAGGGAGGCAGCCCCACCACGTCCCTCTCCCAGCCCGGGGCCCCTCACTGGCCGTGAGTCTCAGCCCAGACACCGTTCCTGAAAAGCCAGCTCCAGGGACCCAAGCTGGTCACCATCTCCTCCCAACAGATCTTGCCACAGGCCAGTGTCCCTGCTGGACAAGGAGCTCAGGCTCTGCCCTCCCCCACCCAGCTCTTTGTTCAAAGTGCCCTCTCCCAGGATCATTGCTGGAAGCTGTTGGAGCACCCTCACCTGTCACCGTCCCTACCAGGGTCTGAGGCCCTGAGCCTGACCACTGCTTGTCCCCCTTGGTGAGGGCCTGGGTCCATCCATCCCGTCTGGTGTGCCAACATTCACCAAGGGCAGAGGCTATTTCTGTCTCTTCGTCTTACCTTCCCATTATATCCCCATGAGACACTCGCTGGAAGTGAGGGTTGGGTACCAGAAGGGAGCGTATTTAGGGATCAGTTATTTCGGACCCAGGTTATCAGCAAAAAGTGCCTTGGCTTTGGTGGGGAGAGGGCGTTAGTTCCCACGGGGCCCTGACTTCTGGGCTCCCGAGGCGGCCGCATGAATAACAGTTGCCCGCGATGCTCCAGATGCAGACGGGTATTGGAGTCGGAACTGGTCCACTCAACAGTTCTTCTTCTCCCCCCACCACCCCAGGCTCGCTGTGCTCCGTCTCCATCGAGAAGGCCTTGCCCGAGGACAGAGGTTTGTACAAGTGCGTGGCCAAGAACAGCGCCGGCCAGGCCGAGTGTTCCTGCCAAGTCACTGTGGATGGTAGGTCGCGCCTGCCCCTTGCCGCCTTCAGCCATGTCCAAACAGAACCGCACCCCAGCCGCCATCCCTACCCAAGGCATTAGCTGTGAGGGTATCAAGGCATGTCTTGCAAAAACAGAGGCAGGAAGGGAAGCGGGACTCCACTTTCCACGGTCCCCTGTGGCCTTGTGGCCCCGCCCCCTGCTCACCTTGCTGCCCCGCCCCCCCCAATCCCGTACTGGTCCTGCCCACATGCCAGGCGGGGACACAGGGCAGGAGGAGAAAAGGCACACCCACAGGAAAATGACTACATAGTATTTTACAAGCCGCAGCAAACAGGCGTCAGTGCTTGGCAGGATGGACCTTTGAGGAGGAGGGAGCAGAGTGGGGTCCCAGGTCGGGGACGCTTCTTCCAGGAGGTGAGTGAGGGCTGAGTCGCTGGGGCGAGGGGACAGGCTGCCTCTGCAAGAAGAGAAATGTAGCCGTGATACAGCAGAGGGAAAGGAAGAGATGCAGGCACGGAGGGGCCTGTCAGATCCGAGTGGAGTTTCCTGAGGAGGGGTGGGTCCCGGCCGCCACGAGGAATGGGGACTTGTTCTAAAGAAATGCAGGGAACGTGTTTGCGACTCTCCTCTGGGGATAGAAACTTGGAAGCAGAACAACCCCATGATGGTTTAGGCCGCCACCCTCACTTGACAGCCTCGGACGACCCCGGCCACTCAGAGAGGGAAGGCTCCCCCCCATGAGAATTCCCCGCTCTGTCCAGGCCAAGCCAGGCCCAGGGTCCCATCTTGGGACTCCCAGTCCAGTGCCTTTTTTTTGATCTTTCATTACTTGCCTGGAACGAACTGTCTGAAAAGGTGGTTTGGGGAAAACAGTTTCTTGCCCTTGAAATGCCTGGTGAGGAACTATCAGTGACACGTTAAAGACCAGTGTCCATATAAGGCATCTTGAAGAGCAGCTTTGTTGTTCTTCTGACTGCAAATACGATCACTTGGCTTCTAAAATCCTAACCGGTGTCACTGGCCTTCTGCACGAGGTGAAATCCTGGTCTCCCTTCTGGATTTTGTACCATGAGTTCCTGATCCTAAGATCTGAGATCCATGATATGTAAGGAATGGGAGAAAAGGAAAAAGTCTTAAAAGTTCTGTTTGTTTGTTTGTTTTTGAATTCAC
Organism: Catagonus wagneri; assembly: GCA_004024745.2. Lineage (NCBI taxonomy): Eukaryota > Metazoa > Chordata > Mammalia > Artiodactyla > Tayassuidae > Catagonus > Catagonus wagneri. The sequence goes on from PVHT021183693.1 coordinate 54,703,132, forward strand.
ACAGTGGCAACACAAAGTAAATTGTCAATACCCGACAGTAAAGCTGAAATTGCGCAATATTGTGTGTTTCCCCCTGGAGTTCTGTGATGTGTTTGTCACAGAGTCTGACCCACAGATTTTATGGGTCAAAGTGTATGGCTGGTTCGGAAGGGGGCTTGAAACACATGTTTTGAGGCTGTGGGGCTGCGGGTACTTACTCTTGTCACCCTCCAGGTCAGAGTCCTGCTGCTTTCTAGACAGGTGCTGCAATTCAAAAAACAGCATTGCTGGGAACTTGACCCCAGAAGCCTGTTTCTGACAGTTCACACTTGGGACCCATGCTGGTTCCCACCAATCTAGAAGGCAGCCCCCTCTGCTAATGAGGTTATCTGTGTCTGGAATCCCCAGGCTCTCAGGGTCCTATTTACGTGGCTCACTGAGGACAGGACCACAGTTCATTCTCGTTATCTGCAAAGTGTCAGCACCTTTTCCAGAAAGAGCCAATGGTTTATTTTTAAAACCAAACTTGGTTTTCAAAATAAAATTTCCTATTTCCCTACAGAATACATTTGGGGATTCTTTTTTTTTTTTTTAAACATCTGGGGAATTCATTCCGCAACGAAAGGGGCTACTAGTTGGTCCCCTTCTAATGGACATCTTTGCTCTCTCCGCTGATCTTGGCCGTCGTAATTTAGCTATGGTTCTATCAGAGGGGACTCTGAAGGGTTTGGCATCTGGCTACACCAGACCTGGAGTTGAGTCTTGAGGAGAGCGCATGGAAGGGGATCCAAGGGAGACCAGCTGAGATAACAGAGCTGACACGCGGTTAATTGGGTTTTGTTTTGTTTTGTTTTCCCAAAGAGAAAAAAGGGCGGCCCCCTCCACACCCACTCTTTTCCCTGCCGCTGCACATGGAGTTATGTTCCTGTCCTGCATGTGGGTGGCCTTCTTGCCCCGGTTACCTTTATCTCTTCATCAAGGGCCACCCCTGGGCAGATTGTAAGAACCCAGGCTCCTGGGCTGCTCCCCCACCGCCTCTCAGCATCTTTCCCCTGTGCTCCTCACAGCTGAATAGGCTTCCTGCTCCGTCCCCTGATCCTCTCAGTTCCCTGCGCCTTAAGGCAATAGTTCCTGACTTAGAGACCCCAGTGGGGCCGTGCCACCTTTGGTATTAGCGGCAAAATTTTGTGTGCTTGTGGATTAGAGCATTTTTCTGAAGAAAGGGTCCACGGTTTTTAACCAAGTTCTTTGAAAAAGTCAGGAATTGAAATACAGCGAAGGCGTTCCCGTCGTGGCTCAGTGGTTAACGAATCCGACTAGGAACCACGAGGATTGGGGTTCGATCCCTGGCCTTGCTCAGTGGGTTAAGGATCCGGCGTTGCCATGAGCTGTGGTGTAGGTTGCAGACGCGGCTTGGATCCCGCGTTGCTGTGGCTGTGGCGAAGGCCGGCGGCTACAGCTCCTGTTAGACCCCTAGCCTGGGAACCTCCATATGCCACGGGTGCGGCCCTAGATAAGGCAAAAAAATAAAATAAAATACAGTGAAAAACCGCTTGTCCTAAGGAACTTGGGATTTTCAAGCCCAGTCATTGCGCAGTGTCGTCCATCACGGTCCGTCGGCAGCTGCCCCCCTGGACCTCTGGGTAGGACCTGTCTTGCATCCCTCCCCAGGGGCTTTGAGGTCCCTCCCCACTCGGGGTGGAGACCGCAGCTAATGCTGATGTCAGGCTGGCCCTGCCCCGAGAGCCACTCATTATCACTCGCACAGCCTGCGCCAGACACCATTTAGACTATTCATCTGTGGCCAATAGAATGATGAATATCAAGACCTCATAAAAGTGAGTTTGGCTCATGGACTGTTCTGTATTCTCCACACTACTGCTTCCGTCTTATAGTACGGACAGAATATAATGCAGCCCATCTGGCTGTTTTAATCCTGCTGTTTGGGTTGTTTTGGTGAGAAAAAGGGTAGCCTTGTGCTCTTGCTCACGTTCATACTGCTGTTGCTTCCAAGCGCGGCAGCAGGCATGAAAACTTGTACCACAGAGGGCAGCTGGAGCCTGCAGTGGGTAAGGGCCTGCCCGGAAACTCACCCAGGAGGAGAAAAAGCTGACCTTCCGGGCCTTCCGTGGACAGAGACTCCTGTGCATTTTTAGTTTATGCCTTGGTTGGACAGGGTGTCTCTCTCAATGGCAAAACCTAGGCTCTGCAAGGGTCAAAACACCCTTCCCAGGTCACGCAGGCAGAATTCAGGAGTTGCTGTGTCTCCGATCCCAAAGGCCAGGCCCTTCGAGCTCCCCTGCACAGCCCGAGTTACCCTGGCAGGACTCGAACCGGGGTGTGTCTGGTTCCAAAGTCTGCACCTTCTGTGACCTGCGTGGCCTCCCCAGCTAGTGAGTAACGTGCAGTGTCCACTGTCCAAGAGATCTGGGTCTCCCTGAGTAACAGCCCCTCTTACTGGGAACTGCTTCTGCGCCTCTGGCCACAGTGGCCCAGGCTCGTTCAGACCCAGGTGAGAGGTGAGGGGTGAGGAGGCAAAGCCCTTTGCAGGCTCAAGCCCAGACGGAGCAGCACAGGCCGCCCTTCCCAGCCACCTGCTGAGGGCTTCAGGCCGCAGGTACCCGTGAAATCAGGGGCTTCGTAACCACAGAGGGCCGTGCATGAATGTGGTAACGGTTGGCATTTGTGGGCGTTCGTTCAACCAGTATTGTCAGTAGCTGCTCTGCCCGGCATTGCTCCAGGGGCTGGTGTTAAAAGCAATCAACAGGAGTTCCTGTCGTGGCTCAGTGGTTAAAGAATCCAACTAGGAATCATGAGGTTGCGGGTTCGATCCCTGGCCTCGCTCAGTGGGTTAAGGATCCGGCGTTGCCATGAGCTGTGGTGTAGGTTGCAGACGCAGCTCGGATCCCGCGTTGCTGTGGCTGTGGCGAAGGCCGGCAGCTACAGCTCCTGTTAGACCCCTAGCCTGGGAACCTCCATATGCCGCCTAGAAAAGACAAAAAAAAAAAAAAAAAAAAAATGCAAGGAACAAAATGGAAGTTCCTCTTCTTAGAGACTTTACATTGGAGTGAGGGAGAGACACTAGTACAGATGAGCAGATGTGTCACATGATCTCTGGCAACGATGCGTGAAGAATGCAGAGCCGGTGATGGGGGAGGGAGGTGTTGCTGAGGGTGGGTGTGAGGCCTCTCTGAGGCAGAGGCATTTGACCAGGGGCCCGAGGGCTTGTGGAAGGAGTCCCAGCAGTAGGAAGCGAGAGGTATGGAATGGGAGCAAACCCTGAGCTGAGACCGTGCCAGAGACACTCCCAGAGGAGAAGTTAAGGAGGCCAGGGTGGCCGAGCCCTGGGCCAGAGCAGAGTGATGGGAAACGAGGCTGAGGAGGACCGTGTGGGCTGGGACCAGGACACTGGATTTTATTCTAAGTGTGGTGGGACAACCCTGGCCATGTAAAGGGTCACTCAGGTGGTGACCGGACCCATGAGGGGTAAGAGGGAGAGCAGGCGAGAGGTTGCCACAATAGCCCAGGCGGGAGGTGATGCAGCTGGGCCTCCATGAAAGAGGTGGGACGTGATCGGATGGCTAATGCTTTGACAGTAGAACTGATAGGATTTGCTGATGAATTAGAAACGGAGAGAGAAACAGATGTCAAAGGTGACCCTTAGTTTTTGTGAGCGAGCGCAGGACACTGGTGGTACCAACTGCTGAGATCAGAATGCAGGCCAGAGGGAAACAGTCAAGAGCTTCCTGTATGTCAAGTTTAAGGACGTCCGTTTAACATCCAAGTGGGCATGTCGCATGAGCAGGCATTTAGATGAATCTGGAGTTGAGGAGGGAGGTCGGGGCTGGAGGCAGGATATGAGGAGCCATCGGCACGAGGCCACTGAGTGTCCTGGGGCTAAAGGAGGTCGCTAGGGATGGATGTGGGTGGAGGACGGAAGGAGAGTCCAACATCGAGAGGCAGGGAGGCACAGAGATCTGCAAAAGGAGAAGGAATGGCCACAGTGACACAGGAAGAAATCCGGGAGAGAGTGTCCCAGAGGCCAGAGGGTGATCGTTGCCCTGAGAGAGGAGTGATGGAGATCGTGGTGTCAGATGCTCTGCCAAGAAGAATAAATGAGCCTGAGCATCGGCCTTTGGAGTTGGCAACTCAGGGGTAATTTGTAACCATGACGGTGGAGTTTAAAACCTCATTTGACGTGTACAGAGGCTGAGTGACATGCCGAAGGCCATGCAGCTAGTAATTGGCTGGGTGGAATTAAACCCACGCCTTGGCCCCTAACCACGGTGGTCCACTGCCCCCGTGGCCACCGAGCCTTTCTGATTGTGACTGAGCCGACTTCCACCCACCCGTCTTTTGTTGGCCCCGGTCTGCTCCCCTTGTCACCTTTGTTCTTTGCATCGTCACAGGCAGCTAACGTGGATTAGGCTGAACTAAATAAAATTGCTGTTTTAGGAGGTCAAAAATTCTTGGATATTGGCAAGCGGTGTGGTTCAACCTGAAACAAACAGATGAGGCACTTAGCCAGACACAGGCTAAGTACCCAGTAAACGCCAGCTCTGACTCCGCGTCCCACTCACCCCTCTGTGGGGCGTCCTTATTCCCATTTTCCTGGTGAAAAAGGTCAGGAACGTGCCCAAGTGTCCGGTCACGGACCTGCAGAGCCAAGAAGGCGCTCATCCTGACCAGAGCTCGCTCACCTCCAATTTTTTTTTTGTTTTTTGTTTTTGTTTATTTTTTGTCTTTTTGCCTTTATGTAGATCCGCACCCGTGGCATATGGAGGTTCCCAGGCTAGGGGTCTAACAGGAGCTGTAGATGCCGGCCTTCGCCACAGCCACAGCAATGCAAGATCCAAGCCATGTCTGCAACCTTCACCACAGCTCACAGCAACGCTAGATCCTTAACCCACTGAGCAAGGCCAGGGATCGAACCCGCAACCTCATGTTTCTTAGTCGGATTCGTTAACCACTGAGCCACGAAGGGAACTCCCTCACCTCCAGTTGTGACAGCCTGCCTCTTGCTCCTAGGCAGAAAGAGAGAGGCCGGCCCCTCTGCCCTGCCCCCTCGTGGGGCTCCTGGAAGCTCAGACCCCCTTCCAGAAGACTGCCAGGACCTCTTTCCCCTGCCTAGGTTTACAGCTCCAGGAACGACCTCTCTTGGGGGAGACAGAAGGAGAGAGGCCGCGGTAGAGAGTTGAGCCCGAGCTAGCTCAGGAGTGGAAGGGGTGAGGCATTGTCCATAAAAGGATGCGTTTTCCTCTCTCTGTAGAGGCCCCCATCTCCCCGCAGCACCACCTTCCTCTCTGCCCGTGCTTCTTTGGGGGCAGAAGCAGGCCAGCAAAGGACTCCAGCCCCAGGGCCCAGATCTCGAAACGGAGTTCAGTTTCATCACAAACTGATTAAAATAGACAGAAAATACACACTGCTCTTAAACTTTTATTACTATTATTTTTATCCCCTGGGCAGCCATGTGAGCACAGAGCTGGTTCTGATTAAGCACAGGGTCCTCCCAGCCAGCTCCTTGCAGTGGGTTCTCACGGATGCTAGTGGCTCATGGTGCAGGCACAGCCCCCAGGGGGCGGGGGTGCTGCAGAGGGAAGAAGGGGCTCCAAGTGTGGGGGTGTGTGCCTGGTTTAACAGGGAAACCTGAGCCCCTTTCCTCGAGGCCAGATGGAAAGATAAGACACAGGGGGAACTTCTGCAAACAAGACTCAAAGCACATGACTGGGTGGTAGATTCACAGGACAGCGTAAAGCAGACACCCAGGAGCTGAGGACAGATGCAGAGGCGGGAGACACGCAGCAGAGGGCCTTCGAGGAGGACTTTTTGAAGATGGAGTATTTTATTTTATTTTATTTGTATTTTTGTCTTTTTAGGGCCGCACCCGAGGCATGTGGAGGTTCCCAGGCTAGGGGTCCAGTTGGAGCTGTAGCAGCCGGCTTACGCCACAGCCACAGCAATGCGGGATCCGAGCCATCTGCAACCTACACCACAGCTCACGGCAACGCCAGATCCTCAACCCACTGAGAAAGGCCAGGGGTCGAACCCGCATCCCATGGATGCCGGTCGGGTTCGTTAACCACTGAGCCATGACGGGAACTGAAGATGGAGGATTTTAAAGCAGATCTGGGAAGGAGGCAAGGATATGAGGCGAACAGGAGAAACGAATGAATGAGTAAATGCCCATTTTTCTGCTCCGCTTTCTCTTCCTTCAAGCCTTGTAAAGCCGTGAGGTAGAGAGAGAAATTGTGTCATTCCCTTTGTACACATGTGGAAATGGAGAGCTGAGGCAGTTGAAATTATTTGCCCACCATCCCAGGATTGGTGCTGACAAAGCTGCAACTAGAGCCATCCTACCTGTCCATCCTACCTGTCACGATGCTTGGAAGGAAAGCCCAATATGACAGCACCAGGAGGGACGGAACCTCAGTCCCTGTCTACCTTCTCTCAGAAACCCAGGAAAACCTCTCTTTATGCCCCAGTTTACCCATCAGTTTAAAAACTCTCAGTCCTTATCTCCTGCCCCCAGTGCCCAGGACTCGCCAGGAGAAAGATGGTAAAGAGGGTGCTGATGCTAGGGAGAGAGGACTCTGTACAGACTCTGTTCTCCCCTCCTCTTCCTTCAAATGGGGGGAAGCAAGCAGATTTCCTGGTGTGCCTTTCTTTAAATTGTCAGTGGTTCTATCAGCGGTGCTGGTCTTGAAGCAAGGGAAGAAGGAGGGCCTGGACCAGGGGCCGTAGACTCAATCCTGGCCCTGGTTCCTGGCAGCCTGGCCAGCAAATATCAAGAGAAGCGGGGAGGAGTTCCCATCGTGGCTCAGTGGTTAATGAATCCGACTAGGAACCATGAGGTTGTGGGTTCAATCCCTGGCCTTGCTCAGTGGGTTAAGGATCCAGCGTTGCCATGAGCTGTGGCGTAGGTCGCAGACGTGGCTCAGATCTGGCGTTGCTGTGGCTCTGGTGTAGGCCAGTGGCTACAGCTCCAATTTGACCCCTAGCCCGGGAACCTCCATATGCTGCAGGTGCAGACCTGAAAAGACAAAAAAAAAAAAAAAAGAGAGAGAGAGAAGTATGGACAGACTTTCCTGACTCTAGCAATAGTGCCTGAGACCCTCTCTCTCTCTGTCTCTCTCATACACACAGATACACACGCACACACGCACACGCACCCCAAGGAGAGAGACTAGGAGTTTTCAACCTGGCAGCATATTACTGACACCCAGCCCTTCACCCAGACCAATTAAACCAGGATCTGGGGAGTGAGGTACCTGGGTCAGGTGTTTCTAAAGTGCAGCCAGGGTTGGGGACCACAGAGTCTGATAAACATGTGCTAAGGATTTTTCTGTAGTCGAGAATGACCGTGATATCTGGGGAAATGTGCCCCATGTGGGAAAATGAAATAACCCCATTCCCATGGGACTTGCTGCCCCTCCAGCCATGTCCACACGGAACCCGATGTGTGGGTGGCCCACTGAGGAAACAGGACACAGGCCACGTCACCTACGGATGGCGGAGACCCCTGACTCATCCTCTGGAGCTCTTTTGTCCTTACAGAAGGTGGCAGAGGGATAAACGCAGTGAGGAATGGGGCCAGGGTAGGGGGTTAATCAAGTTAATCAAGCGCCGCTCGAGTTAATCAAGTGCCGCTCGAAGAGATTTCTTCCAGCTCTGTTCCCTCAGTCCCATCCCCTGGCACAGACTGCTGAGAAGTTCTACTTAGGGATTACTCAGAATCGTTCCCGTGGGGACATGTGCACAGCTTTTGGCCAACTGCAGTACGGGGTGGTCCCCACAGCCCTGGAGGCCTGGGCCCCTCAGAGCCGCCTGAGCCTGCACGGGGCCTGCCCCAATTCTCCACTCCTAGATTGCCCGGCTAGTGGAGGATGGGCAGGCGTTGCGTTAGGAAGGAAGCCTGACTGGTGTGGAGGAGTGTGTATGGACCGACTCGGGTGCTGCAGAGGAAAGGGACCCAAATGCCATCTGGAAAGAGCAATGCACCCCGATGGGAGCACCAGGAGCGTGCAGGCCAGGGAAATGCCCAGCCCCTACTTCTTTGCTTGTACGCCCACCCCCCAAAGCCCCAGGAGCCCAGGCTGGAAAGAGAGCACGTGTTAGCAGCTGCTCCATCCTGGAGGTGGGGACAGGGAGCTGGCCCTTCCTCCCTGGCCAAGCCACAGGAATGTGGCCAAGCCTCCGCTGGAAAGTCCCACCCCCGTCCTTTCTCCCTGGGCACTTCCTCTCCAGGAGCAGGAAAAGGATGCACAGGAAGAGGCTCTTGAGGGGCGAGGCTCCCTCCCAGCGTGGACCCTGAAGGGAGTCGCTTGTGGGGAAGATGCTGGAGCAGAGTGATAGCGGGGCAGCGAGCTCCTTCTTATCCTGGCTGGCTTCCCCACAACTTCCTGGGGTCCAGCCTCCTCGGGGCCCCATGAGGGCCTTTTTGCGCCCAGCCCAGCACCGTGTAACCCTGCTGCCCTGACAAAAGAGGGCTTCCCCTGGCATCATCCGCACTTGGCATGAGGGGAGAGAGAGAGAGTGGAGTACAGGCCCTGAGGAGGTGTGTGCTGATTCCTGCAGCCGTTCAGCTCTGCCCAGAGGCTGCCTCTGCGGGGCTGCACTGGGTCCGATTTGGGGAGGGTGCAGAAGCCCCACAACAGGTCCCGGGCTCAGTCCAGAGCGGGTGAGGAATGCCGGCCGCCTGCTCAGAGGCCTTCGTCTGGTCCGGAGATCTGGCCGTCAGTGCCCATCTGTAAATGGGAGTCAAAGAAAACAAGCTGCGAGCCCCCCTCCAGACCCTGAGCACCAGGGCAGAGACCTGGTCCCCTGCTTCCTCTGTTCGAGAGACCTTTCTATACAGAGCAGGCTTTTGGAAATCCAGGGACTTAAGACCCAATTCACTGGGCTGTATGGCAGAAATTGACTCAACATTGTAAATCAACTACACCCTAAAATAAACAAAAAATAAATACTTAAGCAAAACCATTATACAAATTTGGAGGAAAAAAAAAAAAGGGGAGTTCCTGTCGTGGCTCAGGGGGTTAAGAACTCGACTGGTATCCATAAGGATGCAGGATTGATCCCTGGCCTTGCTCAGTGGGTGAAGGATCCAGCGTTGCCGTGAGCTGTGGGGTAGATCACAGTCGCAGCTCGGATCCTGTGTTGCTCTGGCTGTTGTGCAGACCAGCAGCTGCAGCTCCAGTTTGACCCCTAGCCTGGGAACTTATATGTGCCTCAGTTGTGGCCCTATTGGGGGGGAAAAAAGAAAGGGACCCAATGAAGGGAATAAGTGGGGATTGGTGATTTGGTGATTGGAGGGCCTCCAACACCCCCAGCCCTGCCAGCGATGTGCTCCCGGCAGCCCGCGCCTGCTGTAGAGCGGACGGTGTTAGCTAGCTCCCAGGATGGCCTGTTCTTCCATCTTCAGGGCGACTGCACTCAGCACCTGATTTATAAGGCCCAGTGGCGCGGATGCTTTTCTTTGGTGCTCTTGCAAGGAGGGTGCCCGGCCACAGACACGGTCTGTCCAGCAGACGCTGAGGGCCCTCAGGGTGGAGTGAGGAGGGAGGACGGGGGACTCTCATTGCGGTTGAGGTGGGATTTTTATGTTGACGCCTCTTCTGTTCGTTTTCCCGGGCAGCGGCCAACTCATGCGTGTTGTGGCCTGTTTTTGTTGCAGATGCCCCCACCGGAGAAAATGCCAAGGCCCGGGAGATGAAAGCCCGGAGGCCAAAGAGCTCACTTCCTCCCGTGCTAGGAACAGAGAGTGAGTACTTGCTCAGCTCTTCGGGGCTGACCCAGGACTGAGGGCCGGCGTCAGAGGCCCCGCTTCCTTGCCTGTGCTCCTCGGGCCTGTCCTCCCGCTGCTGCCCCGTGAGCTCCAGCCGGTGGCTTTTCCAGCCCTCCCATCTCTGTACGGCCCGAGCGGTCTTACCCATTCCTGTCCCCTCTCAACCGCCCTCAGGCCCCTGCTGCTTCCCACCGAGACCCCTGGGCCACCTTCCCCTAATCTCTCCCGCTGAAGTCTGTCCTGTCAGGTGGACCTTCCTACGTGGCGGCCCTGATTGACTGGATCAATCCTGGTTGGAATGCCCAGCAGTGCCCAGAGCCCAGCAGTCCCCTGCAAGTGATCCTTTCACACGTCGCGGCCCTGGCATACCTGCCACACGTGTGCACACGTTCTGACACCTGGCCTCGGCCTCTCTTCCCAAGCGCTGCCCCCAGCGCCTGTACTCCCCACTCTTATCCTCAAGCCAGACTGAGCCCCTCCATGTGCACCGACCGTCCCTGCGCCCCTCCCTTTGTCGAGGTGTCTGGCGCCTCTCTCGTGGGACAGACTCCCACGGGAAAGCCGGCTCATCCCCAAGTTCCTCCTTGCTCTGGCTGAAAGGACCTCTTGCCTGCTGTGAGCTCCCAAAGCACTCAGCCCCCGCTGGCTTTGACTATCTCCTTCTCAGGGTCCCGGTGATGTGTCAGTGGCTCATCCTCCCTCTGCCTCTGTAAGTTCCCTGGGCCTCCGACTGGGCAGACCCAGGGCTGCACCTCTCAGGCTGACGGTGCTGTGACCTCACCAGCATCTCTTACAACCAACCTGAAGCTGTGGTCTAAACAGCCAAGGGGGCAATGGGGCTTCTCCTGGGACCCTGCATGGCTGTCTCCTTTTTTGGATCTCGGCTTCCCCCAGGGCCCCTTGTTTCTTTCAGATCCATGATACTTTTATGGACTCACAAAAATATTTTATTACCTTATAAAATTAGAAAAAAAATTAACTTTTAGTTCAAAGAAAATGTTTTCATTCATAATAATATATTCATCTTTATACCAATGCAATTATAAAATATGATTTGTATATGTATGTATGTACATATATATATTATATATATATATTTTTTTTTTTTTTTTCTTCAGTGGAGGAAGGGACTCCCAAAGGCAAAAGCGCTTAGAGTCCACAGAGGTCATAATGCAGCCCTGGCTTGGCTTCCCCTATCAATTAGTTATTCGTCTAATTTTGATAGAACTATGCTTTGAAACGTCTAACTTTAACAGTAGGTAAGGGGTTGCTTGGACATCCCCAACACACTCTTTCTATGTTTTAAAAGGACAAAAGGCAAACTCTTAATTACCACACTGATAAAGGAAAGTGAGCTAGATTAATTCAAAGGAAGCCTGTCTTTTTCCAGTACAAGGCAGTGCTCTGTAACTTAGGTTTCTTCTTGTCTCTTCAAACAGCATATCTGCCTTCCCAATTAGGAGCTAGGGTTCCTTGTACACATACACCCAGGCTGGCAGGGGCAGGCTCAGCTATCAGGATGCCGGGGCAGCCAAATTGGGACGATAATTTCTCCTGGATGTTTAACCCCTGGGGAACCTCGGATTATTAAGAGTGGATATTTCATAAGTTGTTGGCAATGCAGAAACAATTCTTAGAAAACTTAGAATAAGTTCATGATTTTTCCCTTCCAAATGAATTTCTTGGGCCCGTGCTCTGTTAGTGATGGGAAATGTGGGCCAGGGAGACAAGGGCTTTTAGATGAGCTCCAAGTGATGGGCTGATGGGGCTGGTGTCCTCTCCTGGGGTCAGAAGCAGGCTTGCCTGGAGTTCAGCTGGGAGGCCTCCCGCCTCCCGGCCTCAGCTCCGGCCCGTCTATTCCGGGGAGATCCTGAGGGAAGTGAGGTGGGGTCAGAGGGGAGCTGTGAAAGAGAAAAACAAGCGGGAGACAGTGAGCAGACCCGGGACCTGGCGGGCTCGTTGTCTGGAGAAGAGAAGGCTGTGGAAAACCCCAGTCAAGTTGTCTTCACGCAGCTCTAGGCCTGGGCTCTTCCATTTGCCCGAGGAGCTTTTAAACTTCCGGCTGCCCTGGCTGCACCCGGACTAGGTCGATCAGCATCTCTGGCTGTGGGATCCGGGCTTCAGTATTTGTATAAGGCCCAGGGCCCTTCCATGCTGCTGCCTCAGTCAGGCTGGACACAAGCTGTTCCAGAGGGAAGCCCGGTGCCCACGCAGCGGTGGGTCTTGGGCAGAGAAGCAGGTCTCCTCATGGCCTCTGATAAATGCGTAACCACCTAAAGGGTATCTGCCTTTAGGGAGAGAGCAAATGCTCCGTGGTAGAGGCCGGGGAGGGGGTGAGGGGGCGTAGTTTCTTCCCCTCCAGATGTGCAGGGAGGGGGCGCGGTAGGCGGTGCCGCTTGGCTGGGGGGCGGGGCTTCATCTTCGTAGCAACGTAGCAACGGGAGACACTGCTTGTCACTGAAGGCGAATTCAGTGAATTCGCTGAATTCACTGAAGGCTTTTCTGTGTAGAAAAGCCTTCGAGTTGGAGTTACGGGCAGAGGTCTTACTCCCCCAAGAGTGGAAGGCGAGTCTCCACGTACAGTAATGGCCACATGGAATCCATCTGCCAGTCCACCTTCCCAGCCCCCATCACCCCAACTGTCACCCAAGGTGCTGCTGAGAGCATCAGCAGGGCGGTTCCCCGTGGCCCCTCCTCCTGCACACACGTGGGCTGGTGTCCTTCAGAAACCTGCCTGCATGCTCCGTGGGGCTTCCTTCCCAGGAGGCGACAGGAGATGAAGGGGGTGTCTTTTAGGTCTGCACCCCCAATTCTTTCCTCACTTTGGGGGATAATTTGCAGTGCTTATTAATTGCATACGTTCAGTATGCATGCCTTCTTGCTTAAACATTTTAAACAGTACAAGGATATACCAAGTACAACGTCAAAGCCTTCTTTCGTCTTACCCCTAATTGCACCCACCTTCTCAAAGTTATTCACAATTACTTTTTTCTGAATATTCACCCGTAACACGGGCACCTATGTCAGTTGGGTGTTTTTCCCACAGAAATGGAATCGCACAGTCTGTACACCTCTGCAGCTTGCCTTTTTCTCTTAGCATTGTGGTCGCCAGTCGCAGGCAACCCTGATTCCGTGAGAAAGCCCAGATTCTCGTGTCACTAAGTGGTGGGCTGTATATGTGTGTTCGTTTTCATCAAGGGCTAGGAAGTACCTAATCTAACCAGGAAATCCATCTTTTCTCCAGTGGCCCCGGGGGAAGGCTGAGCCGTTTCCTTGTCAAACAGACGGCGGCCAGATCCCTGTCTGCACGTCCTGCCCGCCCCAGGTCGGATGTTCGATCCCATAAAGGAGCTGTGGGGGGAGAGAGTGGACAGTGCCTGAGGGACCCTGAGCACCCCGTCTCCCTGCCGAGCCCTGGGGACCATGAGGGAAAAGCCAGGTCGTTCTGCCCCACGCGCAGGGGCTGGATGAGAGAGAACCGACGAAAGTTCAAGTTAACCTGCTGGACACCATCTCACAAGTACCAGCATGAGGAGGCGGGCGTCTGGGATGATTTCAGGATGAGGGAAAATCTGGGCCAGGTTATGAAGGAGGAGAGGGATGTGGTTTGGTTGAAGAGGAATGATGATAACTTTTTTCTCATGAGGGGAGACTGGAGGGAGAAAGGCACAGAACGAGGGTGAATATTATGAGGGCCCCCGACTCTATCTGCCCGTCATACAACACGGGAGTTTATGGAGCGCCCACCCAGAAGGCATCATCTTAGGCACTCCGTCTATGTCCCTTCAGGCGAGTCTCTCTCAAAGGAGCTACAAATAGTTGTTCCCATTTTATAGATGAGCAAAACTGTCCTGCCCAGAGTCTCACAGCTCGTAAGATGTGGAACTGTGAGGGCAACCCTGCTCTGTGCTGCCCCCACATGCCCTGCGCCCTCCACGGTCTCGGGGCCAGCCCATGTGCTGTCCACACAGCCTGGGCAGTGCCCACTAGGGGGTTAAAGGTCTGGCTGCCGTTAGCGCTGCGGGTAGAAGGGGGTGACAGCTGGCATGCCTCCCTGGTTCTCGAGACCTCTCAGGGTGTTTGCTGCATGCCTCGCAATGGGAATTTTTTTTATGACTTTATTTTGATAAAATTTCAAATTTGCAGAAAAGGTGCAAGAATAGTATGAGAAACTCTTGTATACCCTTTACTTAGGTTCATCGATTATTTACACTTTGTTCCATCGTTTTGTCATTTTTCTATGTATGAACTCATATGTATTCACCATTCATCAAATATTCATATCTCTATATATCTATATACACTGTATAGATACTATATACACTATATCTATTCATACATATATTCGCCTTTCTTCATATAGATGTGTATATATATAAATATGTACCATTTATGAATAGAGACATCATGCCCTTGACCTCTGAATATCTTATTGTGTATCTCCTTAGAACATAGCACAATGCGATCATTAAAATCAGGACACTTAACAGTGAACTGATACAGCTATTTAATCCACAGCCCCATATTCAACTTTTGTCCCTTGTCCCACTATCCCTTATGGCTGTTTTCCCCCCTCTTGATGGGGAGCTAGTGTCACTAGCACTCCTGGAAAACTTTATGCCGCCTCCTGCCCAGAGTAGGTCATCTCCTACCTTTGAAGAAAGAAGAGTGAAGTGCCCGGGCTGGGGGAGGAGCACCCTCACCTGTGGGGGGGCGGGGGTGGGGAGGCATCAGCACCCTTTCTTGTTGGCCCTTCAAGTGCCCACTTCCCGCACCCCATTCTGGGCACAGGGCACAGCCAGACAGCCCCTGGACTAGAGAGCAGGGAATGAGAGTCTTGCTTCTGCCTCTGATTGAACACGTGGCCTCGGTCAGAGCCCTTCCTCCCTCTGCACCTGTCAAACAGGGACCTTCTCTGACTGACCACAGACCTTTTCTAGCTCTGACATCAGGCCATTCAATAGGATGCTTTTCTTCGGCGTGACAGTCAGGGTTGGCTTTCTCGCTTCATACCCTCTGGTGCGTGAGGAGTCAAGGCTCCAGCAAGCACGGACACGCAGCGACAGAGACACCCTGACGGGAAGGAGGCCTTGTGCATAGAGTCCAGGCTGAGGGGGTTCCAGCTGGAGGGGATCCGACTGGAATTGTGAGCGAGGCCTTGATGGGGCTTAAGGAATGGTTTTTGAAAATGCAGAGAGGCTCTGCCAGTGCCATTACAGGCTCAGGGATCGCTCCATCAGTCTACAGAGCTGATGATCTTTTAGAAAAGAGACAGAACACCCATAGGGTGCTTTTACTACTAGAGAACCAGGGGTCTGTCCATCCCTGAAGTTTTGGTTCCCAGTCTGAAGTAGGGATATAGGAAGCATTTCATTCTTCAGATGCATTTGTGAGTCCCTGTGCTTCTGGGATGTGAGGGTGTTACAGGTGGAAACCCCCCAGCCTGAGCATCACCACTGCTTTCGGTCACCTTGACCTCACTCACTGCTGTCCCAGACTACGATACTCTTGCATGCCTTTGCCTGGTCCCTTGTATGCGTCTCTCTGAGACCAAAAGTCGATCACCTTGAAAGCATCTTTGGAGAGCGAAAGCGGTGTCCACTTATCCTGAAGGGGGTCTCCAGAATCAAACATTCCTTTTAAAGATTCTCTCCAGGTTGTCAAGAATGTTAAATCCTGATACGATTTCGGAGGCTAAGAATGTTAAATCATGATACGATCAGGACTTACTTGACAGGGAAAGGTGTGGGACCCTGGGCGAGAAGCTGGCGTATTTCCATGAATGTCTTTGAAAGCCAGCACCATCGCCCAGTTCCTCCCGACCCAAGTACTGGGTCTGAGGAGGGATAGCACGCGTGCCCTCCTCCACCACACCATGCACGTGACCCTGAGCTTCCACCCCATGCTGCTGCATCCAGCTCTCCTGTTGTTTCCCACTAGCCAGCTAAATGGCAGGATGGGTCTCCCCAGGGAGGGCCTGGAAGATGCCAGTCTCACAACGCTGGCGCTGCTTGTCCGGGTCATGCTGGGCAGCCTTTTTTTTTTTTTTTTTTTGCCTTTTTACCTTTTCTAGGGCCACATCCGCGGCATATGGAGGTTCCCAGGCTAGGGGTCTAATCGGAGCTATAGCTGCTGGCCTTCACCACAGCCACAGCAACGCAGGATCCAAGCCACATCTGCAACGTACACTGCAGCTCACGGCAATGCCAGATCCTTAACCCACTGAGCGAGTCCAGGGTTCAAACCTGCAGCCTCATCGATCCTAGTCGGATTCGTTAACCACTGAGCCACGACGGGAATTCCTGGGCAGCCCTTTTGACGGTTGTCCAGATGTTCTGTGTCCTGGGGGCTTAGAGATGGGCCTTTGCTGTAACAAGAAGAGCAGTGTTCTCCTGGAATCTTCTTATGCGACAGCCTCTGCTATGAGGGGAAGCATACAGGAAATTTGCCCAGAGATATTCATTCCGGGAAAATGACCAATACTTTTCCACAAGTTTGTTAAGGACGTGCTGGGTGGGGCCTGATGTGTGCGGGCTGGGGGTGGGGGCGGTGTTGGGGGTTTCCAGTGACTTGGAGCCCTGAGCCCGCCCTGTGCGGAGCGGTGGGATTCAGCGTCCATCTGCAGGTGCTCCCTGCGTGAGTGCTTCCTCCGCCCAAACCTGGGTCCCCTTCAGGAAGCCTGTGGTGAAAAGTTAATGCTGATTTGGGGAGTCACGAAGGGTTTGATGTCTATTTTTAGCTAACTACCTAAAAAGGGAAATGTCCCCAAAGAGACAGAGATCTAGGGACCTCCCTGTACCCAAGGCCCTTCACGCTGCCTCCTCAGTTCCCTTTGGCTTTCTGTTATCTCAAAGCCTTTTGAAGCAGTAGGACCTGCCTTCAGCCTCTATAAATATGTCCTGGTTGCCGGCTCTGATCTTTTGACCCTACTGATTCACTGGAGAGAGGGACTCGTGTCTCCAGATTGAGCCTTCTGGAAACTTCTGTAGGGTGCCAGCCTCCTCCCTCCTAGGGCAGAAGGAAGGATCGTGAGGGTAGGACAGCCTGCAGCAAAAGCAAAAGATGGATTACCCAGACAACTGGAGGCTGGCCTTCCCAGCCCTGCCCCAGGTTTTCCAGGAGGCTTCTAAATTCAGTGCTTTGATTCTCAATGTTTCTCTTGGGCTGCTTCACTTCTTCCAGCCTCGGTATCCTGTCTGGGGTGGAAGGCCCAGCACCTGGCAGCTTTGATCTGGTTGGTGACAAAGCAAGGGGATTTCTCCTTTTCCTGGGAAGCTGGCAGGAGGGTTCAAGCCAAGGGGCTTTATCTCTGAGCATCCGAGCCCAGGGGTGGGGTGGAGCATTCTTAGGAATTCTCCTATTAACAGAGATCCTTGGGGGTTCCACTCATTCCGTGAAGAGATGCTGTCAAGCCTGTGTCAGGCACTGTGCTAGGCCTGGGGATGTGGAAGGTGAACGGGGTGGGCCCTGCTCCTGTCCCCAGGGAGCTTGCTGGGTATATGGGTGCTGGGGACAGGTTTCTGCAATTACATTGCCTTGTGACGACTGCTGAGATTGAACTGCCTCAGAGGGGCATGGATTCCAGCATGGCAACCGTGATGTGTGAGCTTAGATGTATCCAAGAACGTGCAAGAGTCAGCAAAGAGCTGATGACAAAAGCCTGGCATTGCAGAAATGGAAGGGCGCCTGGGGTAGAGTACAGAGCAGTGGCCCCCAGAAGATGGCACAGGGACCAGCAGCGTCAGCACCCCGACAAGGCTAGGAACCGGTGTTCCTAGCAAGGCTCCCAGGTGATCGTCGTGCACTCTGGGTTTTGAGAGCTACTGATACTGGGCATCGAGGGCATTGGTGAGCGTGTTCCCCAAGACGGAACAGTTAGAAAGAAGGCTGGAGGTGAAACCTGGAGACAGATGGCAAAAGCCCTTGTCTGATGCGTTGGGCTTGATACTAAGAGGCAGCGAGCAGCCACTGGAGAGGCTGAGCCAGTGTGGTGGCATCAGGTTTGCATTAGAGAAAGACCGCCTTGACCACAGGGTGATGGATGGATTAGGGTGGGGACAGGGGACCAGAGGTCTAGGAGGAGGTGCAGTTAAGACGGGAATGGTGACAACGGGGATATGGGAAGTGACAGACCAAGGAGGTTTACCCACTTGCTGGAATTGAAAGATGTTAGTCAGTGACTGGTTATGGGCCGGGAAGGGGACTTGGGAGTAATGGGACAGGCGGCAGTGTGGGGAGAAGATCCTGGATTTGGTTTGGGGTGTGCTGGGCTTAGAGCATGTGTCACGGGAGATGGCGCTTGGAGGGTGGGATGTAGAGGTGGGCTCGGGAGAGAGGGCTGGGCTCCAGGGAAAACGGTGGGCAGCCGAAAGGGATAAAAAAAAGGGTCTCAAAGCAGTTTGGGGAGTTTGAGAGTCCGGGGAGCCGCGCTGTACCAGGAGAGGGACAGACACGGTGGCAGAGGAGAGGGAGGACACTCTGCCCACCTTGCCTGCCTGGAAGCCGTCATGGGATTCGCGACGATGCTTGGATTTTATTTTCCTTCCGTGACATTCCTATCAGACAGTGGCTCGTGCAGGACGTTTAGGGTGTTGGAGAAGCGGGTGAGGGACAAAGGACTGACAAGCAGTAATAAGATAATAAGGAGGTGCATCAAGGGAAAGGAGACTGCTTAGTGACTCAAGAAGCGCTGAAAGTCTGGGCATCTGGACCCAGCAGCTAGAAT
Organism: Catagonus wagneri; assembly: GCA_004024745.2. Taxonomy (NCBI): domain Eukaryota; kingdom Metazoa; phylum Chordata; class Mammalia; order Artiodactyla; family Tayassuidae; genus Catagonus; species Catagonus wagneri. The sequence continues at coordinate 54,721,620 of PVHT021183693.1, forward strand.
GCTACCTCTACCGAGGACCTGAATTGAGGAAGGAGCTCCAGGTGCAGCGGGAGAGACGTTGTGTTGGTATAAAGCGGGCCTGGCCAACAGTGCGGGCACTAAACAGGTGAAGGAAAGGTACTGAGTACTGAGTACTGAGTACTGGTGAAGAAAGGTGGGGGCGGGGCGGGTATTAGAGTACGCACTTTATGCTGTACCCCCCCCTGCACCCCGACGCAACTTAATTCATTACAACAGCAAATCTTATGTATTCTTCCCACATTTTTTGAAGTGAGGAAACGGAAGCTCTGAGAGGTTCAATAACGTGCTTGAAGTCACAACACAGCTGAGGGTGCGACAGGACGGTATCTAAAGCCAAGTCCAGTGCCGGAGCCTCTGCCCACTGCATGTCCGCAAAGGGACAGAGAAGGGTTTCGGGGACCTGGGTTGGAGGATGGGGCCGGGTGTCAGCTGGAGTGAAGAGGCAGCGGGGAGAAAGCAGCCATCTGCTGGGCGGCAAGGCTCTTAGGTCCTGTTTCTAACTGGACCACATGTGGTTTTATGGACCCAGAAAGTCACCAGACTTGTATTTACTTTGATTTTCTCTCCCCTGGAGGGCGCTTTGCATCATGAGATGGAAACAGGGTAAAGTGACCAGCTTGTGCTTGGCTGGGGTGAGAGCCCTGTGAGTAAATGGATGACGGGATTGTGGGTTAGAAACTCAGCTTCCTGAGTCCAGCTGTCCACGAGAAATCAGGTTTTAGAATCTGGTGGCTCTGCTTTCTAATCCATTAATTATCTTCTCCTAAACCCAGAACACAATGGATTTCAGCAGACGGTTCTATAAAATCCACATAGAATAGGATACAGAACCATCGTTAATGTTTAAAATTGTTGTTATGGATAGGAACCAAACCAGCTTTTTTTTTTTTTTAGGGCCACACCCATGGCATATAGAGGTTCAGGCTAGGGGTCAAATCAGAGCTGCAGCAGCCGGCCTATACCACAGCCATAGCAATGCGGGGTCTGATCCGCGTCTGTCCTACACCACAGCTCATGGCAACGCCGGATCCTTAACCCACTGAGCGAGGCCAAGGATCAGACCTGCATCCTCGCGGATACTAGTCAGATTCATTTCCACTGAGCCATGATAGCAACTCCCAAACCAGTTTTAAATGCTAACCAATTCAAACAGGAGATGCTTCAAATGTATCGAACAAACAGAAAACTTTGGGCTTCAGTCTTATGTGACTGTAACCCAGAAAGTTAGATAATAGTTTAGCCTCGACTCTGGCTGGGTCGGTTTAGCCAGAGTCCCCAAGAATGGTACAGGCTGGGCTTTGGCGTCATCTGCTTTTATTCCGTGCCCTTGACCATTAGCTCCTGGCCCAGCCCTCCGGGTCCTGGTGCCCTGCTTCCTGGCCCCCAGAGCCCACCCACAGCTGCAGTGCTTCCCTGGGGCTGCCCTAACAAAGCCCCATACACCGGGTGGCCTCAGCACCAGAAGGGTATCGTCTCACAGTTCTGGAAGCTGGAAGTCCGAAGTCTGGCAGGTCTGGTTGCTCGGGAGGCCTCTCCCCTCAGCTTACAGATGGCAGCCTTCTTGCTGTGTCCTCACGGGGCCTTCCCTCTGCGCGTGCGCCCCTGGTGTCTCTCCGTGTGCCCAAACTTACTCTTCTTATAGGGACATCGGTCAGTTTGGATCGGGGCCACCCTGGCAGCCTCCTTTTAATATAATCACCCCTTTAAAGTCCCTTTCTCCAAGTGCAGTCATATTCTGAGGTCCCAGGGGAGTTGGGGTACCAACCTATGAATGGGGGGGTACCCCTCAGTCCGTAAGAACAGCCCTGCACACAGCTCCTCTGTATAGGTGCTTCTCCTCTCCCGGAGGTGAGATCCTGGCTCTGAGAGGAGCAGTTTTCCCTCCCCTGGAGGGCGCTCTCTTCCATCTGTTCCCTTTCCCATCCCAGCTGCCCTGGATGCAGAGCGGTAGGGGTTCCGTGGCTCCTCCAGGCAGGAGGGTTCTCTGTCCCAGCCGGTACCCACTCCCGCAGGGTTTCGCTTTCCCAGGCTCTTCCCCGCTAGCATCTCTGGGCCCTCCCCCTCCACCTAGTCCTCGCCTTCCGCTTTCACGCCTGTCCTCTTCTCTCTCACCTTGGAAGAAAGCTTAGCTTGACACTTCCTCTCTTGTCACCCTGCTTCTCCATGTCCCTTTCACCTCCAGAATTCTTGCCTCCCTCTGTGTTTCCTTGAGAACCTCCTCTAGGAAAGCAACTTCTGAGCCCACCTTCCCTGTCCGACTCCGCCCATCACCTGATGCCACCCACGTCTTCCCAGTGCCCATCCTCCAACACCCTGGGCTTCAGCGACAGTCCTTCCAAGACCCCTGTACTTCATCCCAGCTCTAGGATCAGACCCTGGCTCTTTTGCGTCCTTCATGGCATTCCTTTCCCAGAAACTGACCCATCCTCCAGTTTCCTTTACAAGTACATGTTTGATCCTGAAGTCTTTCACTTTCAGCTTCCACCAGCTAGCTTCTAGAATTCTGATCCTGGGTTTCTAGCCTGTATGCAGGTTGAACTTTTTCAGCTACCACATTCTCTTGGACCAAGCCAAACTCTTCATCTTTCACTCCAAAATTTGATATTCCATCAATACCATTTTTCCCATTTATCCAAGCAAGAAATCCTCTGAGGAATCTTTGTACCTCCCTGTTGTTTAGTCCCTACGTTCTTTTAATAGTTCTCCCATCTCTTGCTTGTATTTTCTCTTCTGCTGCCTTTACCAAGGCCAAATCTTGACCAGTTTCTTCTAAGAGTGTGACAGTCAGTAGCCTCCTAAGTGGCCGTCCTTGTCCCCCAGAACTGGAAGGACGTGCAGGGGTCCTCCAGCTCAGCTGGACTGCTGTTTGCATCCGACTCCCTCTTTACTCAGGATACAGATCAAACTCCCAAACTCGACATTCTAGGCCGGTACTGTCCAGTAGAACTTTCTGTGGTGATGGCAACATTCTATGCTGTATAATATGGAAGCCACTAACCACGCATGGATATGAGCACTTAAAAAATTATTTCTGAATTTCTAGACAAGGAGAAAGGATTTCTGGTTATATTTTTGTCATTGATTTTTTAGCTTAATTCCACTTGTCAGAAAAAAAAATTTGGTATGGATTTAAGCCTTTGAAATTTACTCCTTTAGCTTCATGGATAACGTCATCTTTTTAGCTTTATTGAGGTATAATTGATATATAAAAAACTGCACACATTTGATGTAATATCTTGACGAGTTTGGACATGGACATACATCCATGATGCCATCATCACCACAGGGTACTAAATAATTTCCTTCACCTGCAAATATTTCCTGGGTTCCTATACCTGTGTGCATTTGGTAAGAAGACTTAACACGAGATCTGTCCTCGTAACATCATTTAAAGCGCACAATGCCATATTGTTAACACTGTTTACCTTATCATACAGAAGATCTCTAGAATTTATTCATCTTGCATAGCAGAAACTTTGTATCCATTAGAAGACAATCTCCCATGTCTCCCTCTCCCCAGCTCCTGGCAACTACCGGTCTGATTCTCTGCTGTTATGGAAAACTGTAGCTATTTGATACCATGTGGATAGGGAGGATGTCATTGGTTAAATTTTCCATTTTTCATGTTAAAGTAGAATTTACATACAGTGAAATCCCCCCATTCTAGTGCACAGTTCTATGAGTCCTGACAAATGCATAGATAGCCATAGTCATGTAAGTGCTGCCACAACCAAGCTAGGGTTCTGTCACCTTAAAATGTGTCCTTGTGCCCCTTGGTAGTCAGTACTCCTCCCCACCCACCTTTTCTCTGTCCCTATAGTTTAGTCTTTTCTAAAATATCCTATAAATAGAAGTGTAGAGTACATAGGCTTAGCCTCTGAGTCTGACTTCTCTTAGCAGAAGAGAAAGATGAATCATTGAGATTTATTCATGTATATATCAGAAGTTTGGTCCTGGAGTTCCCGTCGTGGCTCAGCAGTTAGTGAACTCGACTAGCATCCATGAGGACGCAGGTTCGATCCCTGGCCTTGCTCAGTGGGTTAAGAATCCAGCATTGCCTTGAACTGTGGTGTAGGTCGCAGATGCGGCTTGGATCCCGCATTGCTGTGACTCCAGCATAGGCCAGCGGCTACAGCTCCGATTTGACCCCTAGCCTGGGCACCTCCATATGCTGTGGGTGTGGCTCTAAAAACACAAAAGACGGAAAAAAAAAAGTTTGGTCCTTTTTATTTATAAGTGGTATTTCATTGTACGAACGACCACAGTTCATCTATTCTCCGGTTGAGGGGCATTTGGATAACTTCCAGCTTGGGGCAATTACAAGTAAACCCACTACAAACCTTCACATACAGCCGGTTGTGTGCATGTCGATTTTCATTTCACTTGGAAAATAAGTTAGATAACTTTTGAGTAAAGACCTGAAAGAAATATGAAAATAAGCTGTGAAGATGGCTAAAGATATGTTTGCATACTCACCCTGTTGTTTTTTTGACAGACAAATAGGTTTGTGCTTCAAAACTGGTCTGTTTGAGTCATTTTTCTTGTAAGAGTTATTTGGAGAACGTGAGGGTGAGAATGAAGGATACTGCTGGTTGGTTCCTTCATTTGATCATTCATTCATTGATCCAGTCAACAAACATCAAAAAATGAAAGCCACCCATCCGCAGTTTGTGACCCAGAGGAAGCCTAAGACCCATGGATCCACATCAAAGGCTAAATTTAGTTGGTTTATCTGAAATAATTTCCCTTCTGAGTTTCCTGACAGTCAGGGCAAGAGAATAGTCAGTGAGCTGGGGGTTATCATCATTGAAATGGATGATGGAGGCTTAAGCATTTTTGATAATTTTTATCTCAATGGAGGTACCAGTAGCCCCCCCCCCCAAGAAGGGATATTGATTCACTCGTGAGGTTGTCCACGGAAGGCGGCAAGATCTCCCAAAAGACATATTCAAGAGAGTGCTCTCTCTGGGTGAAGGACCCATGGGCAAGCCTGCATCCTCCTAGGACTCAGGAGCTTTGTGAGAAAACAGAACGGACAGATACTATAACGTGTGACCTTCTTTGTTTCAGGTGATGCCACTGTGAAAAAGAAACCTACCCCCAAGACACCTCCGAAGGCAGGTAATGGTCACAGCAGCACTGGGGGCAAGGGAGCCACTGCCAGGAGGGGCTGTTCCTTTGCTCTGCTGGAGACCCCTGGGGATGTGGGCCCTGGAGAGCCACCCCCCCCTCCCGCCCCACCCCGATTTCAGTGCTGCATCACTCGGGCTGAGTTTTCTCCGAGAGCCTCTGCACACCTTGGTCCTCCACTGTTTGTCTATTTGTCTTTCCTCCTGCTTCCCTTGTATGGACAGCATCACACCGCCCTGGTGACTTTCCCCACCCTGCTGCAAAATTCCACTCGACCCTCTGTCCTCATTCCACCCCTTATGGAGCGGCTCTGCTTGGTGCTCTTTGAATGCTCTGCTCTGTGTGTCCCTGTCCCGGGGAGTTTGTCCATTTTCCGTGGAAAGACATTTGAAGATGGGAACCACAGTGAGCCTGTCCGTCAGGGTGACCTGGAGGTGAGAAGGCAAGGTGCTGCTTAATTAATAAAGGAGTTAGGAGTTCCCGTTGTGGCTCAGCGGTAAGGAACCTGACTAGTGTCCATCAGGACACAGGTTCGATCCCTGGCCTCGCTCAGTGAGCTAGGGATCTGGCATTGCCGTGAGCTGTGGTACAGGTCACAGACGCGGCTTGGATCCCATGTTGCTGTGGCTGTGGTGTCGGTCGGCGGCTGCAGCTCCAATTAGACCCCTAGCCTGGGAACCTCCGTGTGCCGCAGGTGTGGCCCTCAAAAGCAAAAAAATATAAAAATAAAGGAGTTAGGACGTTGATTCAAAAAATTAGGCACAAATTCCAGAGCAACCAACAAATGGAGGATTAGGCGATGTAAATTGTGGGGGCCCCTTCTGAGGGCATCAGAATCAAGAGACAGACATGCATAGCCGGGCCCTCAGCTCAGGGGTTCTGGAGCCACGGCCGCTGCCCTTAGTCTTACCCTAAAAGTTCTGGAAGGCCAGAGAGGAGCAGCAGACCCAGGTGGACGGGCGTGTCAGAGGATATCAGAGTGTCTGAGGCCCCCTCCCCCCCAGAGCTCACTCTCTCACCTTTTCTCCCCCCAGCCATGCCCCCTCAGATCATCCAGTTCCCCGAGGACCAAAAAGTGCGAGCGGGAGAGTCTGTGGAGCTGTTTGGGAAAGTGGCTGGTACCCAGCCCATCACCTGCACTTGGATGAAGTTCCGCAAGCAGGTCAGTGACAGAGGGGAGGGGCCCCAGAACAACCCGCGCGCGTTCCAGGGCCACTCTGGGCCGAAAGGGATGGGAAATGCTGTGACAGAGGTGGCCTCCTAGGGGTTCATCCCAGGGGCCTTAGAAACAGGTGACACCCACCTGTCAGCCACCTACCAAATCTGAGTCCTCAGTAACCTTCCTTCCAGATTGCCGGACAATCCGTGTGACCGAGGAAAGTATGGAGGGAAAAATCGAAACTACCCTTGACCCCCACCTGATTTTGATACCTCCGTATAGAAATTCTCCTCGGAGTCAGGAAAAATGGAACCAGTGACCTTAAGTGACCTCTCAGGCTCTGGAGCCTTCTGTGAGTCCATGCCAGCTCACTGCACCCTATCGGCAGTAAATGCTTAAATTCACCGCATGCTTGAGAGATAAAAGTGAAGCCAAGTGTATGAGTTGATAAATTGTCCATTAAACAGAATTTTGGCTTGCCGACCCAGAAATCCAACCACCCATTATAACAACAGCCCTATGGGGAAATGTTAGAATTCCCAAACAGCCAGTTTTTAGAGCCTGTTCTTTGCCTTTCCTCCAATCCCACTTTGGTGGTGTGTACCTGTGTGCCTATCAGCAGAGGCCCCGGGACGGTGGGCTGGCACGGCCTAGGGAACTGTGTAGAAGGTGTGATGATTTCTTTGGAGTCCTCTGTTGCTGTATTTCCAACCCATTCAGATTGTCCTAAGGCCCGGAGGTGTCCTAAGGCTAGTACCGAGAAGGGGAGAAGGGTTGGCCTCAAATGATAAAGAAGAGGAATTCCCATCATGACACAGTGGAAACGAATCCAACTAGGAACCATGAGGTTGCAGGTTCGATCCCTGGCCTTGCTCTGTGGGTTAAGGATCCAGCGTTGCCATGAGCTGTGGTGTAGGTCGCAGACGTGGCTCGGATCCCACATTGCTGTGGCTGGGGTATAGGCCGGCAGCTACAGCTCCAATTCGACCCCCTAGCCTGGGAACCTCCATTTGTCACAGGTGCGGCCTTAAAAAGACAGAAAACCAAAAAAAAAAGAAAAAAAGATAAAAAAGAGAGACAGACTTATCCCATGTCTGCCTGGGCTAGTGGTGTCTGAAGGAAGATGTAATCTCAACCCCCTTTTTTTTGGCTTTTTTGCTTTATAGGGCCACACCTGCAACATAGGGAAGTTCTCAGGCTAGGGGTCGAATCAGAGCGGTAGCTGCCAGCCTATGCCACAGCAACACAGGATCTGAGCCACGTCTGCAACCTACACCACAGCTCACAGCAATGCCGGATCCTTAGCCGACCGAGCAAGGCCAGGAATCGAACCTGCGTCCTCATGGATACTAGTCAAATTTGTTTCCTCTGAGCCACGATAGGAACTCTGGAATCTCAGCGCTTTTCACAGAAGTTTAGCCAAGTCCCAGCTCCGTCCAACAGAACTTTCTGTGTGAACGTTTCTGTTTCTATTATCCAGAATGGTACGTCACTAACCATATGTGGCCATTGAGATGTGACGTGTGACCAGCACAACTGCGGAACTGAATTTTAAATTTCAGTTAATTAAAAACAGTTCTAACAGCTTTCCTGAAATGTAACTCACACACAATAAAATTTACCCTTTTAGGGCGTGCATATAGTCACAAGGTTGTGTAACTGTAACAATTTTCTAATTCCAGAACATTTTTATCACATCAAAAAAGAAACTCCAGACTCGTTTGCAGTCATTTCTCCCCCTGCCCTAGACCCTGGCAACCTCCAACCAACTATCTGTCTCTATGAGGTTGCCTAATCTGGGCATTTCATATAAATGGCATCATATAGGTGTTCCCATTGTGGCTCAGTAGGTTTAGAAACCGACTAGTATCCATGAGGATGAGGGTTCAGTCCCTGGCCTCGCTCAGTGGGTTAAGGATCCAGTGTTACCCTGAGTTGTGGTGTAGGTCAAAGGTCAAAGATCAAAGGCGTGGCTCAGATCTGGAGTTGCTGTGGCTGTGGCATAGGCTGGCGGCTCCAGCTCCGATTCAACCTGTAGCCTGGGAACCTCCATATGCCACAAAAGCAACCCTAAAAATTAAAAAAAAAAAAAGGAATCATATAATATGTGGTCTTTTGTGTCTGGGCTTTTTACTTAGCATAACGCTTTCAGGCCTCGTCCATGTTGTAACATGAACCAAGACTTCATTCCTCTAAGGGCCATGTAATATTCTGTGGTTTGGATGTACCACATTTCCTATACGCTTTCATCCATCCATGGACATCTGGGATGTGGACTCAAGTTACTACACTTTGAAAAGTCACGTGTGGCTGGTGGTTATGGTATCAGGCAGCAGAGAAGAGGCCGGAACTCACCGGGTGGGCTCGGTGACTTTGATCAGATGTGTTCTCCCACCATCCATCCCATTCCAGACCCCACTTCGAGTGTGGAGCAGCGAGTGATAGCTGACAGGGCAGCCTGAGTCTGCGTGCAGAACGGGAGGGCCTTAGGGGGAGGCCCCGAGTCCAGCCTCGACCAGCCCCACACGGCTCGGGCTGCTGCATCCCTTAGAGGGTACAGAGAGCCGATCGGAGCCCCTTTTCTTTCCTGGCTCAAGTCTCCCCACTCTCTGCCCCCAGATCCAGGAGAGCGAGCACATCAAGGTGGAGAACTGCGAGAACGGCAGCAAGCTCACCATCCGGGCTGCGCGCCAGGAGCACTGTGGCTGCTACACTCTGCTGGTGGAGAACAAGCTGGGCAGCAGGCAGGCCCAGGTCAACCTCACTGTTGTGGGTGAGTCGGGGGACAGGGCGCAGGGCAGGTGGGATGCTGGGCCTGGGGCCCCCTCTCAGGGGGCGGCTCCTCCAGCTCAAGTTCCTTCTGCTCTCGCACTCCCTGCTCTCACACCATTGCTGCCCTTCGTGCTCGTCAAGAGGGGCTTTGCAGACCTTGCACACGCAGTGCTTCCCTCTCCAGCCTTTGGAGACCCTAAGCTCTGCAATTCCGGGTCTCCAGCTAGCGCCCTTGGTCCACACCTGCCCCCCGCTCCCCCTGGTCCGCACATGCCCCCCCCCACCGCCCCCGCCAGTCCCTTTGCAAACCCTCACCTTGAATCCGCGCTGCCTTTCAACTTCACTGCCGCTACGTCTGAGTCTGGGGCACCGCGGGAGGATGGCATCAACCGGCAGACTCAGTGCTCAGTGGAGCCGGCAGTGCTGGTCGGTACCGTCCCCCTCGCTCTGTGACAGCCTTTCCTCAAGACCCTCCACCCCCACCCTGCAGGCCTTGGCCTCTGGCCTTGCTGAGAAACAGGAGGCGTCAGGCACCGACTTGCTCCACTTGGTGGCCCCACCCCTACACGTGTCTCTTTATCGATCCCTGTGCTGACTCCACCCTCCAGGCTCTATGTATGGCCCACCTCTCCCCTGGGCTCTGGACCCCAGGCTCTTGAGGGCTCCAGCGCCCACACCCATTCTCTTCCACTTTCCTCCATTTCTCCAGGGCTCTCCTGTCTTGGCCAAGCCCACAGGCAGGTATAACTCCTGCAGTATCTCATCTCATTCTGGGCACCCTCGCATCTCTCTCTCCTGCTCTCTACACGGCCAAACCCTCTGAAAGGATCAGTCTTGGCTCTGAGTCTGCTTCCTCGCCTCCCTGGCAACAATTTCCAGTTCCCTGTAGCCTTGGGCCCAGGCCCCATTTGTCTGTGGGATTGCCCTTCTGAGGTCACTGTGCCCTCCTAATACCAAATCCACTCCCTTTTTCTTTTTCTTTTTCTTTTGTTGTCTTTTCAGGGCCACAGCTTATGGAGGTTCCCAGGCTAGGGGTCGAATTAGAGCTACAGCTGCCGGCCTGCACCACAGCCACAGCAACACGGGATCCGAGTCGCGTCTGCGACCTACACCACAGATCACAGCAATGCTGGATCGAACCCGCAACTTCATGGTTCCTAGTCGGATTCGTTTCCGCTGAACCACGACGGGAACTCCACCAGTCCCTTTTTCTTATCTCCTACATCCCACTGTTGAGCTCAGAGTCTGTCTCTAGCCTGATTATCAAGTTTCCCTTTTCTTCTCCATCTCAATCAGTCACTGTGTTTCTCATGCCTTGGTCAGCTCTCTCCTGAAATCTCAAACTAGCTTCTGCCTGGCCTCCCGCTGTCCGGCCTGCTCAGCCCGCCGTCCCCTCCGTGGCAGGCATTCGGGACCGCGAAGGGGCGGCAGATGGAGAGCTGGGCCTTGTGCACCTGTGGGCCTTTGTACGTGGCGTGCACGAAAGCCTCTCCCCCGGGGCTCATTGAGCTGACACCTTCTTTTGTTTGCTTACGTCAGGAGTTCTGCCTCTGGGAAGGCCAGTGCCTCTCACCTTGGCCCCCTCGCTCTCTCTTTGGTGACTTTGGATGCTTATTTTATTTATTTATTCATTTATTTTGTCTTTTTGCCTTTTCTGGGGCTGCACCCGCGGCATGTGGAGGTTCCCAGGCTAGAGGTCTAACAGGAGCTGTAACCGCCGGCCTTTGCCACAGCCACAGCAACACGGGATCCGAGCCGCATCTGCAACCTTCACCACAGCTCACGGCAAAGCTGGATCCTTAACCCACTGAGGAAGGCCAGGGATCGAACCCACAACCTCATGGTTCCTAGTCGGATTCGTTAACCACTGAGCCACGATGGGAACTCCTGGATGCTTATTTTAATCCTTTCCCCTGAGGAGTCAGGAACATTTTGGGGGGTGGGGGGTGGGGTTGGTGCTAGTGACCCAGTTTGCTATCCTTTACCTGTACCCGAAGCATCGACGTGGCCCCACGCCCCCATCTGTCAGCGGGTACTGGTTTCCAGTTTTCCTTGGTGTCCTCTCTCATCCCCCCACCCGACCCTGGCGGGGGAGATTAGGGGTCACCTCCTTGGAGCTGCGTTTCTGCAGCCAGTGCCCCCTGTCCCCCCACCCCCTGGGCCTGCTCCGCATGATGCCACCCGCTCCCCCTCCTCTACCACCGCCGCCGCCGCACGGGCTGCAGTTGTAGCCTTTTATGGTTTAGTTTCTCATTCTCCTCGGCCAGTGCTGACAGGGCCATCGGCGTGGCTGCCCGCCAGCTGGCAGGAGCAGCACGTTCAATGCCGTCCTGGGAGGGGAATGGAATGGAGGGGCAGGGCTTTCTGTCTGCCTCCCCCTCGGAGAGCTAAGAATAGCACTGCTCAGTAAAGCGAGGACTCACATTGATGGACACAGCAAAGCCGCATTCATTCAGAACCCGGGGATTTAGCATCGGTCCAAAGTAAACCTGGATTAAGCCCCGATTTACCTGTGTGTCTCTAGGGACATCTGTCTATTATCAGGGTTGCTTAAGTAGAGGTAACGTAAAAATGGGATGAGACAGGAATTGTTTGGCCTACTCTGGACAGTTTTGAGCATCCATTTATAAGCCAGCTAAATAAGGCCGGTTTAGCCCAACTTCCGCTAATTCGCAGTCAACTTCTCTTCGTGGACGTTCTTTAAAGCGCCCCTTTCTCTTCAGATAGTCTGAGACTCCTATTTTTTAAATGATGATAAAAACCAACCCTCCCCTCAGTTAGTTTCCGTGAGTGAGGCGTAGGTATTTTGAAGGCTTATTATTATTATTATATTTTCAAGGCAGTGCAGGGATCTGTGATGCTCGGGGCCTCTGCCCGCCCCCGTGGCTCCAGCCTCGGCCTGGAAGGAGAGAAGCTGGACCCAGGTGGATTCCTTCTTGCCGCTAGTCCAGCACAAGAAAAACAGGCCACTTTGTGTATCTTTAAAGGAGGAAAACAAAGCAGAGAGGATCCCAGATACCCAGAAATCCCGCAATACTATGGGAGCTGAAACTTGCATGATTTTGAAGGCAACGCTTGGCATTCTTGCTCTTGTTTGGCCCGATGGCCTGGAAATTCATGGGCCTTCAGAGTGAGTGTCTGGAGCCTTTTCCAAATCCCCTTTTGGCTCTGCCACTGGCCGGTGGGGTATTTTTAGCGAGCGAAGCGCCTTAGCCTGCAAGGCCCAGGATTACCCAGGTAGACAGCCTGGGGGCCCCTGCAGCCCTGCCGGTCTCTAAAAGCCCCACGTGGCTGCCGCGGTGCCGGTCCGGGCAGGGTTAGGCTCGACCGCAAACCATCCTCGAAGGGGACCGGCACGTGTTTCCTCCAAGCAGCGTTAGAGATGAGAGCCTCTGTTTTCCCAGAAGTGAGAGTGTTTTCTGAACAGAAAATCCTGGAGCTGGTGCCACAGGATGCCCTTCCCTTAGACTCAGCGTTTCCCACTCTGCTGGTCAGGTCTCCAGGGAGCCATGAGAGAATTCTGAGGAAGCACGGAGCTCGGGGCCCCAAACACCAAGCCCGCCTGGCCTCTGCAAGGCCGTGCCCAGGCCTCCCTCCCAACCCCAGTGCGTCTGTCTTTGGCGCGGAGGCAAGGCTCTGTCGCTAGGATGGCTGTTCTCTCCTGAGGGTTTTCGCCCCCGGCTTGTGCAGCCTTTGCATGCGGCGCTTAGGTTGGAAAGAACAGAAAACATCAGATCCAGCCCATGGCTCCAAGGGCGGGCATTGGGGGTGGCGATGGGGGCTTCCAATCCCCTCGGACTTTCAGACTTAACGTTTGTTCTGGACTCCTTCATTTGGCATCGAATTCCTTGAAAGCATTGAAGTTTCACTTAGAATTAAAGCGTCGTGGCGCAGCAGTAACGAATCCGACTAGTATCCATGAGCACTTGGGTTCGATCCCTGGCCTTGCTCAGTGGGTTAAGGATCCAGCGTTGCCGTGAGCTATGGTGTAGGTGGCAGACACACGCAGATACCATGTTGCTGTGGCTGTGGTGTAGGCCGGCAGCTGTAGCTCCGTTTCGACCCCTAGCCTGGGAACTTCAATTTGCTGCGGGTGTGGCCCTAAAAAGACAAAAAAAAAAAAAAAAAAAAAGGAAAAGGAAAAGAAAAGAAAAAAGCCTCCCTCCCGAGTTTTGCATCTTCTCTGGTGCTACAGGCATATATGTCCCATGTCAGTCCTTCTCTGTCTTTCAGCCAAGAGACATCTGGAACAAGGGAGGGGATTAATAGTACCTCTCCCGAAATACCCATTTCTCAGCATTTTTGTTTCTTGACCAAAGCAGGATGGGAGAATATCAGTCAGAGGCATGCATCTGTATTCGTCGTCTCGAACTACAGGACACCACACGTGTCCAATCAGATGTTTTCCAGGCGTTTCCTTGGAGGCAGGCCAGGAGCCTGTCTTTCATCCTTCTTTAGGCCCTTTTACTTCCTTAGCTGGGTCTTGCGAGGACTTGAGCCACTTGCCTGTAAGAGAGTTTAGAGTAACAAACATCTTAGCCAACTCCAGAAGAATTTCTAAAAAGACTAATATATCTTTCAGAACAAACGGTTTTTCTAAGAGAACATATTGAACAATCAGGGAAAGCGGTTCCATCACGAGAGGCCTCCAGAGTGACTGCCGCCAGTGGGGAGTGGCTGTCCTAACCCCAGAGTCATTCCTGGACCGGTCAGCCGAGGCTTGGCTGAAGGGGATGGATGGCTTCCGGGCAGTGCATTCTTGGCCAGAATGCAGAAGCAGCAGGGCTGGGGGAGGAGGGAGAATGCAGATGTGTGTGTGTGTGTGTGTGTGTGTAAATGTGTATACATATATATGTGTATATGTATGTATGCGCTAATATAGGTGTATACACACACACACACACACACACACACACACAGGCAGGATGTTTTTTTTTCTCCTCCATGTGCCCAGGTCATTTGCAGGAATTTTCTTTGGCCTTCCTGCCTTGCTGAGGAGAGTAGGGTCAAGTCCCTTGCCTGGGCTTGTTTATTGGATGCTTGCAAAACCCCGAAGAGGTAGATCTATATTAGCTCCATTTTCCAAATGAAAAAGACAAACAAATGAGTCTTGGAAGCAAAGGAATTCGTTGGACTTCACATTGCTTATGAATTCACAGAGCAGAAAGGCAGGGGTTTTAACTGCTAGTTTGGGGAGCTCTGTACCTCAAACTGCCTTAGGGGAAATGAAGGGTTACTGAACACTGGTATCTGTAACTAAACCGACCGCCTGCAGAGGTTAAATCTGAAAAACGGGGGAATTTTATTAAGATGAGCAACTGACAAAACCAGCACAACTCGGGAAGCTCATCAGTGAGGTCCTGGCTACCGTGATTTGCCTTGAACTTGGCAGTGTTACTGGTTCTTAGCGTTACTGGTCTGAGCGGGAAGGTGGCCAGCCAAAGGGGCCACTTCTAGTCTGTGTCCTCCGTTCATTGTCCAGCCTTTAGTCAGGGATGGCTGTGATTTGCTACTGTGTTTTGCTTTTAAAATTCTCTATCTCATTTTTATACTAGTTGTGAAAGAGGATGAAAGAGGTAGGGTTGAAGTATTATAAAGTTAGAATAGGAGTGGCTCAGTGGTTAATGAATCTGACTGGGAACCACGGGGTTGCGGGTTCGATCCCTGGCCTTGCTCAGTGGGTTAAGGATCAGGCGTTGCATGAGCTGTGGTGTAGGTCACAGATGCGGCTCAGATGCCATGTTGCTGTGGCTGTCAGCCGGCAGCTACAACTCCGATTGGCCCCCTAGCCTGGGAACTTCCATATGCCACGTGTGCAGCCCTAGAAAAGATAAAAATAAATAAATAAAGTTAGAATAACTGCATTAATGATGACAGTACAGGCCACTCACACCAGCCACTTTTCGAAGAACTTCTCACAAGTACCTTGTGATCCACTGCTGTTATCATCTGCATTTTACAGCCAAGAAAACTGAAGCACAGAGAGGTTAGGGAGCAGTGAGTGGGAACAGAGCCCTATTCAAACCCAATGTGTGGCTTCAGAGCGCTCTGTGCTGTACGGGCTCTCAGTGGGGCGAGTGTTTCTCAGGTCCCGGAGAAAGTAGAGACTGGCCTCTGGTGATGTCACAGGTCACTGGCCTCTGCCCTGAAGGAGCCACACACACACACACACATTGAACTCTCTCCCAAAACGTAGTTTGGATGGGAAGCAGTCCACGCCTCCTAGGCAGCTTCCTTGATTTGTTTACTCTGAGAAATATGTTTATGATTTGTGCAAAGCACAGGAAATCATGATGTGTAGACTGGAAACTAGCCCCAAAGGAGATTTTTCTGAGCAAATAGGTGTTTATGGGGTTTGCCATATAGGCAGGTGTGTGCATAGGCGCAACCGTGTGGATAAGAGAAAGAGAGCCGGGACGGGGACCATTCTCCGGGCTTCTCCCACACAACAGAGCTCATTCCAAAACCTTCTCTCTCCCCCAGACAAACCGGACCCCCCCGCAGGCACGCCTTGTGCCTCTGACATCCGCAGCTCCTCGCTGACCCTGTCCTGGTATGGCTCCTCCTACGACGGGGGCAGCGCTGTACAGTCCTACAGCGTCGAGATCTGGGACTCAGTGGATAAGACCTGGAAGGAACTAGCCACATGCCGCAGCACCTCTTTTAACGTCCAGGACCTGCAGCCTGACCGGGAGTATAAATTCCGTGTGCGTGCAATCAACATCTATGGAACCAGCGAGCCGAGCCAGGAGTCTGAACTCACAGCGGTGGGAGAGAAACCTGAGGGTAGGCGACCTCCCCTTCATCACTGGCACTAGAGAAATGTGCATGACTTGCTTTGTGTGTGTAGAAGCCTGTGTGGGAGGGTCACAGGGGAACTGACAAGGCGTTGCCGATGATGGCAGAGGCTTTGGGGATCTTGATTTCCAAGAATGTGATGCAAATCCACCTTTTTAAAGAGGTACATCCAATCTTTCCAAAAACCCTAAACCAGCAATTTTGGTGCACTGCCACCAGGGGGCGATGGTGTGTTAATCAGGAGCACAGTCCGGGAAGGCAGGAGCTCAGGTGGACCTGTGGTTTCAGCGTCCCTCCCCCTGCTTCCCTCTTGCACTCACCTTGGAGGGACTACTGGATATCAGGTTCCCGGGCCACGAAGACCTATAAGACAGGGAGGTTTGGGAGTTCCCACCATGGCGCAGTTGGTTAAGAAGGGGACTGCAGCAGCTTGGGTTGCTTTGGAGGTTTGGGTTCAATCCCCAGCCTGCCCACCATAGTGGGTTAAAGGATCCAGTGTAGCCACGGCTGTGGTGTAGGTCACAGCTGAGGCTCGAATTCAATCCCTGGTCTGGGAACGTCCATTAAAAAGAAAAACAGTGAGTTTAAAATCTAAGGAGGACAGCTGTGTTGCCAGCTAACTATAATGAAATGGGCTGCATCCTGCAAGTTCAAGAGCCATCTAGAGGGTGATTATTATGATTCACGGTGGCTCACATCGATTAAGCACTTGCTCTATGCTCGCGTTGAGCACTTGACATGCTTGATTTCTCACATCTGACTCAATGAAGTCGACAGTGTTATTGCCCCTGTTTTACAGATAGGAAAGCTTTAGAGGGGTGAAGCTACTTGCCCAGGTTCACAGAGCTTGGAATTGGTGAGTTGAAGCTTGACATCAGAGCTGTGTGGCCCCAAGCCTGAGCTCCTTTGGTTAAACTGATGGAGGAGGTCAGGCTGCCTTCCGGTGCCTTGAGCTCGGAGAGCGGGGGGTCCCAGAGATGCTGGAGGTTCTGGCTTCAGTCCTGTTGAGTTGAGGTGTCAGGATAGCCAAGGGGAGGCGTCTTTGGACTGGATAGTTGCATTTAGAGGTCAGGGGAAGGTTTAAGCCCCAGCTGCAGGTTTGGAGGTCTTCGCTATTGAATTGGCAATTGAAGCCACGGGCATTGATGAGGTCTCAGGGAGGGTGTCGAAAAAAGTCAACATACAGAAATGAAGGGCTGTCTTTCTCCTGGTGTCCTGCATGACCTGGAGAAAGGACTGAGAGGGAAGAGAACCAAGGGGAGGAGTTCCCGTCATGACTCAGTGATTAACGAACCCGACTAGGTACCATGCAGTTGCGGGTTCAATCCCTGGCCTTGCTCAGTGGGTTAACGATCCAGCTTTGCTGTGAGCTGTGGTGTAGGTCACAGATGTGGCTCGGATCTGGCGTTGCCGTGGCTGTGGTGTAGGCCGGCGGCTACAGCTCCGATTAGACCCCTGCCTGGGAACCTCCACATGCCACGGGTGCAGCCATAAAATGACAAAAAGGCAAAAAAAAAGTCCTAGCCCTTCGATGGGCGGTCACCTTTGAAAGCAAAGTCTGTAGTGTTTTCCCCGGGTGGACAGTGGTTGCCTTGGGGCTAAGGCATAAACGGAAGGAGAGGCCAGGGGCCTGGAATATCACTTCAAGAAGTTTCCTGTGAAGGGGAGAAAAAGTGTGCTGTGAATTTAAGATGGAGGAAAGGCTGGGGGCCGGGAGGAAGGTGGGGGGATGCCCAGGGAAAAGCCCTAGGAGAGGGGAGAGCTGAAAGGTATGAGGCAGAGAGAAGACTGAAGGGCTAAAAGCTGGACAGGGCGCAGGTCCTGCCATCACCGTAGAGCCAGAGTCATCGTGAGGACAGAAACTGTCACTATCCCTCTTTAGTTTTAAAATTTAGGTATAAGATAGATACTAAATTTCACTTTTTTTGTTTTGTCTTTTTAGGGCCACATCCGCAGCATATGGAGGTTCCCAGGCTAGGGGTCTAACAGGAGCTGTAACTGCCGGCCTACACCACAGCCACAGCAACGTGGGATCCGAGTCGCGTCTGCAACCTGCACCGCAGCTCACAGCAACCCCGGATCCTTAACCCACTGGGCAAGGCCAGGGATCAAACCCGCAACCTCATGGTCCCTAGTTGGCTGCGTTTCCACTGCACCGCGACGGGAACTCCCTAAACTTTACTTTAAGCGAGGGCTCCGGAAAGAACGTTTGAAGGATGCCCATTGAAAACACACAAAACTTACAGTTGTGCCTGAGCAGCACTCGCCTGGGGCCTTTGCCCAGTGAATCTAGAGATCCCCCCAGAGCAGGGCTTCTTGAGAGCTACAGTGCATCGTGGGGTTATGGGTGGTGGATGCTGGCCCAGGACGGCCCTGCCCGGCCTCTTTTCAGCTTTTACGGGGCTCCTGGCCTTCAGCTGCCCACAAAAGTCTACTGGGAGAAACAGGGCGACAAAACCACCATCGGCTGCCCTTTGACCCTCCTCCTTTAACATGAGCAGAGTGGGCAGCGGGCGGGTTAAAGTGGGGGGTGCCGGGACAGGCAACCAAGTTCCGGCTTGCATGTTTCTAGCATGTTACTTTGTCCGAACTGATGACTCCCCCCACCCCCTTGGAAAAGTGACAGAAAAAGGGATAACATGGCAGTGAGGTGTGCACTAACTGGAAAGCAAAGCTTCCGGGTCCTTCATGGCACACCCCAGGAGAAACCGTAGGGTCCCTGTTGAGCCCCGCCCAGAGGAGCAGAGGCCACAGAACTGAGCGCGTGGCTCTTGGGAGGCCGGGCCAGCCCCTCCCAGGGCTGTGGGGACAGTCTCTGGGGAGGAGGGGCAGGGACTGCTTGATTTCAGGCAGGTGGCTTCTCCCTTCTTCCTGGAGGCCCGCTGAACCCAGTCTGTGGTCCTCAGATTCTCCTCCTAGCAGGCGAAGGGACAGGTTGAAATCAGCAGCAACCCAGGGGAAGGGTCCAGGCAACCTCTAGGTGCGGCTGGATTGTCCCTGGGGCGGGACAGCACCGAACATCCTCTGAGGGGCAGAGGGTGGAGCGGAGGATGGGAAGGTGGGGGCGGGGGAGGGGAGGGAGGGGTCCAAGGCAAGCTCTCTGTGGACTGGTTATAGCCTCGATCGCGCTTCCCTTTCCACTTATTTTAAAAGTGCAATGGCTCTGGGAGAAGTGGAGGGTGTGTGTGTGTGTAAGGATGGGATAAGTGCTTATGGTAGGTCATTCTCTGAGGCCAGTGGGCTATGGTGGCCATCAAAAAGGCAGTGCCAAAAAAAGGCAGTGCCGCTTAACATCTGTTCTCTAAGCCCCGCTCCTGTTGGCTCTTGCCTTCCCCACCGCTGCCACTGCCCCTCCTGCAGCTTTAGTTTTGGGCGTCATCCTTCAGTTCCTTCCCAGCCCTCACTCTGCACCTGGTTACTCGGTGTGTCCTGCTCCCTTCCTGAGTTCCAGAAGCTGGGGACACGGAGGAGGACACAGCGCAGCATGGAGGTCCCTGCCCAGCTCCAGTGGCCTCCTTATGTCAAAGCCACCCCCTAAGACTAGGACCCCACACCTGCTGCCCTCCTCATCTTCCCAAACCTGAGTAAAGGAGCCTCTCTCCCCACACCCCCACCCCCAACCTACACACACACACACACACACACCTCCTCTCCCATCCCAGCCAAGTTTGGATCTCCTCCCCCACCCTACTCAGCTCTATTTCTTTAACCCGTCCTTGCTCCTAATTGCGATTTGTTCTAGTCCATATAGTTGCCAGCGGACAGCTGTAATAGAGCCTTCTTGCCGAGTCAGAGCTTGGGCCCCGAGGGTGGTTAGAGATGCAGAGCCCCTAAGGGACAGCGGAGATCTGCAGCTCACTCTGCTGCTGCGCCAGCCATGGCCTCCCTGCCCGGAACGGGGGCGCCCTCTGGTGTCTACTGGGCGTGCTGCACCCTCCGCCTGGCAGAGGGACCGCCCTGTCCAGCTGATAACTAGACACGCGCGGCGTGAGGGCCCCTGGCGCTCAGCTGGTCTTCTCCCAAACACCACTCCAGGCGGATGGGATGCATCTGTCTGCAGAAATATCTCAGAATCATCTTCCAAACAGTTCTTCCACTTTGCTCTTGGATCTCACAGCTCTTCCCAAGTAGATTTTTTTTTTTTTTTTAAGTTTCCTTGTGGTCCCTCCTACAGCAATTTAGCTCCTTCCTCATTGGAAAAAATGGATGCTAAGTGGCCGCCTCTCTCATTACTACCCCTTTATGCTCAGAGGGCTTGGGGACTTGAATTGTGGTCTTTCCCCCACTCCTCTGGGGCACCCCCTCTCCTGGCCATTTCCCCTCCAAATAGAGTGGAGGCAGGATGAGAAAAGAAAAGAGGAGGTGTCCCAGCCTGGAGGCTTGGTCCAAGTTCCATGCAGAGGGAATGCTGCCACGTGATGGTGAGCCAGGGAGCAGGGCGTGGATTCCCTGAGGTCAAGCTGAGTCCCCACGGCCATCGTACCAGGAAAGCACTCTGCGACTTGACTGCCAGGGAGAGAGGCAGGAGGTGAAGTGGTGTGTAGCGTTTGAGATGAAGGCAGGAAGGCTGGCATTTCCAACTGGTGTCAAAGCGAGGTGGAGAGGGCGGTCCTAGAAGTGCATGCCTTTCAGGGCCACCTGGAAGATGCTTCCGGGGAACAGGTCATGGGAAAGCTCCCAGTGGGCTCCCAGCACTGCCGTACTCCCCCACTAGGAGAGGACAGACCGTTCCTCCTAGAGACGCCGCGCCAAGAAAACCTGCCTCTCTGTCCTCTCTCGTCCTGCGGTTCATTCCACCCCGGGACGTGTGACATGGGAACCAAAAAGGTCAAGACAGGTCAAACCGCTGTCTCAGCCGGGGCACCAGGGGTCAGAACGATGGGGTCTCCCTGAGAGCAAATACGATTATTATCGTAAGTATTTTGTCTCTGAGGCCCCATCCAGCCACTGGCATTTCTAGGTGCTCAGTTAACGATTGTTGAATTGACTTGAGTCTCTCGCTTTCCTTAAAGCCCTGTTTGGAGTGCTGTTGTTGGACTAAACTAAACATCTCTGGAACCTATTTGTTGTTCTTATGGTAGCTCTTGAGATGTGATTTCCCTGTGCCTGCAGCCTTCCTCCTGTGTGAGGTGTGAGCTAAATTATACCTCCCAAGTTATAGTATTCATTGGCTGGTGAAAGTTCATAACCCTAATCTCACCCTTGACTATTGTGATTTTTTTTTTCTTTAATCATGTCTGCTTTAGACTTCTCCCAACCAGTGAGACCTAGACTTCTCTGACTGTCTTCACGTGGTAGCTCTGCCCTTCATTGGCTCTTACCTCCTCCAGCTCCATCAAGGCTCTCTGGGTGCCAATAGCCAGAGGTCCAGGATCACGTGACCCCAGGCTCTACCAAGGGCAGAGTAATAATACCTGTTTGTGGCAAGGCACACATCCCCAGTGACAGCATTCTGTTGACCAGAGCTCTTGGCTGAGGCACTGGGCTCCCACGTTTGGTTTTAACTAGATACCCTAGGGCTTATCACTGTAAAAGTCTGAATGATTCAGTTCTCTATTGCTACCTTCCGGGTGTGTTGCTCTCAGGTATATTCTATATCATCTATGAATTTGACAGTGTCACTCTCAACACTCATATATGTAAATAGAGGACTCGATCAGTTAAACTCACGTCCTGGCAATATCTGTGAACTCCGCCACTAATCTGAGAGTCCTTGTTGATATTATCCTTTTATATTTTTCTGTGGCACCTTCCTTTCCTTTCTGTGATAAATATTTCTCCCACTTGCATTTAGTTTTTTTTAATTAAACATCAGCATTTTAAGCAGCATTTTAAGAACTCTAAACAAATCAGAGCCTTTCTTGCCCCTGGTCACATGCTTATAAACTCTCTTAAAACTCTTTTCCAGCAAGGGGTACTTATCTTCTATGGGAATTCTGCTACTTTCCTCGTGCTGTCTGCTTAGGCTTCAGTAATTTGCTCTGCCCGCAGCCTAACAGAGAAGCTCTCTGTCTATGGTTCTGAGCTGGACCTAGTCCCCAGCCCACACCTTCGTTGCCTCAGCCTGCTCCCACACAACCACCTCCCATCCTGGGCTGTGTCTCACCAATGCCTCTGCTCTTGTTTTCCTTCCATGTGCCATCCCCCTCCTTTCCTTAGTCTTGCTCTGCTGGGAGCTTCAGCAAATCATACCCTTTCCTCAAGTCTTATACACACACACACACACACACACACACACACACACACATTCACTCTACAGATCCTCAGTCTCCCTCTCTGACTTCCTTAGGCCCTTCTTCCTCTTCAGGAAACCTCCCTTAGCTCCATCTATCAGCCCAGGACACAGTTCACATCATGGCTGAGCAGCACCAAGCGCATCACAAAGCACAGCCTCCAGAGCTCCAGGGTCCCTAGAAATAACCCAGAAATACAACTCCTTCCTTTTGCAGATGAAGAAACTGAGGCCCAGGAAGGGAAAGGCACTTGGCCAAGGTCAAGAAGCCACAGTGGCTCCACAGGGACAAATTATGCCAAAGCAAAGGAAAGCCTGGTCTTCTGAAGTGGGTGTGTTGCTCTAGACACTGGCCTGACACATCCATGTGAACGGCCAGCGTGGGCTGCTGTGTCTCTCCTTGCCATCCCATAAACACCTGTGGGCTTCTGGGGTGACGTCACCCACCTCCTCGCTGTGTTCCATCATTTCCTTTAAGACACAACTCAAGGGGTCCTTCGTTCTAGAAAAATTTCTCTGACTTTATATTTGCCCCCTTTTGTGTCACCTTCCCCTATCGTCTATTGAACTGATACTGTGCCATCAAGTGCTTGGCTATATAACACTTGTAACGGGTATTTCAAGTTTATGTGGTTGTGCCTCGCCAACTAAATTATAAGCTCCAGGAAAGGAGGAGAGGTCATGCCATCTGTGTTTTGTTTTGGATACCCACAGTGACTGGCAAGATACCTGGTACAGGGTCGGAATTCCAGAGTAAGTTCTCAGGAAATGGATAAACGGGTGTGACACTAGTAGCCACAGTAAGTTGCTGCCTTTTGAGTGGGAGCAGAAAGGGAGCGCCACAGTCGTGCGTAAGTTCTGAAAGTCAGATGGCCTGGAAAAGACGTAAAGAGGGGTGTGTCTAGGGGACCTCGAGGCTAGAGGGGTGGGGAATAGCGGGGAGAGCCGGCGGAGGGCCGGGCTGGCCCCGGCGAGGGGGCCGGCGCCTGCCGGTGTGTACGCGGCCCTGTGGCCACTGGACCCACTGACCCCGTGGTTGGGCTTGGTGATTTTGTGCCTGGGGTGGCCGAGGCCTGACAAGGCCCCGTGTGTGTTTTGCTCTCACTGGGATTTCAGTGCCGACCCCGTGTGTCCTCTCTCCCCGCAGAGCCCAAGGATGAGGTGATGTCCGATGACGGTGAGTGCCGGCCCCCCTCCTAGGGGCGGACTCGGGGGTGGGGTGGGGCTGAGCCGGGGACCCCATGGCTCACGGTCACCCCGACCCCCGCCCCGCAGAGGAGAAGGAGCCCGAGGTCGATTACCGGACCGTCACGGTCAATACCGAGCAGAAAGTGTCCGACTTCTACGACATCGAAGAGAGACTAGGATCGTAAGTGGAATGGGAAGCACCCTTCCTGCCCCTCCCTGCATCTGCCAACTCCCAACTCCCCAGATTCCTGCGGAACCGGAAGGGCTGACCTGTCAGCTCGCACAGAAGCATCGCCCACTGAGGGCTCTTGGGAGCTGCCGAGCCCCGGGCTCCACTGTGCAGGCTTGAGCAGGCCCTTCCCCTTCTGCGCCCCCGGCCCCCAGGTAAACCTGACCGGGTCTGGGCCCGGCTTGGCCTGTCCTCGGGAGCCACAGAAGCCGCTCAAAGCTGATCCGAGCACACGGCTCAGCATTTCTAGCTGTAGCGTTTCAGGAAAACACGTGCCCTGACACGCTCCCGTCATCAGCACTCGCTTCATGAACTTGACCCGCAAGCTGTGCTCGGGCTCTTGGCTGGGCTGCGGAGACCCCAGAAGACTCAGAACCCAGCCCCGAGCCCTCAGCACAGCCAGGCTGTCCCCACCAGCAGCAGCACCCAAGGCTGCCTGCCTCCCACGGACCCTCGATCCCTGGAGGAGGATGGGGGGTGGGGGCTCGGCTCTGATTTCCAGGGCGCTCCCGGGAAATAAAGGAGGGACACGAGCCTCATAACAGTCCTGTACGAGGACCCTGCCCTGTGGCGGGAGTCGTGTCCGTGGGAGGCTGCCACCCCCTCCCCACCGTGGGAAGCAGGGGCCTTCCCAGCCTGTCTCCAGGTCACGGGAACCGCTCAGAAACCCTCTGTATTTAGGGAGGCCTTCCTCAAGCCACCATCTGGGGGGAAAGGAAGAGAAGTCTGTTGCCAAGATTAAGGCCTTAGGCCCAGGGGACTCTGTTCTTAAAAAAAAAAAAAAAAAAAAAAAAAAACCAGCAGGACCACACAGCGTTTGGGTGGCAGAGTCAGATGTGGGCTGAGGCTGACAAGCGATGGAGGCTGCCGTGGGTTTGTCAGTACCAGGAATGGAGAGTCTAGCCCTTTGTGCCACCGCGTCTGCGCTGCAGCTGCGGCTCGGCTGCGGCAGCAGCAAAGCACACAGACGGGCAGGGCTGTGTTCTGGGAAAATTTGTTGAGGAAACGAGGGGCCAGATGCCCCCCATAGGCCATTGCTCGCCAGTCCCCACTCAGTGGAAAGAAAGCTGGGCTGCATGGCCTTTTCTCTCCTCCTCCCTTCGTTCGCAGCGGGAAATTTGGACAGGTCTTTCGACTCGTAGAGAAGAAAACTGGAAAAGTCTGGGCAGGGAAGTTCTTCAAGGCGTATTCGGCGAAAGAGAAAGAGAGCATCCGGCAGGAGATCGGCATCATGAACTGCCTCCACCACCCCAAGCTGGTCCAGTGTGTGGACGCCTTCGAAGAGAAGGCCAACATCGTCATGGTCCTGGAGATGTGAGTGGCCCGCCGCTCGTGACGTCCCCACCGTCCCGTGACGCGCGCACACTCAGCGGCCCCTGCGGCCCGGAACAGCCTGTGCGCCGAGCCCGCCCCAGACCCACCGCCCACCAGGCCCCTGCTCGTTTCCTTCGAGGACCCTGCCCCCTTCTCACCCTTCCACTTCTCCCCGCGAAAGGCCCTGTCTCCTTGGTTTCATGCAGGGTATTCTAGCGTAGAGGTGGCTTTAGAGTAGAAAAGGGAGCGACTTCTTGAGCAGCCTGCCGGAGAGAAGGGGCCCCAGGGCTGGGAGCTCAGAGTGCTCCCATCCCCCCCAGTCTGTTCTGCATGCCCCTGGTCCATGCCTGTTTGTCCTGTCTTGACGTTTTGCTCACCAAAGAGAAGTGCCTTCTGAGCTGGGCTGTACAGAGGCAGGCGGATAATCGGATAACCTCTGGCCAAGGCTCTCCTGGACTCCACTGTCTCTTCTAGTCCCCGCTCTCCCTTCTAAGCGGCTGGCCTGCATGCACACCAGCACACACCAACATATGCACAACACACACATGCACACACGAATGCATATATACACACAAACACATGAACGCACACACACACACACATACACACAAATGCACATAACATGTAAAGAAATGCACACACACAGATATACAAATACACACACACACACAAAACCCACACACACAAATGCATATATACACACATACATGAGCACACATATATACACACATACACCCAGATGTACACACACAAATACACATACACACATACACAAATGCATGTACACAGATACACAAATGCACACACAGACACCCCCACACACAAATGCATATATACACATACATGCATGAACACACATACACGCAAATGTATACACACATACACAAATGAATGTACACAGGTACACACACACACACAAACACCCCTCCACACACAAATGCGCACACACACAAACACACACACAAATGCACGCACAGGAGTCCGTAAGCCAGGCATCCTTCATAGTATGGTTTTATTAAGCATTTCCTTTCCTTTTTTTTAATCTGAATTTTTAAAATACATTATACAATCACATTACAAAATAGAAGAAAACACACAATGAACAGTCCCATTCCTACCCCTGTCCCTCATCTTCCTCGTTCTCGCCCCCTCTCACCACCACTGGGAACTAGTTCTGCTGGTCTTGTCTGTATCCTTCAGAGTTTCTTTATGAAAACACATGCATATACTAACATATAAATCATAGTCATAAATATATTCATATTTCCCCCACCTTTTAACCCAGAGATAAGTCGCACTCTGTATTTGGCTTCTCTCCATCCAGTGGCTGGTCTTGGAGAGCGTCCCAGGTCAGTAGCCGGTGGGCTTCCCCATTCTCCCAGCTCCCCGGGACTTCATCGCGTGCACAGACCACCGTTGTCCTCTTCGGCAGGGGCATGGATGGCTTTCAGGCCTTGGCTTTTACACACCAGCAGTGTCTGGCACCTTGCACCTGTATCTTTTCCCTTGTGCCTGTGTGGGGCTGTGGGATGAATTCCCAGCTGTGTGGGAGCGCTGGGTCGGAGCTTTAGGGCCGTGGTGAAACTGCCCTCGCATCCTCGATGGCTCATCCTGGGCTTCAGGGAGCTCCATCCTTTGGAGAAGACCCTGTCCGTGTTCTGCCGCTCTTTCCCAGGAAGGGGGAGGCCAGCGGGCATCCTCAGCCAGAGAAGTGACTCTCAGCTCTCTCCGTGAATGTCTCCGTGTCTTTCCTGTCAGTTGCTGTTCCTCGGGAAGGGCGGTCATGGTTAAGAGCACAGACTTGAGTCTGATAAACCTCACTTCCACTCCCACTCTGCCTCTCGTTGTACGACCTTGAATGTATTACCCGATGGTGCCAATCCTGGGTTTTATTATCTAGAAAAGGAGGCTGTAAACCACAGCGTGAGTAACATGGGGATGAAATGGAATACTGTGTGGCAGGCACAGGGCTTTATCCTTGCGAGTTATTCTTAGGACTATGATGCATTGACTTTTTCTGTATCCTGGTCTTTTCTCCATTTAAAATTATTTCGTGAGCATTTTAACACCCAACTAGATGTATGGGACAAATGCAATATCCAGGAAACCTGGGGTCAGCTTCTATGACTGATGAGCCATGATTTTATAACTAATAAATCCTTCTAGCAGGAGTTACTGTCGTGGCTCAGCGGAAACAAATCCGACTAGGAACCATGAGGTTGCGGGTTCAATCCCTGGCCTTGCTCAGAGGGGTAAGGATCTGGTGTTGCCGTGAGCTGTGGCGTAGGTTGCAGACGCAGCTCGGATCCCACATGGCTGTGGCTGTGGTGTAGGCCGGCAGCTGTAGCTCCTATTAGACCCCTAGCCTGGGAACCTCCATATGCCGCAGGTACGGCCCTAAAAATTACAAAAAAAAAAAATCCTTCTAGCAAGGAGAGATATACAGATTAGACTTCCTTTCAGTTCTAAAACTCTGTGGAACTTTTACAGAGATTCAAAGAAAATCTTCATTCGTGTCTTGGAGTCAGTTTCCAGCCCACAGCTCAAGCTCACCTCCCACCTATAGGACAGATGTCGCCCGAGTCCGTGGCCTCGTTCACTGTCCCCCTGCAAGCCCTGTGGGCTGCAGCGGCTCACATTTTTTGTAGAACAGGCTGCTGGGTCCAGGCAGTGTGGGCGTGTGGGGACATGTGAAGAAATGTCTTATCTTTAGAAGTCAAACCTTGAGCAAGTTCGTGAGAAGGTGCAGGAGGGGGTAGGAGGCAGCCAAGCCCGGGCGAGGCCGGGCAGCAACACCAGTGGGCAGAATACCATACTTAGCTTGGAATTGGGAGTTGGCAAGCTGGATGGAAAATGTGGGGAGAAAACGTAAGAAGGCTTCAGTTGGTCTGGCTTTTATCCCTCCGCCCCACGCCTCCCCCCGTGGACAGGAGTGGGTCTTGCCTGCACGGAAGCCAGAGGATTCTCCCGAGCTTGAGGTTAGGGGCTTGCCCCTCGATAGCAGCTCCACCAAAGAGGGAGCAGATTCAAACCCAGTCCGCACTTGCCTTCCAGCTTAAACAGACCTGGCCGCCGAGAGGGCTGAGGTTGGCTCAGCAGTGCGATTTGTTGTTTTTCTTACTGGTTAGAGAAACTGGAGAGAGAGGTTAAGAGGACAGTCCCTGGTGATCAACAAAAATAAAAATATACTCTAGGGTCCCAGCCTTCAGATTGGCCACCTTGATACAATGAGAAATCAGATTTCATGTGTCTCCAGCCTTTCTGACCTCTGATTACGGGACAAGCCCCCATGGTTGTGGCAGTGTTGTTCTGATACAAGATTCCTTTGGGACACTGCAAGTGGTGGTGAGACCCTGAGCACGGGAGCAGATGTGTGGCCTTGGCTGTCATCCCTGATCCATCTCACCTTTGTGCTGCCATTGGCAAAACTGGTGGAAGAGTAGGCAGCCAGCTGCCACACGACAAGGAGGAGAGGGTCTGGGTGTGGAGACCCCTGAGGTGTCATCGTTCTGGCTGCCAATGCCCATAGTCCGGGGATAAATTCCATCCCTTGGGTGAAGGTGTTCATTCATTCACTTGCTTCTTCACTGTTAATTTATTAAGCACACACTTCCTCTCACCCAGGCTTGCCCTTGGCTTTATCCCCTCTCTGTGGGTGGCAGCTTCTTTCCGGCCACAGTCGTGAGGATTTTGAAGAGACACCTGTATAGAACCATTCATCCCATTTGTGTAACCCCCTCCATCCTGGAAAATGGACCATAGGAACAGTGTTCAAAGTCTGTTGAGAGCCTTCCCTGTGGCTCAATGGGTTAAGGATCCAGTGCTGTCACTGCCATGACTCCGGTTATAGCTGTGGTGCAGGTCCCGGCCAGGGACGTGCTGCGTGTCACTGGTGTGGCCAAAATACAGAATTATAGAGAGAGAGAGAGAGGGAGAGGGAGAGACTAGATTGAATAGATTTGTAACTATTTGAAGCTTTGAACCTCTATTGAATAGGTTACCTCTGGAAGTGCAGCAGTAATTACCTCCATGGCTCAGGTTTCTCACGCAGGTTGCCTCGGACGTTCCTGGGTGCGCTACAAAAAATGGTCACTTGGTTTTTCAGAATAAAAACCAAACATTTGGGGGGACTTTGTGCCAGATATTTCCAGGTATAAATGAGGGTCTGGAGATGAGCTAGACATTTTCCAGACATGCTCACAAACTCCTTTAAGATAAGCAGACTTGATACAGAAAAGTGCAGGGAAAAGACTGTGGGAACCAAGAGGGTTATATGAGAAAATTGGGAGTGATTTCTCAGAGAATGTGAATTTCAGCTGGCCTCCCGGGGGCCGTAACTGAGTGAGCCAATATTTTTCAGTCTCATCTGATCTTGAAAATGACTGGGGGGGTACTCAAAAGTATGGATCACAGACCTTTCCAAGATTTTCGGAGTCAAAATCTCAAGTGGAGAAGCTTCAGAGCTTGGGTGTCTATATTTTCAACAAGAGCCCTCAGGGGTTCTTAGAGTTCTTTTAAAAAGAGAGAGAGGAGAAGATAATTAACATTACTGAGCACCTACTATGTACCAGGCATTATTCTAAGCACTTTACTGTGTTAACTCACTCAGTCTTCACAGCACCCCTGTGAGGTGGCGATGTTTTTACCTGTACCTTACAGATGAGGGAGTTGGGGCTCAGAGATGTTAAAAATGTCCCGAGACCTTGAAAAGGAGATTAGAGTTTGACTTGGAGCATCTGCGGAGAGCAATAGAAATGGAAGGCTCGAGGACAGTGGCGCCACCTGCTGGCCACACAGGGACCTCCTCGGTGGTTTCTAAAGCATTGGTCCCAGCCCCCCCACCCCCGCCTCGCGACCAATGGCGCAGATGGACCTTTCCCAGCTCAGCCCTCCCAGAAGTCAGTGTCACGAGGTGATGGAGGCCCACAGAGGCTGCGGTGTGCGGGCCCCCATGGTGCACGCCTGTCTGTCTCTCCCTCAGAGATCAGTAACAAAATCTCCTTGGCCCACTGCAGTTTGTCAAATGATAATTAATATGCGCTGAGCACCTACTGTGTGTTAGGCATGATGCTTTACAAAAGTTCCTTCTTCCCTAACTACTAGGAGGTAGGGACAAATGAGGGAACAGGCTCAGGAAAGTAACTTTCCAAGGTCACACGGAGCCGGGAGGCAGACTCCACTCTTCCCCTTCCTTGCGATGACCCCCCTGGGAGAATGAAGCCCAGAACGAAGCACACCCAGCCTTGTTCATCTGGTGCATTTACAGGCCGTTGTGGAAAATGGCTTACTGATGTCTGGCTGGTACATAAGTTACCAAGGAGATGCTTTACACTTTCTGAGCAGCGAGCAAGGAAGGTAGCTTGGAGGGCTGGGAGAGAGGCCCAGAGAGGCCCCGCGTGGCTCAGGCAGCAAGGCTGTGCATTTGCACTGAAGGGCAGTATGCCGGCTGCCTGGAGCTTCTGGGGCAGCACTTAGAAAAGACGCCCACTGCGAGCCCCAGGGCCACCGTGGCCAGGATCCAAAGCCTACCCAAGCAGGAAAGCTCTACTACCCTCCCAGCCTAGACAAGGGAGCGGGAGAGACAAGTTAGTTGTGGCCGACAGGAGTAAACTGATGCTACAGGCCCAGCCAGAGGGAGCAAATCAGTCATAGATATAATAGGTTACGACCAATGAATTTTAGAAAATGTGCTGAGGTTCCTTATCATTAAAGATTATTTTCCTGTTTCTGGCTATGCAAAACAAGTGCTTACTACTCCTGCGACTATTTCAAGTTTCAATTCTCTGTGACTAAAAAACCTGGCTGGGAGTTCCCGTCGTGGCGCAGCGGAAACGAATCTGACTAGGAACCATGATCACTCAGTGGGTTAAGGATCTGGTGTTGCCGTGAACTGTGGTGTAGGCCGCAGATGCGGTTCGGATCCCGGCTTGCAGTGGCTGTGGTGTAGGCCAACAGCTGTAGCTCTGATTAGATCCCTAGCCTGGGAACCTCCATATGCTGCAGGAACCTCCATATGCCCTTAAAAAAAAAAAAAAAAAAAAGAGACCTGGCTGGAGAACAGAATGACATCTGTAGTCATCTGGGGAAAAGAGCTGCCTGGCCATTTCCCTTTTTGCTAAGGTTCATTCTGGATCTCTCAGTTCATAAGCACCTCTGAAACTGCCCAGGCCAAATGCTTCCCCGCATCCCCTCAAAGCTGAGTGGGCGGGGGCAGGGTCCCCCCAGGCAGGAAACCACGTGGTTTCACACAGTGGTTGGAAGGTCGGGACCAGCGCAACGGGGCAGAAGCCTGGGACTCAGGAAGCTGCAGGAAGGGAGTGCCCGGCACCCCCGTGCCCTGGGCTTCCCTGCCCACGACCCCTCCCCCAGCCTGCCCTGGCCGGACGCGCCTGCCGGCCAGGCTCCCTGATGCCGCGCTCTGGGTGCCCTCCTCTGTGCCCGCAGCGTGGCTGGGGGCGAGCTGTTCGAGCGCATCATCGACGAGGACTTCGAGCTGACGGAGCGCGAGTGCATCCAGTACATGCGGCAGATCTCGGAGGGGGTGGAGTACATCCACAAGCAGGGCATCGTCCACCTGGACCTCAAGCCCGAGAACATCATGTGTGTCAACAAGACAGGCACCCGGATCAAGCTCATCGACTTCGGTCTGGCCAGGAGGCTGGGTAAGGTCCATCCGCCTCCCCCGGGGTCCCCAGAACGCAGTGGCAGTGGTTGTGGCTGGTCGTGTTCTACGCACTGGGGTGTGAGGGCTTCTGGGCACCGGACTGGAGCTGAAATCGGAGACCGTGGAGGTGGCCCTGCCCGCCCGCCCAAGGTGGGCGCCTCCTTCTCAAATGTCTTATCTGTGAAATGGGATGATAGTCGTACCCACCCCAATGCGTGGTTGGGGGGGCAAACGAGCTGGTACTGGTACAGGGTCAAGAGCAGTGCCTTGCAGGCAGCAAGCACTGTGTATGTGGTGTTAGCTTTTTTTTCCCTTTTTTTTTTTTTTTTTTTTTCATTCTGGTGCCTTCAGCTGCCAAATGTTTCAGTGATGGTGTTCCTCCCGTTTGCCTCCTACTGTGCACTTTCCAGAGAGAGCACGTCTGCGCGCTTTCTCTCATTTGATTCTCACAGCAACCCTCTTGAGGTGGGCGGGGCAGAGTTTATGAGCTTCAGTGCGTAGACCGGAAAATCGAGGGTCACGGTAGCTTTGCCCAGCAAGTCCCACCATGAGGGCCTCGGGCCTAGTTCGGGGGTCTCTGAGGCGCAAAGGACAGAGTGGATGGTAGAGAGTATTTGCAAGCACAGGTCCCAACCCCTGCCTCTCATGGGAGAGAGGGACACGCGGAAGGCCATTTGGGGCAGGGCTGTAAGGGCCTCTTCCCCCTACCCTGGACCTCACCCAGGACATTGGAGGTGAGCATGCAGTTTGCTGGTTTCGCTGGTGTGGATGCAGTTGTTCCGAGAGCAGGCCGGTGTCTCTGTGCTGCCCTGCGAGGGGACAGCAGCTGGCGACCGGCCTTGCCCGTGTTCCTTTCTGGCATCTGCTAACCTCGGGCTGGCTCTGGATATTCTGGCCGTTGACCCCTCTCCATCCTGGTTGCAGAGAACGCGGGGTCTCTGAAGGTCCTCTTCGGCACCCCGGAGTTTGTGGCGCCTGAAGTGATCAACTACGAGCCCATCGGCTACGCCACGGACATGTGGAGCATCGGGGTCATCTGCTACATCCTGTGAGTCACGGGCACGGGGCGGGGCTCCTCAGGCTGCCCTGGCGATGAAGGGGTCAGGGCGGGCTCTGATGGGAAGTCCGCCCCAGAGTCGGAGGGCGGCGGGCTCCCATGCCCCTCCCTGCCGCGCCTCTGTGCTCCGGGCGAGTCTGCGGCCCACGTCAGACTTCTGCTAGAGCGGCCGGCTTCACACACCAAGATCCCCGTTCTGGGCCCCTCACCATCCCTGATGCTGGCCAGCCTGGGGCATCTTGGCCAGGAGAGCAGGTGTGTGCAAGCGTGTAACCTTTGCTTGTATACGTGGGTCCCTAGAGAAACAGGGAGGGAGCCCCGGGTACACATCTCCTGTGGGCATCATCACTGTCTTCAGTGATGCACCCCATCCTTATGGTAGGGGGGCCCTAACTGCCAGCCTCATCTCTGAATCCAGTACATGAGCTGGTTAATAAACATCTTTGATGACAGAGCCTTTAGCAGGGCCGATAGATGATAGAAAGCTGTGATGTGGCAATTAGTATTGGGAAATGAGGTGAAAAACAGGAAGCTATTTCAGTTGACGATGCTGGAGAAAACGAGGGGAGGCCAGTTACCGAGAGAAGCACTTAGCAGTGGGTACTATGCACCGATCACCCGGGCCTCTCCTTAGATTGCAAGTTCTGATTCAAAGGGCCTGGGAGACCCGAGAATCCACTTCTAACAGGTTCCAGGTTGCCGATGCTGCCGCTCTGAGGACCGCATTTTGGATACCAGGCCCTAGGACATACCCTTTTGTTGCCATCTGGCTGGTTGAGTCTCCGGAGCCCCCCAGGCGCAGGCAGGCATTGGCCTCAGAGGCAGCTCCTGACCTTGGGTGGCGGCACAGTTTTAGGACGGTCTCCCTGAAGATGCACAGGTGCATGATTTCATTTTGAGAACAAGTTTTTCTTGGTCAAACAAAAGGACAAAGTAGCTCTTTTCATGGCAAACTTGAGAGGGACCTCTAAGAGGACTTTCTTAGATCCCAGGGGTCTTCAGACCCCAGTGTGAGAAATGGCTTTAGGTGACTGTGCTGCACCGCCAGCTTTAGGAATCACTGTAACAAAAGCTTTAGGAGAAGTGGAATAGGAGTTCTCTTCTGGCGTAGACAGTAGAGATCTAGCACTGTACTGCAGCAACTTGGGTCACTGCTGTGGCACAGGTTCAACCCCTGGCCCGGGCTGAACCCCATGCCACAGGCATGGCCAAAAAAAAAAAAAAAAAAAAGTGGAATGATTTTATGCAATGTGCCTTTTTCACGTGCTCAGGAGACTGACTCTCGCTGTGGTCTGTTAGGGCAGCCTCCCTCGGGTGAACCTGTGTCGCGGGTTCTGTACCCCAGAGAGTCATATTGCTGCCTGGGCTCAGCCCCGCCAGCAGAGACCCCCTCCAGAGCAGCAGAGAAGCATCTCAGGCCAGGAGAGCATCTCCCTGCCTCTCCCTCCCCAGTCCCCTCTGGAAAGCGAGCTGAGGATTGGAGAAAACTGTGCCAGAAACTGCAGTGCTGGCCTCTTGGTAAATAAGGGAGAGCCGGCATTGGGGTGGGGGGTGGGAGCGCCTGTCCACTCACGCTGGCTCTTTGCCCGGGATGGACAGCTGACTCCTGAGAAACGGTCTTTGATCGGCTCCCTCTGTTCAGACCCAGCTGCCCTGTGGCCTGACTTGGTCCCAGTCCCCATTGAGGAGACCCTGCCTCACTGTCTCCGTCGGCTGCTGCTGGATGGGGTCCTCTGGGTCGTCAGAACAAACCTGGGAGTGGGGCGTGGCAGGGATTCCATCTTCACTTGGCACTGAGATCACCGGGGCCGGGGACGCCCACAGGGCTGCCCACCCACCGTCCTAGCGGGCAGCGGGCTGTCCAGCTCGTTTAGCACTGACAGGCTTCCCAGGCTACGGGGCTTTTCCGCACCGAAGCGAGGACCATCCTGGGCAGACTAGGGTGACAGTTTCCCCAAACCCCCTCTGCTTTCTCTGACCCTAGGGGTCGGGGCCAGAGCAGTGACTAGCCCCTCAGTGACTCTGCCCAGGCCTGCAGCGCCCCACCCCTGCCCCACGTCGGGACCCCACCCGGGGTAACCTGATCCCCATGTCTAACACCAGGCATCACATTCACCTGTTCTGGAACTTCATATAAACGAAAGCACGTGGAAAAACGTGGCTGGCTTCTTCCCACATTGTTTGCGAGCCCCGTGCATTACGGTGTGTAGCCGAGGCTTTTCATCATCAGTTCTGTGTTCTTCTCTGTGCACCTCACCCAGTTGACTCATCCTTTCTTCGTTGATGGGCTTTTGACTAGATTCCAGTTTAGGGTGTGTTCTGGTACATGTGTTTTAGTGACTGTCTCAATTCATTTCTGCCGGATATATAATCTAAGAACTAGAATTACTGGGTCATAAGAGCACGTTAT
The DNA here is from genome assembly GCA_004024745.2 of Catagonus wagneri. Classification (NCBI taxonomy): domain Eukaryota; kingdom Metazoa; phylum Chordata; class Mammalia; order Artiodactyla; family Tayassuidae; genus Catagonus; species Catagonus wagneri. Next base: position 54,756,594 of record PVHT021183693.1, read on the forward strand.
TTTAAAACAAAAATTCTGGAGTTCCTGTCATGGCTCAGTGGAAATAAACCTGACTAGTATCCATGAGGTTGCGGGTTCGATCCCCGGCCTCGCTCAGTGGGTTAAGGGGTTAAGGCGTTGCCATGGGATGCAGATGCGGCTCGGATCCTGCGTTGCTGTGGCTATGGTGTAGGCCGGCACCTGTAGCTCCAACTGGACCCCTATCCTGGGAACCTCCATATGCTATGGGTGCGGCCCTAATTGAAAAGTGAGAAGAAAATTCTTTTAGGTGGAGAAGTAATTTGGATAATATGTTACACGGTTTGCTAGATTATTTTTAAGGCTAAGATCTAGAAATGGGGAAGGGCTTTTTGAAATTGGGAGAAAATAATTTTGATGCCTGGGGCACCAGCCTGAAGGAATCTGGAAGGGAGGTGAGGCGGGCAGGGAGGTGTGCGTGGGCGGAGGCGGGTGAGCGGCAGGGGTAATGCACGAGGGTCAGCGCTGTGCAGTCTCCGGCAGCCTCACCGGCATCCTGGCTCCCGCCCCCACTGCAGGCTGCTCTGCCCTCTGGGAATTGTCCCACTGGCTCTCACGGTGGGGACTGTGATCGGGAAGTCTCCCTTCCGGACAGGGGCTCTCAGCAGAGTATGTGGTGTATAAACAGTAGCTGGAGCAGCCAGATTGCTTTCTCTCGTCCCCGCTTTACAGAAATCTGGAGCCCCTGCCGGAAGCCCCCAGAAGAGGTTCTCTGATGGCCCCCGTGCCCCCTCTGGCCCTCTCTTTGGAACCTGGTGGTCTGATTAGCAGGGCTTGTCAGGGTCACCTTCTGTGTTTGGATCAGAGGCCCATCCCCCCAACCTCCTTCCTGGGTCAGTGAGAGATGGGGAGTTGAGGGGTGGATGATAGCAGACTTATCACTCAGCACAGTAGGCAGCTCTGCCCCAGGGCTGTTCTGACTTTGCTGAAGGAACTTCTTCTCAAGCCCTCGGAGAGATCAGGGCAGATCCTGTCCTGGCACAGGAGGCTGGGCCCCGCTGCCTACCCAGGGTGCTTAGGCAGGGTTGAGGGGCCCCTGCCGTCTCGGTCTCAGCCCTGATTCTGAGGGGAGATAGCAGGTTTCATGAATCTGCTGGAAGCTTTTGCTGTTAGCGGTAGCCGTTTGGTCGCTAAGAGGACCTGGCGCTCTGGGCCAAGTTTCAACCATAAAGACATTCTAAGTCCCACCTCCTTTCCTAAAACCTCCTTCCCTCCCCTCTCTCCCACCCTCCCTCTCCTGAGGACCTGGTGTTCCCTTACTAACTGCAGGGACACCAAAACCCTTCTCCGTGCCCTGCCATCACCCCTACTCCAGAATTCCTTCTCCCCTTCCTTTTCCCCAAGCCTGCCCTCTGCTTTCTCCTCCATCCCATCTTCCTGCTGCGCTCAGCAGCTAATGTCCCATCTCAGCTCATCTGGGAGCACACACTGTGGTCCACAGAGCCGGCCCATCCCCGTCTGGGTTCTGCCTTCTGGGGACAGCAGACTAGTGAGCTGGGGAGAAGACCCAGTGCCCAAGCATCAGGCATCTACTCAGATGCAGGTTCAGATGCAGGGCTTTTCAGAGGGACCCAGGTAGCTCCACCTGGGCTGCCTGCCCACTCGGCTGCTGAGCCCAGAACTGCTCTCTGGTTCCAGCTCCTGCAACCTCCAGGTACCCCACAGCCACAGACACCACCTACAGGTTTTGCTCTCCAGGGACTTGGGCTTTAGTTAACACGGCTAACCCCAGGGTCTCTGTTTCCTAGGCCACTGCACAAAACGATGCCCAGCCCTCCTTATGGGACCTGTGCAGCCTTCTCCCCCGCACCAGGGAATGAGTATCTCAAGGCTAAAATGGAATAAAAGACTACCCCTTCTGGAGTTCCAGTTGTGGCTCAGCAGAAACAAATCCCACTAGGAACCATGAGGTTGCGGGTTCAATCCCTGACCTCGCTCAGTGGGTCAAGGATCGGTGTTGCCGTGAGCTGTGGTGCAGGTCACAGATACAGTTCAGATCCCGCGTTGCCGTGAGCTGTGGTGTAGGTTGCAGACGTGGCTCAGATCCCGCGTTGCCGTGGCTGTGGTTCAGGCCGGCGGCTACAGCTCCGATTCGACCCCTAGCCTGGGAACCTCCATATGCTGCGGGTGCGGCCTTAAAAAAAAAAAAAAAAGGGACAAAAAAAAATGAACATGAAGACTCTGTATACATTTGTGAAAACAATGTCAAGTGGAAAAAAAGTATAGCACGCAAGAACTTGCCCGCACCGATTACAATTTTGTGAAAAGCAGACAAATTCATTGGTTATGCTGGAGAGGAAAAAACTCTTCTCTCTCCTCTTAGTTTCCGTACTTGGGGGGCCTGCAAATCAAACTTGACAAAAGACAGATGAACAAAAAGAAAACAGATCTAATTATGTACATATTTGTAAGAGTTCTCAAAGGAGTGTGATGTGAGTTAGAAATCGGAGCTTATCTACTATCAGAACAACAATACATTGTGTAGAAATAACTACACAAAGGCAAAGGGGTTTGGAGCTTCTGGAGGAGGTAACCTGTGATAAAGGTGACTAGGAAACGCAGAGTAAGTAGGGACTGTTTAGCAAGATCTGACAGACAGATGGGAGTCTTTCTCCTCTTCCCGGTGAGAAAAAAATGGAAAAATAAAACAAATGGCCCCTTAACAAAGAGAAGGGAATGTCCTGCTTTTATTTTTTATTTTTTTGTCTTTTTAGGGCCACACCCACAGCATATAGAGATTCCCAGGCTAGGGGTTGAATCCAGCTATAGCCGCTGGCTTACGCCACAGCCATAGCAATGCCAGATCCAAGCCGCATCTGTGACCGACACCACAGCTCAGGGCAACGCCGGATCCTTAACCCACTGAGCAAGGCCTGGGATTGAACCTGAGTCCTCATGGATACTAGTCAGATTTGTTTCCGTGGAGCCACAACAGGAACTCCGTATCTCCTGATTTTAGATTTAAAAAAAAAAAAAAAGTGAGCTCAAAGAGCTAATTGCCTTCAGCTCGAGACAATCCTTATACTAAAGTTCATATTTTGGGGTGGTATACTCTGATCCCCTTAGTTAAAAACCAGATAAGACTAGGAAAAAGGGGTGAGTAGTTGTGTTTTTAATGCTAAGGCTATTAAGTTTGTTGTTTGGGTTGAACAACCCAACCGTACATGATCCTTACGCACATTATAGCAATAAAGAAAAAGTCCAAGAAAGAAAGTTTGAAAAAAAAACTCTGCAAAATCCCACCACCAAGAAACGACATTGCTAAAATTTGAACACTCTCTTCATCATCATGTTCTGCATATTTTGCCAGTTTTGCTGGGGGAGCTCGGCAGGCAAGGAACAGCTAAGGCTCAGCGGGGGTTGCAGGGAGGGTGGGGGTGGGTATGTGTGTGTGGCTATTTCTGATGGATAGGGTTGCCAGGAAGGAGGAGTGCCAGAGGCCAAGGGCCAGGAGGCTCTCCCCACTGTGAACATCACAGAGATTAAGCCCTATCTTTGCAGGATTATAGTTCCTAATTAGGAAAGGAGGTTTACAGAAGGGGACTTTTCAGCATTCCACAGCAGGGTTGTTTGCTTCCACCCCCCACCCCACCCTGCCATGCAATCTTTTGAAGCACAGCAGGACTTTCCCCTCTGTTCCAAATGGAAAAATGCAAAGACAGAAAGAAGCACACAGCCAACAGGCAGGAGTCGGGCTGCTTCTTGATGGGTCTAGTTTAGATCACTCAGGATTGCAGAGATGGAAAGCTGGGAATTCTAGCCCAGTACCCTTCGTGAATAAGCGGTGAAGCTGAGGCCCAGAGAGGGGAAAGCCGTAGCATAGAGAAGCACAGATAGGGGCTGGTAAGTTTCCCCCCCGCCCCCCGGCACTGTGATGTGATCAAGACCGGTTATCTCCCTGCCTTCTTGAAACATAAATCGGTGTCTTGCTTGAAGACATTTTAATGACATCTATAAAAACGTTCTTATTCAAAAGCACAAATATGTTGATTAGGAGGAGATAATTCAGACTGAAAAAGCTTCTCTCTCCCTCTTTCTCTCTCTTTTTTTTTAAATGAAGATTTTCCCCAGAGTTCCTCTCATGGCAAGGTTTTCTTGCAAATATTTCAAGGGGTTTTATTTTACTAAGCTTAGTTTTCAGGGACGGGTGTATTTTGTAAACTGAGGCCTCTTGAATACCAAGAGAGCTCCCGAAGAGTTTGCGTTCTTGTTTACCATGGTGGGTTTGGGAAAAAGGATGTTAGTGAAGCCTGAACTTGGAAGGTTGATGGCACCAGGGCCCTAGATCCATCTCATGGGGCTCAGGTGAGGGCAGGGCAGGACCAGCTACATAATTTGTGGGGCCCACTGCAACATAAAAAGTTAGGGTGACTTGTGCAAACACTGTGGAGGATTTCAAGATGACGGCAGCAGAGCTTTAAACAAGAACAGGGCCCTTCTGAGGCCCATGAGGCCAGCCCTAGGTCAGGGTGAGTGTGCGCTGGGTCGTTAGTGTGAGATCAGGTGCCCAGAGGTGAGAGGTGAGACCAATAAGCTAGAAGTCTGATCTATTCGGCTCTACCTTCCGAATTTTATTCAGCCTAAGCTACTGGTAAATTAGTTGTTCCTGAGATCAGATATTGGCCAGGCAGTGGGGGTGAACTGTGCGTAGAAAAAGTATAGAACAGCTCTGGTCACAGACTAAGCTCCTCACTGTCATCCAGGCTTCCTGCTGGTGCCGTTCTCAGGGATTTACTTCATCTTCAGAGAAATGACCGTACAAAGCAGCAGTTAAGAGACAGACTCACTGGCCACGAATCCTTGGGCGGGTTACTTAACCCCACTTGGTACCTCAGTTTCCTTATCTGCTGAACAAAGTAATGAGTGACCTGCCTTAGAGGGTGGTGTTAAGGTTGAATGACTTGGGGTTCCCTTGTGGTGCAGCAGCTTAAGGATCCAGCATCGTCACTGCAGTGGCTTGGGTCACTGAGGAAGGCACGGGTTCAATCCCAGGCCTGGTGCAGTGGGTTAAAGGATGCGGCATTGCCCAGCAGCGTAAGTCACAACTGCAGCTCAGATTCAGTCCCTGGCCTGGAACTTTGATATGCCGTGGGTGCAGCCATTAAAAAGAAAAAAAAAAAAGATTGAATTAACCTACTTTAGCTCTCTGCTGAGTGCGTGCCATGTAGTAAATGTTCAAGAGACGTCTGTTGCCATGGTGGTGAGGATGCAGGAGAAGAACAGGAGAAGCGGCCGTGGTGAGCAGATGCTCCATCTTACAGAGGAGGGAGCTGATCCCGAGAGATCAGAGCAGTTGTCCAAGGTCACCCAGCGAATGGACACACTGTGGTTCCTCTTAGGGAATTTCCTGGTTTGGCCTAAATGCCTCAGGAACATTGACCTGCAGTGTAGATGGATCGCCAAACGACACCGCTGACTCAGGGCCCCCGCCGGTGTGCGCACCCTTGCTGAGCGGGCTGAGGGCCGGCCGTCTTCTAGGTGCTGAGAGTGGGAGGGCGCGGGACAGAGGGCGCCTGTACCACGTGACTGGCCCACGAAGGGAGGAAGGGGCTCCTTGGAGAAGGTTCTGTGGAGCGAAGTTCTAGCCTGGGCGTCGGGGAAGAACAGAAGCCTGGGAGGAGGGCCGCGCTGTCCTGGGTGGAACTGGGAATCTGAAGAAAATTCCTTCTGCCTCAGCTTGACAGGCAGGTGGTGTCAACACCCCAAAACCACAGTAACTGAGTAGAGGCTGAGCCACCAGAGCCTGGGAGCCATGGCTGCTTCTCCGTCTGGGTGGGAGGAGAGGCCGGCACAGGCGCGCTTGGGGTGCCCTTACCTCTGATCTCAGAGGGCGCTCCCTCAGGGGGACCGCGCTCCCTACCCTTCCCGATGGCCTCCCCCACTCACTGCTCTCCTCTCTTATCCCCCAGGGTCAGCGGACTGTCCCCCTTCATGGGTGACAATGATAACGAGACCTTAGCCAATGTTACCTCAGCCACCTGGGACTTCGACGATGAGGCCTTCGACGAGATCTCCGACGACGCCAAGGATTTTATCAGCAATTTGCTGAAGAAAGATATGAAGTAATGAGTGGAAATTTCAGTCTTTTCAGCCCCCGGGACTCCCTGCACTGGGGTCCAGAGGCAGGGATTTCCGTTCCGTCGTGGGCCCCGTCTCATCCGAGGAGGGGAGGGTGGGCACTGCGAGTGGCCCGTGAGGGCCGGCAGAGGGCTCTTCCTTCGCCCCTGCTCCCTGGTGCCAGACACTGTCCTGGCTTTAGAAGCACAGAAACCTCACTTGAAAAGCCACACTCGACTGAGTGTTGAGGGAGAGGGGCAGCTCGTGGGTGTGAATAAGGAAGCCGTTTTATCTCCCATGTACCGCTGCGGCCTGCAGCGGCCCTGCTGAAACCTCGGCTCCCCCTCCCGGGTCGCGGTGGGTCCCGATCGTACTCCTGGACTCCTCTGCTTGCTGTTACTTTCTGTCTGTATTATGTAGGGACTGTCCTGCCTGAAGATGGCCAGGTCACTTCCACCACCGCAGGCCTTAGACTGTGACCCCAGACCACTGGGCCCAGCCCTCTCTCAGCTCCGTCTCTGGCCCCCTTACGGTGCCGACTCTGAGGCTCCCCTTCCCCACTTTCTGGAGCCGCCCACGTGGCCAGTAGCCGACTGTATAAAACAGTCGGGAGGCATATAGGTGCCTGAGACCGAGGAAAGGTCAGATGCAGGAGGCACTTGGCAAGTATTTCCGATGCGAGAAGAATGGCGGCTGGGACCGCAGAGGAGACAGGAGCAGAGGAGGTGAGGCTGAGGGTCTTGCACGTGGCTGGACGGGGCTCACGGGTGAGGGGAACCAGCTTCGTTACAGCAGGAGGTGAGGGGGGCTCTAGGCGCGCAGGGAGAGCTGGCCCACCCGGGAGAAGGGAGTAGTGGGGTATCTGTCAGGCGGTGACCACTGGCTGTTGGGCTCCTCACCAGCCAGAGGAGGCAGGGCCAGGCTCCAGGTGTCCCCAAGGAATCCTACTGGGCAATAGGAACGGCTGTAAGCTTTGTCCCAGCATGTGCTGTGGAGACAGGCAGTGTGCCGGAAGGCGAGAGCGAAGGGTGGGAGGCTCTGCATTCACCAGGCGACTCCCTGACCTGGGTTCTGTCCCGTCTGCCTGGTTCACAGACACCCCTGAGGTTGTCGGTCATCCTGTCCCCGTGGGAGAAATCCCCTTTGGGACAGGAGAGCACAGCTGCTAAAGAGTCAGTGGCGGGGGGGTGGAGGGGTGGGGCGGCTCCGAAGTGGTTCTGTCTGGTTTTCTGGTTATGCACCAAGCCTTCATCCCTTTTCAGCAGCTCAGGTTCAAACTCCTCCAGACGAGACATTCCACCCTTCTCGACAGATATTTTCAGCATTTTTCAGTCCAACCCTTTGTATCAGAGGTGGGCGTGAGCAAGGAGGATCTGGATGTTGGGGTCAGGGACTAGCTTCTCCTCAGGGAGAGGCACCTCCTTCCTCGTGGTTCTCCTCCAGCGATGGCTTTTGTCAGGCAGGCTTCATTCACAGAAGACTTGGTAAATGAGGTATTGTGCAAATATCCCACTTTCTTGCCTGACCTTGAATTTATTTAGTAATGAGCTGTGTTGGCCCCTCTAAGCTCATAAAATGGACTCACCAAAGAACTGATTTCAAATAGATCAAGATACGGGATTCCCATAAACTCTTAAAATCAACATCTCTTCAACCACAAATATCCGTTTGTCAGCACTTTTAAAATGTTTTTTCTATTATAAAATGTGTAATACATGTAAATTGTAGAAATTTTGAATATAAGAAAATGGAAACAATCCATATCCCTTTATCCAAAGATTACTGCTTTTTGCTATATTTAGCAAATTTAGTCATTTTTCTACATGTGTTAATACTTGGTACTCTGGGCTTTATTAATCCTATTACAATTAAGGTGATAGCCCTGAAGTATTTCTAGATTCCCAGAGCTTTCAGAAGATTAAATGAGTTTCAGTGGAGTTTCGGTTGTCGTAATTTGTAGGCGTAGGTAGGACAGCCCTCTGCTTTTTAACAGGAAAAACCTGATACTTAACCAAGCCATAAGACTTCAAAGTTCAGTGATTCTTGAAGATTTGGGCCTCAGATTTCACCTTCCCTTCCACCAGAGCCGTAGAAGGATCAGGTCTCCACAGTCCCCAGCCTCCATGTGACCAGCAGAATGACCCCGCCCTGGAATATGGTGCCAGCCATTCCCAGATATGTCTGCTCTCTAGCATTTACTTAACTTCCTTAGACCCCAAGGGCAGGTCCTGAGACTCCAGTTGCTTACAAGCATTTAGGCCATCTTAACAGTAACTTTTATGGGTCTAGTCAGTGCAACCCAGAGCAAGAGGAGAAGAAGGCCAGGAGCACAGTGAGTCTCCTCATGGCGGATGGACTGGGAACAGAGAACCCTGGCCTCTGCCCTGTGTATTTAGGGACAGGTGGCCTCCCATTTCTGATCTGACCAGCAGTCTCTGAGGTCCCCTTCTGCTCAGAAATCCTCTGATCTCTGCCTCCATCAGAAACCGCTTGGACTGTACCCAGTGCCTTCAGCATCCATGGCTAATGAAAGATACCAAGAACATGGAGGCCAAAAAGCTCTCCAAGGACCGGATGAAGAAGTACATGGCAAGGAGGAAATGGCAGGTAATGAGGGGTCGCTTTGGACTGGGATGTTGCCCCTCATAATTGCTTTATTAAAGCCACCTTTATTCTTCCCTTGCCCTGGCCTCACTCCAAAAATGTTTAAATTGGTTTCTGAAATTTAGTCTCAGACCAAGATGGACATTTCATGTCTTTGTGCCTGAGGATGTGTCATCTTTAGGACTATTTGGCAGCCCTGGAGAATGCAATCTCCTTATAGGTAGTGTGGTGGCCTTGCATTTCTTTACAGTGAAGGAGGGCACATGATCTGCAAAGAGAGACATGGTGTCTGCCCTTTAGGGAGGTTGTATGTTACTGGCCACATGTCCTTAGGTAAATTACCTAACCTTGCCATGCCTTTGTTTTCTCATCTGTAAAATGGGTTTAATAGTGGTACCAAAAAGCAGCAGTGTTTGGAGAATTATATGAGATGATCTTCATCTGGCTGTTAGCATACTGCCCGGCACATAGTAAGCATTCAAAAATGAGGTCAACGGGGAGTTCCTGTTGTGCAGCGGAAACGAATCTGACTAGAAACCATGAGGTTGTGTGTTCGATCCCTGGCCTCACTCAGGGTTAAGGATCTGGCGTTGTTGTGAGCTGTGGTGTAGATCACAGATGCAGCTCGGATCTGGTGTTGCTGTGGCCGTGGTGTAGGCTGGCAGCTGTAGCTCTGATTTGACACCTAGCCTGGGAACCTCCATACGCCACGGGTGCGGCCCTAAAAAGCAAAAAAAAAAAAAAAAAAAAAGATCAGTAGCCAATGTGTATGGAGAGCTGGCCATGTGTCAGGGAACATTCAGAGCACTTTCTATTCGTTGTCTTTTAATCCTGGGAAGCAAGATTATTGTCCCCAGTTCTCACACAAACAAGGCATAGAAAGGTTAGGAAAGTCACCCAGGATCACACAGCTAGTAAGTGGGGAAGCCAGGATTCAAACCCAGAGCCTGGCTCCAAAGTACACAGTCTTTAATGACAGTTTAACAACACAAATTGCCTCTGATTGTTAGAAGACGGAGAAAATTATCATCCAAAACCACAGAGAACTTATCTATTTTATTTTTATTATCACTGCTAGTATTACAAAATTCCTGAGCTACTGGCGGCGGGGGGAGGTGGGGGGTGGGTATGTGGTTTCTATACTCAAGGAATGTATAGTGTAACAGGGACCTGAAGCAAATAGACATAAAAGGACATAACACACACGCCAAGAATTATAAACTGTCAGTATAGCTCCCCATACCCATATATGTGAGTATGGACAGAGAATGGAGCCAGTCATACCAGAGCTGGATGTGACTGTGAGGAAAGGCTGCCAAGGGCAGGAGCTTGAAATTGGCCATGGAACATGGGTAGAACACAGAAAGGAGGGCACAACAGCACAGACGGAGGGAAAGGCTCAGAGGTGGGAACCGGACCTCACCCTGGTCATGCTGGCCCGACAGGCACCGTCTTTTAGCTGGGCATTCAGAGGGCCAGGGCATTCAGAGGGCCAGGGCATTCAGGAGCTTTGTGGCAGAGACAAAGGAAATCACTGTTTTAAGGGCAACTGGGACACTGGTGATTTGCCACCAGGATAACTAAACCATAGTTCACTGAAAAGTCCAAGTTCACACAAAGGTTGAGAGGAGCAGAGGTGAGCAAGGGGCTTCAGGTATGTGGGTCTGAGGGACACCCCTGCACAACTCAACGGACTGCCCCGCGGTGGGAGTCAGTTCTTGGTAGGTCCTGCGGGAAGGTTTCAATGGACTTCCTGGCCACCCTCAACTGAATACCTGATGAACTGGGCTGCTTACCTTTCCCTCTGGTGCCGTTAGGATCCAGTGCAATCAGAGGAGCAAACATTCTTTCCAAAAAACAAAACAAAGGGAGCCGTAACATCAAAGGTTGGCTCCATTAATGATCCTTTGGCCGGTAGGTCTCAAAGGAAGAGCGGTGTTTCTGGAGTGGATAGGGTGGCTGGTGCAGGGACGGCTCAGTCCTCAGAGCACCAGGTCTCACTGGGCTTTGCTTGCATGAGGCCACGGGTTAAGGGGCAGCCCTATCACTTCAGGCTTCCGGGAGCATTTGCACGTCTGCTGGCGAACCAAAGCCAGGAAGAGCCTGACCCCAGAGGACAGGCTCAGAGAGCATATAGGGAAATGGGAGAGGGAGTGAATGGGATTTTTCAGTCAGATGGGCCAGGGAAGCATAATTTGTGATAATATTTTAATCACTTCGATGTCTTTCTTGTTGTTTTCAATGTTATTAGCCTTACAGTTTTCTGGGAATGCGAGGGGGGGAGAAAACGGTAGAATTCAGAGAAGGAATCTTCATTTCCTAATATAAATAACAGCATTGGGAAATGATTTTTCCACAGAAACAGTGGTTAGGTTTCACAGAATTACAGGAAAGTAGTCTACAAAGTCCCATTTGACACCTAACATCCCTGAGGCGTAATTTCACTGGTAATAGTTCAGCTGCCATCTGACCACCTCATGTTACATTTCTTCCTTAGAAATATCCACGTTTTTAAACCCCAGATACCACAACCTTAGCACCCCTGGAATAGGGGGTTCCCTCTTAGGGCAGCCGAGGTTCTGCGTAGTGGGGTGGAGAGGAGGGGAAGAATGGGGTGTGGTGTGGTGAAGCGAGAGGGCCAGGGCCGGCACAGGGGGCCCAGAACCTTCTATGGCTGCAGGAGAAAAGGTTACTCATTATCATGCTGGTGTGGTTTTCATAAAAGGAGAAGGAAATAACATGGGAGCAAATTCTTAGAGCAAGGCAATGTGTAGATGACTAATCACATTATTGATCTTCGAATGAAGTTATTCTGAAAGAGGGTGTTCTGATTTTTATTTATATCAAAATAACTTTTTAAAGACATGGTGGCGAACAGTAGCACTGAGAGTGCTTCTGCATGCAAAACAGGGAGCAAAAGACTAGAAACTGAAGGCCTGTGGGCAGCTATCTTTATTTTCTGAGAGCCACAAAGACTTCATCAGTTTGGACCAAAGAGCCTTGGCAAAGAAAGCTTTCAACTCAGTGTAGCACAGCGTATGCTTGGCCATCGCGTTTAGGTAACGTGCATTCCCGGGGAAACGGCAGTCTCAGGCTGTTGGGGTGCATGCACGCCCATGAAAGCTGGCTGGCTCGAGGGCGATCACCTTGCCCAGGTTTTCCAGGATCCGTCTCAGCTTTATCCCTAAAAGACCCTCACCCTGGGAAATCCCTCATTCCTGGGCGAACCAAGCTGGTTAGTCACCCTTGCCGGCTCTCCCAGGGGAGAGTCTGTGCTGCCTTAGGGAAGCCGTCCCAGACTCTGGCTGCCAGGAACAAGGAACCCAGCCTTGGCAACGGCCCTCGAATAAGAAAAAGGCTTCCCGGAAACAAGGATGGAACTTACCAATAACTGAAACGTTCTTTTTTGCAGTTTAAAAAATTTCCAGAAGTCTTGGTCAGTAAAGCAGCAACTAATTTTCCATTCAAAGGCATGAAACTGGAAGGCTACAAATACAGATAGATTTTTTTTTCCAGTTCTGACAGATAACTTCCCTACTAAGTTTTTTCATAAATAAGTTTCTAGAGATTGACTTCTGATGTCAGTTATCTTGAAATTTTTCCTTACTAAGCACTCGTATTTCTCCTTGTTTTAGAAATTCTGTTCTATTGCTCCATCTGATAGTAAGCGTTCCCCCACATGAGGTCTATTTGTTTGTTAAGGTGTATTTGCTGCCTTTTCTCAAATATTCTAACGCTTTGACTTGCCTTGTTCTGGTAGTTTTCACTAGTCATTCTGTTAACAGAAGAGGGAGGGCTTCATTATTCCGCTCCATACAAACGAAGGCAGTTCAGCCAGTCACAGTCCAGGTGTTTGGACCCGGGAGTGCACGGGCTCAAGGGCAGTGTTCCCTGCCACACATTCTCATGTCTGAATCACAGTCTTTCTGCAGAAGACCAGACCTGCAGGAAGACTCGAGTCTTCTGGTCCAACATGAGGCCCAGAGAAGGAAACTGACTTGCACAAAGTCACAGGGTAATCAGTGGTTGCAGAACTAACCTGTTCCTTGTTAAGGAAGGAACCCCGAGTGGGCTCCTGGCTCAAGGCAAACCAGTCTATGTTGGATGAAGGGGATGAGAGCTGAGAAGGGCCGAGTCTGAGAATCTGGCTGTTAGGAAGTAGTCTGGTCTGACATCGACTCCATAGGGAGGGCTGCCTTGGCTGGCACCACCTCTTACCCGTTCTTAAGGGCAGGGTAAGCTCCCCTGGGAAAAGCAGGGTCTCTCCACACTCCAGCTAGCAGAACAAACAGATCAATGATGTTGCCAGTAAGGGCTTCTCCCAGAAGAGCATGAAAGTTGCCAGGTGGTCTTGGTCAGCTAGGGTATTCTCTGCTCGGCCATGGTGCCCCACACACACTCAGTGGGTTGTCACCTCTAACCTTCTTCCCCCGCTTCACCTCCACCTGAGGCTCCCTGGGATCTTATCAGAGTGACCCAGCTTCACCATGGTGACAGAAGGGCCAAAAGTAAACCACACCCACAGTGATGTATGCGAGGGCAGATGGCCAGAGCACAGGACAAGACGGACTGTCTGCCCAGAGTGCATGAAGGTAGCTGCAGCAAGGATGGGACGTGAAAAAACAGGAAAGCAACTGTGGTCACGGCAGTAGGTCTCCACTTAAACCACGTGCACACAGTTTTCTGTTTGATTCTCTAGCCCTCTGAAATTCTTTACTTTTGAAACAGCGTATTGAAACATACTGGTTTTCCAGATAGTCCAAAATTGTGAGGTTTTCCTGAAATACTTGAGTGTATGAAGTTGATTTGGGAGGACAGTGGCTCTGCCGGCAGTTTGAGGTCCAATGGGTGAGTGCCAGCCGTTTCCCTGTGTATAGGCTGTTTCCCTCCTCTGTCAGCAGCCAGTCTGTGGCGACATCTGCACGCTGGATGCACAGCATCTAGGTGCCTGACACAGTGCTCTGGGTGTGGGACCGGAAAGTGTTGGGTATGCCTTAGTTTTTCAGTCATTCCCCTGACCTTAGAAAAGGGGCGAGAATCTTTACTTAAAGGTGAGAAACACAGACACAATGGTGTATTATTGGGGATTTCTTGACCTAAATCCTGTGCCTGGTAGAATTTTCACAACGCAAACAAAATTTTCGTCTCAAGTCCTTGCATTTTTTTCAGTAGAAATTCTGTCCTCTCCCAGGGCACCTTGACTCAGAAAAGCAAAGTGCTGTCCTTTTCATTTCTTGGGGTGCTTCTTTTTGATGCCTGGGTGTACATCAGGGAAGAACACCCCTCTAGAACTTCACTGTAGACTTGTGCTGGGGCCAGCCAGAATGTTTCTCAAAATCTTTTTTTATCTTTTTAGTGCCCCACCCACTGCATATGGAGGTTCCCAGGCTAGGGGTCAAATCGGAGCTGTAGCCGCTGGCCTACACAGCCACAGCAACACCAGATCCGAGCCACATCTGCCACCTACACCACAGCTCACGGCAACACTGGATCCTTGACCCACTGAGTGAGGCCAGGGATCGAACTGGCATCCTCATGGATACTAGTCAGGTTCGTTACTACTGAGCCACAACAGGAACTCCCTCGAAATCTCTTAAGTATCTGAGTCATAAACAGAATTAAATGAGACTTTGGTGATCATCTTGTCCACCCCCTTCCTTATACAGAGGAGGAAACTGAAGCCCAGAGAGGTTAAGCGACTTGACCGTGGTCAGCAGTATGTCCTTTTTTTTTGCAAGAGGACCTGTGGGATCCATAGTAACTATTCTCTTGGCCAGTTAAAATTCTATCACTAGCATCGTTTTACGAGAAACAGCCCAACTGGGCCCCGTCAGCAATAAGTCTTTGGAGCTGTCTCAGCCTGCAGTTGCTTTATATAAACTATCCCTTTTATGGGAGTTGAAGCACAGTATGAAAAGGGTTTTTGTCTCATGTTGACCTTGTTTAGTCACATTAACGCACACATCGGTTCCAGGCCCCATTCCATTCTCCGAACATCTTCTGACACGCTGATAGTGCTGAGCAGAGCAAGGTTGGGCTCACTCTGCTGGCAGAGCCCCTGCACTCGGGAGGCCCTCGTTTCAGGGACAGCTGCTTCTCCTGGGCTGGGCTCTTCTCTCCGAGCCCCGCTGCCCAGCTGGAACCGGGGACACTGCCTGAGTCCAACGCCAGTGTCTATTTTCCAGAAAACGGGCAATGCTGTGAGAGCCATTGGAAGACTGTCCTCTATGGCAATGATCTCAGGGCTCAGCGGCAGGAAATCCTCAACAGGGTCACCAACCAGCCCGCTGAATGCAGAAAAATTAGAATCCGAAGGTAAGGAGCTCCAGGAAGATTTCTGGTAGCTGGCTGATAAGAAAGGAAGGGTTGGGGGAATAAAAGGGCATTTAGAGGGTTTTTTGGGGGAGGGTAGATTTTTTTTTTTCTAATATGACCTACAAGGAAAAAACTCAGAACTACTTTTATGTTTTTCTGACAGTAACTGCTAAGTCTAGTAATTACTCTTAAATTTTTTCACCTTAGTTTTAACTATTTTCAGAAGGAAAGTTATTTGTCTAATAGAACTAGATGATCTCTGCTAATCTATTTCCAATATTATACATAAGAATTAGCAAAGACTTTATTAAAATCTTTTTTCTCATTACAAAAGCAATACTTGTATAATGATAGGCAAACATAAAAATCACATAAAAAGTAGTGTGCTTTTAGAAAAACCCTTTTTTTAAAAACTGCCTTGGTGTTTTTCTTTTGAACAAACATTATATAGCTATATTTGTTTGGTATTTTTCATGATGCTGAAGCATGTCGTTTGAACTGGGTAGACTGGGGTCAGCAGGGCCCCTCCTAGAGATCAAAAGGGTTAGTTACTTGCTCTCGTCTTTTGAGATGCTGCCCCATCCATCTCCTCAGTGAAAGCCTTGTCCTGTTCCTACTTCACCCACATGCAGAGTCTGGCCTTTATCATCTTGAGGTGACTCATCTTGCTAGAGACACCCCTACAGCTCCCGCTGCCTGGTGCTGTTGGTCTCCAACGGTGAGAAGCTGAGTCTAGATCCCTTTTGTGCACAAGAGAGGGTAACGGGCGAGGCTGCTTGCTGAGCTTCTCTGATGTAACTGGGGACAGTGTCTGCTGTACATGGGCCCGGTCCCTCCCTACCCACCTCTGCCACTCCCCAGATGACCCAGAAATAGCCTGAAGGGGATGGAGAGGGTCAGGAGCCCTTCCAAGTTATGGCTTTTTCCTGGACCAATCCCAAATCCTGGTCCACAGCCACACAACGTGAAGGCGGTATCCCTGTGGAGAACAGTACTACCAGCAAATTGAAGATGCCTCTAGGACCTGGCTCTTCCCTTCTAAGGAGCAGATGAAGGGCCTGCTGCTGCCTGAGGAGGGCAGAGGGGGTACCAAGATCCGGTGGGCTGGTGTGGCTCCGTCTTTCTTAGATACCCTCAACTGAGTCCTGAAACAGCATGAAATGCAGCCAAAAATCCTTTTTAAAGATAATTTCCTCTTTCAATGTGTCAGCATAAAGGAGGGGGGAGTCCAAACATTTCCCCAGTTTGGTCACAGTTCTCTCTTCTGCCAAAGTCATTTGGCAGCAGGCCAGCCTGTCCCCAAGAGAAAGGTGTGCTTATGATTCAGTCCTCTAAGCTTCATTATTTGCTAAATTATTGCAACTTTTTAAAGTCAGTGTTTAAACCAAGGAAGAGGAGAGAGCAAGGAATGAAGAAATGACCGCATTCTTTACCCTGTCTTTTAGAAGATGTCTCCCAAGCTTTCCTTGAGGCTGTCGCTGAGGAAAAGCCCCATGTAAAGCCCTATTTTTCTAAGACCATTCGTGATTTAGAAGTTGTAGAAGGAAGTGCTGCTAGATTTGACTGCAAGATTGAAGGTAAGTTGTAGCTGTTCCTCTCTTTACTACAAAAGGGGTATGACTGGCTGGTGGGCCCCTACCGTGTGCCCTCAGCGAGATGTCAGTTCTGGAACAGCCAGGCTGTGAGGGAAACTGGGTCAGGAGGAGGTGACCCACTGCCCCACCACCTGCTGAAGATTAGTGCCATTCAGTGACTCACTGAGGGCACATCTGATACTTCACCTACTTACATCAGCCACTAGACCCAAGTTAAAAGTGATTTATCATGGACCTATTTGGATATAGAACGTGCTGAATGAAAGGAGCTTTGCAAGCTTCTGGGAAGCATGTGAACTGTCTACAGGAGGCTCTCAAAGGTTTGCACAAAGAGCACGGGATGCAGAGACTCTGCCGCTTTGTCTGTGGACTCTATGACCTGGAGCAGTGACCTAACTCTTCAGGCCCTCATCTGTAAGGTGGTATCTACTGCCCTGAGTGACTCTGGGGACTCTGTGAGAGATGACATATGTGAAAAGGGGAAACTTCTCAAGTCTTTTAAAGATGTCATGGAGTCAGGGGAAAAGTCGTGCAATTGCTAGGTGCAGAATGCCTGCAGTGTGACTTCAGACTGAGAGAAGTTGGGATCCAGGCACCTGTGTTGTCCTCCCCGCGCTTTTCTGCCTGCCAGAAATAACGCTGCCGTAGTGAGTTGCTAGAGCTTAAGGGACCCTATGGGGTCTTAGCATAGCACCTGAGAAGTTAGCAGTGGTGGTGACACATTCAGTTTCCACAGACTGCAACATTCTAGAAAGACAAAAGGCAAGATAAGATCGGCCTCTTTGCTTCAAGTCTGTGACTGTCGTGTGCCAGCCAGAGTGGAGGGCTGTCTCCCATTTCACTGGGACCATCTGCCCTATGGCAGCACAGCATAGGACAGCAGTCACAACAAGCCATGCCTCCCACTTTGTAAGATTCTCCAGCATTATTACTAGATAAACGTCTTTTGGGGAAAGTAATCCAAAGGTAAGAATTTTTCTCCTGCATCAAGATGCCTTGTAAATGCCTCATCTATCATAATTCTTTTTTTCAAATTTTTTAAAAAGTGGGTTGCTACCTTTGCTAGTGTGGATGTGGTCAGGTTAGGGGTTCTGCTGAGAGTTCTAGGCCAACACTTGTAGCTGTCACCATCACTGTTGTCTTTGGGTCTTCTTAAGTTCTTTACTTTTTCCTTTAGTTTTTAAAAAATATTATATCATTTTGGCTTACTTTTCTCTTTGGTATTATTTTCTTGGTATTTGTATTACTTCAACTGGAGTGCTCAGAAGGTTAAAGCCTATGGATGCTGTTTAGATAAAAAACAAAATTCTAACTTTTAAAAGAATGTTAGAATTCTTAAGTTTGGATTTTTGTTTTTTGGGTTTTTTTTTTTTTTGTTATTTGGTTTTGTTTTGTTTTTTAGGGCATGCCTACAGCATGTGGCAGTTCCCAGGCTAGGGACTGAACCTACACCATAGCAGCAACCCAGGCTGCTGCATTGACAATGCCAGATCCTTAACCCACTGTGCCACAAGAGAACTCCAGAAGTCTTAAGTTCTTATGTGGAAATTTTACTCTGGTTTGGGCTACAATTTTGTCCTAGAAAACTACTCCAAAATTTAAAAGCAGTTATGGAGTTCCCTGGTGGCCTAATGGGTTTAGTCCCTGGCTTAGGAACTTCCACACGCCGCAGGTGTAGCCAAAAACAAAACAAAAAAACCAAGTCAGTTAAAATTATTATATGTTTTTAAAGGCATAAAACATATATTTTTAATGCTGAACTTTTCAAGAGCATGACTAACACATAAATGAGGCTCATCAACGAGGCCAGTTTCCAGTTGTGTACAGGGAGATTATCTGTCTTTGGATCAGACTAGGGCAGATATTGCTTTCATTTTCTTAGTATTCTCAGTTCTTCTAATTTACGTTTTTTAGGTCTGTTATCACCTTTGAATTATAATTTATATACCATAAAATTCACCCATTTAAACATTTTTAGAAATTTACAAAATTGTGTGATTATTACCACAATCCAAATTTAAAACACCTCTATCACCCCTAAAACGTCCCTTGTGCCCATTTTTTTCTGACTCTTATTTTTTTAATTTAAATTTAAGTTCAACTTTATTATAAGATAAAAGATTTTCTTTGAATCCAAGAAGGTATTTAGCTTTGGGCATGTGGTTAGAGTTGGCATGGTGCTCCAGATAGTAATCTGTATCTGTATTACGGTGGAAAGTGGAACAAGAGGTGCATGCATGGATGGGAAGTGGGATGCCTGTACAGTACCTTACCTAGTGTTTCAGATGTCAGAATTTACGATACACACCCACATTCAAATGTAAATATCAAAACAGATGCCAAAAGCCAATATCGTAATTTTTTTCCTTTACCCCCTTAATTAATAGACATGGCTCAGGAGTTTGCGTGAATGGATAAGAAATCTTAAATAACAGCTTCTGCAACTTGTGTTCCTTCCCTGTGATGCAGGATACCCAGACCCTGAGGTTGTCTGGTTCAAAGACGACCAGTCAATCAGGGAGTCCCGCCACTTCCAGATAGACTACGATGAGGATGGGAACTGCTCTTTAATCATTAGTGATGTTTGTGGGGATGATGATGCCAAGTACACCTGCAAGGCTGTCAACAGTCTTGGAGAAGCCACCTGCACAGCAGAGCTCATTGTGGAAACCATGGAGGAAGGAGAAGGAGAAGGGGAAGAAGAAGAGGAGGAAGAGTGAAACAAAGCCAAAGAGAAGCAGTTCCTAAGTCAGATTACAAAGACTATTTCTCTAACGCTCAAAAAAAAAAAAAAAAAAAAAACCCAAAAAAAAATCCAAGGTAGTAAAAGCACCTAGTGTGATAGATTATTTAGTTAGGTCATTTGGGGGTTGATTCTTCAGCAACAGTGGTTGGTTGATACCCAGCAGCATTACTGATGGGCATTAATTTGAATTAGCTGGCATCTTAAGATACTAGTCTGGCTAGATTTCATTTGGTGAAATCACCAGTAACTTGCCTGACCAGCTGATTTTAGAAAAAGAGTAACCAAAAGGAAGATTTGTCTGGGCAAAGTCAAATTCCCCAACTGAAGGCACTCGTGAAAAACAAGGCCCTGTGGTCCCAGCTGTGCCCAGAGAGTTCCTGGAGGTGGGGCTTTCTCCCAGGTCCCACTCCAGAGAACAGGTCTTCTCCAGCCCTGCAGCACTTCATTCTGCAGGCGGTCGAGCCATTTTCACTTAAAAGGCACATTTTATTCCAAAGTATACTACAGACATTCGAAATTTTCACTTCCCTCCACTGTTCTACCTGCCCGTTTTCTGGATCTGAATTTGCCATGAGTTTAAGGACTAGGGACATTACATTTCTCAAGAGTCTGAAGACACGTCCCCTGCTTGTGGATGACTGGCTTCCTTAGGAAAATACAATCTTTCTTCCAAAATTAGCAAGGTATCTAAACTTAGCCCCTCTCTTAAGATGTCCAGTAGCTTCAGACATTTTTATAAGAACCTATAAAAAAAATTCCTTGCTAATGTGTTTTTTCCTGAAACCAGGATTCATATTTGTGCTGTTTTAGAATACCAGCTCTGCATGTGTGGTAGAGATTTTTGTATTTGAATGTATGAACAACAGTTTGCTGAAAAGTTAGTCTTTATTTATTGGCCACTATGAAACAGATTTCAACTGAAGAGCTGTAGAAGTCCACATACTTTGGAATCTCCTTCGGGATAGTCTGGGTTTAATATACCTTCATTCTGAACACTTTCCAGACAACTCTACCTACTTTATGGGTTCCACGATGTTTTTCTCAATCATGCCTTGCCCCCAACTCTGAAATACGTTCTTAGACCCAATAAATGCACTCAGACTTGCATCTTTAGGAATTTTTAACTTTCACTACATTGGCACTTAAAATTTTCTTTATGAAACTTTTTGAAGGTCATAAACAAAGACCATAAACTGATATGCCTAATACATTTCCTCTGTGTGTGTGTGTGTGTAACATTCCAAATACTTTTTTCTTTTCCACTGTTTGTAAAGTGCAACAGTTTACTATTTCAAGGGACTTTTTAATAGTTCCTTAAGAACCAGTTTTAAATAACTCCAGTGCAATTCTACACAGTATCAACATTAGAACTTTGGTGTTACTTAAGTCTTATGTTACCTTCCATTCTATTTTTACCTGCTTTTTGCTGCTAGTTTCAGACTGCCAGTATTTTTCCTTTTGCTTTTTAAACAGTTACAATATTTTTCATAATAGCCACAGTATTGCCACAGTTTAATATAATAAAGCATTTTAAATTTGATTTAGAGCATTCAAAGCTTTTCCTCACCACTTTCAACTGTGTTTAGACTATAATCTTTTTGTGCGTGTTATGTTGTATATGTGTGCGCATGTGTGGTGTGTATGTTTGTTTACAGGTTTTTGATGCCTTCTTGAAATTGTTAATGTTCTCCTAGTTTATTATGCCATCAGAATGGTATATGAGAACACTACAACTGTAGTTAGCTCACAATTTTTAAATAAAAGATACCACAGTGCATGTCGTTTGTTCAGTCCTTGCAGCCTTCTCTTCCTCTCCACACCACCAGCTGCAGACTACCCCACTAGATCTCGGAAACTAAAAACAAATGCTCTGATGCATAATGACTTATATGGTTGTGTTTTACTATGAGACAGGATTACTTAGGCAGGTCTTGTTTATACTAGGTAACCTAATTTTCACATTTACTTCAAAATTTCCCCCATGTATCATTACGGTCCAATTACATTCCAGTATCTACAGTATCCTCATCATGCTAAAATCTGACACTTTCAGCATGTGACAAAATCCTCATCATCATTAATATCACTTACCAGCATTTGGTTAGCATTTGCAACTTTGATACAGTTTGTTATTGGCAGCCGAGCACTATCTTTCCACGTCTTGATACTGAAGCCGTGGTTCTCAGGAAACCATCACTCCTGCTTCATAGGAAGTCTGGTATCAGATATTAGATGGTAGGGCCCCTGTGTCTTGAGTGTTCAAACAGTATTGTAGATATTCTAGAAAGAATCAAGATGTACTATTAAAAGTTGGACTAGATGATCCTATAATTCCACAGTGTAGTCTGGAAAAAGGAAAACAACCTATTGTCCATATTTTTAAAAATAAATTCTTTTTTTTTGTCTTTTTTTGTCTTATAGGGCCGCACCTGTAGCACATGGAGGTTCCCATGCTAGGGGTCCAGTCAGAGCTGTAGCCACCAGCCTAAACCAGAGCCAAAGCAACGCAGGATCCAAGCCACGTCTGTAACTTACACCACAGCTCACAGCAACGGTGGATCTTAACCCACTGAACAAGGTCAGGGATGGAACCTGCATCCTCATGGATGCTGGTTGGTAGTCAGGTTCGTTAACCACTGAACCATGACGGGAACTCCTGTTTCATTTTTTTAAGGCAACCACAATCCACAAATGCTCCTAGTGAGGAAATTATTATTTTTAGAGAAAAGGACTTTTTATTCCTTGCTCACGAAAAATGTACCTTATATTCTGAAATATAACACATATATGTTCATATATTTTTTTGTTTTTTAAAAGTACCACTTCTATGCTTCTCACCTAAATAGATCTACAATTCACAAGCAATTATCAGATTACTTGTGATATGCAACTAGCCAAATTTCTCTGGGGTTTTTAGAACTTGGATAGGGGTGCATGCAATGAGGACAAATGAGATAGAAGAAGAAAAGGAGCTAGACAGGGTGGCTGGGGCAAGACTTCCTTGACAGTGACCCAAAAGGAAGGGGGAGGGGCCATCCTGACAGCTACCTTCATTTTAACCCATGTAGCTTTATCACAACTCCCTTCCCACTGGAACTGGAAATACCCAGGAGATCTACAGCACTGGAGACACCAGTCAATTTCTAACGGCTGGTTGTTTAAAATTTTAGCTTACAGGCCTTCACATAAATAATAAAAAAACAATAAACTAATAATTGGGAGTTCCTGTCGTGGCTCAGTGGTTAACAAACCCGACTAGTATCCATGAGGATGCGGGTTCAATCTCTGGCCTCGCTCAGTGGGTTAAGGATCTGGTGTTGCTGGGAGCTGTGGTGTACGTCACAGACATGGCTCAGATCCTGCATTGCTGTGGCTGTGGTATAGGTCGAAAGCAATAGCTCTGATTCAACCACTAGCCTGGGAACCTCCATATGCCATGAGTGCAGCCCTAAGAAGACAAAAAGATCAAAAATTAAACAAATAATTGAGTTTGTATTATCCAATATAGTTGATGAAACTATAGACCATATTCTCCAGACTGATTTCACACAAACTTTTAATTTCACAGTAATTTGAAGAGTGACATGCAGAGTTATGATAAAATTTGGCTTTTCTCTTTTCTTCCTAGTCTACTGAGAACAGTGCTGATAAACTTTACAGAAAGTTCTAATTTGTGGTATCCAATAAAGCAGCCAGCCATTAGTCACTTTAGGTACTTACTGCTGTTGCAAAGAGGGTTTCATGTCAGAGGCCACAGTCTCAGTAGTAACCGTGTGGAAGTCCATGGTAAATCTTCCCAAGTCATTATTTGACTCTCTGGGACTAGATTTCTTCCAATTGGTGATAACTAAGGAAGAAGAAGTTTACAAATTAACCTAAGTCAATTTAATATGATTGGCTTCTTCAGGGCAGACATCAATAGCTTCCAATAGTTGAGACAGGTTAAGCTACAGGGCTTCTCCACATGGTATATACTACATGAACAATATACTACATGGTATATACTACATGGTATATACTACAATGAACAATAGGTCAAATTCAACAAATGTTTATTAGTAAGCAGTCATACAACCTATTCTGTAAGCTCCATGAACTCCCAGATCTGTCTCTCCAGAAAGCACCTTACCTGTTCACTGAAGGCAAATGCTGAAGGTTACTAGGGTATGATCTAGATAACTTGGTTAATCAGCCAAGTAGAGTCAGTTCCAGCTGTACTTCTCACTGGAGCTGTGTAGCTCATGCCTGTTTTCTTACTTATAAAATTAGAGTAATGACAGTTCCCCCCTAACAGATTGTTATAAACATTAAAAGAGCACATGCATAGTACCTTATCTTTATGGTGAGCCCTATTCTTCTGGCACTTAGAGATGCTAAGACATGTTAGAAACATCCTCTACCCTCAAGGAACTGATTATACTTCTGTGGCAACAAACAAATGGAAATGTTATAAACTCACGAAAGATGGAAAGAATTACTTAAATTCCACCCACCTCCCAGAAAAGGACCTTTGAAACTGAAAGTGTCCACACAATTGTACAAAAAACAATTGCTGTGAGTTTCAGAGATGCTATAACTTCCCTCTTGGTCTCAGGAAAAGTTTTAGCTTCCAGTTGCTAAATACTCTCTTCTTCATAATCAAAGGAGAAAAGCTCATCTGACCTTAGGAGTTTTATTTCCCAATCAAGAGGAAATTTCTCAAAGTTAGCATGACTTTAAACTTACAATTAACATTTAATCCCAAAAAGTTCTCTAATTTTTAATTTATAAAATTTATTTCACATTGACTTGTGTCTGACTGCATATTAACCACAAAACAAATAGCGTTCTGTTAGGCAGTCCCGGGAAAAGGCTGAGTAGGTAACTTTTTAAAATTGTTTAAAAAGCTCAAAACACTCCTATTTTCTGCAACTCTCAGGAGAATAAGGGTTTAGAAAATGGGAAGTTTACTATAGTAAGGACCAAATATGAACTCCTGAAGACAAGTAATAACTCTGCTCTCTTCAGAACTCCCATTAAACTGAGCATAAAGGGATAATTTTTTTTAAAGCTATAAACCCGTCAAAGACAAATATCGGAGAAGAGAGACGAAAGATCAGAATTTTGGAAGATAGAAAGCAAACCGATGAGTGGGTAACTTACTTAAAGCACAGAAGCTGAAAGCTCACTTTCTACAGAGAAGAAAGCCAGTAAGAAGGCAGGTCAGTTTTGACTTGAAGAAGCCCTACAAGGTCAGAAGCTGGAGGAAAAATGTACCCATGAAACGGAGCCTCAAAAGGAAGGTAAGGTGTCAACTCACTCATGGAAACCAAGGTCTTGAAGGTCAAAAGTCCAAACCAGGAGATCAATGCAGAGTTGGATAGGATACCTAGGAGTTAGGACAGATGAGGGTCCAGAGTCCAGGAAGTCAGTGCAAACACATTAACAGTACCCTTGGTCAAAGTACAGAAAAAAGCCTGATTCTAGAAAGACATTTGTTTCCTCAAGGTTGTTTTTGCTTTTTAGGGCCAGTCCCAGGGTAGGGGTCAAATCGGAGCTGTAGCTACCAGCCTACACCACAGCAACAGCAATCAGGATCCAAGCCACATCTGCAACCTACACTACAGCTCACGGCAACACTGGATCCTTAACCACTAAACAAGGCCAGGGATCAAACTTTCATCCTCACAGGCACTGTATCAGGTTCTTAATCAGGAAACTCCCTACTCTCTTTTTATGCCAAACTCTATTACTGTAGTTTTGTAATAGAGTTTGAAAGCAGGGAGCATAATGCCTCTAGTTTGGTTCTTCTAAAATTGCTTTGGCTTTTGTGGCTCCATACAAATTTTAGGATTGCTTGTTCTATTTCTGTGAAAAATGCCACTGGAATTTTGATAGGGATTGCACTGAATCTGTAGATTGCTTTGGGTGGTATAGACATTGTAACAATACTAATTGTTATAATCCATGAGCAAGGAATATCTTCCCATTTATGTGTCTTATTCAATTTCTTTCCTTAACACCTTAAGTTTTAAGATACAGATTCTTTCACCTCCTTAAATTTATTCCTAAGTATTTTTTGATACAATTATAAATAGGATTGTTTTCTTAATCTCTCTTTGTGATAGTTTGTTACAAGTGTAGAGAAACAATACAGATTTTCATGTAACATTACTGAATTCACTTAATAGTTTTCTGATGGAGCCTTTAGGGCTTTATATTATGTCATCTCTGATAATGACAGTCTTACTTCTTCCTTCCCAATTTGGATGCCTTTCTTTTTCTTGCCTAATTGCTCTGGGAAGGACTTCCACTACTACGCTGAATAAAAGTGGAAAAAGTGGACATCTTTGGTCTTGTTCCTAATCTTATGGGAAAAGCTTTCAGCTTTTCACAATTCAGTATGATGTTAGCTGTGGGCTTGTCATGTATGGACTTTATGATGTTGAAGTATGTTCCCTCTATCCCCGCCTTGTTGAGCGTTACCATAGATGAATGCCGAATTTTGTCAACTGCTTTTTCTTCATCTACTGAGATGATCTTACGATTTTTATCCTTCATGTGGTTAATACTGCCTATCAACAATGACTGATTGACACATGTTGAACCAGACTTGCATCCCTGGAAAATAATCCCACTTGATCACAGTGTACTATCCTTGTGGTTAATCCTGCCTATCAACATTGACTGATTCACACATGTTGAACCAGACTTGCATCCCTGGAAAATAATCCCACTTGATCACAGTGTATTATCCTTTAAAGAGCCAGTCCTTATTTAATTCACTGATATTTTCTATTGTCTTTTAGTCTCTACTTCATTTATTTCTGCTCTAATCTTTGATATTTCCTTCCTCTTATTAACTTTGGACTTTGTTCTTTTTCTAGTTCCTTGAGATGTAAAGTTAGGTTTTTATTTGAGACTTTTCTTGTTTTTTGGTATTTATTGCTATGAAACTCTCTCTTAGAACTGCTTTTGCTACATCCCATAAATTTTTCTGTGTTGTATTTCCATTTTATTTTGTCTCTCTCCATATATATATAAAATTTATATATATATACATATATATATGCATATATATATGTGTGTGTATAAATAAATCTATATTTTTAGGGCCACACCTGTGGCAAATGGAAGTTCCCAGGCTAGGGGTCGAATCAGAGCTGCAGCTGCCGGCCTACATCTCAGCCACAGCAATGTGGGATCCAAGCCACATCTGTGACCTACACCACAGCTCACAGCAATGCCGGATCCTTAAGCCACTGAACGAGGCCAGGGATCAAACCTGCATCCTCATGAATATGAGTCAGGTTCATAACCCACTGAGCCAAAACAGGAACTTTCTCTCTCAAGATATTTTAAAGTTTCTCTTTTGATGTCTTCTTTGATCTATTTTGCAGCATGTTGTTTAATCTCCACATGTCTGTGAATTTTCCAGTTTTCTTCATGTAGTGGATATCTAGTTTCATACCACTGTTGTCATAAAAAATGCCTGTTAAGACTTCAATCATCTTAAATTTATTAACACTTATTTTGTAACCTAACATACAACGTATCCTGGAGGATGTCCTATTTGCTCTTGAGAAGAATGTATTCTGTTGTTTTGGGATGGAATATCTGTATATATCTGGTAAACCCATTTAGTCTAATGTATTGCATAAGGCTGATATTTCCGTATTGATTTTCTGTCTGGATGATCTATCCATTGATGTTAAGTGCGACATCAAAGTCCCCTACTATTACCGTGCTATTTCTCCCTTTAGGTCTGTTCATATTTGCTTTCTATGTTTAGAATTTCCTACATTGGGTACATAAATATCTAAAAGTGTTATATCCTCTTCTATGATTGACCCATGTATCATTATATAACTCCCTGTTTGTATCTTACCATAGTCTTTGTTTTAAAATCTATTTTATATAAGTATAGCTATCCCAGTTTTATGTTGGCTTCCATTTTCACATAATATTTTTTCCATCCCTTTACTTTCAGTATGTACATGCATGCCCTTACATAGAAGGCGAATCCTCTATAGGTAGCATACATGTGGGTCTTATTTTCTATCCATTCATCTATCCTATGTCTTTTGATTGGCAAATTTAGTCTATTTACATTTAAAGTAATTATTAATAGGTATGTAATTCTTGTCAATTTTGGTTAATTGTTTTGAGTTTTTTTAGTGGTACCTCTGTTTCTTTCTTCTTCTCTTGCTCTCTTCCTTGTGGTTTAATTACTTCCTTTGGTGGAATGCTTATAATCCTTCCTCTTTATCTTTTGTGTATTTAACTACAGGTTTTTGCTTTGTGGTTACCATGAGGCTTACATACAGTAACTTATATCTATAACAACCTATTTTAAGTCTATAACAAGTCTGATTACATTCTAAAGCTCACTATTTTGGTAAAATTATACACTTACCAGGATGCAGTACTCACTTTTAAAGAGGCTTTTAGCACCTAATTAGTTAATCCCCTTAACTATTTTAAGCTGCATTCATAAATGTAATCAACACATTTCATTTTCACTTTAAATTCTTCAAGTGTCTCATACCAAAACTTCCCCAAAAAAGCCCCCAGCAAATACCTTCACAAGTAAAATCTCATAAATAAAATTTATAAACTTTTTTCTTTACTTCTTTTAAATGTTTCAATTATATTTATAAATTTAGTAAAAGTCAAATTTTGAATGCCAAATCCAAATTACACAATCTATACTTTAAACTGGAATCACATATTAACCGGTTTCTCTAGTATGCCTAAACCTCAACATTAGAAATATTAAAGAATTTTATTATTTTAATATTATAGATTTGATTTATTTCATTGCTTCACTAAATTCTAAATTCTGTAACATTCCAGAAATTTATTCGCTTAAAGGAACGTCACCTTCCCACTTAGGGGAACATTACCATCTCAGCTGGCTAAGTTTTCTTAATTCACCAGGGCATCAGATCTGAAGCTACAAGACACTCTGGTGATATTTCTTATGATTCTGACTGCCAAGCTAAGTATCTTTCTGTAGTCAATATGTTTGGAACTCTAAAATCTCGTCCTTGGGTTTAAGTCCTAAATATTCCTTTATTCCTAAGAAGTCTGCATGCCCCAAAAGATTGTAGCTTACTTCTTTCATGACTTCACTGGTTTTACATTCTTTAACTTTCTTTGGATATCTGAATGTTTCCCATCTACCTCTACAGATACTTAAGGCCAGTCTTTTGGATCCTTAGAATTCTTCACTAAGTGTGTTGAAAAATCACTTTTTGGATTTGTAGAATCCCAAGATGGTTTCATAGTCTTCTTTCTAGTAGGATCAGCTCTCTGTAGACCCTAAAATGATATTTGTCTGAATTATGCAAATCATGGATTTGTCTGATCATTCTACAGTCATTCTAGTGACTCTGAGTACTTGATAGCAAGGCTCACAGTCAACAGGCTCCACCCAGATATGAACTTCGGTTTTTAGTACCTTTTCCTTTTTTTTTTTTGCCTGTGCCTGCAGCATATAGAAGTTCCTGGGCCAGGGACTGAACCTGGATCACAGCAGCAACCCAAGCTACCGCGCTGACAATGCCAGATCCTTAATCAGCTGCCCCACAAGGGAACTCTTAAATACAGCAAACAGCCAATACCATCAGACATTTGAAACAAATCTCTAACAAAAGAGACAGAGGATGAGAACAACTAAAAAGAAAAAAAAAACTTGGAAAAGATTGAGACTCTGCAGGGAAGAGAAGAAACAATAATTAATAGCCTTAAGAAAACATTACACCCAAGAAACAAGCAAACAAAAAGGATGCTGTTTATATTTTTTAAAAATTAAAGAAGCATTCAAAGATCTAGAGCAGACGACAAATTACAGAAATCCTGTAGAAAGAATGAAAAGACAATGAATAATAGAAGAGAAAAAAAGAATAGAAGAGGTTCAGTGTGCAACAACAGGATGCTGGAGAATACAGAAAACAGATCAGAAGTGGACATCTGAATCATATCTAACAAAGTATCACTTCTCTAGATTAGTGGTTCTGGGTGTGGTTCACAACTCATGGGGCTTCCCAAGACCATTTAGGAAGAATATGAGGACAAAGCTCTTTTAACAGAAATACTAGTTATTTGCTTTTTCCAGTCTCATTCATTCATAAATATAGTTTTCCAGAAGCTTTATAAAGTGTGATGTCATCACTCTAACAGCTTACATATTCTAGTGATTTAAATTTTTTCAGTTTTAATTTCTAGTATGGATAATAACAAATAGTTATAAGCCACATAAATAAAACTTCTTTAGGGTCCTCAGTAATTTTTAAGAGCTTGAAAATCACTACTCCAGGTGATGACTTAATCCTAAATATAGCTAGGCATTACACTTTAGTTTGAAAATGCCAGGAAGCACCCAAAATGTAACATATATTGCCATTTCCTTCTCTTCCTTTTGAGTTTCAAACCAAAAATTCAACTTGTACAAAAATATGAAAAGATTTACTTATTCTGTAATGGAGGTAGATAAGGGAGTTCATATTGACCAGTATTTCATTTGAAAAATCCTTCCAGCCCTGTCTCTTCTCCTAGGCTTCTCTCCTCTTTACCTCCCCCATGCTGTCTTTATCTTTCTTTAACTCTCTCCCCTCCCCCCCTTTCTGAGATGTTTAAGTATATCCAAGTATAATTGATATTTATAGAACATTTCACCTGAAAGCAACAGAATACATTTTCTTCTCAAGCACACATGGAACATTCTCCAGGACAGAGCACATCCTGGGCAATAAATCAAGCCTCAGTAAATTTAAGAAAATTGAAATCTCATATCAAGCATTTTTTCTCACCACAATGCTACGAGATTAGAAATCAACAAGAAAAAAACTGCAAAAAAAAAAAAAAACAGAAACACGTGGAAGCTAAACAATATGCTACTAAACAGCCAGTGGATCACTGAATAAATCAAAAAAGAAATAAAAAAATATCTAGACACAAATGATAATGAAGATACAATGATCCCAAACCTATGGGATGCAGCAAAAGTAGTTCTAAGAGGGAAGCTTTATAGCAATATAATCTCACCTCAGGAAACAAGAAAAATCCCAAATGAACAACACAAACTTACACCTAAAGCAACTTGAGAAAGACGAACAAACACAGCTCAAACTTGCCTTTTTTTTTTTTTTTGTCTTTTTAGGGCCGCACTTGTGGCAGCCCAAAGTTGATAGAAGGAAAGAAATCATAAATATCAGAAAAGAAATAAATGAGACAGACATGAAGAAAATAGAAAAGCTCAAAGAAACTAAATGCTGGTTTAGTTATCCAGCATTAAGCATGTTATCAAGCATGTAATCATGAAGAGATATACAAAACTGATAAGCCTTTAGCCAGACATTCGAAGAAAAAAGGGCAAGGGTCCAGGATGGAGAATTAACACAGACAAACCAGAGAACCAACTGAAGGGGAGCTGGGAAGACCCCAAAGGCAAAGGCGGGGCCCCATCTAGATTGTGAGAGCCAGGAGGGCCTTCTGGGGCCATCTGGTCCAGGGACTGGCAAACTTCTTCTGTAAAGGGATGGAGGGTAAACACTTTGGACTTTGCAGGTCACGTGTGGCCTCTTTTAGAGTTGCTCGCTCAGCTGTGAAACACAGAAGCAACCACAGATTGGATTAAGACGGTGGAATAGAAGGACTGGAGCTCAACTTCTCCAACAAAACTACAACCAAATGCCGAGCAACCTTCAACCAAATGGACTGTAAACTTCCAAAAAACATATTCTACTCCAGAAGACAAAGAGAAGACCACATCAAGAGGTAGGAGGGGCAATTATGCAATAGAAACAACCCCATACCTCCCGGGTGGGAAGCCCCACAGACTGGAAAGTATCTGCATCACAGAGACTCAGCTACAGGACTGAGAGTTCTGAGCCCCACGTCAAAACCCCACACCTGGGGATCGGGCACAGGGAGAAAGAGCCCCTGGAGCATCTGGCATTGAAGGCCAGTGGGGCTTGTGTGCAGGAGCGCCACAGGACTGGGGGAAACAGAAACCCCATTCTTCAAAGGCACACACAGACTTTCATGTGCACTGGGTCCCAGGGCAAAGCAAAGTCTCCATAGGAATCTGGGTGGAGCCTGACTGGAATTCTTGGAGGATCTTCTGGGAAAATAGGGGTGACTGTGGCTTGTTGTGGGGGAAGGGCATTGGAGGTGAAGCTCTCGGGAACATTCATCAGCCTGCATTTCTCTGGAGGTGGCTATTTCTGGAAAAGTCTGGTCCCTCCCATCAGCTCTGAGAAGCCCCAAGAAAAACAATAATCCAGGTGGGATCTCAGCCCCACCCATCAGGAAACAGGCTGCCTAAAGACCCCTCAAGCACACAGCCAGCCTCTAATCTCATCCAGAGACAAAGCCCCACCCACCAGAGGCATAAGAATCAACCCCACCTACCAGTGGGCAGGCATCAGTCCCTCCCATCGGGAAGCCTACAGCAAGCCCCCTCCATATCAACTTTAGCCACAGGGGAGGCAAACGCCAGAACTAAGAGAGGCTACAACTCTATTGTTGGCAAAAAGGTCACCACACCAAAAACCTATAAAAATGAAAAGTCAGAAAACTATAACACAGATAAGGGAGAAAGAGAAAAGCCCAGAGAAACAGCTCAGCAACGAGGAGACTATCAGCCTCCCAGAAAGAGACTTTAGACTGTTGATGCTGAAGATGATGCAAGGCATTGGAAATAAACTGGAGGCAAAGACTAATACTTTACAGGAAACACTGAACAAAGAAATACAAGATGTAAAACTTAAGCAAGAAGAGATGCAAAATACAATAACTGAAATAAAAAATTCATTCGAAGCAGCCAACAATAGAATACAGGAGGCAGAAGAACGAATCAGTGAGGTGGAGGACAGATTAGTGGAAATCACTACTGCAGAAGAGAAAAGAGATAAAAGATTGAAAGGATATGAGCAGAGTCTCAGAGAACTCTGGGATAATGTTAAACGCACCAATATCCGTATTATAGGGGTGCCAGAGGGAGAAGAGAGAGAGAAGGGGACAGAAAAAATATTCGAGGAGATTATAGCCAAAAACTTCCCTAATATGGGAAAGGAACCACTCAGTCAAAATCAGGGAGCACAACGAGTACCATATAAAATAAACCCAAGGAGGAACACCCCGAGACACATATTAATGAAAATGACCAACATTAAAGACAAAGAGAAAATACTGAAAGCAGCTAGGGAAAAGAAACAAATGACATACAAGTGAACCCCAATAAGGTTATCAGCAGATTTCTCACCTGAAACTCTGCAGGCCAGAAGGGAGTGGCATGATATACTAAATGTGATAAAAGGGAAAAACTTCCAACCAAGATTGCTTTACCCTACAAGGCTCTCATTCAGATTTGAAGGAGAGATCAAAACCTTCACAGATAAGCAAAGGCTAAGAGATTTCTGCAACACTAACCCAGCTTTACAACAAATCTTAAAGGAACTTCTCTAGTCAGAAAAGAAAAGGCCACAATCAGAAACAAAAACACCACAAATGACAAGGCTCACCAGGAAAGGCATATATACAGTAAAGATACTAAATCATCCATGCACTATTATGCTACCAAAATCAGAAATCATGAGAAGAAAGCACACATGCAGGCCACTGGAGATGCATGTGCAATTAAGAAACCAACACCTTAAAACAATCTCATTTGTATATAGACTCCTATATCAAAACTTCAGGGTAAAAAAAAGAGCAACAAAAACCCCAAACAGTTAATACAATGGCAATAAGAACATACATATCAGTAATCACCTTAAATGTTAATGGACTGAATGCCACAACCAAAAGACATAGACATACAAAAACAAGACCCACATATATGCTGTCTTCAAGAGACCCACTTCACTTCTAGAGACACATACAAATTGAAAGTGAGAGGATGGAAGAAAATATTTCGTGCAAATGGGCATCAAAAGAAAGCCAGAGTAGCAATACTCCTATCAGACAAAATAGACTTTAAGATGAAGAACATTTCAAGAGACAAGGAAGGGCATTACATAATGATCAAAGGCAATCCCAGAAGAAGATATAACAATTTTAAATATCTACGCACCCAACATAGGATCACCACAATATATAAGGCAACTGCTAACAACCTTAAAAGGAGAAATCAACAACAACACAATCATAGTGGGGGACTTTAACACCCCACTTACAGCAATGGACAGGTCATCCAGGCAGAAAATCAATAAGGAAACACAGGCCCTGAATGAAGCATTAGATCAGATGGACTTAATTGATATTCATAGGACATTCCATCTTAAAACAACAGAATACACATTCTTCTCAAGTGCACACGGAACATTCTCTAAGATTGATCACATCCTGGGCTACAAATCAAGCCTCAGTAACTTTAAGAAATTTGAAATCATATCAAGCATCTTTTCTGACCACAATGCTATACAACTGGAAATCAACAACAAGAAAAAAATGGCAAAAAATACAAACACGTGGAGACTAAACAACATGCTACTAAACAACCAATGGATCACTGAAGAAATCAAAGAGGAAATTAAAAAATACCTAGAAGCAAATGACAACAAAGACACAACACTCCAAAACCTCTGGGATGCAGCAAAAGCAGTTCTAAGAGGAAAGTATATAGCAATACAAGCCTACCTCAGGAAACAAGAAAAAGCTCAAATAAACAACCTAACTTTACATCTAAAGCAGCTAGTGAGGGAAGAAGCCAGAGGTCACGGAAACAACCTAAATGCCCATCGACAGAGGAGTGGATAGGGAAGATAGATATGGTACATACACACAACGGAATATTACTCAACCATTAAAAGGAACGAAATAACAGCATTTATAGCAACATGGATGGACCTAGAAATTATCATGCGAAGTGAAACCAGTCAGACAATTAGACAGCAACACCCAATGCTACCGCTTACATGTGGAAACTAAAGAGACACAATGAACTTCTTTGAAGAACAGACAATGACTCACAGATTTTGGAAAACCTTGGTTTTCAAATAAGACAATTTGAGGGGTGGGGGGATGCACTGTGGGTTTGGGACACAGAATCTATCAAATTAACTTGTGATGATCTTTGTACACCAATAATTGAAATAAAATTCATTGTTATGAAAAAAAAAAAGAAGGTGTAGTATATATACACAATGGAATACTACTCAGCCATCAAGAAGAACAAAATAATGCCATTTGCAGCAACATGGATGGGACTAGAGACTCTCGTACTAAGTGAAGTAAGGCAGAAAGAGAAAGAGAAATACCGTATCTGGAATCTAATATATGGCACAAATGAACCTTTCCACCAAAAAGAAACTCACGGACTTGGAGAACAGACTTGTGATTGCCAAAGGGGGGTGGGGCAGTGGGATGGACTGGGAGCTTGGGGTTAATAGATGCAAAGTATTGCATTTGGAGTGGATAAGCAATGAGATCCTGCTGTATAGCACAGAGAACTATATATAATACTTGTGACAGAACATGGTGGAGGGTGATGTGAGAAAAAGAATATATATATATATGTATATATATATATA
Source organism: Catagonus wagneri (assembly GCA_004024745.2). Classification (NCBI taxonomy): domain Eukaryota; kingdom Metazoa; phylum Chordata; class Mammalia; order Artiodactyla; family Tayassuidae; genus Catagonus; species Catagonus wagneri. The sequence goes on from PVHT021183693.1 coordinate 54,791,447, forward strand.
TACACACACATATATATATATATATGGAAGCAACCATAGCACATAAAGGAACAGACACATCTGTGTTCAGACACACCTGTGTTCTAATAAAGCTTTGTTTGCAGACAAAAAAAAAAAAAAGGAAAGAAAAAAGACAAGGGTCCAAATAAATAAAATGTGAAATGAAAAAGGACAAGTTGTAACTGACACCACAGGATACAAAGGATCAAAGAGACCATTATGAACAACTATACACCAATAAAATGGATAATCTACAAGAAATGGACAAATTCTTAGAAAGGTACAAAATTCCAAGCCCGAACCAAGAAGAAAAATAGACCCCTCGCAAGTACTGCAACTAAAACTGTAATTTTAAAACGCTGAAAAAACAAAAGTCAGAACCACATGGTTTCATGGGTGAATTCTATCAAAAACTTAGAGGAGTTCCCGTCGTGGCTCAGTGGTTAAGGAATCCGACTAGGAACCATGAGGTTGCGGGTTCGATCCCTGCCCTTGCTCAGTGGGTTAACGATCCAGCATTGCCGTGAGCTGTGGTGTAGGTTGCAGACGCGGCTCGGATCCCCCGTTGCTGTGGCTGCGGCATAGGCCAGTGGCTACAGCTCCGATTAGACCCCTAGCCTGGGAACCTCCACATGCCGCGGGTGCGGCCCTAAAATGACAAAACGCAAAAAAAAAAAAAAAACTTAGAGAAGAGTTAACAACTATCCTGAAACTCTTCCAAAAAAAATCCAGAGGAAGAAACACTCCCAAGCTCATTTTATGAGGCCATCACCCTGATATCAAAACGAAAGACACCACAAAAAAAGAAACTTACGGACCAATATCACTGATGAATACAGACACAAAAAATCCTCAAAATATTAGCAAACCAAATCCAGCAATACATTAAAAGGATCATACACCATGATCAAATGGGGTTTATCCCAGGGATGCAAGGATTGTTCAATATCCTCAAATCAATCAATGTGATACACATGAACAAACTGAATAAAAATCATATGGCCATCATGATACAGAAAAAGCTCTTAACAAAATTGAACACTCATTTTTTATTTAAAAAACCCTCCAGAAAGTGAGCACAGAGGGAACCTCCTCAACATAATAAAGGCCATATATAACAAACCCACAGCTAACATCATTCTCAAAGGTAAAAAGCCAAAAGCATTTCAAATAAGATCAGGAACAAGATAAAGATGTCTACTCTCACCACTTTTATCCAACAGAAATTTGGAAGTCCTTGCCATAGGAATCAGAGAAGAAAAAGAAACAAAAAGAATCCAAATTGGAAAAGAAGTAATACTGTCACTGTTTGCCTATGACATGATACCACACATAGAAAATTCTAAAGATGGTACCAGAAGACTGCTAGAGCTCATCAATAAATTTGGTAAAATTGCAGGACACAAATTTAATACATAGAAATCTCTTGCATTTCTATACAATACAAAGATTAGAAAGAAATTAAGGAAACAATCACATTTACCTTCACATCAAAAAGAATTAAATACACAGGAATAAACCTACCTAAAGGGGCAAAAGACCTGTACTCTGAAAACTTGAAGACCCTGATGAAGGAAATCAAAGATGAGAAACAAACAGATGGAAAGATACACCATGCTCTTGGGCTGGAAAAGTCAATATTGCCAAAATCACTATACTACCTGAGGCAACCTACAGATTTAGTACAATCCCTATCAAATTACCAAAGGCATTTTTCACAAAACTAGAACTTTTTTTTAAATTTTCATGGAAATCCAAAAGACCCTGAATAGCCAACGCAATCTTGAGAAAGAAAAACAGGGCCTGAGCAATCAGGCTCCCTGACTGCATGGTATATTACAAAGCAGTTATCAAAACAGTATGGAACTGACACAAAAAACAGAAATATAGATCAGTGGAATAGGACAGAAAGCCCAGAAATAAACCCACACACATCTATGGTCAATTAATCTAAGACAAAAGAGGCAAGAACATAGAGTGGAGAAAAGAAGCCTCTTCATAAGTAGTGCTGGGAAAACTGGACTGCTACACATAAAAGAATAAAATCAGAACAATCTCTTATACCATGCACAAACATAAACTCAAACTGGATTAAAGACCTAAATGTAAGTCCAGACACTATAAAACTCTTAAGAGGAAAATATAGGCAGGACACTCTTGTTACATAAATTGCAGCAATACTTTTTTGTATCCACCTCCCAGAGTAAAGAAAATAAAAACAAAAATAAAGGGACCTAATTAAACTTAAAAGATTTTGCACAACAAAGGAAACCATAAAAAACAAAAAACCCAAAGAGACAACTCAAAGCATGGGAGAAAAACTTTGCAAATGAAGCAACCAACAAGCGATTAATCTCAAAAATATATACTTTATGCAGCTCTATATCAAAAAGCAAACAATTGAATCAAAAAATGAGCAGAACATCTAAATAGACATTTCTCCCAGGAAGACATATAGATGGCCAAAGAGCACATGAAAAGATGCTCAATATCACTATTAGAGAAATGCAAATTAAAACCACACTGAGGTATCACCTCACACCAGTAAGAATGGCCATCATCAAAAAGTCTACAATAATTGCTACAGAGGGTGTAACAGAAAAGGGAACCCTCCAACACTGTTGATGGGAATACAAACTGATGCAACCACTATGGAGTACACTACAGAGGTTCCTTTAAAAACTAAATATAGAACTACCATATGATCCAGCAATCCCCACTCCTAGGCATATGTATGGAGAGAAACTCTAATTCAAAAAGATACAAGCATCATTGTTTACAATAATCAAGACATGGAAGCAACCTAAATATCCATCATCAGAGGAATGGATTAAAAAGTTGTGGAACATAGATAAAATAGAATGTTACTAGGCCATAAAAAAGAACAAAATAATGCCATTTGTAGCAACGTGGATGGACCTAGAGATTATCATGCTAAGAGAAAGACAAATACATGATATCACTAGTATGTAGGATCTAATAAAAATGATACAGAAGAACTTATGCACAACACAGAAACAGACTCAAAGATTTTGAAACGAAATTTATGGCTACCAAAGGGGAAACGTGGTGGGGGGTGGGGGAGGGATAAATTGGGAGGTTGGTTATCAGCATATACACACCACTACGTACAAAACTGATAAGTACTAAGAACCTACTGTCTAACACAGGGAAATCTACTCAGTACTCTGTGATGGCCTATATAAGAAAAGAATCTGAAAAAAGAATGGATATGTGTATATGTATAACTGATTCATCTGAAGCTAATACAAGATTGTAAATCAACTATACACCAATAAATTTTTTTTTCTTTTTTGGCTGCCTTGCGACATACAGAGTTTCCAGGCCAGAGATCAGACTTGAACCACAGTTGTGACCTAAGCAACAGTTGCAGCAAAGCTGGATCCTTTAACTCGCTGTGATGGACCATATATCAAACCTGTGTCCTGTGCACAGAGATGCTGCTGATCCTGTTGCCCCACAGTGGGAACTCCAATACTCCAATACGATTTTTTTAAAAAAGACAAAGACAAAAAGGGACTCATTTTTGATAAAGTTAAATAAAAAATTTACTCAAAAAACCACTCTCTGGAGGAGTGCCCAACGTGGCTCAGTGGTTAACAAATCTGACTCGCATCCATGAGGATGCAGGTTTGATCCCTCACCTTGCTCATTGGGTTAAGGATCTGGCGTTGCCATGAGCTGTGGTGTAGGTCATAGGCGCGGCGTTGCTGTGACTGTGGCATAGGCCAGGTGCTACAGCTCCGATTTAACGCCTAGCCTGAGAACCTCCATATGTCACGAGTGCAGCCTGAAAAAGCAAAAAAAAAAAAAAAAAAAAAAAAAAAAAAAAAAAAAAAAAAAAAAAAAAAAAAGCCACTCATTGGAAAAAAGTAAAATACATATAAATTTTGTTTAAAAAGATGCAAATGCCCTTACTCAACCAAAGATAAACTAATAATATAATGGTATGTATGACTGGGTCACTTTGCTGTACAGCAGGAATTGGCACAACATTGTAAATCAACTGTAATTTTAAAAATGTAAAAAAAATATATATTGGTATATCTCCTTCCAGAATTTTTTTCTGTAGACAAACATACTTGTTTTAAAATGAGATCTTGCTACACACGATGTATAAACCATATTTCTACTTAATATATTCTAAACAATTTCCATATAAATGCATATCTGCATTATTATTTCCCCAACTTTTTAATTTTTTTCAAATTTGGAGAATGTTTGATAGGAATAGTTCAGTAAACACCCTTAAACGCTTCATGCAGAATACTGTTGGGGGATGATTCACTCTGAACATCTCACTTTTCTGCACAAAATCTTCTGATCGAAGGCATTTACAATCAAGTCAAGAATATTTGTATAAGGAGATGAAGGGGATCAGAATGTACCACCCCAAAATACACCACTCTGACATACAGACTATTTTGAGCTGAAGGCAAGTAAAAAGCAGCAGATGCAGAAAAAGCTCTCTAACCTCCTATTTGCCTAAAAGCAGGGCATAAATTTCCCTTTGTTAATGTGTCTCCTCTCTTATATATAAGGAAGAGGAGAATAACTCTTAATCACCAGACAGGACGCTAAATTTATCTCAGGCCAGAGATTGCAGCTACATAACAAACTTTACTAAAAATAACCTTTAGCTTCCATTAGTTTTCCCCACATGTTTACCGTACCAAAATTTACTGCCCATAAAAACCTAAACACCCTTTGTCTTGTCACTTCTCTACAAATTTACTGCTCTTTGTTAAAACAGTATATAACACTCTGACCACCTCTTTAGGGTTTTCATTTCATTTCTGTGAGGCCTCCATATGTATATGAAATAAACCTTTTTCTCCTGTTAATCTTTTGCCAGTTCAAGTCACAGGGTCCCAGACACTGAAACTAAGAGGGTAATAGGATAAAAGATATTTTTACTCCCCTACAGAGATATTTCTGGATAGTACAGCTTAGATGTGTTTCTCTTTCCAGAGATAGTTCAGAATAGTAAAGATAAAGACCTTTCCTTCCCCTCTTGAAGACTGGCTTACATTCTAGAATAAAGATAAGGTTTCCTTCCTTTTGGAGGGCAGACGGGCAGGTCACCAGCAGCCATTATAAGATCAGAGTTTAATAATTTCAGGATTCCTCTCTTGAAATACACCCTACTGCAAATGCAGGAACCATATAGCCCCCACTTTGTTGACCTGTGGGGATGGGGCTTGGGAACCAATATAAGCTGTTTTTCCATAAATGATAAACTGTTTTTGTTTCTGACTCAGAGGGCTTGTTATCTGGCCTTACTATTTATATATACATATAACAATATATAACAATATATAACTATATATATATATATATATAAACATGTACATTTTATACATATAAACATATACATATATACATCCTCTTCCTGCCCCTCCATCTTGACCCATACTAACCACCACACACATAACTTAAGTCAAAGTGTACCCTGAGGGATCAAGCTCTGCCCTGCTCTCCTTCCTAAGAGCTCCTACACTCCACATACCTGGACCAAACCCCAACCCATATGTGCTCCCCACTGAGGGACTTGGGTGAAGAGGACAGCTCCCTCATCATAGGGTGCTGACACTTGGGTTGGGTCACAAAGAGAGAGCAATGACTTGAGGCTGTTCTTTGGGAGGAAGGCTGTTCTTTGGGAGGAAGTCTCCAAGAATCGGCAGTCATGGTCTCCAAAATGGGACAAAAATTTGGGGGGGCCTCTTGCTGCTGCTGGGCCCTAAAAGAAAAATACATATGAAAAACGTGTGTGCGTACGTGTGTGCATGTGTGTGTGGCAGACTACCTTGTTAGCTTGCAAGTAAAAAAAAAAAAAATCAGAACTTTCATGGTTTCTGACTTAACAGTCACATCATTTTACCACATTTGTTCTTTGCTTATGATTTCTCTCATGCTTGTGCTATTACACACACACACTCACACACACACACACTTTAATTTTGCTAAATCATTTGAAAGTAAGCTTCTGCAAAATCATTTTTAATGTCTGAATGGTTTACTATTTTAAACCTCTATCATAATTTAACCAATCTGTACTGCTGGACCTTTAGATTGTTTATAACTGTTTGATATTATAAACAGCATTATGATGAGCATTTATAACTAACTAAATCTTTTTTCACATCCTAAATTCCTGAAGATAAAGTCCAAGAGGTGTAACTGTTGGGTCAAGGACATTCATAGTTTGAAGGTTTAGTATGTATTGCCAAGCTGCCTTCCAGACAGTATGTCTATCAGCCTACACATTCGTAGCAAAGTTTAAGAATACCCATGTCCTGGAGCTCCCGTATTGCAGTGGGTTAAGAAACCAACGGCAGTGGCTCAGGTTGTTGCAGAGGTGTGGATTTGACCCCTGGCCCCACACAGTGGGTTAATCTGGTGTTGCCTCAGCTACAGCTCAGATTCAATCCCTGGCTCAGGAACTTCCATATGCCATGGGTGCAGCCATAAAAAAAAGTATACCCATGTCCTTATAGCCTTGCCAACAGTATTATTTTTATCTTTGACATTCTGAAGAAGAAAAAAGAAGGCATCCATCTCATTATTTTAAACATCATTTGTTCGTAAATATGACTGATCATCATTGGTGTGTTCATGAACAGGAAATGAATGGCCTGAAGCTGATTACAGAGTCATCAAGTACTAAGGCAGCTACCTCATAGTCTCTCAGAAGGTTTCCTCTCTCCACATCTGCTCAGGTATGTTTCCCCAAGCTCAAATTCTCAAAAGAATAATGTGATACAACCTTTTCATGTTAGAAGTCTGCTGACATTTGGATTCCCACCCTCCTGAATTGAAGATAGCGTGGCCAGTAGCACAGGGCTGATCCGAATTACATCCCCACCCCATTCCCAATCACTGGCAGAGAAACTAAAAAAGAAAGAATGACGCACTACAGGGCAGAAGGAAGAGTCGGCCTGGCTGCCTTTCAAGTCAATGACTTTGTGCACAAACTCTCATCCTCCAGTTAAGATATGGCCCAATGAATTTCACAGATCTTAGTCACATTACTCTTTCCTCTCAGAGGGTCCAGATATGTTTATTTCTGACATTCTCTGTGTGTTTTTCATTTCTGGCCACTCAGTAGTATCTAAACACACTTCCTATTTGGAGGGAAGCCAAGTGTGGGCAAAGAGCCCCTTTCCCAGCTCCCTTATTTCTAGAACCTGGGCATGGGAACTTCCAGCCATATACTCCTACCTAAACCTTGACTCTAGCATAACCAGAGAAGTAAATGGTTCAGAATCTTTCCAGAACTGGTAGAGAAGCAATAATGGCAGCCTCCAATGTCCAGTGCTGGCTATGCCAATGACAGAAGCTGTTGGATACCAACCAGATTCTTCCTGTGTATTGATTTAATCTTTATTTTTAGATGCCTTATTTCCCTTGGCTCCTGTCAATGTTCCAAGCCTTACTCTTCAGCTTTTCCATCAGTTTTGTGAGCTAGCCATTGTCCTTTCAACTGACTCCTTTTCTCTCTAACTAGCCAGTATTGGTCTCCACTGTTCAGGAAGCTGCAAATCTGATTAGTACATACCCCTTTTGTATACAAGATGCCTTTTCCATGGAGATGAAAAGGTGATGGAGAGAGGTGCCTCCCCATCAACTGCTCCTGTGTCAGGTGCCCAGCTTCAGTCTAGAAGTATCCACTATCCTGAATGTGTGCCAAACATGTCACTACTTCATTGTATAGTCTTACCATCCATCTAGGCATTCCTATCTGTAGTCAAAGGGATGAGGATCATAGGGTACATAATACGGCCACTATAGGTCACCAGGGCTTTGCCTCAGCAGCTTCCCTTCACATCTTTATTATACCCAGATTAGCTACAACGGATTCTTTGATGACCATCCTGATGCAGACCATCATATTTCCTACTATCAGGATTATTCCTTATTTTTATTTTATGTCCTGAACATGTATTTGACATATAGAGTATACCAAACATATAAAGTATAAGCAAAAGTGCCCCAAACATAAATATATATCTTAAATATCATAAATATATATCTAAAGGAAACCCTGTAATAACCACCATCCAGGTAAAACAATAAAGTACTTCCATTACTCCCATAACTTCTACCCCTGCCATCTCCTGATCCCTGAAACTTGTCCCCTCTTGGTCATAAACTTTTACCTCCCCACTATCCAGTAACCACTATCCTGACTTTTGTGATAATAATTTATTTGCTCTTTATTGTTTCACCACTTGTGTATGAATCTCTTAAACAATACAATTTCATTTAGCCTGATTTTGAACTTTAGACGAATGAATCATACTGTATACAGCCTGTGCCTTACTTCTTTTACTCAATATTGTTTGAGATTCCTCCATGTTACAGCTGAATAGAGCTGCAATTTGTTCACTTGCACTGCTGTAAAGTATTCCATTTTAAGATATCCCACAATTCATTTATTTATTCTACTGTAGATAGATGTTGTGTTGTATTCAGTGTGGAACTATAAGTAACAATACTGCTTTGAATATTCCCGTATATATATCCTAGGAGATCTTTAAGGACGTCAACTTGGCATTAGAAAAAACAGTCATGGGGTATGTGCATCTTTGACTTTCCTAGATAATGCCAAACTGTTTTCCAATGTGAATGTGCCAACTCGTCACCTGCAATCTTTGAGTTTCTACCATACTACACCCCCGCCATCAACTGGTATTATCAAATTGTTTCATTTTAGCCACTCTGGAGGACGGCTAATGGTATCTCACTGCAGTTATAATTTTCATTTCCCTGATTAATAAGAGGTTGGACACTTTTTGCTTATACTTCACATTAGATATACTTCACATATCAAATTTGCATACATTTGCTGATCATTTATACTTTTTCTTTGGTAAGGTCCCCATTCAAGTCTTTCACTGACTTTTTCGATGTGATTACCTCTAACAGATTTGAAGTTTTCATATGTTGTAAAGACTAGTCCTTTATTAATTACATGTGTACCAAGTATCCTCTCCCACTCTGTACCTTGCTATCTTTTTGGCTTCTTTTATGCTATCCTCTGATGAGCAAAAGTCCTTTATTTTGATATAGTCAAATGCAGCAATCTTTTCATTTATAGGTGGTACTTTTTATATCTTGCTTTAAAATTCTGTCCATACTTTTGAGGTCATGAAGATATTCTCCTATAATAATTCTAAAAGTTTGAAATGTTGATTTTTCACATTTTAAGTCTAGAAATAATTTGTGTATAGTTTGAAGTTGAAAATTTTTTTTCCCATATGAATATCTACTTGTCTCAGCATCATTTCTTGGAATGTCCATCTTTTCCCTACTGTCATATATGACTTTATATGTGTGGGTCTGTTCCTGGGCTCTCTATTCTGTTCCATCTGTCCATCTGCCACCCCTATACTAATACTATACTGTCTTAATTACTATAATTTATAATACATCTTGATAGCTTGTAGAGCAAGTTCTTCCAATATCTTGGCAGTTTTGGGACCTTCACATTTCCATATAACATCTCAATCTGCTTCTCAAATTTCACAAAAATTCAAACAAACTAACAACAAAAACAACTTGGTGAAATTTTGATTGAGATTGCATGCAACTTATAAATTAATTTGGGGAAAACTGCCATCTTTACCTTACTTTCAACCTACGAACTCAGTATCTCTCCACTTATTCAGGTCTTTCTTAACATCATCCGATTACGTTTTCTTCTACAGAGATTGGGATATCAACACAGAGGCCATTTAATTACACACACATGTTTAAAACTGTTGTTTTCCTGGTGAACGGATCCATTCATCATTATGAAAGACTTCCTCTCTAGTAATGCTTTTTGCTTGGTTACAATACAGATCTATTAGCTATATTAGTTTTCAATTGCTGCTTTAACGCATTGCCACAAACTTAGTGGCTTAAAATAATACAGATTTATTATCTTACAGTTCAGCAGTCTGATACAGGTCTCACTGGGCTAAAACCACAATGTTAGCAGGGCTACATTTCTTTCTGAAGGCTCTAGAGAAGAATCTATTTCCTTGCACTTTGGATTTTAGAAGCCCCCTTCCTCCATCCTCAAAGCCAGAAACACCGCATCTCACTCTTTCTTCTGTAGTCACACGCCCTCTGACTTACTCTGATTCTTTCTCTGCACCCCCCCCTTTTGCAATTACGGGGAACTCACCCAGGTAATCCAAGATCTCCTCATCTCAGGGTCCCTGATTTAATCATACCTGCAAATCTCTTTTGGCATGGAAGGTAACTTCTATGGCCTAAATGTTCATGACCCCCCTCAAAATTCACATGTTGAAATTGATGGGATTAGTGCCCAAATAAAAATGTCTCTGGAAAACTCACTGGATTAGCATCTCAGCCCTAGCATTGGCATCAGCATTAACTTCAGAGAAATCCTGGCTTTTACTTTGACTAAATGATCATTGCTTTAGTTTCAATTTACTATCCTTTACCATCACCAGCACAAGCCCTCTCTCCATTGCTGGCTCCCATTTTGGAGATACCCTTTACTTTCCTGCAAATTCAGCAATGGTTTTATCATTTTTCAAGTCTTTCAATTTCACAGAAGGACTCTAATGAACTCTACTTGTGTCACGACAGTCCTAAGTCCTGAAATAATTACTTTTGCTAGAGAAACCATGTTTGACCCAGACTGAATCATGTTGCTAGACAATGTGTCAGGCAATGAGGGTGAAAAGCACAAACAATTCAAACAAATCATTACCACCAAGAAAATACCGTTCTCTTCTTATAATGTCTGTAGTCTAATTGGGTAGAGAAAGCACACAAGTAAATATAAAATTACTATGGTCTGTGTCACGAGAGAAAGTACATTGAGACCATAGAAAGGAGAATAATTAACTCTAGAAATTCAAGAAAAATGATGGAGCATTTAGATCAGAAGGAGGAAGGTAGGATGGAGATCTTAGGCAGAGGGAATTAACACATTCAAAGTCCCTGAAGCAGAAAGGCTCATCACTCACTGGAAGACCTAAGATAAAACTACGATGTCTAGGGAGAGCATGATGCGATGTGAGACTGAAGAAGTAGGTAGGGGCAAGACCCCGCATATTACTGCAAGTCACATTAAAATTTTATTCTTTATCTTAAGTACCATTAAAAGTCATTTAAATGTCTTAAGGGGGTTGTGAGGAGGAAGGTAGCAGAGGTGAACAAGTTTGTATTTGGAAAAGGCTGCTATGACTACACGGGAGAGAAGAGATTGGAGTTGGGCCTAAGGGTGTAAGAAGATACACTTAGTTTTAAATTGATTTCCAACAGACAGAGCTTTATGCATTCCTGCCTTCTGCTTTCCCACTAAGTAGGTTACATTAGGGGAAAAAAATCAGTTAAATGAATGAAGCAGCTTTTAGATGAGTTGCGCTTTGCTCTACAAAATGGCTCACTTCTTTCCTATGCAAAATTTTTCCCTCTGAGCAGTCTGCAATTTGAGTACACCAACTCGCTCTTTAAAGAAGTCAGAAAAAGCAGGCAACGGGGTCTCTATACAACCTAGGGGCATTAAGGATGAAACTGACAACTGTTTAGTTGCTACATTTCAGTCTCGTGGTTCTAAATACCATCACCAGGCTGATAGCTCTCAAATTTATACTTCTAGTCCACACTTCTTCCTGGAACCTCAGTCTCTAAATCTAATTGTCTATTCAACCTCTCCACTTGGACATCTAATAGTTTTCAAACTCAACAAATAAAAAACAAAATTCCTGAGTTCTACCTTCAAAATAGATTCTTCTACAACTCAGTTACTCCAACTTACTTATAATGTCTCTTTTACGTCATACTTCACAACTAATATATCAACAAATCTTGTCAGCTCAACTTCCAAAATATATCCAGAATTCATTTCAATTTTCATTACCTCAACTGCGACCACTCTGGCCCAAGTGAATGTCACTATGGCCTGTATTACTGCAACAACCTCCTAACTGAAAACACTTTTCACCAACTAATACATAATTATTTTCACCTGCTCCCTGCATCTACCCTCTGGGAGGTCTAGGATTTCTGAGGTCTTTTAGAGCCACAAACCCCAGATGCAACCTTGTAAATGCTCCATAAATACCTGCTGGAAAGCACAGACGTGTGTTTTATACCGCTATATGGACAATAATTAATTTAAGGAGATGTTTGAGTACGTAAAAATCGATGGTTAGGAGACTTTTACAACCCCAAACCTCCCAGAACAAAGCAGTGAATGGAAAGTGGGGTCAGCTGGTTGAAGCAGTTTTCATAAGCTGTCCCAGTTTCCGTATGCAGACCGGTTTTCCGTATAGGCCAACATCCCTCTACTTTGGGCCACTGTGGGTGTAAAGCTTGTCTCTCCACTCTGCACCTCACCCTTAGCCAACTGCCTAAATGCCTCACCCTTGTCCTACTTCCTTACGGGCGAGCCCACGCGGCTTCAGGCTGGAAGGCGCACTGGGGCACCCTCGAAACCTTCATGGACGACGCTGGATCCTAGGCCACACGGGTGACTTTAATCGGATGGGAATGGAAGCATACTTCTCATTGACCTTTTGCACCGCACAAGTAGCTTTAAAAAGCCAGGGAATAAACCTGCGGAGCCTGAATCTTCAACCCGGCTACCAGGTTAAGAAGGATCATTCCCCTCGCCAGCTTCTGGGGATGATGGGAAGTCAAAACTGCCTCAATTGCCCTGACCCATAATGGCAGGTTACTCAAACCGCAAGCGTAGGGGTGAAGGTACGGCCCTTGGGAGGAGTCAAGATGATAAAGGAGAACGAAAGCATCATTTTCTTAATCTAACATGAGGCGGGAAATTATAAGTGAGAGAACAACCCGGAACAACGAAGCATCTAAATGGCCATAACTGCGAGCCTCGCAAGGGAAGCCAAAGGCGGCATTGACCTAGGCCAAGATGGCGCCGCAGGTTATTACCGGGAGTGTAAAAGAGGCGGTGATTATCCCGATCCAAGATGGCGGTGCTGGCTGAAGCGAGCGGAGGGGCGGGGAACGCAAGGAGCGTCTTTGCCCTCCCCCAAGATGGCGGTCGCCGTGGGCGCTGTCCCTGGCCCCGCCCCGCGGCCACGGCCCCGCCTTTCCCTCGTCCCTCCCTCCACCCACTCGCAGTGCCCAGTCCGGGCGGCGGTGCTCACGCGAGGAGAGCCGGCTCTCGACACTTGACATGGCGGCAGCGGCGGCGACTGCATCGACGAAAGGGAATGGGGGCGGCGGGGGCCGGGCCGGGGCCGGCGAAGCCAGCGGCTCACGGAAGAAGAAGGGCCCGGGGCCTCTGGCCACGGCGTACCTGGTCATCTACAATGTGGTGATGACCGCGGGGTGAGGCTGGGGTTCAGGAAGGCGGGGAGAGAACCTGGCCGGGGAGGGGGCTCTGCGGCCGGCGCAGCGGCGCGACTCGGTCTGTGGCGCGCAGCGCATCCCCGGTAGCGGGTGTTCGACTACAGACACCCGGGCGCTGAGGGCAGCCGCGGTTGAATCCGCCCGAGTGCCTCCCCGGGACTCTTGCCTGGGCCAGGGGCCGAGCAAGTTCCTAGACACCGGGCTTGCCCCGAGCTGGAGTTCCGGGGCTTCTTGGGGGCTAGAGGGGTTTCCCAGGCGCAGGTTCGTAGGGCCTTGGGGGGGAAGAGGGGGCCGGCCACACGGCAAGGTCTTGGGGGCTGTGTGCCGAGCTATCCTGCAGCGCGGAGAGCCCAGGCGGCAAGTCACGAATGGCTAGCTGTTCCCACTAAAGGGAGTGGAGGGAGCTGTGGCTGCGGAGTGACCATTTATTGAGGCGGCTGTTTTCAAAATCCAGGCTGAGCTTTAATGTGAAAGGTGGCGGAAAAGCGTTCAAAGTTTTTGCCCAGTGACTTGAGCAGACCTGTGCTTTAGATGAATTTAGACTCTTTTGGATGGACTGGGATGGGACAGACACTGGAAAGCAGAGGTACTGGGAAGGAGGGGAATAGACCCTGGAAACCGATTTTAGCTTTCAGTTTCTCCCTCACGTCAGTCCATCCTTTGTCAAGAGAGTTTTTAGTTGTAGTTACGACACCAACTAGCTGTGTGACTTTGGATCAATAATTTTATTTCTCTTGGCCTCCATTTTTTCATCTATATAAAGACTTGAGCTAGATGATCCCCAGGGTTCCTCCAGTTCTTTGATCTCATGATTTTCTGTGAGGAGGATCACAGAATCAGACTGTTTATTATGTAGTTTTAAATTGTATTCATTTGTAATTTTTTTTTTACATTTTATTATGAAAAACGTCAAAATTGAAAGAAGTGTGTAATGACCACCCAGTTTTATTTATTTTTAAAATAGTTAATACATTGGCCAGGTGCTAAATTCAAAATATATGCAAGGGCATACAGTGAAAATCTTCCCTCTCATCTTCCCTTCCACCCAGAATTCCTTCCTGGAAAGCAGATAGTTTTTTGTATGTCTTACTCATACCAAGCAAATTTCTGTGTACATTACCCCCGCACACACACTTTAAAAAAAAAAAATGCTAATGTCGTGTTTTAGCATTTCACCACCTTGCTTTACACACACACAAAACATCTTGAGAGGATCATAGGCTTTGTTGCTAGTACCAGCTAGAACCTAGGCTCAGAGAAATTGTGACTTGATTGGCTTGTTTGAGCTCACAGAACTTGTTAATAATAGATCTGGATCTAGAACACATTTCTCTTAAAGGCCAATAAAGAAATATTGCAGATGCGAGTTCTCTTTATCACACAAATGGTCACAGAGAGTATTCAAGAGTGTGTATGTGTTTATATGTAAAATTCTTGTCACTTTAACAAGGGCATCGATGAGCATACGTATCGTATCGGAGAGGAATTTTAAGGTACATTAGGAAAGAGGAAAAGATGCCATTATTCCTGAGCCGTGAACATAGAAAATAGGGTGGAGGCTAAGAAGAGAAGTTGGGGTTGTGAGAGTAAAGTAAGCCTTTTTTACTTGGTGCTAGTGCTGGGCCGGTTACACCATGAAGGAATTCATCTCTTCCTTTACTAACTTTCATTTAATGTCTTTGTATGATAGTTTCTAGAAATAACAGACCACAACATACCCCATGGCCTAGTTAAGATTGTACACGTAAATAAATCTATTATCGCCTTCACAGAGACATAAGTTAATAAAAGTCCATTCATTTCGTTATGGAACTTAACAAATGAAAAACTACAAGGCCTGAGAAATTTCCTTTGGAAGACAGAACAGAAATGTGATGTTCAGAGTCATGCCTAAATGCCTCCATGTTTTGTGTTTTATATTGATCTGGCTTTCTTTACTGAATTGATTTTGGGAAACTCAGCTAAAAAACCTTTTGTTCTTTTTTTTAGAAAAGGCATTTATTCAAATGTCATTTGCAGTCTTTTAAAAGAATAGATTTTTAAGGTGTGAGTCTGTTCCAGTGAGATACTTGTATAGTTTAAAATCTCTCCACCCTGCTATTATTACAGACCCTTTAACCACACAGGGCATTTAATTTTCCTTTAATAGTTTTGTTTTTTTTTCCCCCCTCTTGTCTTGGACTTTCTGGCACCTAATTTAGCTGCTCAGGGATCAGTTTAGCTTATTCCCTTCTTTTTGGCCTTGTTCTCAATAGGCAAGGTTGCCAAAAAGCCGACTTCCAGATGGGTGAGGTGCCATGGTGCTTTTGCAAAAATCACTTTTGGTAGGGTGCTGTTGATGGTGCAACATTTCCATGCATTACATACAGCTTGGCATTTCGAAGTGATAGTTGATAGATTCAGGGCACAGGTTCTCAAGGTTACCTTTAGCAATATCTCTTGTGCAAACTATTATAACCCTACTTACCTTTTTTTTTTCCTTTCCTGATTGCTCTTTTTCTTAGGTGGCTCGTTATAGCAGTTGGCCTGGTCAGAGCATACCTGGCTAAGGGTAGCTATCATAGCCTTTATTATTCCATTGAAAAGCCTTTGAAATTCTTCCAAACTGGAGCCTTGTTGGAGGTGGGTACTGAGATTTGTTGTTGTTATTGATTTCTATTCTAAAATGAAAAACAAGCTGCTAAATTATATTGAAGTAGCCATGTTCCTGTTGGATTTGCTTTAGATGTTGAAAACTTGCCTCATAGCATGTTACTTGTAATGTTGATATCTGATTTATCTTTTTGACGTTCTAGGCAAAGATCTCATTTCACTTGGAATATATTTTACATTCAACTTCTATTAGAAATCAAACGAAACAAGCTAAATTAGGATTAAAAACAATTCTAGGGACATCCTAGGGAAGTGTTAGCAAACTCAGATATTCCCAGGGGCCAGGCATTAATGGAAACAGTAAAACTGGTGAATGGAGGATATCAGGAGTGATAGATACAAGAAATCTTAGAGCCTGTCTAAGAGCCTCCAAAAATTCTTTTAAAACAATAATTTATTAATTTCCCTGCAGTAAGAGTAAAGTATAAATCCAGTCCTGCCTCCTGGGTTAAGTATATATTAGGATTTTTGAGTTGCAAGTGACAGAAACCCAATTGAAGTTATTTTAAGCAAAAAGGAATTTACTGTCTTCTGTAGTTGATAAAGATATAGAGTTAACTTACAAAATCAAAGAAGCCAGCTTAGAAATGAGAACCAAGGATTTGAAATTGCCAGATCTCTTTCCATCTGTCATCTCTGCTTCTCTCCATTTCTCTCTGAATGTTGGTCTTAGGCTCTCATACTGCAGATTGCCTTCTCCACATGGTGGGAAACCAGGAGAGAGCTGATTTTTCTCAGCATCAGAGACAGATTCTGGTTGGCCTTACTTTGACCCAATCACTCTTGCCAGTGATGTGAGATACTTGATTAGCCAGGTCTAGGACACAGGCCCATCCTTCCTGCCAAGGGACTGTATAGACTTTGTTAATGGAAAAGGAGGAATGAGATAACTTTGGGCACACACATTGTTCGTTACAGTGAAAAATCTTCAGGTTTCAGAGAAGATCTGCTATTCAGCTTCATTTCATGTAGCCTCTAGACCAAGCCCATCATGACACTTGGAAGGACAGTTAAGAGAAAAACATTTAGGAGTTCCTTGATGCGGCAGTGGTTTGAGAGTCTGGCGTTGTCGCTGCTGTGGCATGGGGTTCGACCCCTGGCCCAGGAACTTCTGTGTGCCACGGCTACAAAAAAAAAAAAGCCATTTATCTTCATGAAATAAGATGTGTTACCTCATCCTCTCACCTTTCATTTTTAAAAGCAGAAAGTTATAGTTTTGGGGCATTTTTTTTCCTCTCAGAAAGCGGAAAAAAAAAAGCAGAGATTTTTCAATACTGTCTATACTTCTGCATTTAAAGTACATGATATGATGAAATGAGCTTCCAGGTGGAGAGTGGAGTCTGAGTGCCTTTATTCTTTTTTTTTTTGTCTTTTTTGTCTTATCTAGGGCCACCCTCACGGCATATGGAGGTTCCCAGGCTAAGGGTCTAACAGGAGCTGTAGCTGCCGGCCTTGGCCACAGCCACAGCAACGCGGGATCCGAGCCGCGTGTGCAACCTATACCACAGCTCACAGCAACGCTGGATCCTTAATCCACTGTGCAAGGCCAGGGATCGAACCCGCAACCTCATGTTTCTTAGTCAGATTCATTAACCACTGAGCCACGATGGGAACTCCTGAGTACCTTTATTCTAAGCAAAACTTCCTTTGTGAATTTGGGCATCATTTATCTCTTGTCCACTTCATTTTCTCATTTGTAAAAAATAATAAGGTTAAAGTAGATTTGTAAAGCCACTTTCTGCCATAAAGGTTTGAGTTTGAGGAAACTTTAGCAAATCCTAATGTAGGCCATATTTTAAACTTAGAGGCTTAATTTTTTTTTTTTTTTTTTTTTGGAAAGGGGTAGTAATAAATAAGTAGCCCTTATCTCTCAAAGCTTTGGCCAACACAGTTCTCTCAAGCTACAGTAAAGCAAGATCAGGACCATCAGAAACTGCCTCAGTGCTTGGCATACGTCAATAATTTAATGATAATTTAATAATTTGAAAGGGAATTCTGTCTCTGTAAGACTTGGTGATATTAGAGGGATAATTTTTAAACTTTAAGGATATCTTAGGGAAGGTAATGACATTAAATAGTGTGATCCAAAATCCACTCAGGAACCAAATCTTAGACTTGGAGGGATTAGCTCATTTTTCCCTGTAGAATTTCTAATAGGCCTTTAAGAAAATATTTTGGAGTTTTGGTTTTATCTCCGTTATCCCAATTAAGAACCAATTAGGTGACAAGACCTGGATTTGATTTTGGGAAAAAAAAACTGCAAAAATGAATGAGGATTCCGCAGAATATGCAGGGAATTACCATTGCAGGTAGTAGTGTTGGTGGCGGATCCCTTAACCTGCGATGAGGAAGGAAACTTACTAGAACTGCACTTCCTGAGCTGTCTGTTAAGGAATGTTTTGAGTCCAGGGAGGTCAGCTAGTCACATATCTCCATCCGAATATCCTGAAGAATGGTCTTATTGGTTATTGTTTAGTAGGTTCTGTGGGAATTTGCTTTAAAAAGAAAGATTCTTGTTATCAAGAAATTTCAGGATCTTCTTATGGAAATATAACACTTGGCTCTTAAAAAAAATTAAAAACATTTACTAAGCAAGTGTAAATGGACATGTCATAGTGTAATACATAAAGACAATTTAGTCTCTGAGGAAGAATTAAATGATCTTTTTACAAAATGGGTGTAAAGATATATTGAGTTTGTGATGCTATATAGCTTTTTAATAAACTAGAAATCCTAATTTCTTCCACATACTCATTCAAGAGTGTCTTGAGTATTTTTATAGATAATTTTTCAAAATATTCCACAGATGATAATTCAATAAGTATGTGTTTGAGTCTCTGTAATGGGTGCTGTGGAGGTGGAGCCCTTGCTAATAAAGACATTAAAATCTATTGGGTAGGTGATTATTTTAGGACTCTTGGCTGGCAATTATAAAAATCTCCTTAGCTGACTTAAACTGTGAGGAGAATTTATTATAAGTGTTTGGAATCCAAAGGCAGATTTGCTTCTGGGCCTTAGGAACAGTCTGGAATCCGGAACTGGAGCACCATAGAGAGTACTTGCTGGAGTACTTGCTCTTTCTCTTATACCTACTGTTCTCTGTTTCTCTGATTCTTCTCTTCTTACTGAATGGGGTATTTTGGTTTCTTAGTCCACATGGCAGACAGTGGTACAGAAAACTCCTGAGATTGTAGTTCCTGCAGTCAACTCGTTAGTAGGGCAGCTAATTAAAAACACTCTTATCTCTGTTTCCATATTCCTAGTAAAGAGCCTCATTTGTCCAGCTTGCGTCAGGTGCCTGTTCCTGGACCAGTAATCTGTAGACAAGAACAGGGTCACATTACCTGTGTAGACATTGGATAAAAGTGGTGCTGGGCAGCAGCCCCAAGAAATATTTGCCAAAGTATTGAAATGCAGTACAGTGACGATGATGACGTATGAGATGATTTATAAATTGATAGAAAGTAAGGTACTGATAACTTTGTGGGCCAGCAGATCAGGGTGTGGATAAATAGTGTGTTTTGAGTTGGATCGTGAGTGATCCTGAGAGCTAATTTATGTAGGTAGCAAAAACATATTTTTAAAACAGCATTCATAGATAAAGAAACTGTGTATCTCTACACCGTAAAATGAATGAATGACTGTGGATGAATCTTGAAAACATGCTTTATGAAAGAAGCCAGGAACAGAAAGCCATGTGTTGTTTAATTTCATTTGTATAAAATGTCAGAATATGCAAATTCAGAGATAGAAAGTACATTAATGGTTGCCAGGGGTTGTGGGGGAAGAAAGAATGGTGAGTGGCTGCTAACGGGTACAGGATTTCTTTTTAAGGTGATGAAGATATTCTTGAATTGGATGGTGGTATGGTTGTACAACCTTGGGAGCATAACTAAAAATCTCTCAATTGTGAATTTTGTGATTTGCAAATTATATCTCAGTTGTTTTTTTTAAAAAATGCTATTACTCTGTCATGAGCTGTGGATAAGTTTTTCTTTTTACTTCACTCTTTTTGGGGGGCCCATGATATTCATGAATAAGGACAGACTATCTTTCCAGCTTTGCTGAGAGTTGACTTAAAGATTAGAAATCGGTAGATTGATCCTTCATTATGCCACTTTAAAATTATTTTTAAAAGGAGTTCCCATCATGGCGCAGTGGTTAACGAATCCAGCTAGGAACCATGAGGTTGTGGGTTCGATCCCTGGCCTCGCTCAGTGGGTTAAGGATCCGGCGTTGCCGTGAGCTTTGGTGTAGTTCGCAGACACAGCTCAGATCTGGCGTTGCTGTGGCTGTGGCGTAGGCCGGCAGCTGTAGCTCCGATTAGACCCCTAACCTGGGAATCTCCACATGCCGCAGGTGCGACCCTAAAAAAAAAAAAAGGCCAAAAAAAATTATTTCTAAGAGAAGTTGGATTTCTAAATATATTTAGTTAACATAAGACTGTAATTATAGGAAAGACATTTTCAAACACATGTAATTGGAATGTGCCTGTGTGCTTGATAGCGAAGGCTGACAGTAGGTTAAGGACTGCTCTGTAAAGACACTAATTATTGAGACTGATACAGACCATCTTCAACATAGGAACATCACTCTGTCTTTTACCTGCTGCTGTGGATTATCTAATGGATCACAAGCACTCCCTTTCCTTCTCATTCCTTTCATGTTCTTGTGATGCTTGGAATCCTCTTATCTACAGAAAGAACGAAAGAAAGTTTCATTTGTTATCTTTTCCTAGAATTGATTTTGGGCTGAGTCTGAAATGGCAGTACTGGTTCTGGAGAAGCAGTGAAGAGTTTGGTTTGACTCATTCCTTACCTCACAACTCCCTTCAGATCCTTTAATGAAATATTTAGGAAACTGATTTTGGATATTTCTCTAAAATACAGCAAAATCTTAAGAACTTATAGTGTCCAGGAGTTCCCGTTGTGGCTCAGCGGAAACAAACCCAACTAGTATGTAGGTTCCATCCCTGGTCTAGCTCAGTGGGTTAAGGATCCAGTGTTGCTGAGAGCTGTGGTTTAGGTCACAGACGCCATTCAGATCCTGCATTGCTGTGGCTGTGGCGTAGGCTGGCAGCCGCAGCTCCAATTCGACCTCTAGCCTGGGAACTTCCATATGCCAAAGGAAAAAAAAAAAAGAAGAGGGTTCCTTCCATCTTGCCTCCCTGCCAGTTTTTATCTTTTTGCCTCAAATACTGGGTAATTTTTTTCCCACACAGATACTAGGTGGTTGGGTTCTGTGAGGGTACTAATACAGTCATATGCTTTTAGTCGTATGTTAAGTTTGCTTTTCTAAACTCATCTGGGGATATACACAGCCTCTGTCATATTTTTTCTCCTTGTGGAAGCGTGCTGATTTCTCAATAACTTTAAAAAGGAACTTTCGAAACACAAGCTATGTGCACATTTTAAACTACCTTTATTCTGAGGACTTGCTTTAAGAAAACAGACCCCTAAAAGAGACTTCTGAAAAGCTAGCTGAGCAAGACATAGTAGAATGATCTAACATCAACAGAAATGACAACAAACGCAGACAAACCAGCCTCAGAAACAATGGGAAAACCAGAGAGAAACAGAACTTGGGTATAATTAGTGTGTCACAACATTAGAAGGGAAGAGGGAGACTGGGAAACAGGAGTCCACCCACACAGGCCTCACTGCCTGACAACTCAAGCAAATGGAAGCAAATTGATATACAACTCAGAAAGGATAGGTGGTGGCTGTAGAAAGGAGTATGCTGAAGTTTCTTATTAAAAGAGAACTGAAAATACCAGTGGTCGCAGTTCAGAGCAGTAAGGAGGCCACAGTGCAGAGAAATAGGTAGTACATACTAAAGGTTCAAGGAAGTCAGGAGTTCCTTGAACGCCTGGATCCTTTAACTCTACTGTGCTGGGCTAGGGGTCGAACCTGCCTCCTGGCACTGTAGAGACACCGCCAATCCCATTATGTCACATTGGGAACCTGATAAGATCTTAAAATAGAGTAGTAAAACAACTTGGAACCTTGGACTTTGAAAATAAAAATGGTTTTTTTCGTGAAGCTAGGAGAAAGCGTTAGGTTCTGAAGAACAGACCACGCAATTTATTATGGGTAGAGACATTTTGAAAACACCTACAAAAAGTAATAGAACTTTGAAAGAATCTTATCAAAGGGGTTTTAACTATTGTATAGATAAATAAAATGAACTGTCTCTTTAGCACTGTCCAGAAAAACTTCCTGCAGTGATAATGTTCCAAATGTGTGCTGTCTGTCTACAATAGCCACTGGTTGCATGTGGCTGTTGAGACTTTGATATGGGGCAGGCAAATCTGAGAAACTTGAGTCAGTTACTTTTAACTTAAATTTAAGTAGGCACATGTGGCCAGTGACTGCTGCCTTGACAGCATAGCTTTAGACCATAATACAAGTTGCAGAGTGTCCATGTGGAATTTCATAAGATATTTCAGATTTTCCCAGGGTGGAACAAAGTGAGAAGGAAGGCAAGCGAAGGAAGGCAAA
Organism: Catagonus wagneri; assembly: GCA_004024745.2. NCBI lineage: Eukaryota > Metazoa > Chordata > Mammalia > Artiodactyla > Tayassuidae > Catagonus > Catagonus wagneri. The sequence goes on from PVHT021183693.1 coordinate 54,813,967, forward strand.
CCTAGGGACAGAAATTTTGTATCACCACAGCGTTTCTAAACTTCTTAATTCATAAGTTAAAAATGATGAGAATAATTACTAAAATGTGGTGCTGTTTTCAGGTTAGGGAAATCAATAGGAAAAAAAGCAAATTGCAGATATTGGAAAAGGTATGGATGGATACATATCAAACTGTTCCAGGTTCTTACTTCTGTGGAGGAATGTGGTATCTGTGGGGAATAAAAGGGAATTTCTGCTTTTTATTCTATGTATTTTGGTGTGCATTTACATATTACTTTGTGAATCTTAAAAAAGAAAGATATATAAGTATGTGACAAAATATGATAGAAAACAATGTGTGAGGAAAATAAGATTTAAAAGTGTTTTGGAAAAGGAAGAAAATAGCTTAGATTATCTTTTGATTTAAAGTTAAGTACAGAATTTTATATCTGCTGTTAAATCAAAAAAGAAAGACCAGCAATGACAATAAACTTATAGGATAATTAGTATAGCACAAATGCATTGTTTCTAATGTTTATGTAAAGAGACACCTTATCAAAATAAAAAGTGTAGTGGTTACTGTTTTAAAAAGCAAAATTCAACCATCTGTTGCCTATAAAAGACTGACTTAAGCTTCCTAAAGGACAAACCAACCTCCCATGATCAAGCATATAAGAAAAACAGGACTGGGAGTTCCCGTCATGGCTCAGTGGTTAACGAACCTGACTAGGAACCATGAGGTTGCGGGTTCAATCCCTGGCCTTGCTCAGTGGGTTAAGGATCCGGCATTGCCGTGAGCTGTGCTGTAGGTCGCAGACGCGGCTCGGATCTGGCATTGCTGTGGCTCTGGTGTAGGCTGGTGGCTACAGCTCCAGTTAGACCCCTAGCCTGGGAACCTCCATATGCCGCAAGTACGGACCTAGAAAAGGCAAAAATACAAAAAAAAAAAAAAAAAAAAAAAAAAAAAAAAAAAAAAAAAAAAAAAAAAAAAGAAAGAAAGAAAAGCAGGACTGTCTAGTCACAGCATTAGATAAAGTTGATTTCAGAGCAGAAGCCAAAGTAAAACTTGCCAAGTTTGCAATTTGTCATACAGAAGGAACATGGAGACATGTGTTGGTGGAATTTGTTGATGAGTGAATGATTATAATAGAAAAGCTGGCAGAAATGGCTAAAGAAGTAAAAACAGAATTGTACTTGAGAAGTGTCACAGTACATGTAAAAGAACACTGGAGACAAGAAATTCAGGTATTAAGAGTTGGTTTTGCCCATGGTCTCAACCTCTCTGCAATTAATACACTGGGCTAGGTGACATTGGCTTTTTTTCCCCCCAGTTTTAAGTTCTGTGAGGCTTTAACATTTCACAATCAGAATATGCAAATAAAGCAGATAATGAATTAATATATTATAGAGCTAAATATGGCAAGAAAGGTAAAATTAAGCAACAGAAAAGGTAATGGTAATTAAAGAAATGTCACCTGTTTCCTCCTTTAAAAAATGGATATAAAAGAATTTTGAAAATAGGTTTGGACTGAAACCTTTGAGGAAGCCCATTAAATACCCTCTTTTTCTTGCTTATGTTCTGAACGTTGGGAGATAACTCAAATTGCATAGGATCCTAAAAAAATCACCTTTATTAGTGATAAGGGCCTTGCTGGAGGCTTTGCATTACAGTGTGCAAGCCAAATGAGTTTGCTGAACGAACTCCAGAATTAGACTCACTGCTCCGCCTGTTCCAGGCAGCAGGCACCAGGGCGGCATGGACGACACCAGAGAACCTGGGGTTCTCTGTGGACCCCCTAGGATGGAGCTGTGTTGAGCATGCCCCATTTATTCTTCCCAAACTTACTGTTCAGATGAGTCATCCTCCCTTTCCCAAGTAACGTGATTAACGGGTGGAGAGAGACCAGTGGTATTTGGGAGAAAAGCCTTTTCATGAAGCCAGAGGAGAAGGGAAAGGTGTTTTCCTCTCGTCATAATCATCTGTAATCATGAGTGCTCTGTATTCATTGCAGCAAAACCCAGCTACAAAAGAAGAAAAAGCATTGCGGTCATAAACTCACTACCTAAAGCTAACCACAGTTAACATATTTATGTCTGTCTTTCAAAGCTACATGTTACTATATAGGTAAGTTTTAAGGAAAAATGGAATCATGCATATGTTAGTGTGATGGTTTTCAATACTAACCAAATACTGGTAAACATAACCCAAATTAGTCTGGACCTCTCCACAATAACATGAGTGTAGCAGACATGCCTGTAGAGCTGCCCAGCTCAGTGGATTTTATCCTCTCTGGAGGTTTTCCTAGTTCAACCACTGCCCATAGTAGCTGCATCCCTACCCCTCACTCTGCCTCTCAGGCCATAGCTGACTGCTCCAGGGTGAACACCTGCCCAAACTGTACTGGTCAGAATTTTCTCCCACAAGAGATTTGGACTTTGAAATGAAAGAAAGAAATTGGGACTAACTGTAGCTGAGTGACATTGAATCCATGAACTAAAGCTGCTTGGGTTCCTATTCCTTTTGAGACTTGCTAAACTTTTTTTTGGACTTTGTGGTTGTTATTTTACCTTGGATTGAAAATAAAAGGTGAATAGACAGAGCATAGAGGATTTTGAGGGCAGTGAAACTACTCTGTATAAAACTGTAATAGCAGGTACATAGCATTATACATTTGTCTAAGCCCACAGAATGTACAACAGCAACACTGAACCCTCAACTGTGGATTTTTAGTGATAATCGTGTGTCAGGGCAGGTTCATTGATTGTCACAAACTGGGGGGGAGGCTATGCACAGAGTGTATAGGCAACCTCTGTACCTTCCTCTCAATTTTACCCTGAACCTAAAACTACTCTTTAAAAAGTGAAGAGTTGGAGTTCCTGTCGTGGCTCAGTGGTTAATGAACCCGTCTTACATCCATGAGGATGTGGGTTCGATCCCTGGCCTTGCTCAGCATGTTAAGGATCCGGCCTTGCTGAGAACTGTGGTGTAGGTTGCAGACACAGCTCAGATTTGATATTGCTGTGGCTGTGGTGCAGGCCGGCAGCTACGGCTCCGATTTGACCCCTAGCCTGGGAACTTCCATATACCACGGGTGCAGCACTGAAAAGACAAAAAAAAAAAAATTTTAAATGTAAAGTCTTTTTTGAAAAATAAAACTGAACAGATTTGCTGGTAGCTTACAAAAATAATTTCCTTAGTGCAAATCCAAGAAACTTTTTCAAAAAAGATGTTTCCAAGTAACCTGTTTTGAAAAAGTGGCATTTGGGAGGTCGTGGCTCTGTGGTTAACGAATTCAGCTAGGAACCATGAGGTTGCAGGTTCGATCCCTGGCCTTGCTCAGTGGATTAAGGATCCGGTGTTGCCGTGAGCTGTGGTGTAGGTTGCAGACACGGCTCGGATCTGGCGTTGCTGTGTCTCTGGCATAGGCTGGCGGCTACAGCTCTGACTGGACTCCTAGCCTGGGAACCTCCATATGCCGCGAGTGCGGCCATAGAAAAAGCAAAAAGACAAAGAAAAGAAAAGAAAGGAAAGAAAGAAAGAAAAAGGAAGAAAGAGAAAGAAAGGAAGAAAGAAAAAGTGGCATTCAACAGTGAGGTTGAATTTTTAAACTAAAATGAACTTATTGGAATTCCCCTTGTGGCACAGTGGAAACAAATCTGACTAGTATCCATAATGATGCGGGTTTGATCCCTGGCCTTGCTCAGTGAATTGGGGATCTGGCATTGCTGTGAGCTGTGGTGTAGGTCACAGACACGGCTTGGATCCTGCAATGCTGTGGCTGTGGTGTAGGCCAGCAGCTGCAGCTCCAATTCAACCCCTAGCATGGGAACTTCCATATGCCACAGGTACAGCCCTAAAAAAGGCTAAATAAATAAATAAAAACGGTAGTAAATAATTTATTTACTGCCAGTAAATGAAGTGGAAAGGGTTCAAGAGGAAAAAGATGTTTGTGACTTTTTTTTTTCTTTTTAGTGTTTGTTTCTGTATTTGGTTGTGAGATTATAGTTGACGTCCATGGCTTCCTTCTTTGACTGCCCATTCTGTATTTCCCTTACCCAGGACTATAAGGGTGGAATGATCCAAACCTTCATTCCCAAGGAGTCTAAGTCCTTAGGCATTCGTTTTGATTGCTGTTCCATTAACCTTTACAATTGGAAGTACCAAGAGGTGCCTCAGAATATCCTGGGTTCCATACATAGTCCACCTTGCCTCCATTGGGTGTAGCAACATGATACCCCCTTGGCAATCAGGATTGACCACTCCATCCATAGGTAACCTCTCCCCGTTTTTGCCTGTTGATTCAGTAGTATAATTAAGGAGCCCAAAATGGCCAGGTGGTAGCCTCATCTTACTGTTCAGTGGAACCATTGTTGTGTCACCTGGTGGAACCGATAATCTTGTGGAAACTAAGTTCTTCAAACCAGTAGAGCTCAAAGTTGCCAGGATGGGAAGCAAAAATTCTTTAGTTGGGTTAATAGGTAAAATAGTGAGAGAAGCCACTCCTGCTTCCTCCCATTGATTCTTGGACCTTTGTATTCTGGTTATGAAGAATACAGCATCTTTAATTCAGAGTATAAATTGCATCCTAAAATCATTATAAAAAATAAATAATAAAAAAATAAAAAATAAATAAACTGCATTCTATAAGGCAGAACCCCATTCTTTCAAAGTCTTCAGTAAATCATTGTGCCTTTTGACTAAGCCAGGGATTTGTGGGTGTTAAGATGTGTGCTAAGATCAGTTGATTCAATGGGCCTGAGCCCATTAATGTATATATTTATTTTGCTGTGAAGTGAGGTTTTTTTTGGGTGGGGAGCTTTGCTTCATTATATATTTTTTATAATGATTTTTATTTTTTCTGTTATAGTTGGTTTATGAAGTGAGTTCTGTGATCAGACACAGAATGTGTGGCATGTGTGGTATGCCATGATGATGGATCAGGCACTCTATGAGTTCATAGATGGTAATGCTGGCAGAGATATTATGCGCAAAAAAGGCAAACCATATCTAGCTATGTGTTTATTCCAGCAAGGACAAACTGCTACCTCCTTGATGGAAGAAATCCAATGTTATCAGCCTAACTTCAGGCGGTGTGTTGTTCTCCTGGGGGATGGTGCTTTGTAAGGCATTTAACGTTGATCTCTGCTATTGGCAAATTAGGCCCTCAGCAAAAAGGTTAACTAGGTCAGCCTTGCTAAGACATAGTTCATGCTGTTGAACCCGTTCATAGCCTCCATTCTTGCCACTATGACAAATTTGTTCATGGTCTATTGGGGAAACACTAGAGTGGCCAGGAAAGAGGCTAAGTGACATGAGCAGAGTGTATCCTTTCATCCACCATAATTAAGGGTCTCCTTTACAGTGGATGCCTTGTGGTGAGCATTCACATGAGACAAATATTTTCTTTATTTTTTTCTTTCTTTTTTTGCTTTTTAGGGCTACACCTGAGGCATGTGGAGGTTCCCAGGCTAGGGGTCGAATCAGAGCTATAGCTGCCAGCCTACACCACAGCCACAGTAACGCCAGATCCGAGCCATGTCCGCAGCCTACACCACAGCTCATGGCAACGCCGGATCCTTAACCCACTGGGCGAGGCCAAACCTGCAACCTCATGGTTCATAGTCGAATTCATTTCCACTGCGCCACAAGGGGAACTCCGAGACAAACATTTTCAAAATCTGTGCCCATTCTAAGAGATCCATCCACATGCTTCTTCCCCAACTCTCCTTGTCACTCGCTTCTAGTCCTCTTCCTTCCAAGTCCCTGAGCATCCAGCTAACCCATTAGCAACTGCTCATGAATGAGTAAATCTGTACTTCTTGTTATCTCTCATTCCAGACACAAGGGAGAACCAAACGTACTGCTCAAAGTTCTGAATATTTATGGTTCGTAAGGTACAGATCTCAAAATCAGTAATATAGGTAGTATACCATCTCTGGATACTGACTGCCTGTGTACAAATTCTACCAGTTTCATTCATGCCCCAGTCTTCTGCTGGTCTTGGAGAGTCTCCTGGAAAGATTGGGGTCAAGGGTGGGGGACTGCGGCTCACCCGGGGGACATAGACACTGGTGTCAGATACACGGGGGAACTTTACATGAACTCTCCAGGCAGCTAACATTGGATCGTCACTGCTATGACATATTTTCAAGGGAGACTTTGAATATGACAAGTCTTCCAAATTTTTTCAAATGATGTATGTTTTATTTTAGTCCAGTGATTCTCAGTCGATGTCAACAGGAGCGGTATGACCCGTCTAGAGTGTGCTTTGGAAACTGTGAGGGTATTTTGATTGCCACAGTGAATGAGGGGGCTATACCTAGATGTCCTGCGATGTCTGAGACCGTCATCGCCACTGACTATTTATTGTTTGTACCATGGGCTAACCCCTCTGCAAATATAAACTGATAGTTTTATAGTATAGATTCATACTAAAAAATCTTCATGAGAAATTAAACAGAAAGGTTACTGAGTTAGAAGAAGGTTGTTGTCTTAGTTTTCTCTGCTGCATGACAAAATACCACACACTTAGCAGCTTGAAACAACACTCACTTATTAGCTCACAGCTGTCTAAGTCATAACCTGGCTTGGGTGGGTTCTTTGCTCAGCGTCTCACAAGACTGAAATCAAGCTGTCAGCTGGGTTGACTCCTCTCTCTCGGGGCTCTGGGGAAGAATCTGCTTCTAAGCTTATTCAGCTTGTTGACAAAATCCACTTACTTGTGGGTGGTAGGTCTGAGGTCCCATTTTCTTACTGTCTGTCAGCCGGAGGTCACCCTCCAGCCCCTTCACATGGCCTCCTCCATCTTCAAAGCCAAAAATGGTACATTGAATGTCTTTTGTTTTTTGAATATCTCTGACCTCTTCCGCATCTGGCCAGAGAAAATGGTCTACTTTAAAAAGGCTGGCGTGGTTAAAGTTGACTTCGGACTTTAGTTAACATTTGCAGAATTCCTATCCTGTGATACCTCATTATTGTTTGATTGGGTAACCAAGGAACAAGAATCTTAGGGAATCATCTTTAGGATTCTGCCTACCAGAGATAAACATGAAGAGGGAACCTAATGAGTAAAATAAAGGTATCTCAAAATAATGGAATAATTTGTTCACTCTGTACATTCTGTTCTGTGAACATTATAGCATTTCTAGCTTGCATATTTAGTTGAGAAGGATTTCAATGCAATAGTGTTATAACTGCAAAACCAATGAAACTGATTGAAAATATGAAATAGGTTTGAGACTCCTGTTCAGACTTTAATGGAGACACGGGAAATGCAGGGATCTCATTTGATTTCTTTAACTATTTCAGTAATAATTTATATTGCCGTTTTTTGAATCACTGCAGTTTTTCAGTTTTATCCTAAAGCTATCCCCAATAACCCAATACACAACTACTTTATCACCTCTTGCATTACTGTTTTTTGTCTAATCCGTCTTCTTTTCCTTGTCACACCACTTAAAGAATATTGTCTCCAAGTTCTTTTTACAGACCAGACACAGATTATTTGTCTCAATGGGATTTCAAGGCAGAATAATAAACTTTCTGTAATACTTTCTTCCTACCCTATCCCATGATATAATCTAGGGGATTATTTTGATACCATAGTTACAAATAAATAAGAGCTAACTTCATTTGCAATAAGATCGTGCTTCCTCGTTTTCTCTGCTTTGTTATTTACTTGCCATGTTATTTTAATTTCAGTTAAGATTACTTCCATATGTCCATTGCTATTTTAATACTGTTTTTACTCTAGTGTTGGTCTGTATCTCTGCTCTTTTATTTTTCTATACTTATCCAAAATGCCTTCTGATATTTTTAAGTCCATACTTATTCATCATAAGTTGATACATGTATGTGATTGCTTCATTATGTCATTATGTCCCCAGGCATTTATGTGTGGAAATACATACTATTTCTTCTTTACATATAGGTTAAGGTGTTTGTTTTAAATCTTGTGTTTGTAAATTGTATCATCTGTGAATTTTAATTCAGAATAGCAAAGGACGCATTATAAAATATGTGATTAAATAGGGGAGATTGGGGAGTTCCTGCTGTGGCACAGTAGAATCAGCGTTGTCTCCAAAGCAGCTCAGGCCCCTGCAATGGCACAGGTTCAATCCCTGGCCTCGGAAATTCCATGTGCTGCCAAAAAGAAAAAAAGGGGGGTGGGGTGGGGTGAGGAGACTGGGTTTAACAAAACTAAGATTTGTTCTGTCACAGAAAGACGTGGTAGATCTCAAGTGTCATATATCCTTTTCTGGAGTGTCCTGTTGTAAATGAACACCCTGAATGTCTTGCCACATACATGATTGGAATAGGTTTTCTCTTGAGGTGCTATCATCTGTCTTGCCTCAAAGGATGCTCATCACTCATCTTTCATTCCATTTCATTTTAATCAACATGTATGTTTGTTTTCTTCAACTTTGCTGCAGGAGGTTCAGCTTATCTTATAGTATTCACATGTTTGAGATTTTCAGCAGTTTTCTTTTGAAAAATGTAAGATTTGCGGGCTAGTAATTCTTTTGTTCTCAACAGATTTGTGCAGCTTGATTTTTTTTTTTTTTAGTCCAAGTCACCTTCTGTCCCCCTCTCTTAAAGAAAAAAAAAAAAAAAAAACACAAAAAACTTAGTGAAATAGACTTGAGCAGAGAGTCTTATTAGGCCTTTTTTTTTTTCTTTTTAGAACCTCACTTGCAGCATACGGAAATTCCCGGACTAGGGGTTGAATCGGAGCTGCAGCTGCCAGCCTGCACCACAGCAACTCGGGTTCCAAGCCCATGTGCAACCTACACCAGAGGTCATCGCAGCACTGGATCTTTAACCCACTAAACAAGGCCAGGGATTGAAACAGCATCCTCATGGTTACTAGTCGCATTCTTAACCCACTGAGTCATAACAGAAACTCCTTATTAGACATGTTTTAGATCAAGCTAAAAATAAAGCTAAAGTTAAGATAAAGATAAGGTAAAGCTCTTGTCAAGTTATAGCTTCTGCATATATCTTATAACGTTAGTTTTGAGTGAAATAATATGATAGAAAAAGCAGCAGAGTAGAAATAAAACCTAGGTTCTTTTTTTTTTTTGTCTTTTTTTGCCTTTATCTAGGGCCGCACCCACGGCATATGGAGATTCCCAGGCTAGGGGTCTAACAGGAGCTGTAGCTGCTGGCCTTCGTCACAGCCACAGCAACGCGGGATCCGAACCGCATCTGCCGCCTACACCACAGCTCACGGCAACGCCAGATCCTTAACCCACTGAGCGATGCCAGGGATCAAACCCGCAACCTCATGGTTCCTAGTCAGATTCGTTTCCGCTGCGCCACGACAGGAACTCCGAAACCTAGGTTCTTGATTCTAGGCATCAATTACCTTATTAAGTTGAAGCAGTTTCTCTAAGCCTTTGTTTTCTCATCTGCAAGTAGAGATATCTGTCTTGCACCTGCTAGAGTTTTTGCTGATCAGCATTGTAATGGTTAGCGATATGTAAACTCTAAAATGCACTGCAGTAGTTGTTAGGACTTTTCATCCAAGAAAACAGTGGTCATTTAATCAAGTTACTTCTTTACCACCACCACCCAGGTTAAAGTAGTGCCACATACAGGATGAATTACAGAGGAATTTAGAAGAACCTAATTAGCTGGCTAGATGGCCATTGAGATGGAGAGGAGATAGCAATCTCACCCATGCACTGGAAATAAAACACAGGAAAGACATGCCGGAAGCATTAGCAGGACTTGGAAACCTGTTTGACTTGGGGGTGAGGGAAGGGAAAGAACAGTTGAATCTGAGAGTGGGAGGTTGGTAATCAAGGGACATGGTATGTATGAAGAAGGGAAAGGGTGAGCTTCCTCTTGAGACGTGCTGTCTTTGAGGGGCTGCTAGTATACCCAGATGGAGATGTCCAAGGGAATGTGAGCCTGGGGCTCAACGAGGCCTGGGGTTAGAAATTAGACGGGGATAACCTGTAATGTGATCATAGTATGAGGTAAAATGGCATCCAAAGGTGGAGCTTGGTAGAATGAGTGGCTGCCTTAAAGGGCCTGCAGGGCCTTCTGACCCTGTGCTGCATAGTTTGTGCCAGTTCTGTTCTATGGGATATGGGAGTTGTACGCTTACTGCTTTTACCAGTGTATGTCTTAAAAAGAGATCCTTGTTGACATCTGAGAAACGACTGGGTAAGATTTACTCCTTAGGAAATCTTCCACAGAGACATAAACTAAAAATGAACAAACAAAAAGCTAAACGAGAATTTGCATTTTGTTAAATAGTTTGTAGCCAAGTTTAAAAACAGAATGTTCATTTTTCAAATTCAGTACTGCTGGCAGACACTGCTCTATTCTTACTAAAAGGCTAGTTTGTATGAAATAAAACTACAATATTATTGATCTTTACTAATTCTTTTTTTCCCCTCTTTTTTTTTCTCTAGATTTTACATTGTGCAATAGGTAAGTATGGATTTTTTTTTTTTTTTTTTTTTTTTTTTTTTTTTTTTTTTTTTTTTTTTTTTTTTTTTTTTTTTTTTTTTGCTTTTTAGGGCTGAAGGTGCAGCATATGGAAGTTTGCAGGCTAGGGGTCGAATTGGAGCTGCAGCTGCTGGCCTACACCACAGGCACAGCAACACAGGATCCAAGCCATGTCTGTGACCTATTACCACAGCTCATGGTAACGCCAGATCCCTAGCCCACTGGGCAAAGCCAGGGACCGAACCCATGTACTCATGGCTAATAGGCAGGTTTGTTACCATTGAGCCACACAGGAACTCCTGGAATTATGTTCAGTGGATTCTGCTTTTTAAAGTCATAAATGATAAGTTGATTATATTCTTATTGAATATTGAAAATTAAACTAATCATTATGTATAAAATTGCCTAGGCTTTTGGTTTCTAAAATCATATACTATTTAGATGATATCACAGAACATTAAATGCTGTAGCTCTTTTGCACTGTCAATTTAAAGAGGCCTCTCCAACCTTCTAGGTACAAGGATAAATAGAGAAACACTAGTGTGTGTGTGTGTGTGTGTGTGTGTGTGTGTGTGTGTGTGTGTTTGTGTGTGTATGGGACTTGAAATGCTGGGCTATGTTAAAAGCCCTCTCTGATAACTTAAATGTTATATTCCCTTTCCTTATCTTTAAAACAGAATGCTGCATATATTTCCTTACCTCTCAGATGAATATTTAATATATGTGATAGGGATTGGAAAGTAGAAGTACAAAAGGTTATGTAAATGCAAAGGATTTCTACTAAAAGCGGGTACAGTGTGTTTCCTTTTGGAGGGAAGGGAAAGATCACCGAATCCTGCTCTGGAACTGAGGCATAGCTTCTAGTATGGGGCAGCTAGACTCCAGTAAGCAGAAATCAGTTTGCGGAGATTGACAGACCGTGTGGAGTAAGCTGTGCATCCCAGTGTATCTCTCAAAGGGTAGATTTGAAGTTGATATTCATCAAGAGGCCCTGAAGGTCTGAAAACTCCAGAACTCTGCATTCAAACTGTTATGGCCCTGATCGGTGTAACTGATAAATCAGATGGGTACTTTCATTATTTGAGGCACTGGGAAATTCAGGGATGAGGAGACTTAGCAGTTCAGAGGGACACACAGCAAACGCTCCACCGTGGGCCTTAAAGGGGTCACTATGGTTCCTGGGTTTCATTACTTTTAACGAAGACAAACGTCTTCCTTATAAAGAATTGTACCTTGGTTGGTGTTCCCGTCGTGGCTCAGTGGTTAACAAATCCGACTAGGAACCATGAGGTTGCAGGTTCGATCCTTGACCTTGCTCACTGGGTTCAGGATCCGGCATTGCCGTGAGCTATGGTGTAGGTTGCAGACACGGCTCGGATCCTGCGTTGCTGTGGCTGTGGCTGTTAGACCCCTAGTCTGGGAACCACCATATGCCGTGGGTGCAGCCCTAGATAAGGCCAAAAAAAAAAAGGAATTGTGCCTCGGCTGTTTTCCCACTAGAAGGAGGTCTACAATTGGGGACTTCTCAGGTGATTTGCAGGATTTGGTATGCATGTGTCTGTGTTTATTTGAGAAGGCGGGTAGAATTCATAGCTTTCAGATTCTCAGAGGAATGTGTGATTCAGAAGGTGAAGAAACTGCTTTCACACCTTTAAGCAAGAGATTTGAAAGGAGCTTGGAGACCTATATATGACGTGGTCTGCTTTCCTAGAGAAGGTTAAGGGACCTGGACCAGGTTACACAGCCAGTAAACGGTGCACCCTCACTTGGATCCTGGCCAGTCTGAGCCAGAGCCTGCTGGACTGACTGTACTTTATGGTGAATGGGTCTCAGCTAACGTATAGTCTCACATTTCCTTGTTAGCACTATATCCTTTAGTACTTTATCTGTAGTTTTGAGATGAAAAATTGTGTCGCTTCTTAAATGTTTAAATTTCCGAATTGGATATATTCAGCCAGAGAGAGTTCTGGAACCACTTCAGGCCTTTTCCAGGTGACTGAGCCCTGTACCCCTAGACTCCCCCACCGTCTTAACCTTCAGCTGCCTCTGTGCAAAGCTCTTAGATGCATGTTTTCCGAGCATGTGTATTATTATTTTAATTAATATTTAATTGAATTTTAACACCTAAATTTCTTTTATCTGTCTTAGAATATGTTCTCATTCCTGTTTATAAAATTTCTACCCCTGGAAATAAAGTTTCTGACAAGTATATTTATTCGTTCAAACTACAAACATGATTAAATGCCCACCAGGTGGGGCCAGACACTGTTGGGCGGTGGGGATAGAGAGGTGAGCCGGCACAGGCTCAGGAGACCCGCCACAGATGGGTGCCCCCCTGAGCTCCTCTGGCGGGGTGCCCCCGAGGACTGATATCCCCAACACGCTCTGCTCCGATGGCTTGTCCGCAGGTGTTCCTAGGCCTTAGTGTGGTGCCTGACACACAGGGGATACTTTAAAATCCCTTCCTATTTTCTTAAGAACCTTGTTCCGTCAGTGATTCTCTTGCATCATCATCCGACTTGTAGGCTTATAATATTAGTAATAATAAGAGCAGTCATGATAATGAGAGCATTGACTGTGTTCCAATGCTCTGTATTCATTATCTGTTTACTTACAGTTGCTGAGACTGAGGCTTAGAGGGTTTTATATCTTGCCAAGATTCACACAGCAGATAAGCACTAGAGCCAAGGGTTGAACCTGTGGCTATGTGGCTCCAAGTCCATTGAGGGATTTAGTGAGATAATAATTCTGAGCATGTCACTTATGTGCGTAAAACTCTTCACTAGTTTAAACTTCTTCATGATTTGGATCCTGTCCCCTCCCCAGCCTTACCCAAGTCCATTTCCTGCCTTCACTCCATACTTCAGTAACCTTGACCTTCTTGTGGGTCGTACCCCCAACCTCCCCCTCCATATACCATGTTGCTGTCCTGCTTCCTGCCTCTGGTCTATGCCCAGGCTTTGTGCTCTGCCTGGAATGGTAGCCCACCCCCTTCAGCTGACAGCTTCCCCCAGTAAACTTTCCTACCCCGCACTGGCTTGTTAACATACCTTCCTCACTTTTCTTTCATGCCCTGCCACTCAGTTTGCTATTACACTTTCCACAGTGTATTATGGTCTGTCACTCTACCTATATATCCCACCAACACCACTGAGTTTTTTGAGTATGAGAACCATTTCCTATTGATTTTTGAATCCCAGCACTTGGCAATTGATGGACTACTAGTGGGAACTAGTGGACATTCCATCATAATCTTACCAAATTCTGGTGGAAATTTCTAAAACTTGTTTCAAGGTGTTTTTAGTTCCTTTAAAGAAATCAATAATAATAATAAATAAGTTGTTTCTAGCATTCGCCTAAAGGCAGTGCTCTATTTTTCGTACTCATACAACTTAAGTTTACTTTTGGAATGATGGTTTATTTTCCTGTGACTTTCTGAAACTTTTCACTGTAACAGCTTGGTCTTTTAGAGACTTATTAGAGCCTTGAGATGTCTTTAGTTTATATATTGTTGATGAGAAGTCTAGACCTCGGTCAGACCTGGATTATTGACTGGCTGTGACTTTCAGGAAATAACTGAACTTTTGGATGCCTTTATTTCTACATCAACTAAAGGGGGGGAAATAATACCTACCTCTAGAGTTACTGTGAAAATGAAATAGGACACGTGTGAGAAATACTTGGCTTAATGTCTGAGATGTGACAATATTGAAAATTACCCAATAAAATGATAGCTTTATTATTAATAATAATGTCATAGAATGTTAAAAGTTTTATTCTGTCCCTAATGTAATATTCCTTATTTAGATTTGTATAACTATAACTCTTCCATATTCTTTTTTTTCTTAAATTACATTTCTTTGTCAGTGAGTGCTTCAGGGCCACTGATTCTTCGAATGGGTTGGAATTGCTTCTTGTTTATGGTTGTCACAATGCATCTTGACAAAAATAACCTCCAGAAACAATAAACTAAAATTCCAGGAGTCCTCAGTGGCTCAGCGAATTAAGGATCTGGCATTGCCACTGCTGTGGCTTGGGTTACTGCTGGGGCACAGGTTCAGTCCCTGGCCCAGGAACTCACACATGCTGCAGGCGGGCCCCCCCGCAAATTCCACATATGGGGTTCCTGTCTGTGAGAAAGTCAAGCCTCTGTCCTTCCAAATCAGTTTCCATGCACCAACTTCTTTAAAGTAGGTTGTTTGCTCTCCATTGATAATTCAAGAACAAGATTTCTTTTTTTGGGGGGGGGCAAGTGATAGCCCTTTTGAACATGTGTTGAGTACATTAAAAAAAATTAATATATGATATAATTGACATTACATATTATATTCATTTCAGGTGCATATCATAATGACTTGATATATGTATATATTGTAGAATGATTACCAAAATAAGTTGAGTTAACCTCCATTACCTTACAGAGTTATAATTTGTTTTTCTTGTGATAAGGACTTTTAAGATCTATCTTAGCACCTTTCAAATATGCAGTGCAGTATTGTTAATTATAGTCATCATGCTGTGCATTGCAACCCCAGGACTTACTTATATTGTCACTGGAAATTTGTACCTTTCGATCACCTTCACCCATTCCCCTACCCCCTGCCTCTAGCAGCCACCAGCCTATTCTCTGTATCTATTAATTTGGGGGTCTTTTGGTTTGTTTTTTGGTTTTTTTTTTTAGATTTCATATACAAGTGAGATCATATAGTATTTCTCTTTTTCTGGGATAGGATTTCTTAAGTGCCGTGGTTGTAGCCCTCAACCCAAGATTTGTAGTGGTATTTACTCAGTGTTTTTCTTTTTGGAAATGAGAATTTAAAAACCCATTTGGGACATGTGTTTTATAAGACTACAAAGAAGAGTTGTGGTTTCCTTAATCACACGGTACAGTTTGTATTGAAAGAAGTATTATCTGTTTTTCTGTGTTGTGCTCAAGATTAGATTGTGGAAGAGGCATGTTGGATGTGGGTGGTTCTCAGCTAACTGCATGGTTACCCCACTTATTTGGGATGGAAATTAGAGGTAGAGGAGCTGGAACCAATGATACTCTTGGTAAGGTGTGACGTACATTTGGTGAGCATTCGGTGAACCTTTGTGTTGGAAATTATACTCTCAATATAAATAACTTTGCAACTTCTCTTTTGATTGAAAACTATACAAGAGGAACTCAGTTATAGTCCAGAATGTATTATGTCTAAAGTTGAGTATTAGCATTTTGATATCAACAAATAACAACAGAAACCCTTTCGATTAGATATCCCAGATTTGTGGTTTCACGTACTTGCTGTGAATTCCAGCTTCCACTCCTCTCACAAACTGATGGCACCCTTTATCTAGTTATTTTTAAAAAGTGAATGTTGGAGTTCCTGTTGTGGCTCTGCCGGTTAAGAACCCAACATAGTTTCATTTAGGATGTGGGTTTGATCCCTGGCCTCTCTCAGTGCTTATGGATCTGATACTGCCTCAAGCTGCTGCAGCATAGCTTGTAGATGTGGCTCAGATCCGAGGTGGGGTGGCTAAGGCATAGGTCGGCAACTTCAGCTCCGATTCGGCCCCTAGCCCAGGAACTTCCATATGCCACAGGTGTGACCCTTAAAAAAAAAATTAAAGTGAATTTTAAGAAAATTGCAATCACCTTATTATTAGTAGGTAGCATATGGCTTCAAACTTAAGTTATTAAGTAATAAATGGTGCCAGGGAGGAAGGGGGCAGCTTCTGGGGAAAGGAGCACCAGTAAACCCTCTCTCCTCCTATCAGAATTGTTTTCCCTCCCACCAGTTAGAGTGAAGCAAATCCTTTCCAAACTGCAACAACTCCCCCTCATCCCTTGAGAGGTTGAAGCTTTTACCAGTCACTTACAATGCAATATTACGAAGGAACCGCCATCACATATAACTAAAACCAGACCCGGAAACCTCTGTGTTGCAGCAGAGGAGAACTCTGAAGGGAAGACATCCTAGAGGGAAGGGGTAACCCTACCCCTTTGTTCACCTGGAATTCTTTCACCCTGCATCCAGCCCTGAGGGATATGGCTGGGCACAAAAAGGAAACTTTTTTTCTTTGTTTCCTCTTTGTTGACATTTTTAAAATGAGCAATTACCAAATAGTGAGGAAGAACAAAATGGAATGAGTATCAAAAATACAAACAATATAAAAATACCTCCAAAGTACAAGTTCCTGATCCTGAGAGCTATGACCCTTTTGTTACCGGGAGCTGACACGGCACACGGATCTTGCTGGCTCTCTTCCGCCCTGTTCTGAGTGTGCTCAGCCCTGGGACCTCTTTCCCCAAGCTCATTTTTCTTGCTTGGGAATAAAAAATGGTTCACATTTAGATTCAGAAGTTGTTTTCTGCCTGAGGGCATGTTTAGTGGTAGTACTGACAGGGGAAAGAGAAGCACTTTGAGCTGGAGAAAGGGACTTAACCTTTCCCAGCAGGCCAGCCTGTGCCTGCTGCCTAAAGCCTCTAAGGACTGCTTCCCTCCATAAGAGCTGCCTGGGTGCAGTGGAAGGTTAGAGGCCTGGTAGGAGTTGCCAGAGTCAGCCTTCAGCTCCTTACAATTCTGTCTTTGTCATTTTTTAATTAGAGTTGTTTTCCAGCATCCTAATACCAAAACTCCACCAAGACCATATGGCCGTGTTCAAATATTCTTTCCTAAATCAGTCAGGCCCTTCAGACCAGCCTGGCTTAGTCTCCGCTTTGACTTTTTGATCATCACGTTGCCTCCTGATCACATTTTGCCTCCTGCCCTCTAGACAGGGAGAGGAGAGGCAAGAAAGATAGTTTTAGCACCTGCATCTTTTGCTCGTGATGCCAAAAGCTTCAGCCACTGTTCTCTGAATAAACTTTGTGTTTTCACACTCCATAATTTTGTACGTAAAATGTCCTTTGCCTGGAACACCCAGCTCCGTTAAGCTGTTCCCAGTTCTGTGTGAATGTACTGAGTTGAAGGGAACAGAAATTGAGCATGCTCCTCGGCAAAGTGCCTGAGTAGGAAAGGTGGGGGACTTACCCCAGGTTCATGCACATCGCCTGGCACCCAGCAAGCACCCAGTAAACTGTAGCAGCGCTTCCATTGAGTATTTGTGGGCAGACATAATCACTGAGCACTTCTGAGCCCAGTTGGAGTTCAGAAGGGAAAGCCATGAAGAGAGGCTAAACCAGGGAATTTTACCCTCTCCTGTCCTTGCAGCATCAGCGAGGGGTTTCGTTTGAATGGAAACCTGTTACTGAGATATTTAAAATACCTTCTCTGTGCGGTAATATTTTCTTGTTTTCCAGTCCATCGGGAACCAAACTAAGGCAAACCAACCCCACTGGAAACACTACCAGTTGTATGACAAGTCAGGCATCCTCCTTCTGGACATTAGTTTCCACATCTGAAGAACTAGGAGTTGGGCTACATAATAGATGATCTCTAACATCCTGTACAGCTGGATGATCTGAAATTCCATGAAACTAACTATGATGTAACTTTAGAGATGAAGATCATTTATAAGTAGTAATATAAGAGGAGGATATGCTATGGAGTTCCCGTTGTGACACAGTGGAAATGAATCCGACGAGTGACCATGGGATTGTGGGTTCAATCCCTGGCCTCGCTCAGCGGGTTACGGATCTGGTGTTGCCGTGAGCTGTGGTGTAGCTGTTGGCACCTGTAGTTTTGGTTCGACCCTGAGCCTGGGAACCTCTATTTAAAAAAAAAAAAAAAAAACGCAAAGGGGGAAGATAAGCTGTATGTTTAAATATACCTATATGTGAGTGTTAGGAAACTTGTTTCAAGTGTAGTAATATTAGTATATTTTCATTCTCGATGCATTTTTTCTTACTGAAGTATAGTTGATTTATAATATATGTTACAGCTATACAATATAGTGATTCACAATTTTAAAGGCTATACTCCATTTGGAGTTCTTATAAAATATTGGCTATATTCTCCATGCTGTACGATACACCCTTCTAGCTTATTTTTTTTATGCTTAGTAGATTGTACCTCTTAACCCCTACCCCAGCCCTATGCCTACCCCCTTCCCTTTCCCTACTGGTAACCACTAGTTTGTTCTCTATATCTGTGAGTGTTTCTTTTTTGTTAAATTTACTAGTTTGTTGCATTTTTTTAGGCTCACATATAAGTGATATTATACATTGTCTTTTTCTAACTTATTTCACTTAGCATAATCCCCTACAAGTTCATCCATGTTGCTGCAAACAGCAAAAATTTCATTCTTTTTATGGCTGAGTAGTATTCTGTTGTATGTATATACCACATCCTCTTTATCCATTCATCTGTTGAGGGACACCTAGGTTGCTTCCATATCTTAGCAATTGTTAATAATGCAGCTATGAACACTGGGGTGCATGTATCTCTTCAAATAAGTGTTTGGGTTTTTTTTGGGGGGGGGGATGTATACCCAGGTGTAGAGTTGCTGGGTCATATGGTATTCTATTTTTGGTTTTCTGAGAAACCTCCACACTATTTTCCATAGTGGCTATACCATTTTACATTCCTACCAACAGTGTTCAGGGATCCCCTTTTCTCCACGTGCTCACCAACATTTGTTATTTGTGCTCTTTTTGATGATAGCCATCAGACAGGTTTAAGGTAATAATCTCATTGTAGTTTTTGATTTGTTTTCCTGATGATTAGCATCTTTTTATGTGCTTGTTTGGCCATCTGCATGTCCTATTTAGAGAAATGTCTGTTCAAGTCTAATGCACATTTTTAAATCAGGTTTTTATTTTGAGTTGTATGAGCTGTTTATATATTTGTTTTTTGTTTTTTGGGGTTTTTTTTTTGCTTTTTTAGGGCCACACCTGAGGCATATGGAACTTTCCAGGCTAGGGTCTTATTGGAGCTACAGCTGCCAGCCTAGGCCACAGCCACAGCAACATGGGACCCAAGCCATATCTGTGACCTGCACCACAGCTCACAGCAACACTGGATCCTTTAACCCACTGAGCAAGGCCAGGGGTCGAACCCGCATCCTCATTGATACTAGTCGGTTTCATTTCCACGGCGTTCCCTGTTTATGTATTTTGGATATTAATCACTTATCATTCATATCATTTGCAAATATTTTCTCCCATTCAGTAGGTTTCCTTTTTGTTTTGTCACTGGTTTACTTTACTGTGCAAAAGCGTTTAGATTTAATTAGATCCCACTTGTTTATTTTGCTTTCTTAGTGCATTTTAAAAGCCCCATCAGAAAGCAGAATTGTGAGGGGAGATGCTCATAAACACTTTCTATGGCATACATTTACCCGTGATCACCACTAGATGGCACTCTTGTATTAGTAAGGAGACGCTCTCTTGGTTAAGGACTTCTGGAGGACGTCTAATAAAAATAGACAGTAATGAATCAATAGCTGAAACTGAGGAGTGAACAAGTTACCCAGAGGAGAGAGAAGCGGATATTTTTCCATCACTGTCTCATGACTTAATCATTAATATTTTAGGTTAACAAAAAGCTGAAACTTACTGCATTGCTCTGGAGATTATCTTATATGTGTTTCTTAATTATGGGCACAAGATATCTTTAAAATTAAAAATTGGAGTTCCCATAGTGGCTCAGTGGTTAACGAATCCAACTAGGAACCATGAGGTTGCGGATTTAATCCCTGGCTTCGCTCAGTGGGTTAAGGATCCGGCATTGCCGTGAGCTGTGGTGTAGATCGCAGATGTGGCTCGGATCTGGCGTTGCTGTGGCTGTGGCGCTGGCCGGCGGCTACAGCTCCGATTCAACCCCTATCCTGAGAACCTCCATATGCTGCAGGTGCAGCCCTAGAAAAGGCAAAAAGACCAAAAAAGTTAGTTTAATTTGCTTACTTAAAAAGCTGGAGGCAAGAACGTATTTCAGTAGTTCTCTGGTCAGATGGTTTATGACAGTCTGGAGTCAGTAAACCTTCTATTTATGTTTTTAGCTTCGAAAGCAAGGTTAGTCCAACAAAGCTAGAAACACCATCTTGTAACTGAGTTATTTCCATTGAACCAAAAAGTGAAAGTTTGAGTCATCTTTTAGCAAAACAATTCTTTGATTTATGATTTTTTGGCAGGAGTTGAATGGCTAAATAATGTTTTAATGGAGGAAGCACGAACACTTTATAGTATCTGTATGATGTAGTTCGTCTTTATTTATTTAATTTTTTTTTTTTTTAGTGGCCGCACCCACAGGCATATGGAAGTTCCTGGACCAGGGATTGAATCTGAGCCACAGCTGCAGCTTACACCACAGCTGCTGCAATGCCAGATCCTTTTACCACCTGCACTGGACTGGGGATCAAACCTGCACCTCCACAGTGACCTGAGCCGCCACAGTCAGGTTCTTAACTCACTGTGCCACAGTGGGAACTCCATAGTATGTCTTTTATAGTTTTGAACAGCTTTCCTGGGAAAGGAATTTTTTTTTCTTCATTCATAGTGAACAATTTCCACTAATATTTTGCTTTTAAGAATAGTTTTTACCTCACTGTGTTCTTTCAATTAGCAATCTGCATTTGAGATTCATCCATATCTTTGCATGGTTTGAAAGTTTATTTTTTTTTATTTCTGAATAGTTTTCCACCAAATGAATGTATAGTTTTGTCAGCTCACCTGTTGAAGGACATCTTGGTTTCTTCCAGTTTGGGATGGTTATAAATGAAGATCCTGTAAATAGTTGTGCACTGGTTTTGTATGGATAAAATTTGCTTTTGCATTTTCAGATCAGTTGAATATATACCTAGTAGCACGATTTTGGGGTCATATGTCAAGACTATTTACCTTTGTAAGAATCTGTCAAACTGTTCCAAGGAGCTGTACCATTTTGCTTTCCCATCAGTAGTGAATGGGAGTTGCAGTTGCTCTGCACCCTCACCAGCAGTTGGCGTCTTGGGTTTAGCCATTCTAATAAGTGTGCTGTGGTTTCCTTTATTTTAACTTTCATTTCTCAAATGATAAATGATGTGTACCTTTTTTCACACTGTTATTTGCCATTTGTGTACCTTCTTTGTTTCTATTCAGATCTTCTGCCTATTTTTAAATTTTTTATATTTTTTTCTTCTTGGGCTGCCCCACAGCATATAGAGTTCCTGGGCCAGGGATTCGATCAGAGCTGCAGTTGGGACCTGTCCCACAGCTGCAGCAACACCGGACCTTTAACCCACTGTGCTGGGCTGGCAATCAAACCTGTATCCCAGTGCTCCAGAGAGGCCACAGATCCCATTGCACCCTGGTGGGAACTCCTTTTGCCCATTTTTAAATTGATTTGTTTGTTTTGCTGTTGAGATTTTTAAATTCTTATCATATTTTGGATACAGATCCTTTATCAGAGATATGTTTAGCAAGTGCCTTCTCCCAGTCTGTGACTTTGTCATTTTTTTAATAGTTCCTCACACAAAGCAAACATTTTAATTTTAATGAAATCCAACTTAAGTTTAACTTAAAACCAACCAACTTAACACTTAACCAGCTTAAAACCATAAAACTGCTTCTATGAAGGAATTTTTTTTTTTTTCTTTCAGGGATTGTGCTTTTGTTGTTATATCTCAGGACTCATTACCAAACCCAGGGTCACATAGATTTTCTCCTGTGTTTTCTTCCAGAAGTATTATAACATTACTTCACTTTTACTATCTGTAAAGTGATCCATTTTGTATCAGATGTGATCCAATTTGAGTTAATTTTTGTGAAAAATATCTAATCTGTGTCTAGAGTCACTCTTGCATATGAACATCCAGTTGTTACAGAACCATTTATTAGAAAGACTATCCTTTCTCCATTGAATTATCTTTGTGCTTTGTGGAAGATTGGTTGATGTATTGGCATGGGTTTATTTCTGGGCTCTCTGTTCTGTTGATCTCAGTGTCTTTTATTTTGCCAATACCATACTGTCTTGTTTATAATAAGTATTAAGGCCTCCAGCTTTTTTTTTTTCCAGTACTGTGTGTCTTTTGCCTTTCTACATAAACTTTAGAAGTAATTTGTTACTATCTACAAACTAGCTTTTGGGGTTTTGAATGAGATTATATTGAACCTATAAATCATATTGGAAAGAAGTGACATCTTAGTAACATTGAGTCTTTTAATTCACAAACATGGAATAGCTCTCCATTTACTTAGATCTTCTTGGATTGCTTTCATTATTGTTTTGCAGTTTTCCACATAAGAATCTTGGACCTATTTTGCTAGACTTGTACCTAAATATTTCCTCTTTTTTGATGTTATAAATTTTTTAAATTTCAAATTAGTTGCTTGTATATAAGAAAAATACTGACTTTTTATCTAGTGACCTTGTATCCTGCAACCTTACTCTACTTACTTATTAGCTCCAGGAGGGTTTTTTTTTTTGTAGATTCTTTGGAATTTTCTACATAGATGTCATGCAATGTGTGAATAAAGGTAGTTTTATTTCTTCCTTTCCAACTTATATATTTTATTTCTTTTTCTTGTCTTACTGCACTAGCCAGGACTTCCAGTTTGATATTCATTATGTTCTTTACTTGGTATAATAACATTCCTCCCAGATCAGTTCTTCTCCCCAACCAATTTTGAAGGTATATGCACTTCCTACTTCATATTTACTATCAGGGTGTAAAATCTAATATTTATCCATAACATTGTTCTAGATTTTTGTTCAAGTCATCTGTAGCCTTAATTTAAGATTTGTCTGCTTGATCCATCTTGCACTAAAAAGATATTATTAAAGTCTCCAATTATTAATGTGTTTCCAATTTTCCTTCCTTCATCTGTAGTTTCTGCTTTAACAAAGATAGTTTCTATGTTATCTGGTAATAGATATTTGTAACAGTTATGTCTTCATTGTGAGTTATGGCTTTTAGCACTAAAAAAAAATGACTTTTATTTGTGGCCTTTCTGAATCAGTTTTGCGTTATCACAGAGCTAAGTCTTGTTTTGTGACCCAGTTTGAAAATCTCTGCTTTAGTAGGTGAATTAAGTGCATTTAGTGTTATTAATATGATGGTAAGTTTGGTCTTAATTTGTCACATTTTTATTACAATTCCTATATATGCTATTGTTGCTGTGTTTACCTGTGTGGTATGTTTGGGTTTTTTGGGGTTTTTTTTTTTTTGGCTTTTAAAATATTTATTTTGGTATTTAGAAGGTTTTGCTATTGTTCTAGTGATTACCTTTGTATTTATACCTTTTTAAAGGCCCTTGGTCCTCTGTTTTCTAATTTAATGTATTACTATCTAGTTTGTCAGATTTAAGGGTTTCTTTTGACTCTCACCTGTAGACTGTACAATCAGTGATTTATTGTACCTTCGTTCCCACTCCCTTCTCCTCCCATTTTTTAACTTGTTTCTATTTTGTCAGAACATATAAGATTTATATATTTTTCTCCCGTCCCCATCTTTGTTTTAGTCTGCATTTAAAATATTAAATGTTTATGGTCAGCCTTTTTACTGAAGTTTCCTGTTACCTTTTAGTTGGATGAAACTCCTTCTCCTGTAGTGTCAAGGACTAAGAAGGGTCTGAGATTTTACCCTACTTGTAAGTTAACAAATTAGCCGATTCTGTTTCATGGATGCTGGCAACATGTAGTGTGGTTTGTATTATAGTAGAGGAGCATGGAATTTGGGGAACTTAGTGCTTTCATGGTAAGTGGAAGCAAACTAGCTCTTTGTTTTCGTGGTAGATGCTACCATACCCCTCAAGGTTAGTCCATTCAAACACAAACCAAAGAAATGACTTGGGAAAAAGCAGTCAGGCTTTGCCCTTTTGGCATACCAAGCAGGAATATGTAAGTAGGCTTAGAGCCCATGACAAATTGCCTCTCCCAAAAAGTGGATTCTTAAGAAGAGCTTGTGGGCACAGTATTTCCCTAGTTCATCTATGTTTAAGACTTTTTATATAGCCTTGATATTTAAAAGGCTGATTTGCCAGATATAAAATCCTTAGTTCACACTTTCTTTCCTTGAATTTCTTGAAAATGCTGTTCTGTTATTGCCTTACTTATGTTTCTCCTGGGATGTCTGATGCTAACCTAATTATCTTGCCTTTTTTAGGATAGTTTGCCTTTTTACCTGAAAGCCATAAGAGTTTTTCCTTTTTTCCCCCAACTTTATTGAGATGTAAAGATTATATACATATTTCCGGTATACAGTGTGATGTTTCAATATAAATATACATTGTTAAATGATTGCCACACTCAAGCTAAATATTAACATGTCTGTTATACAGTTGTCTTTTTTTTGGTAGTGAAAACAAGACTACTTTCTTAGCAAATTTCAAATATACAATATAATGTTATTAGCTATAATCACCATACTGCACATGAGTTCTTCAGAACTTACTCATCCTGCACACCTGAGTCTTTGTTTACTTTGACCAACATCTCCACTTTTTCTCCATCCCACAGCTCTTGGCAACCACCACTCTGTTTGCCTCTGTGAGTTTGATATTTAGATTCTATGTATGAGTGAGATCATGGGGTGTTTTTCTTTCTTGCCTGGCTTATTTCACCTAGCGTAATGTCCACCAGGTTTACCCATGTTGTTGCAAATAACAGGATTTCCTTCTTTTTTGAGGCTGAATAATAATCACATTTGCTTTATCTGTCTATTGATAAGCTTAAGTTGACTGTGTATCTTAGCTATTGTGAGTGATGCTGCAATGAACAAGGGAGTACAGATATCTCTTTGAGATACTGATTTCATTTCCTTTGGATATATACCCAAAAGTGGCATTGTTGGTTCATGTGTTGATTCTGTTTTAAATATTTTGAGGAACTTCTGTGCTGTCTTCTCTAGTAGCTGTGCCAGTTTATATTCCTACCCGGAGTGTATGAGTTCTCATTTCTCCACATCCTTGCCAACACTTGTTAGCTTTTGGCTTTTTAAAAATGGGTATTCTAATAGATGTGAGGTGGTATCTCATTGTAGTTTTGATTTGCCTTTCCCTGATTGTTAGTGATATTGATCTTTTTTTCAAATACCCTACTGGCCATTTGTATATCTTATTTCGAGAAATGCCTGTTCAGCTTTGTTGTCTACTTTCTGTTTGGGTATTTGTTTTCTTGATGTTGAGTTGTTTGAGTTCCTTATATTTTTTGGACATTAACTCCTTCCCAAATATATTATTTGTAGGTATTTGTCTTTTTATTCTGTTGATTGTTTCCTTTGCTTTTTCAGTGGCTTTTTAGTTTGATGCAATTCCATTTGTCTTTTTTTTTAATCTCTTTCTCTATACTTTAGGGGTTACATCCAAAAAAAAATTTGCCCAGACTAATGTCAGGAAGTTTTTTCCTTATGTTTTCTTCTAGTAGTTTTACAGTTTCAGATCTTGTGTTTTAAGTCTTTAATCCCTTTTGAGTTGATTTTTTACACAGCATGAGATAAGGGTCCAGTTTCATTCTTCTACATGTGGATATACAGTTTTCCCAACACCATCATTGGAGAGACTCTCCTTTCCCCATTATGTGTTGTTGGCAACTTTTTCAAAGATCAGCTGACCGTAAATATGTGGATTTATTTCTGGACTCTCTATTCTGTTCCATTGGTCTGTATGTTTGTTTTTATTGCCAGTACCGTGTTGTTTTGGTTACTGTAGCTTTATAGTATATTTTGAAATCAGGTAATGTGATCCCTCTAGCTTTGGGTTTTATTTGTTTGGGGTTTCATTGTTGTTGTTTACTTAAGATTGCTTTGGTTTTTCAGGGTCCTTTGGTTCCATATGAATCTTAAGATTTTTTTTTCTATTTCTACAAAAAATGCCATTGAAATTTTAAAGGGATTACATTGAATCTATAGATCACTTTGAATAGTATGGACATTGTAATATTATTAACTCTTTCAGTCCATGAACTAGGATATCTTTCCATTCATTTGTGTTGTCAGTTTCTTTTATCAGTGTTTTGTAGTTTTCAGTGTGCAGATCTTTTATCCCCTTAGTTAAATTTATTCTGAAGTATTTACATATTTTATGCTATTGTAAATGAGTTTTTTCTTAATTTCTTTATTGGATAGTTAATACCTAATATCAAAACAACTGATTTTTTTAATGTTGATTTTGTGCCCTGCAACTTTACTGAACAGTTTTTTTTTTTGGTGAAGTTTCGAGTTTTCTATATGTAAGATCATATCGTTTGCAAACAAAAACAATTTTCCTTCTCCCCCCCCTTTTTTTTTGTCTTTTGTCATTTTAAGGCCACACCCACAGCATGTGGACGTTTCCAGGCTAGGGGTCGAATCCTAGCTACAGCTGCGGGCCTATGCCACAGCCACAGCAACGCCAGATCCGAGCCACAACTGTGACTTACACCACAGCTCACAGCAACGCTGGATCATTAACCTATCGAGCAAGGGCAGGGATCGAACCCGCAATCTCATGGTTCCTAGTCAGATTCGTTAACCACTGTGCCACGACAGGAACTCCTTCCTTCTTCTTTTCTGATTTGAATGACTTTTTCTTGCGTAATTGCTCTGACTAGGATTTTCAATACTATTTTGAATGGACGTAGTGAAAGTTGGCATTTTTGTCTTGTTCCTTATCTTAGAGGAAAAACTTTCAGCTTTTCACCATGGAATATGATGTTAGCTGTGAGTTTGTCATATGTGACCTTTACTATGTTGAGATACATTCTTTCTATACCTAATTTGTTGAGAGTTTTTGTTGTGAAAAGGTTTTGAATTTTGTCAGACGCTTTTTTGCATCTATTGAGATTACTGTATAATTTTTATACGTCATTTTGTTAATGTGGTATATCACATTTATTGATTTGTATATATTGAACCATTCTTGCATTCCAGGAATAAATTCACTTGATCATGGCGTATGATCCTTTTATTTTGTTTTTGAATTTTGTTTTTGAATTTTGTTTGCTAGTATTTATTGATGATTTTTACATTTGTGTACGTGAGAGATATTGGCCTGGTTGTTTTATTTTCTGGGTTTAGAAATGGAAGAGTTTGAGAAAGAGTCGCATTAATGCTTCTTTAAATATTTGGTAGAATTCACTAGTAAAGCCATTCAGATCCTGGGCTTTTCTCATTGGAAGGTTTTAGATTACTGATTCAGTTTCCTTACTCGTTTTTATCTGTTGAGTTTTCTTTTTCTTCTTGATTCAGTCTTGATAGGTTGTATACTTCTAGGTATCCATTTCTTCTAGGATAGCTAGTTGTTGATGTAATATGTTTGTAATAGTCTCTTAATGATCCTTTGTATCTATGAGATATTAATCATAATGTCTCTTTTTTCATGTGTAATTCTATTTGAGTCTTCTTTCTTTTTTTCTTAGTCTAGCTAAAGATTTGTCAATCTTACCTTAAAAAAAATCCAATTTGTAGTTTCACTCATCATTTCTATTATTTGTCTAGTCTATTTCATTTATTCCTGCTTTTATTTTATTATTTCCTTCCTTTTGCTAACTTTGGACTTAGTTTGTTCTTCATTTTCTGATTCCTTGAGGCATAAAGTTAGGTTATTTATTTGAGTTTTTTTTTTTTTTTTGTCTTTTGTCATTTTGGGGCTGCATCCTCAGCATGTGGAGGTTCCCAGGCTAGGGGTTTAATTGGAGCTACAACTGCTGGCCTGTGCCACAGCCATAGCAACGTGGGATCCAAGGCACATTTGCAACCTACACCACAGCTCACAGCAACGCGATCCTTAACCCACTGAGCAAGGCCAAGTATCGAACCTGCAACCTCATGGTTCCTAGTCGGATTCGTTTCTGCTGCGCCATGACGGGAACTCCTGAGCTCTTTCTTAATATAAGAATTGTTGCTATAAACTCCTCTCTTAGAACTACTCTTGCTGCATCTCTTAAGTTTTGGTATGTTGCGTTTTCATTTGTCTCAAGATATTTTGTTTGTTTGTTAGTTTGTTTTTGGCCTCACCAGTGGCATGCAGAAGTTCCCAGGCCAGGGACTAAATTTACACCACAGCTGCAACCAGAACCAAAGCAGTGGTATGCCAGATTTTTGATTCACTGAGCCACAAGGGAACTCCTCAAGGTATTTTTTATTTCCTTTTTTATATCTGATTTTCCAATTTTATTACTGTTGTTGGTTTCTAGTTTGATACCTTTGTGGTTAGAAAAGATACTTAATATGATTTTAGTTTTAAATTTGTTGAGACTTGGCTTGTGGCCTAACATGTGATCTATCCTAGAGGATGTTCCGTGTCCACTTGAAAAAAGGATGTGTATTCTGCTGCTATTGGATGGAAAGTTCTATATAGGTCTATTAGGTCATTTGGGTCTGTACTGTTGTTCAAGCCTGCTGCTTCCTTTTGATGATCTGTCTTGGATGATCTCTCCATTGCTGAAAGTAGGATATTCAAGTACCCTACTAATTTTGTAATGCTAGCTATTTCTTCCTTCAGTTTTGTTACTATTAGCTTTATATATTTAGGTTCCCCAATATTAGATATGTATATATTCAAAATTGTTTCATCTTCTTGATGAACTGACTCTTTTATCATTGTGTAATGATCTTCTTTGTCTCCTGTGACAATTTTTGACTTAAAGTCTCATATAATATAGCCACCCCTGATCTCTTTTGATTATCATTACATGGACTTTCTTTTTACATCACTTTCAGTCTAAAGTGATTCTCTTGTAGGCAGCATATTGTTGGATCTTGTTTTTTTGTTGTTGTTGTTTTTTTAAATTTTTTGGGGGGGTCTTTTTTTTTTTAGGGTCATATCTGCGGCATATGGAGATTCCCAGGCTAGGAATCCAATTGGAGCTACAGCTGCTGGCCGATGCCAGAGCCACAGCAATATGGGATCCGAGCCGCATCTGCAACCTACACCACATCTCACAGCAATGCCAGATCCTTAACCCACTGAGCAAGGCCAGAGATCAAACCCACAACCTCATGGTTCCTAGTCAGATTCGTTTCCGCTGTACCATGACAGGAACTCCAGATCTTGTTTTTTTAGCCATTCAGTCACTCTGTGTCTTTTTATTGGAGAATTTAATCCATTTATATTTAAAATAATTATTGGTACTATATCTATTTGCTTTTTTTTTTCTTTCGTCTTTTGTGGTTCTCTTGTTCCTTTCTTCCTCTCCTGTTGTCTTCCTTTGTGATTTGATTGTTTTTTGTAGTGGTAACTTTGTGCTTTTTTCTTTTTATCTTTTGTATATTTACCATAGCTTTTTTCTTTGTAGTTACCATAAGACTTACATGAAGCGTATTATAGTTATAATTGTCTTTTTTAAGATGATAACCACTTAATATTGACTCCATACACACTCTAACTTCTTGCCCTACATTTTTGTCATTGGTATCACATTTTACATCTTTTAGGTATTGCATATCCTTTAACAAATTACTGTAGCCATAGCTTTTTTTTTTTGCTTTTTTTTTCCTTTTTAGGGACATATGGAAGTTCCCAGGCTTAAGGTCGAATCAGAGCTATAGCTCCTGGCCTATGCCACAGCCACAGCAACTGGGGATCCAAGCCACATCTGCGACCAGCACTGCAGCTAACAGCAATGCCGAATCCTTATCCCCTCTGAGCAAAGCCAGGGATCAGACCTGCAACCTCAAGATTATTAGTCAGATTCATTTCCGCTGTGGCACAACAGGAACTCCCACCATAGTTATTTTTAATACATTTGTCTTTTAAGTTACATATCAGAGTTAAAAATTATTTGCATACCATATTACGGTATTAGAATATTCTGAATTTGACTATATTCTTACCTTTACAGTTATCACTTTCATATATTTTCATGTTGTTAGTGTTCTTTCATTTCAACTTGAAAAGCTTTCTTTGGCGTTTCTTATAAGACATGTCCAGTATATTGAAATCCCACAGCTTTTGTCTGGAAAAGTCTTTACTTGTCCTTTATTTCTAAAGGAGAAACTCCAGCTATTACAGTATTCTTGGTTGGCAGTTTGTTTGTTTGTTTGTTTGTTTGTTTTGTCTTTCAACATGTTGAATGTATTATCCTCCTGTCTCCTGACCTATAAGGTTTCTGCCAAGAAATCTGCTGTTAGTCTTATAGGGATTCCCTTGAATGTGATGAGTTGTTTTCTTTTGTTGCTTTCAGAATTCTCTTTGACTTTTGATAATTTTATTCTGTTGTATCTCAGTGAAATTTTTTTATATTAATTTCTTTGAGATTCTTTGGGTTTCATCGATCTGAATGTTTATTTACTTTTCCAGATTAGGGAAATTTTCTACCAATTCTTTAATTAGATAATGACATGATTTCTTTCTCTTCCTGCCCCTTTCCCTTTTTCTCCACTGGGACTTCCACATTGTGTATATTGGCTCCTTTTATGGTGTCCTATAGGCCTTTTTTCACTCATCTTCTTTCTTTTTTGTTTGGGTAGTGTCAAATGACCTGTCTTCAAGCTCCTGATTCTTCTGCTTGATCAAGTCTGCTGTTGAAGTTCTCTATGGAATTTTTCAATTCAGTCATTGTGTTTTTCAGCTTTAGAATTTCTATGTAGTTCTGTCTCTTTTTTGAGCTTCTCCTTTTGTTCATATGTTGTTTTCCCATTTTCATTTTGTTATCCGATTGCATTTTCTTGTAGATCACTGAGCTTCTTCAAGATGATTATCTTGAATTCTTAGACAGTTTGTAAATCTCTATTTCTTTAGGCTCAGTTACAGTTACTTTATTCAGTCCTTTGTGGTGTCATCTTTCCCTGTTTATTCATAGATTTATGGCCTTGCATTGCTGTTTGCACAGTTGAAGAAGTAGGCACCTCTTCCAGTTTTTGTAAACTGGCTTCAGCTCAGAAGGCTCTTCACCAGTCATCCTGGCCAGAAATTCTGGGCAGACTGTCTGGTGAAATCTGTGGGTCAGCTTGCTGCTCCAGTCCTCAGTCAGACTAGCCTTGTGCCTGTGTCAGCAGATTGGTGGGCTTGATGCTGGAGTCCACTGGGGTGTGTCTGAATCCTGGATCCATAGGGGCAAGCCTGGCACTTGGGTTCACAGGAGCAGACTTGGTGCTTGGGACCATGTATCAGCCTTGAAGCCTAGGTCCACAAGAGCCAGTCTGGCCCTGGAATGGGTCTGGGTCTGTGGTCATAGGCCTGAGTCCTAGTTCCGTAGAAGCCAGTCTGGAGCTTGTGACCATTGAGGTTTTCTTGGCACTAGGGCCAACCTGGAGCCTGGGGCCCTTAGGGCTGGACTGAACCCAGGGGCTGCA
Source organism: Catagonus wagneri (assembly GCA_004024745.2). Classification (NCBI taxonomy): domain Eukaryota; kingdom Metazoa; phylum Chordata; class Mammalia; order Artiodactyla; family Tayassuidae; genus Catagonus; species Catagonus wagneri. The sequence goes on from PVHT021183693.1 coordinate 54,845,519, forward strand.
GGGACAGGCGTGGTGCTGCAGTCTGTGGTGAATTTGGGTGTTTACTTCACTCTCTTTCCCCCATCAGAGTGTATTTCTCTCTGTGCTATGCTACCCAGGCTTGAGGGAGAGGTATGATACCCATCATGTGAAATTATCCTTCCTACTCTGATCGTCAGAGTCTTTTCTTATTTCTGTGCTTCACCCAGGTGCTGTAATTTCTCACCTGGAATCCTTAGCTCTTGTGAAAATATGTTTGTATGTGGATAGTTGTTCACATTGATGTTTCTGTGAGAGAGGATGAGTGCTGAAAAATCCTATTCTGCCATCTTCCTTACATCACTGAGGATTTTTTTTCTTTATCTTTAAAAGTCTAATAGCTTTACTCAGATATGCCTTAGAGTTGGTCGCTGCAAGGCAGTTTTCCCAGGTACCTAGTAGCCTCTTTCAATATGTAGATTTAGGCTTTCTTTTTTTTTTTTTTTTGGTTTTCTTTTTGTTTGGTTGGTTTTTCTTTCTTTTTCTTTCTTTTTTTTTTTTTGTCTTTTTGCCTTTTCCAGGGCCGCACTTGCAGCATATGGAGATTCCCAGGCTAGGGGTCTAATCAGAGCTGTATCGGCCAGCCTACATCAGAGCCACAGCAACATCAGATCCAAGCTGCGTCTGCTACCAACACCACAGCTCACAGCAACACCGGATCATTAACCCACTGAGCAAGGCCAGGGATCGAACCTGCAACCTCATGATTCCTAGTAGGATTCGTTAACCACTGAGCCATGACTGGAACTCCCAGGCCTTCTTTTATATCTGGAAAGTTTTATTGTATTATCCCATTAAATTTTAGTTCTGTTTCATTATTTTACTTTTCTTTTTTACACACTCCAAATATACGTTATTAGATCATATTTGACTCCCTTTTTTCTCTCTGATCCCTTTAATTTCATTTTTATTCTTTTGGTTGTTTTGCTTCCTTTCTTCAAAGTCCTCTGTTAAATTTTCTTTGTTAAATAAAATAGGAATCTAGTCTGCTTTTATCACCTGGAAATTTAATTCATCTTTAGTGTAGATATAATTTTGCCTTTCTCTTCCATTTCTGTCCTGAGTTCGGTCTTTGTTTCATTTCTGCTTAGTGTTCTCCATTTCTGTTCTTTGTTGGGGTGTTTGTTTATTTGTTTTTGGGCCACACCCATGGATGGAACTGGAACTACAGCAGTGGCAATGACAGATTCTTAACCCACTAGGTCACCAGGAAACTCCAACTGTTGTTCTTAGTTTTTGAAATTCTAATTTAAAATAATTTTTCATGTACGCAAATGCTTATTTAAGGATATTTAGTTTGGAGTGTTGTGTTAAAGTTTCCTTTGTGATTTTTTTCTTTTGAAGTGCATTTTCATTAGCTGAAATGTTTGATCATATTTTTTTGTTTTCTTCTGATAGTAGTTTGGTACAATTAATTGTAAGTTGTTTTCATGTATTCATTTTGCAGATAGCACTAGAAGTTTGGGTTTGTTTATGTGCTTACTATCTTGAAAACACAGTGAACATAGTCTATTTACTATCTGTAAACCGAGTGAACATAGTCTCTTCAAATGATAGCTTTTTTTGGGGGGAAGTCAGTAGGAATTATTTGTCTATCAATTGTGTTGAGCTCTCATTTGTGTTACAGGAGTGTGAATTCCTCTTGTCTCTTTTTTCCATCACCATTCACTCACCAGAAGGCATCTCTCCCTTCCCTTTTTATCCATTTCTTCCCCCAAGGTAGTGCTGTTTTGAGATTGTCATATGAGTCCCACAGACTTAAGTAATTCCCTTCTCTGTCATTAGTGCTCTAATTGACAAGACGTTTTGCTCACTGTTTTTGTATTTAAGGTGACTGCCTCTTCCTGGGGGGAATTTTTTGCTCAAATTTAGGTCGTCTGTTCCTTTCTTCTTGCTAACATGCCATTTTTCCAAACTCTCATATTCCTGCAGTATTTGCAATGGGTCCCCAAAACTTGGCTCTGCTGGAATTTGGTGTTCATATTTCTACTTATATGTGATTTGAGTCTGTATTCATCTATATCTTTTAGTCGTACTGAGGGTTTAGGTTTTCATATATCTTTATTTGTTATAGGTGATCCATATGGACTTTTGGAGGATGCGTATTATTCATTATATAGATACATCGTGGGGTTTTTTGTTTTGTTTTGTTGCTTTTTAGAGCCTCACCTACTGGCACATGGAAGTTACCAGGCTAGGGGTCAAATCAGAGCTACAGCTGCCAGCCTATGCCTCAGCCACAGCAGTGCACATCGGAGCCACGTCTGCAACCTGCACCACAGCTCACGTCAACACTGATCCTTAACCCACTGAGCAGGGCCAGGGATCAAACCCCTGTCCTCATGGAAACTAGTCAGGTTCATTACAGCTGAACCAGAATGGGAGCTCCCATTGCTTTTTTAACTAGTGCTCTCTTTGTTGATTTTTAGGTAGCTTTAAAATGTGCAAATTACAGCTGTGAGTGTAGCTATGTCTATGTACAGCTGTGACTGTTCTCTATGAATAAATTTATAGAAATTAGTCAAAAGTAGTATCGTATTTTAAGGCTTTTACAAATGCATATTTTCCATTGCCCTTCAGAAAACCTCCAACCGTTTATTGAGGCTCTGCAATGGAGGCTCTGCATTGACTAGGCCCTGAGAATACAAATATCAGCAGACCTCATCCTGCTATCAAGCCAAAGACACATACATGGAGCACAGTGTGACAAAAGTTTTAGCCAAAGGATAGGTTCAAAGGGGTATGGAGCAAAGAAGAAGGGGTGACAGTGCTTTTTGGAACCCTTTTCCATTGGAAACAAATTCACTTCTGTCCTCACAGAATAATTCATCAGCTTCAAATTTCACTCTCCCTAAAGACTGTACTTCCTTTGCTGCCGTTCAAAGTGGGGCTTTTCATACTTCCACCTGCCCATTCCCTCTTCTAGATCTCTTCATATGCCTTAGGTCACCTGGACCTGCCCTTAGATTCTTTCATGGGCTCTTCTTTGTTCCTGTGTCCCTCAAATATTGGTGTTCCCTGAGCTTGGGTACTTACCTTCTTATTCCCTTGTACTGTTTCTCTCTTTGACCTCACCCCACCTTCCCCATAGCTTCATTGACTCTCACGTATTCTCTTCTGGGCCACACCCATCTTCTGAGTTTCCAGCCCAGCTTCCCACTTGGACATCGCCACTTGATTACACTGGCAGGTGACAAACTCAGCATGTATAAAGCTTAACTCATCATTTTATCTCAGACCTGCTTTTTCTCTTGTTCTCTGGATCTTTTAGTGGCATTCTTTTAGTGCTTGCCTAATCAGAAACCTGGGGGTAAGCCTTGAGTCCTCTCTTCTTTGCCTTTTTCACCATTTATCCCCTGCCTCCCTCACTCACTTTCTTTTCCTTGAGCAAACATTGTTTCTCTGCCTTTTCATGTTTTTATTCTCTTTTTGCTCTCCTTTCCTACTCTGAAATCTCTCTACTCCTCTTTTTATTTCTCCTTCCCATTTCTTCTTCTTCATATTTTTCCTACCTCTTCATTTTTGCTCTTCGACATTTCTTTTTCTACTTTCTTCCTCATTTGTTCTTTCTGCATTTTCTGTTCTCAGACTTCTCAGCCCTCACTGCCCAGGTGTGGTCATGCCCCTGCTCTTCTTCCTATCGAGAATTTGAGTAGGTTGAGACAGCTTGAGGCCAGAGTGCCATTTCTAAAGCCTGGGGTAAGGGAGGATGGGGTGGGAAAAGTATCAAATACTTCTAGACTAGAAGCCAACTCACTGTTTTTCCCTTTCCCTTCTGTACCAAGATGCACACCAGTGTTTGCCTCTGGGCACCCGTGGGTTTCCAAACAGCAGCTCCAGAGTGGTTCGAAAGCCACAAACAATGAAAACAGTGGTGCAGAAACACCCCCAGAAAGCCTCCAATCTGATAAAAGAGACCTGAATGGTTAGGAATGAGGGCTAAAAAGGAGTCATCAGTCAGTGAGCATCAGTCAGTCTTGGTGTATGAGATGGTGGCTCTTTTTCACAGCCTTCTTGAGACTTGTTTCATCTTTAGCTTTTATCACAGTTGTAAACTTGAGATGCATGACTAACAATTCCAGAAGGCAGTTGAGCTGAAAAAGAGTGTTTTGAACTCCTAAGTTATTCTGTTAATGACAGCTGCTCAGAAAGGAATCAAGAGTCTATAAATAGTGGCAGATTAGCACCTTGAATAGACTGTTAGGAATCAAATAGGCAGCTTGTTCTTAGGATAGATTTTTGGAGCTGAAATATATTATTTCTTTATTGACTTAAAAGAGGAAAAGTAAAGAGTATGTGACAATTTAAGGCAGGAATAATCTTTCTACATGTATATATGTTTAAGATATGTTGTTTAATTTTTTTGGTTAAACAAGTAGGGAGCTTTTGAAGGGACATGGGGATATGTTGTCCTACCCTCTGCACTGATTAAAATAGTTACTGCTTCCAGGGAATAAATAGACACTCAAAATCGTTACTTACACAATTCATAGCTTTCTAATTGCTTATGACACATAGTTACATATGTGTATATAGAGTTCCATCTGTGTGTGTTATATAGGTATGTGAGTGTGTATAGTTTCATATATGTGTAGTTACATATAATTATAGATCCTTATGTAATTATATAACTTATGTAATTATACATATTAATTACACAAATTTTATATATTTTACCCAAAATATATTGATATAATTTTATATTGAAAATATGGTTCTGATAAAAGGTTCTGTGTTTATCGATAGCTTAGAAACTACCCCCAAAACTTGAGTGGCTTAAAATCACACACATTTCCTTTCTCAGTTTCTATGGGTCTGGAATTCAGAAGTAACTTAGTTGGGTGGGTCTGGCTCAGTCTTTCATAGCTGCAGTCCGATGCCAGCATGAGGGTGTGCTTCTTAGATAACTCACTCACATGGCTATTGGCAGGAGACCTCAGTTCCTCATCACTTGGTCTTCTCCGTATAGGACTGCTGGAACAACACTTATGCCATGGCAGCTGGCGTCCTCCAGAGTAGATAATATAAGAGAGAGGGCAAAGAAGAAGCCACAGTGCTTTTTATGATCTAGCCCCTAACATCACACACCCTGACTCTCACCTTTTTCTGTTTGTTCAAAGCAAGGCACTAAGTCCTTTCCACACTCAAGGGGAGGAGAAGTAGCTACCTCTTAAAGAGAGGAGTATCAAAGAATTTATGGGCATATTTTAAAACCATCCACAGGAAGTTTTGCTTGATTTTTTTTTTTTCCTTCCTGTGGTTGGAGGTGTAGTATAGGTTTAGTGGTTAAGAGCACAGACTCTGAAGCCAGACTGCCTCGGTTTGATTATGATACTGCTATTTACTCGTGTGATTTAGTGCAAGTTACCTACCTTCTCTAGACCTCTGTTCCCTTCATGCATACAATGAGGAAAATAATAGCACCTACTGCATAGGAGTTGTGAGAAGTGAATTAGTTAATATAAGTAAAGGCTATAGAACCATGGCTGATGCATAGCATGCATTCAATTAATAGTAGAATTTAGTATTATCATTGCAACAACATAGCCTAATTTGTTTCCCTTTCTATATAATCTAAAGTAAATCTTGGTCTAACAGAGACCACCTAATAACAGAGTTTCTGGTCTTGACAAGTCTTTTAGGGATACATGGAAGGAGCAAAATAAGCTGGTGACACTCACTGTAGCATCCACCTGTAGTAGAATAGCGTGTGAGGACCTTAGCTTCATAATGACATACCACAAGGAAACTGTATCCCTCTCCACCCTGGAACTAACGTCAAAAGGGCTTTCTCCCAGACTGAACCTGCTTTGGAATGTGTGACCTGTGTTCATGGTTCTTAGGGTTCATGCACATATTCATCCCATAAATATTTATTACACTTCTTTCGAGTTCAAAGCAAAATGTTTCTTCATAGTACTTTATTTACTATCAAGTAAGACACATGTTTCCTAGCTCTAGAGTTTATCTCCTTTCAAATAACATCTTCATCTTAGGTCTGTGACTGCTTAGAGTGTGGAGCTTATGGATGGAGGTTTTCTTTAAAATAATTTGTGCAGGAGGAATGGGGTAATCACATTTCCAACACTTTTAAGTAAAAATGATTTATTTAAGACAATCAAGCATTTATGATAGTTAAATATTTCAGTAAGTACTGCATTTATATCTGGTAGATCTTGACCTGGCATTTAGTTGCCACATTCTTGGCTCCAGAAAGATGTTTTTAAAAGATGCTCATGAATACCACATGTCAAAATTGCAAAAGAGAGCAGATTTTTTTGCCTTTGTTTTTGTACATAAAATGCTAGTCCTTTTTTTTTTTTTTTTTGAGATATGAACTCTGGTTTAGAGATGATTTAGAAAATGGTTAACCAGAAGGAAATATAACCCCAGATTTCCACCATCTTCCTTCTTATTGATGCCATCAGTCATCAGTGACTGGAAAAAAATAATTGGAATATGTAATATACTTGGAATAGCTTGTTTTTAAAAGTGTTACCTAGTCCTGCACTCTGATTCTTTGACTTCTTAAGTCTACTCAAATTCCTTCAGATTTTGGGTTCATTTTCTCAACTATAAAGGAAAGAGTATGTAAGCAGAATTGCATTTGGCTGTATCTGCCAGAATTCTGACCAATGTGCACTAGTCAAATTGGAGTTTCTTTTCCCATATAATAAGAAATCAGTCTCTGTGTTCTACCACTCATGGAAATATGTCCCTTTTGTCTTGGTGTATATAGTTATGGCTATGTTGAGTTATGTGGTATCATGTCACATTACAGGCAGAAAGTAGCTGCACATCAAGGCTTTCCAGAAACTTGTAGTTTATTTTTTGTTAGTCAGAACTGTGCCACATGGCTTCCTCCAGCTGTGGTGGATTCCAAGGAAGCTAGTATTTTATCAGATTACACTGCTGTCCCATATAAGATTAGTACCTGTTAGTGAGGAAGAGAGGAAAATGCACAGTAAATAAGCAATTCGTAGTGGCTGCATAAAGGATTTGAATGGCTGTTCAGGTCTTGAGCTGGTAGAACTGCCAAGTCCACACACTTGGCAACAAAACGTAGCGATATTACAGTACTTGTTAGGAATAATTAATTTGCTTTACATTTTTTAAGTTGGACTTGAAGAGCAAAAATATAGATTGGTTTACCGCTTGATAATTTGCTTATAAATCTCAGTAATGACCTTGTATATGATAGCCTCCTTCCAGAAAAATCTTCATTAGAATAGGGGGTGCTTGAATAAATAAAATCTTCCCAAAGCTGTTTGCAACTTACATTTTTGATTATATGTGATTTTTTTTGCTAAAATAACTGTTGTGTGTGAAAATAATTATACATTTTTTTGATTGAATTGTACTCATTTTTATTTTTAACAGAATTTGTAATATGGTGGCTAGTAAATAAGGTTGTGATATTTTTAAGTGGAAAGACCTTATTTCTAAAATAAACTTATTTCCATATAAAAGTGGTACACGCACAGTTTTTTAAAAAATCAGCTAATACTAAGACGAGAAAGTAAAAATCATTTTTAATTACCCAGAAATAATTATTGTTTTGATTTTTTTATACATATAAAGTGTTCATATTTTAGGATAATTATTTTAGGTATTTAGATAATGTATTTGGGAATGATTTGTGAACATAGTTCAGTATAAATAAGTATATTAACTGAGATATCTCTTGACATAAAAATTCAGAAGACTTTGAATAAATAATTATATTTCAACCTTAAAAAGTTAGGTGAAAGTTACTGTTTGATTTTCATTATTCATAGCTGGAAATCTTTAAAATAATGTTTCTGGAAAAGTTTGACATTAATAAATGCTTACTGATTTTGACTTATCTTAAACAAAAAAAATGGTTTTGCTCTGAGCCTAGGATTTCCTTATTCCTTCTTGAGGCCATTTATTTATTTGGAGGGTTCACAAATGCAATATATTCAGAATAATAGCAGATGATTAATATGAAAATAGAATTTTTTTTTTTAAATGACCATTTAAAGTTCTGTGTAGGTTGGGTCTTTTTGTACCTGAACATTCATTTGCCTATCGTTTTCAAGCTGCAGATATATTCCACCTCTCTAGTTAAATTTAGCTGAGGAATTGTTAGGTTCAGGTTATAATTGCTCTTTCTCTTCTCTTCATACTCCCAGCCTCTGCAGTACTTTGACAAGCTTCACTCCTCCTGCAAGCAGTGTTTTCAGTGTGTGTCTTTTATGCACTGTCGACAGGCTCTTTCCATGTTCTGCTGGCCTCCTACTCAGTGAATGCCACCACCGCCCCCACCCCCACAGTAGTGCAGAAATGGGAAGTAGAGCTGGGCAAAGTCATTGTACTTTCAACATCTACTGTGTGAACAGCCCTCAATAGACCCTTTCTTTTCTCCTTAGATCTCTTGCTTACAATAAGAGTTAAGTTACCCCCAAATGGTTCTCAATGCCTTGATTATGGGCTCAAGGTTCAAATATCTGGGCTTTCCTACAAGTGTGGGTAACAGAGAGTGAAAAAGACTGTTTTCCATGTAAATGCCACCTTAACATTATTTATTGGGCAAATAGCATTATAAATATAACAACAGAATTTGTTTTAATGAAAAGAAAAACATGCCCCTAAATTCTACAATTCTAGTCGACAATTTTGTTTTTCTGTGTTTCCTTCCAGGCCTGTCTGCATGCATTTGCAGTTTTTACACTGTTACTATCAGAGTAGCTATCATGTGATTTCTGAGTTTTTTTCTTTAATATAACCATTTTTCCATTTTGTTACATAATCTCTATAGTGATACTTAAGTGAGTCTGTTTTTCAAAATTGTAGTTCATTAAAGGGAATGGAGTGAAAAGTGAGCCCCTGTCCTACCCTGGTTCTGGAGGTATCCATTCCCTTCCACATGTCCCAAAGTTTCTTGTGGTGTAACGATATATATGTATATATGTCTTCTTTTCAAGTTTGATTCTTTTCCTTTATGTACCAGTTCTCAGAGTAGTGTGTTGGTTTCTCAGAATCCTCTAAAGAAAACCAGTACAAATTTGTGGAGTTTTTTCCCCTCATATACAATACTTTTTATTCTTTAAAAAGATTCAGGATTTGGTTTTAAATCAGGCAACAACACTTCTCATCAGTCTGACAGCTCTCTCACCATGTCAAATGGGCCTTAACCAGCAGTACTTCATTAAATGCAAAGGAAAAAAGTTTCAATTTTGAGGAGAAAACCTGTTGTAAGAACAATTAACATTAGTCTATAAGTTAAAACAAAATGAGGGTTAGCGTTTCATGTTCCTTTATATATCTTTGTCCTCATACAGAACCAGAAATGTCATTTTCCTAACTCAGGCAGGCACTGATACTAATGGACACTACTGCACACACAAGAGCACGGGCACACACACACCCCTTCCTCCATCAATACAAATCAAAGCATGTCAAAGGGAAGGGTTTTGCTTGTTTTATCATCATGAACTCATGAATTTTAACATACTTGATGTGATTCAGTCCACTGTATCTCTTCTTTTTAATGTTTAAATTGGCCATCTTTGGCCAATGAGAGCATCTTCAGATTGTCTTCCAGGTTCTTTATGACAGAACCACAGTCACCTTTATAATGCCCTTGCTTTCTGATATTACAAGGTGTTTCAGGCTCATCTTGTATTCACTGGTATTTTTAAATTACTACAGAATTCACTGAATTAGCTGTATCGTCATGCCTCCCAGGTTGTTCCCATATTTTCAATATTAATAATTTTTCAACCATTATCTCTATTGGTATGTGAACTTTTTAGTCCTTGGATTATGCCTTTTGCATACATTTTCACACATACTTACTAATTCAAGGAATATGAATATTCTTTTGACTTCAAAATATTGCCAGATCGGGAGTTCCCATTGTGGCACAGTGGAAACAAATCCGACTAGGAACCATGTGCTTGCAAGTTTGATCCCTGCCCTCACTCAGTGGGTTAAGGATCCAGTGTTGCCATGAGCTGTGGTATAGGTCACAGAGGCGGCTCGGATCTGGCTTTTTTGTGGCTGTGGCTGTGGCCGGCAGCTGTAGCTCTGATTCAGCCCCTATCCTGGGAACCTCCATATGCCATGGATATGGTGCTGAAAAGCAAAAAAAAAAAAAAAGAAAGGAAAAAGGGAAAAATGAAAAAAATGGCAGATTAAACAGCAGAAGATTATTTTTTAATATTTACTAAGTTAATATAAAATCATAGGTTATTCTTGTTTATCACATTTTTGCTAATTATGACATTGTATATACTTCCATGTGTATTTATTATGTTCTTTACTGTGTGAATAATCTATTTATGCCCTTTGCTTATTTGCCCATTAAAGTCTTGACTTTTTAAAAGAAAAAAATTGCATCTTTATATGGTTTGAATATTAACCTTTTGTCATATCAGTTACAAATACTTTAATTCTGTTATATATTTCCTAGTAATTAAGCTTCTTTGAGAGCAACCACCAAATTTTAAACATAAAATTAATTTGTTGTATTCAACTATCATGTAAGCTTGGCAAACCACGTTACCTCTTCAGAACTCAGTTTCCTCATCTATCAAGCATTGGGTTGAACTTGATCTCTTAGATCATCTCCAGCTCCGACAGCCAAGACTTTCTTAGCTAAAGATCACCATATTTAAATAACCTTATGGTTACTTGCTCTTTCAAGTAGAGGATCTTTCCCAAGGAGCCTGTCTTTCACAGTAAAGTTAAACTTCATCATCAATCTTCCTTGCCTTGCCCACAGGATATGGTAGAACTCTGAGAAAGGACATGGTTTGATAGAAGTATGTTTCTTGGTTTGCTTAAGTGAAATCCTGTGATTGTTGGTTTTTTAAGTAGTAAAGAAATGATTGTACTCTCAACCTTGTTAGATCTGTGTTTATTTCGAGTGACTATCAGATTGGGTTCAGCCTTTTGGCAAAGCTTTACATAATAGAATTTTCAAAAGTATTGAGATAAAACTTAATACATTTAAAATTAGAGATATTAATAAATCTTTTTTTTTTTTTTAAGAAAAGTTCGTGATGTAGTCTTGCTGGTGAACTATATATGAATAATCCCTATTTCAGGGCTGCGGTTAGCAGCCCAATCTAAAACACCTGGAATTCTGTGCACACTAAAACTAATCAGATGGCAATTTGCTCTTGGAATGCTAACTGTAATACAGAGGTTTGAGTGAGTTTCCATGACTTAGAATTGACATTTGTCCTCTTTGAGATTGGACTCTAATGCTTTTATGATTTCATCTTTTTCAAAATGTGTCACCCTTTTCTGTTACCTTCAGAACGGTTGGAAATAAGTGTCATCTGTTTTTCATGTTTATGTTTTGCTCTCATTCAGAAATTAGACTTTCAGTAACTTTGTTTAAAAAAAATGGAGACCTCAGAAGTAAACAAACCCAATGAAAAGCCTCTAGATATTCGATAAAGCCCTCAGAAAGCTCATTCCCTTCAGGAGCCTTTGGGTCCTCTCTTGAAGACAATTTATTGATACTTTTTATACATAAGTGGAAAAGCAAGCTGCTAGTAGCAGACACTGACAGCTGGCCATCTGAAACAGAGGAAACAGTAAAAACAAATAGAAAAGTGTGTGAGGATATCCAGCAAACTTGAAACTACTACTGTAGTCAAAACCATTTAACGTGTAACCATATGGCTCAAAAAACCAAGTTCCTTGGTACTCTTTGTTTTTGTATACCCAGTATTATACAAATTGACTGGTTTCTCTCATTATATTAGTCATAAAAGACCTCAAAGCCAGGTTTGTGTTCTGCCCCAAGCAAGTGCACAGGCCTTCTCTACATCCATTTAGGTATTAATTTCTGGTTTCAGTTTTTTTCTACCTCCATGATCCCTAAACCCAGCTTCCTACTTTATGTTTTTATTATGTATCAGTGTGCTTTTCAGCTTTTCTCAAGTTTTCCTAATATCTGTGAGGAGTACAGTTCCACCCCAGGGGTTTCAGAGTAAAGACCATATAACCTGCCATACATTTGAAACATTTTTGAAGTCCCCTTCTGTATGTTTTAATGTAAAAATAGATTTCCCCCCAAAAATTCAGGGGAAATTAGTTTAGTAAAATAGATAGATAGATAGATAGATAGATAGATAGATAGATAGATAGATAGATATTGGGTAGCTTTATCTCCTAAAGTAGAATTGCATATGTAAAAGGTGAAATTTCAATGAAAAATACCTTTCACACAACACAATTCAACTTAGTATCAACTCTCAGTAAGTCCATCACAGCCACTTTTTCCTTCAGTGTTGAAAGTGTTTGCTCTTCCTTTATTTGAATGCCAGATGAAATAATTGGGGGCCTCATTGAATGAATATTGTATTATCTTTGAACAGTAAAATTATAGTCAATATTGCCAGGAGACCTGAGACTACCACATACTCTGATGCACACATTCACACTGAAGTCCTGGGTGGAGTTGCCCAAAGTGACTTTTCTATCTTATTTTCTTTTGATTGACTTCATACAGTTGAGTTTAGTGAGTTGACTGGTAGTAGGATGTTGCTGTATTGGCTCCTGATACACATCTTTGGGATATACATGCCCCAGTTTGAGAAACACCTCTATATTTCAAGTTTTATCACATAAAGAGAAAATAATTCGTTCTAACTGCATAGTTCTTCCCAAGGCTAGACACACGAAGTATCATTGTACCTGATTTCTTATGCTTTTCCCTTTATATCCATTTCAATTTAGTAAAAAAATGAGCACTTTAGTAACATTATTCTTTTAACACAAAATATAATGCTCTCTTTCAGTTAGGAACGTCTTTTAGAAATGTCATTCTCAAGTAAATCCAGAGCTTATCATATAAATACCATAATTTTGCTTCTGATGTCAGTGTAAGACACAAATTTCTTTTGTCAGAGCTCAATAAAAAGTAAGTGTGGTTATGTTAAATATATTGAAAATTGCTTTCTGAGGGGGTCAGGTGCTCCAGCCCCAAGAGGCATGGCCAGTTTTCTAAGTTCTGGGGAAAAAAAGAAAAGAAAATTGCCCTTCTGTCAATCCTTCTTTAAAAAAAAAAAGAAAGAAAGTCTTCTTCTTCCTTGCATTTCATGCTGCCACTCTTATTGTCGTTTTGGCCAAAAATATTTTCTGTTTCCCTGAAACTAGATTGTACACTAAGGGAAAATATTTAAGAAAATTCCTATTTAAGATTGGAAGTAGTTCAATTTTAGAACTATCTTTCGTTCGTGCCAAATATTTCATTTCTTGTTAAGAGTGGTGATTTTGTTAATTTTGAAGTAGTATTTCATATTTTTATAAGGAGTTCAAGCAATGTGTAAAAGTACATAAAATTTTAAAATGACTGCAAATTCTATCAATAGAACTAATCTTCATTAATATTAGATAAGCACCATAAATACCAGGAGCATTCCTTTCACATATATATTAATACGAGGGGGGGAAAGTAGATCAATGCAAGAGTCAAGTTATATAGCTCATATTATACATGCTATTTTTCATTAAAATTATTGAATGTATAAAAAATACATACATTATAAAACCTTTAACTACAAGAGATATGTTATCAAAAGCTTCCTTAAACTTTAACAAAAAGATCTTTAAAAATATGGACTAGAATTATATCTAGCTATATTTTAGGCAACATCTCTTAATTCTATTAAGGAAGTTAGTATTGTCACTCCTCCTTCCATCTCTTCTTCCCTGATTCCATTTTAAAATGTTACTAATTTATTTATTGTGAATTATAAGCATTTATACTGTGTTCTGTGATCATATTTACCATTATCGTTTAGTCTTAGTGTTGTATATGAATGGATTCATTGCTTACTGTGGCAGCTTTTGCCATGACATCTCCATTCCTGAGTTATTTATTTTTGATTTATATCTTATTTGGCTGAATTTCTGACAGCATATGTTTCTCAGGTTCAGTCACAGAGGCATTATGTGACAAGTTCTTTTGTATTTAGTGATGTCTACATTTTGCCATTACAGTAGAATGACATCTTAGCTGGGTATAGTATTCTTAAAAATACTCTTTCCCTCAGACCTTTGTAGTGTTGATTCATTGTCTTTTAGCACTGATTGTTGCCATGGAGAAGTCTGAAGCCACACTGATTTTCTTGTCATTTTGTAGAAAACGCTTTTTTTCCTGCATCCCAAAGTGTTATTTTTGTAACCAAGAAATTTCTTGGTTTTACTCATTTACTATCAGTTGTTGTTTTCTTGGATACAGTGTATTCTTTCAGTGCAAATTTAATTCTTTCATGTCTTAGATTATACCCTTGAGTATATTTTCTGTTCCATATATTGGGTTCTCTACTTTGGGGATAACAGTTACCCTTGTGTTGGATTGTCTTTGTTTTTGTAATTATTATTTTCCATCCAGTTGCTTTAGTCTTTAACTTTTCTACAAATGCAGTGCATGCTTTATTTTATTTCATTGGCTTAAAATCTCATCTCTTTATTAGCTCATAATACTGTAGGTCAGAAGTCTGGGTGGGATTGGCTGTGTTTTCTGCTTAGGATTTCACAGAGTCAAAATCAAGGTATCAGCTGGAGACTCTCAGGAAGAATCTGCTTCTAAACTCATTCAGTTTGTTGTTCTTTGTGCTTATAGGACTGAGGTCCCATTTCTCTGCTGGTTATTGGCCTGGGGTTGCTATTAGCAACTAGATGCTGTTTTCCAGTCTTTGCACATGACCCCTCCATCTTCAAGGCTAGCAGTGGTGCCTCAGGTCTTTCTTGTGCTTTGAACTCCGACTCCTCTTGCCATCAATGCATTCATTGGGGATCCCCCCCCTGTATTATGTTTGTATGGTTGTCATGCCTTTTCATCTTGCTAAAGTACAAATAATCCTGTCCAGCCATTTTATTTGTTCTGATATAGATGTTACTAAATCCTTCCTGGCTGCATTTCCAGAGAATTTAAGATTCAGTTGTTTTCCCCTCTAAGCTACAATTTAAGGGTTGAGGTTTTCCTGATTTATGTATTTTTCCACATGCCGAGGGTCTGGAGTAGGGCTTAGGAGAACACATAGATATTAAAACATGCAGCCTCAGTAATTAAAACTGTGCATGTACATTTGATATAGAAAGATCTTCAGGATGTCTTTAAGAGAAGTAAAGCAGGCAGTACATAATGTACTGCCTTTGTGGGAAAAAGCTGGAAAAACAATTGTGTAAACGTATCTTTATACATTCACTTATATATTTCCTGTTGTATACCTAAAATATGTTTCTGGAATAATAGACAAAGAATGAATTGGTTGTGTGGGAAAGTCACCTGAGTAGCAGTAGGATGGGATTGAGAGACCTTTTTCTGTATATCTTTTTATATTTTAAAAGTTTTGAACAATATAAACAAACTATTTATTTAAAAACACATGAGCAGGAGTTCCCATTGTGGCTCTGTGTGTTACGAACCTGACTTGTACCCATAAGGATGTGGGTTCTATCCCTGGCCTCACTCGGTGGGTTAAAGATCCAGCGATGCTGCAGCCTGTGGTGTAGGATCCTAAGTTGCTGTAGCTGTGGTGTAGGCTGGCAGCTGCAGCTCTGATTCGATGCCTAGCCCGGGAACTGCCATATGCCGCATATGTGGCCCTGGAAAAAAGAAAAAATAATAAAACCATGAGCTCTTCCTTCTCTTCTGGAATTTTTAATTGCTCTATCCTGGGATTCCTCAACCTTGTAGAAAGTATATTCTCTCCCAATAGTGAACTTCATACCAGTCTTCCAACTGTGTAGGGTCTGAAAGGCTTAGCATTGATAAGGTGGCTCCCTATTAGTCACTTCTCCATCACTTTGCAGCCTTCACATCTGTCACACTCCCGGCAGAAATTTGTGTTTCTCTTGAAATTTAGAGCTGTTGGTGAAAACTACTGTGATTTTGTTAATTCACTAATAGCACTTTTGGGAGCAAGGGACAGAGCAGGAGGCGTGCAGTCATCTCACCTTTCTTGGCTAGCACTTTTTTAAATATATGGTATAAAGTTGTACCCCATTCCTTTCTGGTTGCCACTAGTGAGTTTTGTTGTCATTATTTAATGTTTATTACTTTTAGTTCAGTGGATTTAGAATTTAGGTAGGGAGATTCTGATTTCACTTTCCATCATTTAGTTTAATTTCCCACACCAACTTTATGTTTCCTGTCTTACTTTGGTAGTGGGCTCCTTCTGAACACTATCCTACCTTGCTCCCAGCCTGTGTTGCCTTTCCTGTGCTTGACTTTCAACCTGGTTTTGGTCATATGTAGCCAGTCTTCCCAGTCCCACTGACCTGGCCCATCTGAGGATTGTGCTAGGCAGGGAGAATTTCCAGTGTTACTCAGCTTTGTAGGGCACAGCTGTTCGGAGATTCTTCAGAGCACCCCGGTTCTGAGGAAACAAGAAGATAACTGCCAGATCCCCTTTATACAGCTTTTGCCTAACACACATACAGACACACACACATGCCTGTCTTTCTTTTATCTGTCATGTTTTGCTTCAGAAGTTCCTTGCCCTTTCAACAGAAATTCTCATAATTATTTCTCAAGAATTAACTTTGCCTTGCCAAAGATTTGCACTGCCGACAGAGATACCATTCCAAAACCCAGAAGTGATCATACCATTCTCCTATTTACAAATGTTTAGTAGCCTTGCATCAACTTTAGGGGAAAAGTGCTAAAAATAAAAGCTATCCAAAGCAAATCAGTTACAGCCCAGGAGTGTACGTCCCTAAGGGCAGGGACGTTTCCTTCACTGTTGCATCTCCAACATGGAGAACAGTACCTGGCGCAGAGTAGGTACCCCCAAAATATTTGTTGAATTACATTATTAAATAATAGATACCTAGTAATCTTTTTTGAATAATTTTGATCTAGTAATAGCCTACTGATAAGATTGTAGAATCTCTCTTTGTCGTTTGGAAACAACCAGTTGAAACAGTCAACAACAATAAATGTGTGCTTTGGGTGATTTTAACGTGCTATAGTAATGAACATTGTGTTCAAATGAAGGGTAATGGTATGACAAATGTAAACACAGTGGGATCGACTGCAAGGAGTCCAGAAAAGAAAGATGTGGCTGTCTTATCTATCTGTATTTCTCATTCCTCAAGGATTTGTGTTAACTTAAACACAAAATATAGTAATGTAGTATGCTTCATATTTGACTTGAAACTTTCTGACTACCAAGTTGAAAAGCACGACTGAGTTACATAACTCATCATTAGAGAGGAGCCAACAATTCTTAACATTAAGTTTTAAAACGAATTTCCCACCTGGCGCTTTATGTAAAGGGCATTGAGTGATAGGGTGGATATTATGTACTGCATACCACTCCTATAGCAAATAAGGTAATAATTTTTAACTGTTTCATATAAAATCCTTCTGATAACAATAAGCCTAACTCACTGATGTCAGTTCTATTCAGAGCTAAAATAATGTGTTTCTTCTGTGTTTGCCTGGCTTGAAGCCAAGGATAAACCTGGAGTTCCTGGCCTTCAGATGGCCTTCCCTGTGTAAGGGTCCCTTCTTCCTGCCGGCCTTTTTACTAATCTGTAAGAGGACACATTTTGAGATTGGGCTATCAGGCAAGGGCCAGAAGTGCTGTTTGCGGGGTGACTGGTTGAAGAAGGTTCATATGTTACAGAAACTAAGTGAGAGTTGGAGTGGATGGCATCACTTGGAAAAAATTCAGGTGCCTAACTAGGCAAGTTCCCTGGCTTAGAGAATGCAGGAGCACCTGCAGGCAAAACCAGAAACATCTCTGCATCTGCGTCAAATTAGAGAGCATTGATGGGCTTTTTATTCCCTAACTTATTAAAATTTAAATTACTGCTGAGACTGTGCTAAAGCAGGCATGCTTGTTTGCTGCTGGTGGGAATGTATATTGGTACAAACTTGGGAAAGCAATTTGGCAGTATGTTTCAAGAGCTTTAAAGGCATTTAAGCCATTTGACCTAGTAGTTATACTCTGGGAACCGTCCCAAGGAAATAATCCTTTTTTAAAAAAAAAGTCTAAGCCTCAAAAAATTTAGGTGTTATTTGTAATACTTCATTACTTCATTTACAGTATCAAGAAATTGGAGCCATTTAAATGTCTCACAGAAGGAGAATAGATAAACAAATATATTCCACTCAAAGGAATATGATGACTCAAGTTAAAATATTTTGAAGAATATGTTGCAAGATAGAAAATTTGAAAAGCAAACCACAGAGAGTATAAACAATAGAGCTGAACTGTATTTAAAAATATACTTAAGAAGAAAACACTGGTGGGAAATATACCAGAAAAGTAAATCTTTGGTTTTGGTTACTAAAACTTATTTTTAAGGAAAACAATCAGAAAATTTTTGTTTGGCACTTTTGAAAGGGAGACATATATAAATACTCATGTTTCCTAGAAACGGGAGCTTTATACTAGAGAAGGGATAGTTAAGCTGTCGAGAGCTGAACTGCGATATTCATGCCCAGATCTCCCAAGTCACAGTTACTAAGCATTATGATTTTGACAGCAGAAAAAAGCACCACTAGATGAGGGGTGCATTCAGTTATTACAAAGGCTGTGCCTTTATTACAAGTGAATACATTGGCATTTTGGCTTATTGGCTAGTCTCCTATGGATTTGATTAATGTGTGTCAGTCTCCCAAGAGCCTAATTCTTGCTCATGAATGGGATAAAATTAGATTTTTAAACTTGGAAATCAGGTCCAGATCCTGGACTTTTTTGATCGCTAACCAAATATAGCAGCAACCCTAGAGCACTGCTCAAACCATTAGCAGTCTAGGCCATTGTTTCAATGGTAAAGCAAGAAAGCAGAAACGAAAAGAAAAAGAAAATTGTATTTTTATGTAATGAGTCTTTGAATTAAAAAAAAGAAGCTGGAAATAGTGGTGGTCTTCCTTAAGTGGCACAAGTACTTAGCAGCTCATTTAGGAAAGTTTTTGATTGTCAGTTTTTTTTTTTCAGTTTTTTTTTTTAAAGTGTGATCTGGCTAAGTATATTCACTTAATGTTTAACTCACTATTTTCTTTAGCAATATTACATATTATATCATCAGGCTTTATGCTTCATACGTTTTTAAAATTTTTAATTTTAATTTTTGGCTGCACCCTTGACATATAGAAGTTCCCAGGCCAGGGCTCAAACCTAAGCCATAGCAGTGACAATGCCGAATCACTAGGCTACCAGGGAACTCCCTCATGGTTTTTTTAAATAAAAAGGTTAGTCACATATTATTCAATTCATTCATTTAGAGTGTGCAGTATTTACAGAGTTATGCAGTCATCACCATAATCAATTTTAGAATATTTTCATCACCTCAAAAAGAAACCCGGTACCTTTTAGCAGTCTCCACATTTTCCTCCTAACCTCCCAGTCCCAGGCCACCACTAATCTACTTTCTTTCCCTGTAATTTTGCCTACTCTGGACATTTCACATAAATTGAGTCATATAATTGTAACTGACTTCTTCACTCAGCATGTTAAGGTTCATTAATGTTACAGCATGTATTATTACTTCACTTTTTATTTATTACGTGTTACTTTTTATTTTATTTCTAATGTTCCATTGTTTGACTGTACCACATTTTATTTATCCATTCATCTGTTGATGGACATTTTGAATATTTTGACTTTTTTTGGCTAATATGAATACTACTACAAACATTCATTTACAAGTTTTTATATGGGCATTTGTTTTCATTTTTCTTGGTTACATATATAATTCTAGGAGTGGAATTGCTGAGTCATAGAGTTATTCTGCATTTAATATTTTGAGACAGGGAGTTCCCCTTGTGGCTCAGTGGAAACGAACCCAACTAGTATCCATGAGGATGTGAGTTCCATCCCTGGCCCTGCTCAGTGGTTTAAGGTTCCAGCATTGCCACAAGCTGCGGTGTAGGTCACAGACACGGCTTGGATCAGGTGTTGCTGTGGCTATGGCTGTGGGAACTTCCACATGCTGCGTTTTGGGCCCTAAAAAACAACAACAACAAAAAATTGAGGCACACTGTTTTTCATAGAGCCTGTTCCATTTTCAAATCCCATCAGCAATGTGTGAGGGTTCCATCTTGTCCACATTCTCACCAGCACTTGTTTTTATCTGTCCTTTGAATGAATGATAGCTATCCTAGTGGATGTGAAGGGTATCTCATTGTGATTTTAATTTGCATTTCCTTAATGATGTTGAACACCTTTTCATGTGTTTATTGACCATCTTTTGCTTGGAAAATGTCTGTTCAAATATCCTTTGCCCACTTTTAAATTGGGTTATTTGGTTGTTTATCATTGAATTATGAGTCCTTTATATATTTTGTAAGTTCCTTATCATATATATTTGTACATATTTTCTCCTACCTGTGGCTTCTCTTTTCTACTTTCTTAATGGTATCCTTTGAAGCACATAAGTTTTTAATTTTAATTAAGCCCATTTTTTTTCTTGTGCTTTTGGTGTCATTGTTAATAAACTATCACCTCATCCAAGGTCACAAAAATTCGTACCTATTTTTTCTTCTGAGGGTTTTATAATTTTAGCTGTTTAGATTTTGATCCATTTTGAATAATTTTTTGTATATGGTGTAAATAAGTGTTCCAGCTCCATTCTTTGCCATGTGGCTATCCAGTTGTCCCAGCACCATTTGTTGAAAAGACAATTATTTTTCCATTGACTTGTCTTGGCACCTGTGTTGAAAATCAAGTGACTGTAAATATGTGGATTTATTTCTGGACTCCCAGTTCTAGTCCATGGATTTATATGTCCATGCATTTATATTTTTCTTTTATTCATCCTACAAAAGCATTTTTATATGTCAAGCATTATTACTGAGCATTTTTATATGTCAAGCATTGTACCTGACAAGTCCATTTAACTTGCTTTTGGGAACCAAACCATACTTCTTCAAAACCCAAATCTTCATTAAAACTCATTCTAGCAGGATATAGCATCTCTTTTTTAAGGAGATATAAAGTAATTTTCTTTCATAGCCAAACCAATAGAGGCAATTTTAGCTTTATATGATTTGCACATGGCCTTTTGGCAAGTTGTAGTTTGTCCAGCTACATGAATGTTCAGAAGTCTAAGTGTATTTTGGAGGGCTTGGGAGAATGAAAGTTGGTCAGGGATGGTCCACCATATGTGTTGAAGATAAGGTTAATTTTTAAGTGGAAGAAGAATCTGACCCATGATGATTCTTCATGGGTCAGAAGAATGACAGATATTCCTGGCAGGTGTCAATTTTGCCCATGTCCAACTTGACAGGTCCAGAAAAGTTGGTTCGTCTAGTTGCTAATAGCAATGAGACCAGAGAGATGGTGGAGGGGCTACTGGATTGAACATCCATAATTCTGCTTCCAGATTTTATTTTTGTAGCAGTTCCTTGTCAGTGTAAAGTTACAAAGAGAAGATAGTGTTTTCAGATAATTAATGCTGGGTTTAAGATGAATTAAAGAAGGCAAGCATTTTATATAATGAGGGTGGTTAGTCTCTAGATGGGACTGTGGTTGCTGGAATTGAAGGGAGAAGCCAAAGAAATGTAAACTTAGCAGAACTTGATCATTATCTAAAGTAAATGAAGATGATTCCAATGTTATAAATTTGGGGACGTTGGAAGATAATTGTACCAATGCTTACTGTAATGAACAAGGTGAGAAGAAATGGTATATAAAAACAGACTTTGATTTTGTATGCTCATTGGCAAAATCTTCAAGTGGATTATAAGAGATGCCAACTTAACCATTGGATAGCATATTATATCGTCTGATATCCAGGAGCTTCCAATATTCCATTGGTACAAAAACAATTGATTTTTCTTCCATAGTTGCCTATTCATTTTTGAAACCTATATTGTAAAATGAGCTTTCAATGTCTTATTTTAAAGATTAAGCAGTGGTTTTATTTTCTCTTCCCATGTAAGTGTTTTGTACTTTGTCAGTGATCTTAAGTCTTGGATTCCGTGGTTTGCTCTCGCCATTACCATTACTGGTTTGAGGGAGGAAAAAAGTTTTTATATTGACTACCTTGAAAACCATAGTCTACATAGCAATGTAGATAAGTTTTAGTTGCTTGAAATGGTTTTGGCTCTGAACATTAAAATCTGGATGTTTTAGAAAATCTATTACATTTTGAAACTTAGTACAGTGCATTTATTTACCCATCCTAAAATTTCTTTCAGGAATTGTTCCATCTTCTGTTGTCCTGACTTCTTTCCAGGTGATGTCAAGAGTTTTCCTAATCTGGGCAGTAACACATAGCGTCAAAGAGGTAAGCATTTATATAGACAAAAATAAAATAATATCGGCATTAACAAATGTTAGTCAAGTTTGCTTTCTCACATGTTGTGTTACAGCTAAAGATGGAACTCTGGGTCATATCAACATAGCCCAGATAAAATTCACATGTTGCTATAGTAATTGGGTTACTCTACCCCAAATGTGCTGTGCTGTAAAGAGAAGGCTGATTAAATAAAATCCTGAAATCTCAGTTCCCTTGGAGATTTGGCCAGTGTGGATGTGATCTGCACCTCAGTTATATTTTTTTGGCTTCTTGCTTGGATCCAGCACCATAAACTCTAGACATCTTCATCCTTGTAGTGGAACCGTTGGAGTGAGGGACATTAACTCACTCCCAGAACAGTCCAGTCTTCATAGGACCACGAGAAACAAACTTATTTCCACTCAGCCCACCAGGATTAATGGAATTCCCAAGGTACTGAGTCTTGTGGTTCTGGGAAGTGAGTGCTTTGCTGGGGGCTGGGGTGGTGGATATCCAGGCAGGCCCAGGGTTATTCTTATAAGGATTGGAGGGAGAAGCCCATCAGTACCATGGGTGTAAACACAGATGAGCTTGTTCCTTTTCTGGTATTGATGAAGGGAGTTGTTTTCCAGTTTTGTTTTGTTTTTTTTTTTTTAATAAAAGTAAGTCATTGGAGTACCCATTGTGGCTCAGCGGAAATGAGCCCAACTAGTATCCATGAGGATGCAGGTTTGATCCCTGGCCTCGCTCAGTGGGTTAAGGATCAGGCGTTGCTGTGAGCTGTGGTGTAGGTCGCAGATGCGGCTCTGATCCCGCGTTGCTGTGGCTGTGGCGAAGGCCGGCAGCTGTAGCTGGGATTCAGCCCCTTGCCTGGGATCTTCCGTATGCTGTAGGTGAGGCCCCAAAAAGGGGGAGAAAAGTCAGTTATTACCTGCTAATGTCACCATGAGGTATAGTACTTGTAGCCACCAGGGAGATTAATTTTCCGTCTTCCACTCCCAGTAACTTATCACCAGCATTGTTGGATTCTTTAGCCTCATGAAATGTGCTAATCCATTAGCATTAGTCTGGTGCTTTGTCTATGACTCTGAAATCCCTGTCAAAACATTTTGTTTTTCAGGATTTATTTTGACAGTTTCATTTGTATTTTAACAAATGTTTTTTTAAACTTTTGGTTGGCCTATGATATACATACAGAAAAATGCATATAACTAATGAATTTTTAACCAAAATTAATTAAACAAAGTTAATTGTTTTTGTCACAGAGCTACAGACTTTTTCTTTTAGTCCCTCTCATTCCTTGAAAATGTTTGTCTGCATGTCCTGTGTAGGAATAATGTTAAAAGAATCGCAGACTTTTACATGATCACTTTTTAAAGTGACCACATTAAAGAAAAATTAAACAGACAAGTAAATCCTAAGGATGTAGCATGTGCATATTACCCCTTGTCCTTATTCTTTTTTGGGGTGGGGTTGGGGGGGTGGTAGGCAGGGTGCACCTATGCTGTGCGGAAGTTCCCATGTCAGGGATCAAACCCGCACCACGGCATCGACCCAGGCCGCTGCAGTAACGATACCAGATGCTTAACCCACTGCATCTCAAGGGAACTCTTGGGGGGGGGGCATTATTCAGAATTGTTTATGGAATAAGGAATAGTCACTCTCTTTGTTGATTTCAAAGTCCTGTCTGTATGTCATTTTTAACCTGTATTTCTTCCTCCTTCACTTTTGTGGATACACTCTTTCCTTTCCATTTTAACCAACAGCTCATGGTTTTAACTTCCCAGTAGTCTCAAGTGATGTAAAATTTCTTCCTAGTACTAACTAATTCATATTCTTAAATAGATGGTAATGTACTTTCAATAACTAAATAGTAGGTACATGAAGACAGAGTATTGCCAACTATGGAGTGTTTAATCAGTTTGCCAGCAGAGTCAGATATTAAGTGTCCAGGTGTTAATACTGATAGATTATTTATGGCTTCTGCCTCTCATCTCTTCTGCTTCTATAACCACTCCTCTGCTTATTAGCACTTCTGGCAAAGGAAGTAGACAGGTAAATCAAAAATGCTTACAATTCAAGTAAGCAGTTCTCTTACCGTATTGCTGTTACCAACATTTGCCAGGATTTCCTGGGCAGAGCAGTAAGACAGCTTAGCTTAAAATGCTATTAAATGTCTCTGCAGATTACAGGTATGCGGTTCTGGCCATTGCCCCAGTAACCACCCACCTGGCAGATGCAGACTTGACATTAGTGTCATACTTGAGCCCTATAGTAATTTGAGTTATATGCATATTTGCAGATTCAAAGTTGTTTCTCTGCAGCCAACCTACCCCATTTCTACTATTGTTAACATATCAGTTTCTTAGCACATGGTAAATTTTATTGTCTTTCTGTCACCTCTTGGGATCCTCTTCTTTTCACATACACCGTATTGATTAGTTGACATAACTATTTTCTCATGTAAATAGGATTCATTGTTTCTGCTATTCCAGGATCATTTCCCTTTTCTCTGAAAAGAAGTCATTTGTGCATTTGTGGTTTATGGCAGTAGATTCCCTCCTGACCCACCCAGGTTGCTGACAGCTGATTTGAAACCTGTTGGTGTGTCATTTCAGAGGCCAGTCTGCTGTCACCTGTCCCTTGGTCCTTTCTCTTGGCCAAAGGCTATTTTTCCTGCAATACAGTTTCATATTAGCTCTAATTCGGTTTGTTTATAATTCAGCCATTACATATGGCTTCCCTCTTAAACTTCCATTCTTCTGTTTCCTGAAACATCTTTAAAATCTCTTTATAATCAACTTTGCTTATTTTAATGGTGGGAACCACATAACTGCATAAGGAAATTGACCTCAAAATAACTGCTTAATAAGATACATCTCTCTTGTAATGATTGTTGTACAACTATAAATGTAATAAAATTCACTGGGTAATAAAAAAAGAAAAAAATAAGATACATCTCTCTTTCCCATAGTAATGTTCAAATTCTTTTCACACTGCTTTGCTTTCATTCTTAGTTTCTTTTTACATCATATTTCCCTCTAAAGTGGGCATGAATTCTTCATTTTCATAGCATTACATTTGGATTTGGACTCTTGTTCCACCCTCTTTAGCCTGCTTATATTTTCTGTGCTCGTTCTCCTTGTTTTCTGTAATTATACATGATGTAACAGGCTGTAGCTTGTATGCCTTTTAAGACCAGATACTACTTTTTTCACATTTGTGGTATATTTCCTTTTAAAAGGCCTATAGGGCATGCAGCCTTACCTGTCACTTTAATTCTCTACCTCATGGTATGCTAGTCACATAAGTGTCACCGTGCACATCATTGAACTACAAGGTAATCAGATGGTTTTCTTTTATGATGTTTAAGGATCCACCATCACTAGTGTGGACACTTTGGCAGGATATTAAAGCCTTTTGTTGATCTTTCGCAGCAAATAACCTTCCCGCTTCTTTCCTTTTAAAGGGACAATTTATGCAAAGTAAAGCTTCTGATAAAACAAGAACTCAGGTAGGAGACAGGACTTGGGGAAAACAGGAGAGAATTGTAAATTCTACCTGACTGTTTCCTTTCCAGTTTTCCCACCTGACTCCCAGGCCTGAACTGGCTCCTTAGCCAGGCTGGCCACTGCTCAGCACTGCCACATCATACCTCTATAGGCCTTTGCTCCCCTCACCCTCTGTTTGGGTCTGTGTCTTTGTCTCCTCAGGGAACGGAAACAAGACTGACGTTTTTCAGAGTAAACTGCAGCAGGAAGTGCCACCTTCTGTCCCTCACTATGATCTTTCAGAAATAGGCTAGTCCACAGGGGGCACTTCTTGTACACAAGTAGCTAAATAGACCCCCAGATTCCTGGACACACAAATAGGCCACTGTCCCTTTCCCTGGCCCAGCCCCCTCTGGAGAAGCCACCACACATCCTCTCCTGACTTCTTAGCATAAGATCACTGTGTTCTTGGAGCAGACGTCCCAGGTCACCTCCACGGGCAGTAGTTGCTGGGCTCTCACTGTGACTTTAGCCCAAGCGCAACGCATACCTTCAATACTTTACTGGGGGTCATTTGTGTAAAATATAGCCAAACCCTGGAATGCTTAGCTTTATTTCCTTTCTTCCTCACCCTTTGCCACCCTTGGAGCAAAGGATATTTTCCCCACATTCCTTTGGAATGTGCTGTGAATTCCCCCGATTCCTCCAGTCAGCTGTTTCCCACCTTCTCCTGGCATGACGCAGGGCTTTGTGACACATCATCTACCATCCTTGCTAACTTCTCAGCAAGATGCCTATGAAAAACTTGTGTTTAAGAAAGTTAGTAACCTCCAGTTCTTTATCTTTATGCTGGTTTTTGCTGTTGATGCATTACAGTTCA
This sequence comes from Catagonus wagneri, assembly GCA_004024745.2. Lineage (NCBI taxonomy): Eukaryota > Metazoa > Chordata > Mammalia > Artiodactyla > Tayassuidae > Catagonus > Catagonus wagneri. Next base: position 54,872,135 of record PVHT021183693.1, read on the forward strand.
CAGAGGGTTTTATTAAAATACATGATAATTATTCATTCTGAACAGCTATCTCTTGAGGTAGGTTGTAGTCTCCGCTTAGAGTTTGGAAGCTAGAGAGGCAAATGACTGTCAAATGGCAGTTGAAAACAGACCTCTGAATTCAGTCTTTCCACTGCATCTGAGCTTCCTTTCACCCATTAGGCATGTGATGTAAACACAGCCTTATTTTCTTGCACTAACCATACCGTATCCAGTGTGGAGGTGAAACCCCATCTCAGATGCAGAAGTACTTTTCCTTTTTTTTTGTCTTTTCTTTTTTTTTTAGGGCCGCACCCGCGGGCATATGGAGGTTCCCAGGCTAGGGGTCTAACAGGAGCTGTAGCTGCCAGCCTATGCCACAGCCACAGCAACGCGGGATCCGAGCCGCGTCTGCAACCTACACCACAGCTCACGGCAACGCCAGATCCTTAACCCACTGAGTGAGGCCAGGGATCGAACCCGCAACCTCATTGTTCCTAGTCGGATTCGTTTCCGCTGCGCCACGATGGGAACTCCCAGAAGTACTTTTCCTCTTCAGCAGTTCTCTCACACCACACGCATGCTGAGGTACAACTCTCTCATTTACATGTGAGATGTACACAGCAGTTGCGGGCCCATTTACGTCTCTGCTTTTTCAGTGCTCATTTTAGGGCGCTCTGATGAATCCCTGCAGTTAACTGGCCTTTCTCCTTGAAACTCCAAGACTCTTTTTCATACTGGGGTTTATGGACTATTTGGAACAGAATTACCCAGGAAGTTTCTTAAAAATGCGCCTTCCAATTCCCACCTCACATTTGCTACAGAATTTCTGGGAGCAGAAACAGAATTATCATTGTTATTAAGCTCCTTAGATAAGTTTATGAATTCTGAGGGCTGGGAAATGCTCTAAGATACTCTAAGGTTGTGCTGAAATTTTTTACCTTCTCTGTTCTTGATTCGACATCACTTTTCTGCTTAGTTTCCTTAAGGCCTAACCAAATCTCACCACCTCTGTTCCAAGTCCAAGAGCCGTGGTCTCATTCTTGAAGCTTGACAGCCTAGAGTTCCTTTGCCCAGCTATGGAGAGGGACTTTGGAGTTTCTGGTGCCTTCTCCAGAACCCAGTGTCTGCTAAGCTGGAGGCTCATATTCATGTAAGAGGTGGCTTGAGGGCCCATCTTAAAGGTAGAGGCAGACCTGAAACCACAGCCTTAAAGAAGCTCAGCTATCATTTGTTTGGGGGGCGGGGGTTGGAGAGGAGGGCTTTATCCAAGAAGCATGTGCTTGTTGCCTGGCCAAAGCCACCAGGTAGATCATTTATGATATCATTTCCACCCAAGGAAATACTGTGTAACATCTCTCTTCTTGGGATTTCTCAAGAAATGTCACCTTCCTTGGATAATTTTTTCATTTTATCGGTAATTCAAATTTAATATTCTAGAACACGGAGCCTTAGCATCCGTAACTTACGTGAGATGTTGGTGAGTGTGGATTTGGACATTTATCTTTCTGAGCCTTGTTTTTCTTATCTGTGACATGGTAATACTAATACCTGCCCTGCCTATGTCACAGAGTTTTTGTGAAGATTAAATGAGAGGAATATATGCAAACAAGGCAGCAGTGTTCAGAAATTAAGGCCTCTAGCATGCAGGATTTTGCTGATCAGCTTCTGAAATCCCTTATAAGGCAGTTTTCACTTCTGAAGGAATCCTGCTTCCTTCATAGATGCAGCACAGTTTTCTTTGTCTTCCTCTTTTCCTCTTCTTTTTCACTCTAACGGAAGCTAAAGAACTAAGTAAAGTGGTATTCTGACTCCCACGCTCACCACGTGCCTGCGGTGTTTGTTGCATTACAGGTTTTCCTGCCCTGCTGGGTCTTCCAGCTGGATTAGCAATGCGCTCAGGCTCTTTGCTGCTTCTTGAGGCCGCTTCTCTTGTTAGCCTATTTTCTTTGGCCACATGTGCTCCTGCTGTCCCAAATGCCTATCCATGAACACGGCCTTTCAGTGAGATAAGAGGGGCACCTTCTAATCCCCATCATTCAGACGAGGAGCTGAGATGCCATGTCTGGGGCACATTGCTCCCTCCTCAGGTACTGCGCTTTGACCAGAAGCCATGCCACTGTCTTCTGGCCCAGTACCCTTCCACAGTGACATTCCATCTCAGTGAGCAAAGGGTGTTGGGATACATTCAGTATCTTTGGCCCCTTGAATGCTGAATGTCTAAAATTCTCCACCCTATTCCATCTATTCCCTGACTTTCTATTTTAAATATTTCTGTAGGTGGATTTGCATCACCTTCACTTTTAAAATTAGCACCTCTCCTAAAGGTAGAAAACCGCATCATTTGATTGTTAATCAGACACTGTCAGACTTTAGACAACTCTTCAACAGATGTAGCAGTGCTTTAATGTCACTGCTGCATCTGTTAATAATGGACAGTTAAAGGTAGTGTTACTTTTCTCATGGCTGGATGGTTCGCTAATCAGACTGTTTTTCTCTGTGTTTTTCTGACCCTTCCAACATTTTCTTGAACTGTGTATAAAAATCTTATTTCAAAATATTGAGAAATATTTAGATCCTTTGAGATTCAGCATAGGTTCACTTCTGACATCCCATGTTGCATCTTTTTCCCATTGTCTTAGTTCTTTTGTAGCCCTTGAAAAAATCAAGTGGAACTCCTTTGTTCAAAATATATTATACTCTAATGGTACTGTCCTTTGATAATTAAGTCAGTTATGCTTAAAATAAAATAGAGAGTTCTTTTGTGGCACAGCGAGTTAAGGATCCAGCATGGCCAAAAAAGAAAAATAAAACATCTTACACCACGCGAGCCAGCATTACCTCTATATCCTACAAAAATGTAGGCCCCTTTGTCAGTTAATAGTTGAATGGGTTGCAAGCTCAACAAAATCAGGAAATTGGTTTCATTTAGGTGGAACGTTAGTCTTGTTTTTCCTCTGGGCTCTCCTCTGTTGGACCTTGCACCCTCCTCCATGGTTCCCCCTGCCTCACAAACGCTCTCACACTTTAAAGCTTCTCAATTTCCCTTCTTTGCTCTCTTACCTCAGGGGCTAAATCTGACATCTTCCATTCCCATTTCTCAATGGCAGCATGAGAGGGAGCAGTTACACCAGGACAAATCCCCAGAAAGCTGCACAGTTTTCTTCATTTGGGGGAATGTCACTCAGTGCAGGAAGGGCCAGCTGACCTGTCAGTTCCAAAGGAAAGTGTCTCACGGTTATGAAGTTTTTCTAGGACCCAAAGCTGGACCTGCCCCCTCCTGCCCAGTCCAGGCTGCCCTGACAAGATGCCCAGGTCTTTCAGGCCAGAGCATTTTTGGCTACTTTCCCCCTGCCCCAGAACTTCCAGATCTTGAGTTTTCCAGTACAAGTTTAGTCATTTTAAATATTGTGCTAAAACCCTGTACCCCATTTAATTGATGCTTGGGTGCATCAGTGGTGTCCCCTACTTTTAGCCCCTTTTGATAAAGAAATTTCTGGCAAAGAGGCTTAGTGTTGGAATGTTTCCTCTTCCAAGGATAAGACATTTCCATACTTTTGGGTGGTGTCTTAAATCTATGCATTTGCCACTGCTTACAAACAGTTTGGAAGCCTAGAACCAAATCTGGATACTTGGAATCCTCAGATTAACAAAGATGCTTGACTTTTGATAGTAGGAGACTGTCATCGAAAAGGAGAGTAAAGAAAGAAAAAAAAAATGTTACGGTGCATGTAAAATAGTAGTTTCCCAAATAAGCACGGGAAATGAGATTTACAGGCTGGGAGCCTAAGTGGTTTCAGCTCTGGTTATATGTCATCAGCTTGAATTGAAGGATAACCCAGGGAAGTAAGCCTGTGTCATAGAACTATGCTGTCAAGTTGTGTTGTCAGTGGAGAGTTACCAATAAGTGAATTCTGACACTCAAACCAGTTTTCATCCATGGTATGAAAGTGAAATAAATTCAGGTGTTTATTTCAAGGCCCAAATGGGTAACTTCTTGGTACTATATAGCAACAGAAACATATTGGTTACCAGCATTTTTCTTTGGGATATTGCCTCTATCCCAGGACTGTCCAAAGGAACTTTTGGCAATGACAAAAATGTTCTGTGTCTGGGCTGTTCACCACAGTAGCTAACAGCTGTATGTGAACACCTATTGAACCCTTGACGTGAAGTGGCTGAGGAATTGAATTTTAATGCAATTTAATTTTAAGTAACCCCAGTGACTGGAGGTTACTATATTGGACAGTGTAGCGGCAGTTGTTCAGTGTAATGTTATTTACCATTCTCTTGATTTCTGTCAATTAGGTTTCCATGTATTTTATCTCATATGTGCATGACTGTATAAATTAAAAAAAAAAAAAAAATAGCCAAAGGAAACTTACATGGTTGTTGTGCTATGTTCTTTAAATCCAGGGATTTTTTTTTTTTTTTGGTATTCTCGATTAAAGCGTTTTAAAAATCCTAATTGCAGATATGGGAAACAGTGTGGACGGTATTCTCATCTGTTGCAGAGGTAGCCGTTGATTAAATGGTGAGGCAAGAGGAGGCCATACAGGCCCCACCCTCCAGAGGCCTGCAGTTTGGCCTTTGCAGTGGGTTCACCACGCTAACATGTCCTGGGTTTGCCCTTGTTGAAAACCACTTCACAGGCCTTTTCTCTCCTATTTGAGTTTAAAATACCGTAGAAGGTACCATAGAAATATAGTCAACATTAATATCCCAGTGAGCTCAAAGATTCTCATTTCACACTGTAAAAGTGAGATGATTTCCATACATCGTGAACACTGCTGAAATATGTCAGCAAAGTCAAGGAAAGTTAAAAATTATTAGCTATAAACTGCTTTTAAACAGGTGTGCCCCACAGTACAATGACTGGCATTTTTAAAGCATTGCTTAATATTCATTGGAAAACTTTTAATATGTAGGGGGAAGAACTCTCTCTTAAATTATCTGCTCCTTTGTCAAATCAGTCCTTTATATACTGTAGCTTTTTCAGTATAACTTTATTTTCAGCATGAATATGGAGTATCAGAGAGTTTAATTAAAAATACACAAATTGACAAGAATACCAGTTCATTCAGCCTCCTGAGAGTTGACCTGTGCAGTGAATGCAGCAGGTAACTGGTCCCAGTGGGAATCTTGAATATAACAGGGGAACCTGAAGAAATCATCCCCATCCCCCTGCTGCCATGAAATATGTATGAAGTGTTTTTCCATTTCTTCCAGGAAGAGGGTTCAATAACTTTTTTTTTTAACCTACCCCTATCAAGAAGTCCTATGTAGTTAGGAAGCTCTCATTACAAGCTATGATTCATCACGGATAAAATAAAGCATATTACTAAGTTGTCTGCATTTTTCAGAGAGAGGACCCTTTTCGTCTGAAGTGAAACCCTGGTGCACTTCGGGAATTTGTAAGATGTGACTTGATATACATGTGTCGTGGATGTGTGGAAGCATGCTGAGGGTGTGCTTGCATTTGGGAAGGAGATGGGGAGACTAATTATTAGGCTTGATGCATTAAAGAGTTTAAAGTTGTCTTTAGAATGCCACCATAAACGTTTGTTTTTAACAGGGTGAGTTTTGGCATCTTCTCCCCTTGACTATATTTTGCTCTGGCCAAAAATTACCAGGATAACCAAAAACTTGAAAACTGTGCATCTCTTTTGCATTCTGCATTGTCTTGTTAGGTCAAGTTTAAGGAATCTTTTGTTGAGGTCACTGATCCAAAGAAAAGTATGTTGAGAGCCTGGAGAATAAAAACTAATCAAAATAGCCAAGTTTTTATATACCACTTGATAGTTCTTAAAATTTTAGAGTTTTTCAAATAGTCCTGTTACATCTGGGTAGCACTTTGCCATCTGTAGCAGAGCTTTTCAGTTAGTGACAGATGTCTGTCCCACAGGTGGTTTTAAAAAGTTCAAGAGCATGATGGCATCATCTCATAAGAAAGGCAGCACTCACCACAGCTGTGATTGGCAGATCTACCTAGCGTTATACAGTCACTATTTTAAAGAAAAAAAAGTAGACATACAGATTTTTTTTAATGTCAAATCTCTCCATTTTAAAAACTGGCTCAAATATTTTTTTTAACACCCTACAAACAAATATCTGTGAACAGATATCTGTCAACCAGGTCTATGGGCCATTGTTTTAATATTTACACTGCAGGAGATGGTATCATAGCCATTGTTTTTATTTTCTGTCTTATTGACATTTTTGCAATTATTAGACTGTCATAGAACAAAAGAACCGTGACATTTCACGGCATATGTTGCCAATTTTCATGTTCTTTAGACCATATCTGTTAGGTTTCCGACAGTGATTAATCCTGTCCCCTCTGGAGTGTTTGGCAGGCACGTTGGGATGATGAGCGTAGAGGTTTGTGGGCAGACTGTGTGGGTGAGTGTGCCCCAGCTCTCCCCACAGAGCCACAGTCACCTGCCACGGGAATACTGTTTTCACGCTACCTTGCTGTGGGTGAAGGACTATTGCTTCAAAGCAATAGACCGTATTGGCTATATATGATCAAGGTGGCACTAATCGCGGCCCCGTTCTGATGCAGTCCCCATGCTTGAGTTCGGTTGAAGAAAATAGTTGCATGAGACTTTTCAGTTAATAACAGGCTCTTTGGAGGTGAGAATCCAACAGAACTCGGGAATAACACTGGGAAAGGCTAGTAGCTGGTGAGATCTTTTGACATCCCAGAGTTGGTACAAGTATATTAGCCTTCCAGTGCAGGAAGAGATGGCATCTCTTAAACAACAAAAAGCAAAACAACAAGAAAACAATGTATTATCTTGGTAGTTAAGCCTAAGAGGCAGCCACAAGCCTGTATTGGGTCCCAGCAGTGGCTACCATAGACAATAGAAACTTAATAAATATTTGTTGAATTGAATTTTTCATTCATGGAATAATAATAATAACTGCTGTGTATTAAATGGCTAGCACTTTACTAAGCGCTTGATAGGTTTTTCTAACCCCATGTCAACCAAACAAAGGCAAATATTACCTCAGTTTCCATGTGAGAAAAATGAGGCTGGGAGAAGATAAGGGCATGAAGCTTGGGCGCATGGAAGTCTGATTCCAGAGCTGCAATGATTGGGGAACAGGCTAGTTGTAGGAACCTACCACTCCTCCTTCGTGTTTCCCGGGAAATGGGCTCATTAGGTAGTAGTATTAAAGCTGGACTCATGGAAACACTTTAGCATTCAGACCTGCATGTCTGACTTCGTCATAAATGCAGAATTGATTGGGCATTGTTTGTTGACTGCATGCTTATACATTTTTCTCATTGCATGTTCAGAAAAGTTAGTTTCATGTCCAAGAGTTGTTTCGGTAGGTTAGAACATTTAACTAGGCCATTATCCTTAATCCTTAGTTTGGGGTTTTGTTTTGTTTTAGGGCCACACCTGTGGCATATGGAAGTTCCCAGGCTCGGGGTCAAATCAGAGCTGCAGCTGACAGCCTATGCCACAGCCACAGCAATGCCAGATTTGACCCACATCTGCAGCCTACTCCGCAGCTTGCAGCAACACCAGATCTTCAACCTACTGAGCAAGGCCAGGGACTGAATGCACATCCTCACAGATACTAGTCAGATTCTTAATCCACTGAGCCACAATGGGAACTACCAGTCCTTAGTTATTATAATGGAAATAATTTTTTAACCAGTTTCCTTGGTCATTGTTGGTTCAGACAAATCTATGTAGATATACATTTTTCTCTCCTTTAAAGGGGAAGAAGGAGTTCCTGTCGTGGCTCAGTGGTTAACGAATCCGACTAGGAACCATGAGATTACAGGTTTGATCCCTGGCCTTGCTCGGTGGGTTAAGGATCCCACATTGCCGTGAGCTGTGGTGTAGGTCGCAGACGCGGCTCGGATCCCGCATCGCTGTGGCTGTGGTGAAGGCCAGCAGCTACAGCTCCTGTTAGACCCCTAGCCTGGGAACCTCCATAATGCTGCAGGTGCAGCCATAGATAAGGCAAAAAGACCAAAAAAAAAATGATAAAGGGGAAGAATATTGGGGTTCCCTGGTGGCTTAGTGAGTTAATGATCCAGTGTTGTCACTGTTGCGGCACAGGTTTGATCCCTAGCCCAGAAACTTCCGCATGCCATGGGCACAGTCAAAAAAGGAGAAGGGTGAGAATATTAATATTTATAACTCACATTTTTCACAAAAAAGGAATAGTATTTTCTGGTTTATTTAACATACAACCTTTCATGGATTTTTAATAAACATTAAATCATGAAGAACACTTTACACGTGAAGTCGCTATGTGAAAAGGCTAATACTAATCCAAACATCTTTTAACCACACATGTCAATGTTTATTACATTTCAGTCTCTTTCTTATCAAGGATTAAGTTCCTTTTAAGTAGATAACTAAATGGTACATTTTTGTTCCAAAAAGCTTAACAGAGTTATGGAAAGTACTGAGATTGTCATCAAAATTGTCATGTTCCTTAGCCAGACCTTCTGCTGATGTCACCAAGCAGACAGCAGCCTTGTGGTCTCCCTCTCCCTGGGGAGCTGCCCTCCTCACCCAAGGGAGAGAGCATGCAGGCCAGGCTGCAGAGAGGTCAGAAAATACTCATTCAGTACCTTCTCTGCTCCAGGTATTGTGCTCATAAGCACTAGGATGCGTGGAAAAGAGAAATCAGGGTGCTGGCCCTCACAGGGCTTCTCAGAGCGTACACAGGAGCAGGCATGAGCTGCACTTGGAGTGGGATAACTGAGAAGGCAGGAAGCAGAGGGCGCTGCCACCACGTCACATCTTAGCTGCCCAGCTGAGGGGTACACTAGCCTGGTCCAGCTTCTGAGGATCTGTTTCAGCCTCCCAGGCACAGTTGTTCCTCCTCACAACATGGTCTTGGGGTTGCAAGGAGTAAACACATAGGAAGCAGTTAGAACAGTGCCTGGCACTTAGTAGGTGCTCAGTAAATGTTAGCTCCATATTCACTACAATGTAACCTAATCTTTTCCCTAAACTTTAGTGACAAATTTCTATACAACTGTGTTGAATTCTTTTCTATGTCCTGAAGCAGAGATATAATTGACTTTTAAAGCAGAGATATAATTGACTGTTCACATAGTAGTGAATTCTTTTATACTTATTAAAATAGTTTTACACTTAGCTGGTGAGAATTTGTACATAATTGCTGTAGCATACTTAAGGAATAATTAGCCCTGCTAATGGGAGTTATCATTATCCTAATCATCATTATTATCCTAATCTAGAGCTTTTATTGAAAATCTGATTTTGCCTTTTAAGTAAGCTAACCCCTCTTCAAAGCAAGCTTTTGGATATACCCTCGGGGTACCTACTGTGTAAGACACTAGTGATGCTGATACAGATTTAGGGTCTCGGCATTAAATCTCTTGTTCCTTCTCAAGTGTGCTCTTATTGGTAGTTTTTGTTATAAATGTTCTTATGTCTTCTTTTATGGTTATGTAACCTGCCTCTTCTAGCAGATTCAGAGGCTTCATATCAAAAAAGCAATATATAGAAACCAGGATGATACTGTCTTTGCGTCTAATTGTGTCCTCAAGGTAGTTGCTTAATATTCTGGTGATATTTTAAAATAGTTTCTTTGGGAAGTTCGCTTCGTGGCTCAGTGGTTAACGAACCCGACTAGGATCCACGAGGATGCGGGTTCGATCCCTGGCCCCCGTTCAGTGGGTTAAGGAATCAGCATTGCTGTGAGCTGTGGTGTAGGTCACAGACGCGGCTCGGATCCTGCTTTGCTATGGCTGTTTTGTACACCAGCAGCTGTAAATTTGGCTGCTCTGATTCAACCCTTAGCCTGGGAACCTCCATATGCCACAGGTACAGCATTCAGTAAGTATCTTCTGTTTTCCAGGTACTGCGCTAAGCACCCGGATACACAAGGAAAGGGGAAACCTGGTTGTGGTGGTTACTTTTGAGCTGTCAGATCTCTTCAGACCTGTCAGCCTAGCATTCAGAAATCTTGCTCTGTCTCTCAAGTCCTTGACAGTTTTGAAGAGTACAGGCCTTCATTTCTCTAGGGTGACTTTCAACCTAGATCCATCCATTGTTTCCTCATAACTAGTTCAAGCCATGCATTCTTGGCAGAAATACCAGAAAATGGTGCCATGCTCTTCTCAGGGCATTGTAGGTTTCAGCGCCATGAGTACCCCTCCTACCTCTGGTGACACTGACCTCAGTCATCTCCTTCTGTTAGTCCCTGTCAGCTTTCTCCACCGTCAAGTCACCATTTGCCCCATTTTGTTGATCAGTATTTTTGTGGGGACAATTTCTGCCTCTGTCAAACACCCTGTGATGGTTACCAAATGGTGATTCTCTGTTTCTCTCATTTGTTTCACATGCATCAGTTGGCATCCTCCTGTAAGGAAAAGCTTCCCGTTCCTCCTATTTATTTCATTTATTCATTTTACTTGTATCAATTTAGACTCATGAATTCCAATATAATCCAGTGGATTAAATCTGTTATTTACTTCGATTCTAAAATTATCTGTGATTTGGCCAGTGGAAACCCTGTCTCCTTACCCTTTTAACTTGTCTTCATAATTGTTGAGCAGTTCCATATTTTCTGACAAAAATATTTCTAGACTCATCTTGTGTTTCCCCTGCCCTGGCTCTGGAATCAGCCATTTTGCCAAGGAGTCTTGTTCCTTTTAGTGGAGGATGGTATATTTAGAAACCAGGATCTATACAATCTTGGTAGTTGAGGTGCTACTCACTACTGGAGTGTTGTTGCTTCTTGGTCCTCTCAGTAGAGAAAGCTATATGCATATGTGTATACATATACATTTGTACTCGTACACATGTATAGCTAAAAGTATATTGTTGTGTGTGTATGTGTGTGTGTGTGTGTGTGTAATCATGAGCTTATACCAATGCCTCCAATTAAAATCCAACACCTTGGTGTTCTTTCTGGCATTCTCCCATCCATGTTTGTAAATACCTTCTCCAACAGCAAGATGTCCATTTTTTTAAATATATTGATTTCTTTGCTCAGTTTACTTGTTTATAACTGATTTTCCAACTACACTAGCCATGTCTTCCACTTACCATCTCTGTCTGTCCCTCACCTCTCCATCCTCAATTGCAAGAGAGATGTTCTCCCTGCAGCAGCAGATGTGTGTGTGTGTGAAGCCCGGGAAGACAAGTCAGAACTGTTTAGAGTTTGGGGGCATTGACGTGGATTCAATTTCTGTAAGCCTCACTTTCCTTATCTGCAAAATGGGGATTTGAAGAGATAATGTATGTTAAAAAGTGCTTGGGCAGTTCCCGTTGTGGCTCAGCAGAAACAAATCTGACTAGCATTCATGACGACACAGGTTCAGTCCCTGGCCTCGCTCAGTGGGTTAAGGATCTGGCATCGCTGCGAGCTGTGGTATAGGTCACAGATGCAGCTCAGGTCCATGTTGCTGTGACTGGCGCAGGCCGACAGCCACAGCTCCAATTCGACCCCTAGCCTGAGAACCTCCATATGCCATGGATACAGCCCTGAAAAGACAAAAGACAAAAAAAAAATAAAATAAAAAGTGCTTGGCATATGGTATGAATTCAGTAGCTATTAGGTATAATTATTTTTACTGCTATTGTCATCATAATTATTAAAAAAAAAAGATTATTCCCCCTAAGAAATTAAAAATGGGCAAAAGACATTTCTCAAAAGAAGATATACAAATGACAAACAAGCACATAAAAAAAAAAGTGCTCAACATCACTAATCTTTAGGGAAATGCATATCAAAACCACAATGAGATGTCACTTCTTGCTGATTAGGAGGGCTGCTGTCAGGAAGAAAAAAGAAAAATAACAAGTACTGGTGAAAATGTGGAGAAATTTGAACTCTTTTGCACTGTTGGTAGGAATGTAAAATAATTCCACCAATAGTTCGGCAGTTCCTCAAAAAGCTAAACATAGAATTACCATATGATCTAACAGTTCCACTCCTGGGTATGTACCCAAAAGAATTGAGAACGGTTACTCAGATACTGCACACCCATGTTCATAACACCGTTATTCACAATAGCCAGAAGGTGGAAGCAACCCAAATGTCCATCAATAGTTGAATCAATAGGGAGTTACCTACGTGGATCAGTGGTTAACGAACCCAGCTAGGATCCATGAGGATGCGGGTTCGATCCCTGGCCTCGCTCAGTGGGTTAAGGATCTGGCATTGCCAAGAGCTGTGGTGTAAGTTGCAGACGCAGCTCGGACCCCAAGTTGCTGTGGCTGTGGCATAGGCCAGTGGCTGTAGCTCCAATTCAACCCCTAGCATGGGAACTTCTATATGCAGCAGGTGTCGTCCTAAAAGTAAAAATTAAAAAAATTGAATCGGTAAACAAAATGTTGTATTTACATACTATATAATATTCAACCTTTAAAAGGAGGGATTCTGATACATGCTACAACGTGGATGAACCTTGAATGCATTATGCTAAATGAAACAAGCCAGGCACAGCACACGTACAATTTTATTTAAGTGAGGTACCTCAAATAAGCAAGTTCTTAAAGATTGAAAGTAGAATAATGGTTACCAGGGGCTAGAAGGAGGGAGAAATGCAGAGATATTATTTAATGGGTACAAAGTATGATGAAAAAGTTTGGAAATGGATAGTGGTGATAATTGCACAGCATGGTGGATTTATTTAATGCCACTGAAATACACACTTAAAATAGTTCAAATGGCAAATTTTAAATTATGTGTATTTTATCTCAAATGTAAAGAGATTACTGAGATTTTAAGATGCCATATCATGAAAAACTTGCCTATATTGTATTCATTTAAGAGTACTTCCTTTTTCCGTAGTGTCCGCTGGTTATATATATGTTGCCTCCCCACCCTCAGCAAAACATACACACAGAGCAGCAAAGGAAAGCTGAAGAATGGTATTTATAGAGGAGAGGTAAACAGGCAGGGAAAGCTGGGGAGTCAAATGGATCTAGAACAGGGTTGACCTTTGTTCTAAAAGCCTAAAATATTTGCTCTTTAGCCCTTTGCAGGAAAAGTTTGCCAACAGCTGCTCTGAAACAGTGCTGTAGACTGAACTGTGCCCCCAAATTCATTTGTAGAAACCGCGAGCCCCCATGGGTGGTACTTGGAGGTGTGGCCTTTGTTAAGTGGTCAGGTTTAGATGAAGTCATGAGAGGGTGGGATCTTCTCTATGAAGCTGGTGCCCTAGTAACACTAATATCCTTGCACAAGATACCTTTTACATGTTTGGAGAGAGCATTTGTTCTTTCTCCCTGCCACATGACAACAGTAATTCAGCAGCTGCCTGCAAGTCAGGAAGAGGGTCCCCACAAGGAAGCAAACGTGCTGGCACCCTGACCTTGGACTTCTGACACTGCGAGAAAATGCATTTCTGCCTTTTGAGCTACCCAGTCCGTGGTATTTTATTATGGCAACCAGAGGAGAATAAGACAAACATACTCTTCACAGTTCTGCCGAGAACAGACTCTAGTCCTCATCTCCTAGACTTTACCAGAATCTCTTCTCTTCATAAATGAAAGAGGTATCAAGAAGAGGAAAGAACGCTTACCAGAAAGCATGATCAGGGGATTTCTTTGAAACAACCAGAGTGGTAAGCCGTAGGTCCCCAAATGCTAAGAAGAATAGGGTTTCTACAATAGCAGTTTTCTTAGATGGCACCATCTGTTTTTCTTTGAATGTAATAAAAATGACAGCTTTTCATGTACTGATACTCCCTGAGCCTTTTAAAGTCAAACATATGATGTTGTTTGTGTGTAAAGGTTTTTCTCTTGCGCTCATTTGTTTCCCCAGCTTGAATTTCTGTGTAAACTCCCTTGGCTAAATTACACAAGCCGCCCACACCCCGCACCGCCTTCCTCGCTGTAGAGCGGGGGGCGAAAACCTGCACTATGGAAGGTCCAACACGCAGCTCACCTCACCAGGCAAAGGAAGATTTCCTGGCCGGCCCCCAGTTTGTGCCTTGATTGTGAACATGCAGCTTTGAAACATGACTTTACAACATTTTTTGGTCAACCTAGCCCAAATCTGCCCTGTTGTCTCCTTTTCCTTTGTAAACCTTGATAAATTCCCTTTATCACCCGTCTCCCCTTTTGCCCTAAATGTTCCTTTCTCCCTTAAAAGGGAATAATTTGTATGTATTCAAAGTAAACACCTTATTCTTCTTTTTAAAACAACTTTATGGAGGTATAATTTATGTACCATAAAACTCACCCATTTTATGATTTTCAGTAAATTTAACAAATTTACTGAATGGTGCAGCCATCACCATAATCTAGTTTTAGAACTTTTCTGTCAGCACAGTGTGATCCGTCACACCCTTTAAAAGCTCATTCCCCTTCCCACCCCCAGTTCCTGGTATCCACTAATCTACTTTCTGTCTCTAGATGTTCCTTTTCTGGATATTTCATATGACAAAAATCATACAGTGGGTAATGTTTACATTTGGCTTCTTTCACTCAGCATCATGTTTTCGAGGTTCATCTGTGTTGTGGCATGTTCAATATCTCTTTCCTTTGTCTTACTGAATAGCCTTCCATCGTGTAGGTATAGATCACATTTGGTTTATCCATTCACCGGTAGCTGGACACCTGAGTTTTGACTTTTCAGCCCTTAGGGATAATGCTGTAGTGAATATTTGCTTGCAAATCTTTGTTTGAATGTACAGAGCCTTGTAGTCTTGAAAATTAATGAAATTGTGCTTCTAGTTCTCAGTTAAAAAGCAGCTGAAGTGAACTTTTTATCATCATAGACCTTTGTACCGCCAAAGCTAAACTGGCTTTAAAAAAAAAAAAAACTTATGTGAGGCTATCAGTTAATTCTTTTTCTCTGAGTTACTGACCCTTCCCAGAAGAAAGGCTCCCCACTTGTTAGAAAAATGTTCCTAACTCCTGGTTTCCAAAAAAGAAAGAAAGAAAATACAAGGTATCATATGGGTTAAGGAGCACTGATTGCACACGTTCTTCATGTCCAGACCGGTGTGGAGGGCTGAGGACGCCAGTGGGCATGAGACCCTGAAGGCTTGCTGTCCTGGTCGCTGCAGGGGCGGGGGTGGTGAGGCAGTCAAGAGCCAGGGAACTCTTCCCATTCTACACACTCAGCAATCCGTAAAGAAAGAGCAGGCCCTTTTAAGTCATTCTCTCCTCTCCTGACTTCTTTGAGATAGGAAAATTATTTTAAAGAAGTACTATTAAAGTTTCTACCAACTGAAAAAAAAAAAAAAAAAAAAGACTGAGCTCATGCAAGCAAGTTAGTATTAGCCAGAGTTTGATGCCTTTTCCACGTACAGGTTATAACTACACACCTTTCCAAAGAACAGCAGCTGGAAGCCCTCATCAGCTACCATCCAATCCAGGTCAGCCTTCTAGCCTTTGTTCCTGCAAAGTCTCAACTCAGATATGACCAGGGCCTTGGAGCTTCACGAGGGGACCTGGTTTATTAGTCAACTCATTTGTTACATAGTTTTTCTTATTTTGAACCAAGTATTTTACTCCTTAATTTTTCCCTAATCTCATGTCCATGTGCCTCTGGTACCTTGTACCCTTTTCCATAGTTTAAAGCAGTTAACCCATTTTCCTTTTCCAAGATAGCTTCTTCTAGTTCAAGGGTTCTTGTAACTGACTCTGATCCCTACGTGGGGTCTAGTCCATTCAGAACAATCGGGATGAGACTGTTAGTGCAGCCAAGTACTGATTGGTTGGTTGGTTGGTTTGAATAGCCACCTGTATCCTGTTGGCTCTTATGTGAAACTTGTGGTTCACCAAAACCTCCAAATATCTTGGATTTGTAAGCTAGATCTCCATTCAGTACTAAAGCTGTTTTATTATAACTGAATCATATTACTTTACATTTAGCCTTGTTAAATTTTATCTTGCTGGGTTTTTTTAAAACCTCTTGTTGTAGTTCAATATACGTAACAAAATTTACCATTTTAACCTTTTTTTTTGCTTTTTTCTAGGGCCGCACCCCTGGCATATGGAGGTTCCCAGGCTAGGGTTCCAATCGGAGCTGTAGCCACCGGCCCACACCACAGCCACAGCAACGCAGGATCTGAGCCACATCTGCAACCTACACCACAGCTCACGGCAATGCTGGATCCTTAACCCACTGAGTGAGGCCAGGGATCGAACCCACAACCTCGTGGTTCCTAGTCGGATTCGTTAACCACTAAGCCACGACGGGAACTCATTTTAACCATTTTTAAGTTCAGTTGCATTTAAATACTTTCCCATTTTTGTGTGACCATCGCTGCCATCTATCTCCAGAACTTCTTTCATCTTTCTAAATGGAACTCCATACCCATTAAATAATTATTCCCTATTTGCTCCTACTCCCAGCCCTTGGCAACCGTCTGTGTCTACTTTCTGTCTCTGAATTTGACATCTTGGGTACCACATGAGTGCAATCACACAGTATTTGTCCTTTTCCGAATGGCTTATTTCACTTACTATAATATGTTCAAGGTTCATCCAGGTTGTAGTATGTGCCAGAATTTCATTCCTTTTAAAGGTCGAATAATACTCCGTTGTATTCACATGCCGCATTTTGTTTATTGATTCAACCGTTAAGGGACTTTTGGGTTCTTTCCACCTTTCTGTCATTATAATGCTGCTATGAAATGTGGATGTACAAAGATCTGCCCAAGTCTCCTTGATCTTACTGGTTTAAACTCATTACATTCTACCCCCATTTTGTGTTATTAGATAATTATCTACAAATTAGGTAAGCTTGATCTCTGACTTTACCCAAGCCCCTTCTTAGTAGCACCTTGTACTTCCTGTTACTCTAAAGGTATCATTTGTACAAAATGGTCATTTCCGCCATCCATAGTCTTCTTAAAATTATGAGTCACGATCTTCACAGCTGGATTCTGGAGCTGTTTTCACATGCATCCTGAGTCTGGGTTTGTTAAAGCTCTTCTGTTAAAGTCTGACTGGGGGGTATGTGGACAGATAACCTCTAGGCTGGATCAGAGTGGGAGGTCAGGGGGCTTGTTTACTTTTTCCCTGTCTATTTGAAGGCCTCTAAGCCTACACAGAAACTAATATCAGGTATCAAAAAGCAGGGAACTGATTAGAATTGAATTGTTTTGCTCCACGAATGTCTTTTGAGCTTCTCTACTTGTGAAGAGCACAAAGTGCTTTTGGGAATCAAAAGATGAATAAAACACACTTCCTGCTTTCAGGATGATTACAATGCAAAAATATTAGAAGAACTTCCTATTATAACCCAAAGATCTTTAAGGAAAGCTTCCAGCCCATAGCTGTAGAAACATATCTCCTTAAGATGAGGAGGATTACAAAATATATCAAAAAGCGAAATGTGCTCTGAAATTATATTTTAGTATAGATGGGTTTTAAGCAAGGATTTGGGGACAGACTGAAAAATGAAACATAAAAGCTTTAGAAGGGTTTAGCCTTTGCTTTACTTTGGCTAATATAAGAGCACCGGGAAAACAAAAAGCACTCTTGCTCTTGACAGTATAAAATTCTTATTATTTTTAGAGAATAGTAACTGTGGATTTATGAAATTCTTTGTCAGAGCAATTTAGTTAATAGGTATGTAAATGACTGCTTATTTCATTGTGTAGGTGGATCACTCCATGTACACTTTCTGAGGAAGAATATAAGTGCTAAATTAACATTGCAAATGCAGAGAAGCAAAAGTCAAGGTTAGAATGCCATACTTTTGTTGTGTTAGATATTAGGAGTAAGACAGAGAAGATCCATCTTGTAACTGAAATTTGTTCGATTTGCTCAATTTCTTATTCATAGCCAACTCTCTAAATGCCCTTTTTAGATTTAAGAAAATATAAGTGAATTGTATGCAAGGTTGTTTCCTATTGGATTTCAGGCACCAAGGATCACCATAAACCTAGCTGAGATAGGAATGGGGAGATGCTGAAAGTTGATACCACAGTAGTAAATTTTTGTAGAGATTTGCAGTCCAAGGCATCTCGTGAGAACATCCTTAAAGTTAAAAAAAAAAAAAAAAACTTAAGGAGCTCTTTTAAAAGTGTATTGTGGGGAGTTCCCGTTGTGGCACCCACGAGCTATGTTCCCATGAGCTGTGGTGTAGGTCACAGACGCAGCTCGGATCCTGCGTTGCTGTGGCTGTGGCATAGGCTGGCAGCTGTAGCTCCAATTCAACCCCTAGCCTGGGAACTTCCGTATGCCATAGGTGTGGCCCTAAAAAGAAAAAGGGGGGGGGGTGTATTTTTTTTTAGCATGGAAACAACTTCAGAGGAGGCTGGGAATTCCAAAGCTCCTCCTGTGATCAGCATGGAAGCCTCTGTAATCCTTGAGCTAGACCAGGCCTCGTCTGGGGCAGAAGTCACCAGTGGGAGAGAATAAATGGGCTGTGCCTTGTAGATGGTCTCCAGCCTTCCTCACATGAATTCATCCCACCAAGGGAATTTAGCTTCACCTTCAGTTATGTTTTAATCATTCTATTGCCCATCTTTGAAATTTCCTTGGATTCCAAGTTGTCATGCAAATCAAAGTAAAATTATTGTTAATGGAACCCAAACTTTCCACCAGTTTGCCCATGTACCTTACCTAACTATTCTTGGCTGCTATTAACTCCAGTTCACATTCTCCACATCAGGTCAGCAAGTGAACATGCAGAAACTCCCTCGTCATGTTTGCTTCTCCCTGTTGGCCACAGCGCATCATTCCCCCCGTCCCTCTTACTCAGTAAGCCCAGTTCCTTCTCGCTTGCCCCTCATCACCTGGCTCCACACAGTTGTTGTCATAGGTGCCTGTGTTCCTTTACGTGGCAGACTCTCTGTGCTGTGCTGTGACCACTGAGGTTAGAGACCAGGGGCTGTGCCGACTTCTTCAACCCAAGGAGGGTTGAGACTTTGCTGCCCACTTTGTGAGTGCTTCTTTGTTAAGGTGTTTTATGGGTTTGCTTTTGCTTTTGTCTTCCTTTTCCTTCAGGTACAGAGTGAAGACAGTGTCCTCCTGTTTGTTGTTGCCTGGACAATCACAGAAATTATCCGTTACTCCTTTTATACATTCAGTCTTTTAAACCATCTGCCTTACCTCATCAAATGGGCCAGGTAAAGAAGTCCACGGAACAAAGACTAACATTTGAAGTGATGTATTGCTGTATTTTTCCTTTATTGCCTAAATACTACTTTTATTTCTAAAAATAAAATTGTGTGAGACAGGGGTAAGGTAGAAATCTGGTCTGTAGATTTCATCAGTGTAAGTGACTCTACCTAACTTTGATTAATAGAAACCCTTTAAAAAAATTTTTTTTGGCTGCACCCGAGGCATGTGCAGGTCCCCAGGCCAGGGCATGAACTTGCACCACAGTAGTGACTCAAGCCACTACAGTGACAATGCTAGATCCTTAATCCTCTGGGCCGCAAGAGAACTCCAGAATTTTTTATCTCAAGCTATCTATGTGGGATCAGTTCTTTTCAGTTGAATTCTTCAATAGAGATTTGATATACCATCCCTTTTTGTCCATTTAACATTGTACTGATGAGGAGTTCCTGTCGTGACTCAGCAGTTAACAAACCCAACTAGGATCTGTGAGGATGCAAGTTCGATCCCCAGCCTCACTCAGTGTGTTAAGGATCCGGCGTTGCTGTGAGTTGTGGTGTAGGTCGCAGACGTGGCTCGGATCCCGCATTGCTGTGGCTGTGGCGTAGGCCAGTAGCTGTAGTTCTGATTCAGCCCCTAGCCTGGGAACCTCCATATGCCGAGGCTGCGGCCCTGAAGAAAATGAATGAATGAATGAATGAATGAATAAATAAAATGGTACTGATGAGCTTCTGGATTATAATGGGTTTTTGGACCAAGTCTAGTTCTTGTCTCAATTTTGCCCACAAGATATCCCTTAAATTAATTTTTAATTAATAACAAGTGTGACATGGTTGTTTAGCCTGTTATCAGTTTGTTTTGCTTTGTTTATTTTTAGTAGTAATATTTGTTATGAATTGGGTGAAAGGCTGGTAGTTCATCTGATTGTCTGAGCTAATCTGTGACATAGTTGTGAGCAGTTTCTGAGTTAGAAAAGACTGCAGGAAGGAGTGACAAAGCCAAAGGATCAGAATTGTCCTGGGGGCCAAAATGCCTCTTTTCATGAAAGGAAAACTATGGTTCCTAGACACTTGGAGTTTAGTGATTAAACAGAGACATAAACCAAATGTTTCACATACATAGCTAGTTCCTACCCAAGCTGGGCAGACTCGTGAAAGCCGTCTGTCCTGGTTACAGGGATAATTTATTGACCAAGCCCAGATTTTACTCTTGGAGAAAGATTCTCTTGTCCATTGTCTTCTGTGGCCCATGGAAGAGACTTCCTTCCCCACCGTCCTTCTTAGCGTGGCGGAAGTTGGCAGTGGAGAGCATGTCCTCCTTTCATCACAGACTTCTCAGCACATCTCCTGTACCTGAAGGTTTAGAGCCCAGTGGTTGTTGTCAGCCACAGACAACCAAAGGCTTTTTAAAATCTGGGCTGATGACTTCCCTCACAATAGCTTCCAGTTAGTTCCGTAGGGTGAGCCTCTCTGAATTCTTTTTGAAACCTGAAGAACTCCGTTTTAAAGGGAAAATAATTGGGAGGAGTCCCCCGTGTGATAATAATTGAAGTTTTTTTTGACTGAAAAATTACAGAATGACCAAAAGCTATCATGAGTTTTTCTGTGATTTTAAACTGGCATATATTTTATTTTTCATGATAGCATGTACAGAAATCTGAAAAACTGAAATCTGAAAAACCATAGCAGTATATACACGTTGTAGGGATTCCTGGACACCGTGTTCCACTTCCCCGGAACCCACCCCTACCCCACGGGACAGTACCCTTCGGTATAAACCATGGTTCAGTGACCCTGCTTTGCCAATATTTGGCATCATCGTAGTTATTTTAGGGAGTTGTTTTGAAGAGTTGTTTATTTAGGCCAGACTTTGAGGCTGACCAAACACTTTTATTTTATTTTATTTCATTTTATTTTATTTTATTTTAAACATTCAGAAACATACCTGCTTTGACCCTTTTCAAAAACTAGCTTGTAAAACCTGAATTTAAGCAATCGGGTAAACAAGAAAATGTATAAACGATAGCTTTCTACAAATCAGTGCTGATGAGAGAGGCAGGGATGCACCTCTGCTAAAGCTGCCCTCAAACCCCAGTAACGGGTGTCTTGTTTTGTTTTAGGTACACACTTTTCATTGTGCTGTACCCAATGGGAGTGTCAGGAGAGCTGCTCACAGTATATGCTGCTTTGCCCTTTGTCAGGCAGGCCGGCCTGTACTCCATCAGCTTACCTAACAAATACAACTTCTCCTTTGACTATTACACATTCCTAATTCTGATGATGATCTCCTACATTCCAAGTAAGTAAACAGTTATGCATGTATTTATTTATGTTTTTAAAGTTGGCTCTACAATAACTAGAGTTAAATGCTCTTTGGTTGTTTTTACACCATAAATCTAATTTATTGGTAACGCTTTGGTTTTTGTTGAATGCCGACTGTCAGAGGGAATTTTCTCTGGTAATAATTGAATAAAGATGAACCCTTCTCAATACAGCTGCCAAAGTGCCGCCCTTCTCGGTGTGTGGGTTTGAAGCAGTGAATGCCAGGGTAGGTTAACTGTCTACTGGAGGAAAGTACTGAGTAGAAAGCAGAGAGAAGCCATTAAAGACCTTACCTTGACTTTTTCTGTCTCCTGAGAACTGCTTGTTATGGTATTTGAAAAACCCTGTAAAGAGGCTTTTACATTTTTATTGTATCAAAATAGACAGTTACTTTACTTTTAAGGAATCAGTAGTTAACTAGAAACAAGTAACAAAATAAAAATAGATCAATTTATTTTCTTCTAGATTTCTTTTTTTCTTGTTTGGAAATAAGCACTTAAAATCATCTGAATAGGACATAGTGTTCTCTTCGGGATGGTTTCCAGTTATTTTAATAGCATAGCTGAAGGTTTAAATATATGGATAATCAAATGTGCCCATCGATATACTTGTTAACAGAAGAAAAAGCCGTGTTTGAGGCTGCTGTGAAGTGAGTCCTCTTTGCTGAGGAAGAGCTGTTTTACTCCTTTTCTCAAATCCTGACGTTCAGTTACAATCCTATGATTGATTTCCACATATCCAGAAGGATCTTATTTTACCCAAGGGCATGTAAAGTTAATGTTTCGCTACTTCCGTAGGCATTGTGACCCAGAATCTTATTTTGGTCTCTTAAGATGCTACATTCTCCCCTAATCCTCAGGTTAAATTCAGACTGGAGGGTTGGATTTTTCTTTAGCCCACAGCGTTAACTAAATGAATCATCTTAACAATCATAGGTGACATGTTTGTGTCCCCCATGGAAAATTGCATTTCATACATTCTGAGGGGGAAAAAAAAAAAGCTGCATCCCCATTTCACGTGAACATTTATCTTGAAGAAGTTCTTGGATTCAGTTCTGCTTCATGATTCATTTTCCACTCTTTATTAATGATAATGGTTCTGGTGCTGGAACCATGGTGGCTTAAAGCTACCTCTCTTCAAGTATGAGAAGTAGTTGATTTTCAAACAAAAGATAAATATGGAAGAGTGTAAAAATTTAAGCAATAAAAATTAACCTAGAGCTTTTCACCTTTCTAATTTTGTTCGCCAGAGTAGCAAATGCTATCCAAACAGGCACCACAGGGTTTATTTATTATAATTCAATAGAAGTCTCTGAATGGATAGGATTTGGATAACGGGGGGAGGCGTGAGGAGAATATCATGAAATCAAACCAGTACCAAGGCGCTGCCACACTGACAGGAATCTGGGGCCCCTCCCTCGGAGCTGCTATGAGATTTTCAGTCTGTCGAAGAAGGAGGGGCTTTATTGCAGAACAGGTGACCTGAGCCACCAGAGTCTGTCTGCACCTCCTCGTCTTTTCTGTGTTCTGGTGACAAACTAGCACCCGGCCTTTCCCTCTGCCTGCCAACCTCTCAGTGCAGAGAAGGGGCCCAGGCAAACACCGGCAGCCCCCCTGACGATACGATCCCTGCAGGAAAACACACGCAGTTCTGTGGGATTTTCCTTCTTGGCCTTAAAAGAGAAAAAGAGAGAAAACACAGGCCTCAGGACCAGCTGTCTCGTGGAGAGTGGGGCAGCGCTCTCTCCTCAGCAGACAGTCACTTCCTCTCCCTCAGTCCTCCCCCCTCTTCTTCCAGCCTCAGCCTCTTTTTGGTAAGAGAACTTGGCTTGGTTAAAGTCTGTATTCTTTCTTTTTTAAGGCAGCTTAGCTCTTGTAGAACAAGGAAAGGGATTAATTTCAAGGACAAGGATTAAAAGGTTCCTTCCAAATCCCAGGCTCAAGATGGCAGCCCAGACTGTATCTCCTGCCGCAAATCGCTTGCATCTGCTGGCACTCACCCTGCTCCTGGCCCGAGCCTGTGGCCCTGGATGTTTTCAGTAGTTTAGGTTGTTAATATCGAGACCAGTTTGTACAGTTCATTCCAGCCAACTGCACATTTCCAACTTTCCAAAACTTTGTATTTATAAGAAGAAAATGCAGAGTTAGGAGAGGCTGCTCTTGACATGCAGTCTTCACTACCAAATTTGGTTTCCTTTCTACAACTGAAGTTTCTTTTCATCTTCTTTAATGGGAAGTCGATGATACACCTATCTCATGTACAGCAGCACCTCTTCGTTATGGTCCTGCTGTTGCGTTGCTGCACTTGTCACCCATATTGTGTGTGGCCCAGGAGCCACAGCCCTGAAAGTGTCCCATTATAGGGGTGCTTTGGAATCCCTGGTGAGCTGCTCCTCTGCTGTAGTTGCAATATGAGCATGAACAGTATCCGTAGGACCCAGTAGGCGTCCAAGCCCCATTTACCTCCACCCCCCATCCTGGCACACATTGGTGAAAGCTGGCCATAAGGGTGGGGTTTAAAAAGGCTGAGAAATGAGAAACATTGATGGAGGTGAGGGCACCAAGAGGCAGGGCACTCTCCACTGTCAGTAACCATAGCCACACCTTGGATTTTTAGAGAAACAGAAGAAACTTGCCCCAGGCAGAGCATTTCCAGTTGTTCTCAGCCTTCCGGTCCCAAGAGAGGTCATCTCTTTACAGGAAGGTGGGCCCGGTGTCACCCACAACCCCCACCCCGACACACCAGGACAGACAGACGCGCATGCGCAGTCACCATCTCCATCCTGCAAGTCCTGAACTGTCAGAGCAGAGGGTAGAATTCTAAATAGCCTGCTATCAGGTTGAGATTTTCAGTGTAGTTAAACACAGTAGCCATGCATCTGGAATTGATTCAACCACTATAGTTGGATTCAGTGGGAACGTGTGGATAGTTGAGATGGAGACAGTGTCACCCGAGTTCTGGTCACCAGGAAGTCACTACTGGAGCAGTCGAGAATCTTCGGCCCAAGTGCCCCAGTCTCCTGGCCTCCCCCATACATTCCTTTCTCTTGGACACTGAGAAGCCTGTGAAAGATGTAAAGAAATGAAAGGGCCATATCCACTCTCAGTTCTGACTCCTGATGCTTGGTAGCCACAGGCCCTTGCCTAGAGCATGAAGGTAAACTCGGCTGTCTGGCCTGCCACTTGGACGTAACGAGTGGCTTCTGGATTGCTGCCCTCCCTCAGACCCCCAGGGCTGTAGCCGCCCTGTGTGGGTGGCGTGATCATGTACGCAACCCGTGGAAGAGTGCTTAGTGTATTTTGTCACGGTTTCCCTTCACTAAAGTATACCTTTAGAAATGTGACTGGCCCCACATTTTTAAATGATTGCAATTAGCATTCCTTAGGGCTTAATTATATCTTTAACTTCCAGTTTTTAGATTATAGAGCTTGTCACATTTTCTGGCTTTCATACCAAAATAGTTCTCTCACTGTTGAATTTTATGCACAAGCCGAGTCTTTTTTGTGAATAACTTCCTGCCTGCAAATAGCGAGTGGAGTGGATGGCAGCCCTGTTCAGCACTGGGGCCTCCTCTGCAGCTTATCCGATCTGTGTGCACACACCCACTGATGTCTTGGAATACTTTGGGAGGATCATTTGACATTTGGCCAACTTGGAACCCGTTTCAGAAGGAAGAAACTGTCAGAGCAGAGTTGGCAGTAGTAGAAATTACCTCCCCCCCAAACACAGGTTACTGTCCAAAAAAAATAAAGATTGGCGCTGTTGGGAAGGGAAGGAAGCATAGTGTACCCCCCAGACCTCCTCATTAGAGTTTTTACATGGTTTTTGAACCCCTAGTTTACGGTAACCTTGTGAAGGTCTGGTAGCTGAGTGGCGTCTCCCAGCAGGGACACGCTGGACTTTTGGGATGGGACAACTCTTAGTCATGGGGGACTGTCGCACATTGCCGGTGGCCTCCTTCGCCCCATGTCCTGAATGCCAGTGATCCCCCCACTCTAGTACTGCCCCAGCCCCCATTTCCAGATACTCCCCAGGGAGGCAGTACTACCCTGTTCATTTGAGAACCAGTCCTTTGTAAAGTAAT
Organism: Catagonus wagneri; assembly: GCA_004024745.2. Classification (NCBI taxonomy): domain Eukaryota; kingdom Metazoa; phylum Chordata; class Mammalia; order Artiodactyla; family Tayassuidae; genus Catagonus; species Catagonus wagneri. The sequence continues at coordinate 54,897,580 of PVHT021183693.1, forward strand.
CTATGAAATGATCAAAAACAGACTCTCCAGTGCCTAAGGGCTGGCTTTTCATATGGACTTTTTCTCCATCCAGACCTGGCTTAGTTCAGGTTCCCTCCTCAGTCTTCCTAACCAAAGAACAGCCTTTCTTGGGAGGTACTTTTGGAAGATCCTCCTGGGTGACAGAACAGTGACAGAGAGGGCGAGCCTGGTCCCAGTCTGGCAGTGATCTGCTGTGAGACCCCAGGCAAGAGCCTACCCTCTCTGAGGCTTGAGTTCCTCCTCTGTGAGCAGGAATAATAATAATAACTCCAGCACTAGAATCCTTCACCTGGTTGTTGGGAAATCGGAGAATAAATGCGAAGATAACATGAGGTGTGAAGAGTGTTATTTGGCGGCTCTGTGGCATCTCGATTGGTAATCGTAGTGACAATAGTGAGAGTGTCTGTCATCCCAGTCCACCTTCCCCTCGGCTAAAGCAGGAAAGTAAGTCTCTGTGTTTTTTTCTCTCCTCACACCCACCTTGTCACCTTCCTTGGTGGCTGGATGAGAAAGTAGTCAGAGACAGAGAGAGGACCGCAAGTCCATGTGCTTTGCATAGAACATGCGATTTTGTTTTTTTGCTTTCCTTTCTTTTTTTAAAATTGAGGTATAGCTGATTTACAATGTTGTGTTAATTTATGCTGTACAACAGAGTGATTCAGTTATACATATATATAAAATCTTTTTTAATACTCTTTTCCATTATGGTTTATCACAGGACACTGAATATAGTTCTCTGTGCTATATAGTAGGACCTTGTTGTTTATCCCCTCCATGTACAAAAGCTTACCTCTGCTAACCCCAACCCCCAGCTCCATCCCTCCCCCAACCCCCTCCCCCTTGGCAGCCACAAGTCTCTTCTCCTTTTCCGTGAGTCTATATTTTGTAGACAGATTCATTTGTGTCATGTTTTAGATTCTACCTATGAGTAATATCAGACGGTGCTTGTCTTTTCCTGTCCGACTTATTTCACTTAGTATGATACTCTCTAGTTTTATCCATGTTGCTGCAAATGGCATTGTTTCATTTTTTATGGCTGAATAGTAGTCCATTGTGTATATGTACCACATCTTCTTTATCCATTTGATGGTTAATTATTAGTAGTTTCTTTTTTGACTCTCATCGTGGGCTGGATGATAAGGTATAGTCACGTTGGTCATTAGCACAGTTGATCAAAATAGTTTCAGTGGCAATAAAATGTTTGCTCTAAGTTGAGAACTTCACTGGTGAGACAATAAAGGGGAAATTTTTCTTTTCATAAGCTTAACTAAGAAAGAAAAGATGGAGCTGAGGCAGTTGGGTGAGGAATCAGTGGAAGGATTTTTTGTTTGGTTGTTTGTTGTTAGTGTTTTCAAGTTAGGAGAAACCTAAGCATCATTTGTAGAACAAGCAATTTTAAATCATCTCCTGAACCAGTTCTTTCTTTTCTTTCCAGTTTTCCCCCAGTTATACTTCCACATGATACACCAGAGAAGAAAGGTCCTTTCTCACACCGAAGAACACAAGAAATTTGAGTAGTTCCTGCTTCCTGCACCACCACCCCCAGCAACAAACTTTCCAATGATAAAAAAAAAAAAAATGCTGCAGAGTTTTTCAGTTCCCAATACGTTTCATAAAAAATGAGTAAGAACTATTTTTAAAATACTAAAAAAATAAAACAGAAACCAAAATCCAATGTCACATGGGCCTGAGATTTTATAAAAAAACAGAAACCAAAAGCTGTTACATAAAACATCCTGGCCGGTCCGTTTCAGCATGCTCTTTCAACCAGAAGTTCCCAATATTTATGATGGCGCTGGAAAGGCATTTGGCATTTTATATCCTCCTGTTTCCTTCATGTGTCTGATAAGTAAAGATCTGTAACACTAAATACTTGAGCGTTACAGTCCGAGTAATGAAGCTGTACCCACTGAATGCCCGGCTTGCAGCAGTTACGTTGCAGTCCGCAGTGTGTTTCGCATTCCCTCTCCAAGTGCTTGACTGCATGCTGGAAGCCATTTGTTTTCTGGAATGCCCCGAAGTTATGGCTGGGCCCTTCCCCCTCCCGTCTAGTGAATGAATTATACAGTGTATATGTCTGTGAAACTTTGGGGTAGTGCCTGTGATCTGAAAACAACTAGAACCCTTTTGTTTGTTTTCAGCTGAGTCATTACTGCCTGCCACTAGGAACTGTGCTTGAATTTACTAAGTATGTGTATGTTGTAGAGAAGCTACCTTATCTGGGGCTCAGCCTCAATCATATTTTTAACAAAATGACAGTCCTCAGAAAGGGAAAGCTCAGTCACCAGTTAATGACAAGATCTCTCTCAGTACCATTCCCAGAACACCACCAAGTAAGGTGTTTGCCAAGAGCTGTTCTCACTTAGGGACCTGAAGCCAATCTCATTGCACAGGATTAGAGAAGCTGTTGTTGAAAGCACATGGAAGGCATTACTCGAGAAGTGGAGCCTGCAAGAACATTCGAGAATAGGTTTATACACCCTTATGATTTTATTTTTGCGTTTTCATTCAACTCTTCTGTTTGACTGCGTTTCCTAATTATGGTTCTATGTAATCTCCACCAAGTTGTAAGTCCAGAGGCAGTGAGATGTTCCAGTCGGGCAGTCATGAGCTAAAAGTAGTATTGTCCCCACGTTTTGGAGCAGCCAAGAAACACTTTGGTCATACGGACATTGTCTAATTAACATCATGTCTTCATAATGTTAATTGCTAAATGTGCATTTAAGACTCTTGAGGAAAGGGTGGGATGAAAATATAAAGCCCAAGTTTAGACCTGCTTTAGATTTTAAATACAGAATGTTCTTTGTAGAACCATCATCCTTTTTTTTTGTTTTGTTTTGTTTTCTTGGTTTTTTTGCATCCCTTTTTTTTTTTTAAATTGGTTGATCTTTAAAAAGTCTAGCTCACTACCTTACTGACTGGTTATCAATTAAGATATAATTGCTAATATTAGAAGAGTATCATAATGGAAAATAATTTTTTAAATGTTTATTTTCATAGAAGCTTGAAAATTAAGATAAAAAATGAGAAGAAAATGCATAGCCTAAAATTTAATGCAGATAGATAACGTAATTATTTTTGAATTGAACATTAAAATTCTGCTTCTTAAAGTCAGCACTCTTAACTTGGGCATGTTGAGATTAGAAGCTGTTCTTGTACTTGATAAACAAAATATGTGGGAAAGATTATTTTTCATGCTTTTTCTCTTTTTATTTTTCCAAAATGTATTTCTACTATAAAATAGACTCAATATGGGTTATGGTAGCCTTATTACTTAATTTGGGTAAGATCTTTTTTCATTTGTTTTGGGAATAGTTATAGAAAATAGGATGAGAAATACAGGTTTTCCAGGATTGCTGGATTGGGGGTTTTCTTCAGCCCTCTCTATTATAATTTGTCCCTGTTTATGAAAAACAGTGTCACAAATAGTGGGACTGCATCAACTTGAACTTTGGCAACAAGAACGCAGCAATCAACTCCCCTCTTAAAAAGGGTCTCAACCCCGGTGTGTATTTTTGTCCATCAACATTTAAAATGCTCATTGCAGATAAGTAGGGCATGCCGCCGTGTCCTCTAAGTCATCTCTCTCGGCAACTGGTTTCTTTGTCTCTAATGTGGATTCATTTCTCTCTGGAAGAGGTGGCGTTCTTTTATGAATTGAGAACATCCAGCCCCACCAGATGCCACAGCTTCTTACGAAGTATGAATGAAGAAGGTGGTGTTCTGGTGGGTATTTTGTCAGATTTACTGTTTTCATTTCAGGGCACAGTCAAAGGTATCATCCGCCCACCTCCCTCCCCCAGCTGATGGTGTGTTTCAGATCCCCCTCCGGGGATCGATCGCCTTCTGACAGAGAATTCTTTGAGGTACACGGTAGTGCTTTGCTGACACAAGCTACTAATTCGCATCTTGCTGTGTTCTCTTTGCTGAGGTTGGGGTCATTCATTTAACACATACTGACGATTATCAAAGGCACTGTGGAGAGTTAGTCATGGAATAAAGCACATCCTCCCTGACGAAAATGCTCCTCTGGAGCAAACTTCCGGCAGGAAGGGTTTAGAAGATGTAGCTTTGAGGCATGTGAAGGGATTGTGCCCTCACTTCCACTCGTGTTTTTGGTTATTCATTTATAATGAAAGGTTGGCAGTGATGTGGTACCACCTGCAAATTATTTTCAGTTCTGAGTTTCAGATAAAACGTGATAAGATGAAAATCAGTACATACTGCTCCTTTGAAATTTGGGTAAAAAAATTATACAACCGTATATATAGTCATTTTTATATTTTTTCTATGTTGTGAAAACCAAAATTGTAATTTTATAAGTCTTTGATTCACTAAAATTATATAATTTAAATGTATTTTTTGTATATTTAGAAATAAGGAGTTCAAAGACTATGCTTAACTTTCTATGCATGCATTTGGAAGCGGTTTTTACCTGATAATGTTAACGTAGTACTAAGTTGTATTCATAAAATACTGATCTGTGTTGCATTTGAAAATAAACTGGTATGTGCTCTGCCTGGATTTGAAGTACTGACTAGCGGGTCTATTGGTTTTTCACATGAATTGTCCTAGAAGTGGCGGTGTAGGATTATGGAAGCGTTTCAGTTCTGTTACGGATCCCAGCTCTTTCTTTACAGCTATAAAACCTAGTTCTGCTACTCATAATGGTTCTGTACTTACAGGAAAAATAGACAGATCGTATTAAGAGGTTTCCAAAAAGTCATTCTTCCTGCCAGTCAGTCTTCAGTGTCCCAAGCCGGTCTCCAGCATGGCCGCAGGACAAGACAGATTCCTCATGTAAGTGATCAGGAAAATTAAAAAATGAGTAAGGGATCGAGGGCCCTTGTCTTACAGTGTCTTAATCTAACTTTTCTAATCTGAGTTGAGAGGGGAGATACTCTTGCCCAGCAATGTTCATCATGTAGTAAAACAAGTACTTGGTCACGTGGTCAAGTAACCTCCTCCCGAAAACGCTTCCAAATACAAAGACACCGATGTTCGCAGTAAGAAGTCGCGAGAAAGACACTGAGAGGGTACTCGGCCCGGCCGCTTTGGACTTACTTGTTCTCCACCCGAAATTCCTTCACCTCAAAGAAAGTGCGAGTGTGTCCCTGTGCCGGTCACTCTCCAGTTACTTCCGTGGGTGACCTCTCTCGAGGCACGTCCAGCGGTAGTATGCCCCTGCCTGGGTCTGCCAGGTCTTTCTCACAGTTGGCTGTCACCTTTGTCCAGGACTGTGGTCTTTGTTCCAAACAGGGACCTTTTTTTTTTTTTTCCTCAATGCTGTCCGGTCACAGTTTAGACATTACCAGCACAATGGTTAGAATCACTTTTATCCTCATCTAGAGTCTTTTATTTATGAAAAGAAACAAAACTATTTCAACTGAAACTAAGGAACAGATGGTAAAGTTAATAGTACAGGCTACCCAAAAAATACCACCTTTACAATCATAGGGTGGTAATGGGAAACCAGCCAGGGCTTTGTAATTTGTCATTGTCGTATTTTGTGGCAATTATATGTACTATGTTAACACAAGCCCAGCCTGAGGAATTACCATTGGTATAATTAAGAGACCTGCTGTTACACACACAGCATTCCAAAAACACTGCTGGTGTTGTTCTGTTTCCTTTAACAAGAATGAAGACTAGCTTTCCAATTCCTCAGATATATTTTTTTTAATCCCAGCCTTACAAATAGACTGGTTCAGGAGTTCCCATTGTGACTCAGTGGTTAACGAATCTGACTAGGAACCATGGGGTTGCGGGTTCGATCCCTGGCCTCACTCAGTGGGTTGGGGATCTGGTGTTGCTGTGAGCTGTGGTGTAGGGCGCAGACATGGCTGGGATCTGGTGTTGCTGTGGCTCTGGCGTAGGGTGTCATTGAACCCCTAGCCTGAGAACCTCCATATGCTATGGATGCGGCCCTAGAAAAAGACAAACAAAAAAACAGACTGGTTCATTTTCATACAGTTTAGTGGTGCAAAACCATTCTAAACAACGATTACCAAAAATAGCCGTACCTTTTAACATCCTCTGCCTGCAAGTGGGAACTGGAATAAAAGAGAGAGCTGTGTGGTTTTTTGACCAATACTTTTATTTTAAACATGTGACTGATTTTTTTTTTCAAATTTAGAGAAATATACCTAGTGATATAAAGGTAGGTCTCATTACCAGAAATAATCTTTTTTTCCAACAAAAATGCAATTCACCCTAAAAGTCCTTTTTCTTTGGTCATTTTAGGTCCGCACCTACAGCATAAGGAAGTTCCTGGGCTAGGGGTCGAATCGGAGCTGCAGCTGCCAGCCACAGCCACAGTAACGCCAGATCCTTAATCCACTGAGAGAGCCCAGGGATCAGATCCTCATCCTCATGGATACAAGTCGTGTCCTTAACCCGATGAGTCACGGTGGGAACTCCTACCCTAAAAGTCTTTGGGTGTTTTGTTTTTTCCTGTCAATTACTCTACAAGTCTTTGAATGAGCAAAAATAAAATGTGTGAGTGGCTGTGTATGTTTGGGAACTGTGTTTCCTGTTCACTAATTCCAGAACGTGGACTTAATACCACGGCAGCCCTTCCGCATCTGTCTTTGACCATTGCGGATGCAATCCAGATGCTGCACTTCAGCTTAAAGCCCAGAGTCCGTTTTTTGCTTCCATGTTGTCATAGTCGGGCTGTTCCACCAGGGGGCAGCACTTAACAGGCCATCAGGGCCTTAGGAGTTCAAGGCCTTTTGAAACACAGCTTTGGCCCAAGGTCGCAGAAGGGACCGAAAGGCGCACTAGTGAAAATTAGTCACAGATTTCTATTGTCCCTATAAAGCAAAGGCAGTCAGTCCAATCTTAAAGCATGTTCTAGAGGGTACAGGAAATAACACTTTAGAGCAAATAACTCACAGCTTGGGGGAGTTCCCATCGTGGTTCAGTGGTTAACGAACCCGACTGCTAACCATGAGGTTGTGGGTTCGATCCCTGGCCTCGCTCAGTGGGTTAAGGATCCAGCGTTGCTGTGAGCTGTGGTGTGGGTCACAGATGTGGCTTGGATACCGCGTTGCTGTGGCGGTGGTGTAGGCTGGCAGCTACAACTCATATTTGACCCCTAGCCTGGGAACCTCCACATGCCCTAAAAAGCATAGGGTGCGGCCCTAAAAAAGGACAAAACATTCAGCTTGGATGTGTGCGTCTATTCCCTTCCCAGGTGGGACCCTGCAGGCAGCTTGGTTTCGCAATGTGGAAGGATTTTGGAGCTGTTCGTAAAGCAGGTGTTAGTGCTCCTGTTTAGTGGAGAGTCTGCTTGTTAATCTTTGAAACGTTCAGGGAGGTCAGTTCCCACTCTTCTCTTGTCTCTGGATATTTTTGGAGAGTGGCCTGGGCCATGAGAAAATGTCAGGCCACCTTATAAGGCCGCGTCTGGCCCTGAGAATGCTTGTCTGCAGCATGTCCAGTACACTCTGTGGGTGTGAGTTAACTTGACTCTTGGACTGTGAGTTTTCTCACAGATTTAAAATACTTCTATTCATGCCTTGGATTATTCTCACTCTCTAACAGGCTTAAAGTCTTCCTCAAGAGAGAGCTGCTTAAATGACACCAATTTTGGACATGCCACATAGATAACCGAGGGCATATGTAATCCCTCCACAAACACACTAGGTGATCGTGGGGGGGGGGGCGATAGTACTACTTGCCTGCAGGTGGTTTGTTTATTGAGCGAGCATGTGTCAAAGTGAAATCCGCATCTTCAGAGGAGCCTGGGAGCCTGGGTGTGTTAGGGAGGAAGGTTCAGAGCTTTAAAAGGTTGAAACAAAAAGTCTTCTTTCCTGCTGAACTTTTCAGATCTTTTTGCATGTGAATGCAGTTTGTGAATCCCCCAAAGGGGGGCTGCTAATGCAGGGCTTTCCAAAGCTATTTTCAACCTTTATCCTTGAAACATTCTTCAGGGCTAAAGCCCCTTGAACACCGTGAAAATGACTAAACTGGTGGTGGCAGCTTTCCCCATCAGAGAATATTCACCCCTCCTGAGGGGGAAAAGAAGAAAGACGGAAAGGAAATGGGTGGGGGCTTAGCCTTGGATCTGGGAATATTTTCCTCATTTTTTGTTTCTAATAAACCACCCTCATCAAATAGGTTAATGAATTATGTTTTAGATGAGGAACGCAGGTGTCATCAGCCCTCGATGGAGTCTACCATTCACTACTCTCTGGTGCATCTAAAGGGAGTCTGCCTCTGGAGGTGAACTTGTCTGCCCGAAAAGACCCGGCTAGGACCAGCAGCCCCTGATGCTACCTCACAGGCTTAAAACCCCAGTCTGGATTAGTCCAAATGCCACTCCCCCTGTGCCCACACCCCAGTTTCTGAGCACGGACTTAGGTGCTGGCTGTCAGAGCCCCTCAGGCTCAAGTACCTGAGGCTCCCGGTGTCAGGAAACCCTGTCCCACACTTGACCTCATCCCTGGCTATCCCTGGGTGATGGCTGCTTTGTGCTGCTGTGCCCTGTTCTCTGACAAGGCCAAGTTCCCTTCCCACATCAGCTCACCACAGAGATGCTTAGGAGCCAGAGAAGACATCACTTGCCCTGTGCAGAGGAGACTGAGGTCTCAAGAGGGTACAAGACTCGGGGGGCTGCACAGTGAGACAGCTGGGACCAGCGCTGAGCCCCCTGCCAGGGCAGCTCCAGGGCTGTGCCCTGCCCTCTGCCGCCCACACCCATCCCTGGCTTTGCTGAAGCTCTCAGCTCTCTCCCTGTTCCCCCACACCTCCTGCCCAAGATCCCTCAGTCTTCCCATCAGACCCTCCTGCCAGACTCCACATTGTCTCTGTTGTCACAACCTCTGCACGCCCCCTGCACCCTCTCGGCAAAACCCTAAGCTGGGATCAATCCATCTGCTGCTCTTCCTGTGCCTCCCCCTTGGGGCTTCCCGCCTGGCACACAGCGCATGATTCCCTTTAAACTCCATCCTCTTTAAACTTCATTTTTTGTTTTTTCTTTTGCTTTTCAGGGCCGCACCCGTGGCATATGGAGGTTCCCAGGCTAGGAGTCGAATCGGAGCTGTAGCCACCGGCCTACGCCGCAGCCACAACAACGCAGGATCCGAGCCGCGTCTGCGACCTACACCACAGCTCACGGCAACGCCGGATCCTTAACCCACTGAGAAAGGCCAGGGATCGAACCCGCAACCTCATGGTTCCTAGTCAGAGTCGTTAACTGCTGCGCCACAACGGGAACTCCCTCTTTAAACTTCTGACTCACTCCAGTCCAGGATGACACCTCCAATTTCAGAGAAGTCCAGCATCAGGTAGCCACTCCTTCATTTTCCTGTCACCAGATCTATACACTCGCTTGCACTAATCACAGCCTTTTCTTTCCTTCCTGTCAGAATGGAAGGGGTGACCCTCTGTTTAACATTAGTCCCGTCTGTGTTTCCATCCCCTACCTAGGAGGGACCTCACTCCCAGCCATCCCTTCCTCTCCCCGCCTCCTCTCTGCCATCCCATCCCATTGAGCGCCTCCCCGTCTTGGCTTTGACCCCAGCACTCCACCCTCTCTCCTCCTGTTCCCTGGGAGAGGCACTGCCAGCGCTCCGCTGCTTCTCACCTCCCACTCTCCCTGTCTCACCCAACCTGGCTCTTCCTATCATGCCACCGACGTTACGTGGCTCCGTTCCAGGTCACTAGTGACCTCCTTGTTTTGAAATCCAGTGCGTGCTTTGTGGTCCTTGTCTTACGGTTAAAATTGGGGTACTCCCTGCTGAGTGTTAGAAATAATGGTATGGTTTTGGAGTTGCCTAGGAGGGGGCCCAGCAATACCCAGTCTTGGCCCAGAACTCTCATTTTTTGCTCCCTACCTCCCTCAGGAAGACGTATGTACAAGAAACGATGGAGAACCAGCCAACAACATGTGAAATGGTTAAGTGTGGCTTGAGCCCCAGGGGAGTGTTCTGGTAAGCTCATCCTAGAACTCTCGTGCTTCCTAAACTGGTGAGAAACTAAAGAAAATGGAGCTCCCGTTGTGGCTCAGTGGTTAACGAATCCGACTAGGAACCATGAGGTTGCGGGTTCGATCCCTGGCCTTGCTCAGTGGGTTAAGGATCCAGCGTTGCCGTGAGCTGTGGTGTCAGTCACAGACATGGCTCGGACCCTGCATTGCTGTGGCTGTGGCGTAGGCTGGCAGCTACAGCTCCGATTCGACCCCTAGCCTGGGAACCTCCATATGCCATGGGTGCAGCCCTAAAAAAGCAAAAAAAAAAAAAAAAAGCAGGAGACCCATTAAATTAGAATTTCAGATAACAGTGCAGTATGTCTCATGAAATATTTTAATATGTGAAGCCACGGTGGCGGTGCCCGTGTTTCCCCTCCCAGGTCTCACTCTCACCTCTTCTCACCTATTTCCCCACCAAGACCGCAAACTCCAGCGGGATGGGGACCCCTCCAGGCTTGTGTATCACCGTATTCTCGATGCCTGGCTTTCCACTAGGGTTTGGGGGATTGGCAGGAAACTTAAAAACAAATGATGAAATGGGGTCCGTTTCAGATGCCGATCAACTCTTTAAAGAAACTTAGAAAGACAGTGTGTCAGGAAGGGGCTGGGCGGCGGGGGGCTCGGGGGGACGAGAGGTTCCTTTAGGGTGACTGCCATGGAGCACCCTACCCAGATAGCCTCTCAAAGGGCACAGCAGCTGGCTCCTTAGAGACTTTTAGTCCTCCTGGTGCCCTTGATGCCTTTGGACCCCTTTGGACCTGGCTGCCGGAGAAGCCCAGTGGATGCAGTGAGGGGTTGAGGTCCAAGGGGGGCTCCACCTGCCAGGTTCCTGCTGCAGCACCCTGCTTGGCACGTCCCATCTGAGTTCGGGGTCTGAGCTTAAAACTGCCTCCCCCACCCCTCAATCCCCCCAATTCAGCCTTTTCCTCAAGCGCTTCTTTTTTTTTCTTTTCCTTTTTTTTAAGGCCACCTCTGTGGCATATGGAAGCTCCCAGGCTAGGGGTCAAATTGGAGCTGCAGCTGCCAGCCTCCGTCACAGCCACAGCAATGCCAGATCCAAGCTATATCTGCGGCCTACATGGCAGCTCACAGCAACACTGGATCCTTAACCCACTGAGTGAGGCCAAGGATCGAACCCACGTCCTCGTGGATACTAGTCAGGTTCTTAACCCACTGACACAATGGGAACTCCTCCTCACTTCTCCTTAGCAAAGCTGCTGACGGCTGAGAGTCTGGTTACAGGCATTCTCACAGGCCTGATGGTTACTTATCTGAGCAGCACGGGACCAGAGCCCCTCTTCAGAGCTGAGCTGGGCCAGGCCCACAGCACCTGTGGTGCAGAGATGTGTACCCACATGCCATGGGCATCTCTGTCAAGTCTAAAGCATGCATTTCTGACAGTCTCTGCCTCTTCTCCCCAGCATCAGGACAGCTAATCAAGCCCCAGCTCTCCCTGAAAGCTCCAGGCACTGATCGTAGCCTGCCAGCAACCTGGGGCGGCTTCAGTTCATATTCAAAGTAAGGAGAAGGTGAGCAGCCCCTTCTGACGCATGGAGAACTGTCACTAAACACCACCCACCTGGTACCTTCCTAAAGCTCCAGCTGGCAGCGTACATGAGGGAACCATGACGTATCAGCACTGGAAGGGGCCTCGGTCTAGCACGATCCCCTCCAGCCTTCCCTTGTCCGAAGTTCGAAACTGATGCCAGGGAGCCAAAGGGACACAGGTGGTCGGTGGCAGAGCTGAACCACTCTTCATCCCCGTGTCCCCAGCCTGCAGCGCGTCCCTCAGGCCACCTCCAGGTGCGCAGGGAAGGGATTTCATGCTCCTCCAGGGACCTGAGCTTCCTACCGAGGGAGGCAGAGCCTCAGCTGCCCGCGCTGTGATTTCAGGAGTAGACATAGAAGGAGACTGGGGAATTGGAGGAGACTGACCCTCCCAGGCCCTGGAGAGGATGTCACAGGCATGGCCAATACCTGGAAGCTAGGAGGACACAACAAGGGTGGGGGGGTGGTCTGTGCCAGGCAGCCCAGTGAACCCTGAGGGTCACAGGAGGAGGCAAGCCCTGCCGTGCCCTTTCAGTGACCCCCTCCGGCCACAGAAGCCCGATGATTGTACAGCTTAACCCAGGCCTATGACGGTTTCCCAGAGTTACTGCATGGAAGTCTGGGGGCTCCTTCTGGAAGTCCCAGCCCGGCCTCAGCCCCTCTGCCCCTGTCAGGGGTGCACAGTCTGGGATGCAGCCTGCAAACGTGGGATCCGAAAGTTCGCCCAGGCTCCTGTCAGGAATCTCGATTCGGAGCCAGGCAAGTCGGCTTGCCTGGTATATTTAGAAAAGTCAGGCTCCCTTACAGAGTGTGAACTGCACCCATCACATGGAAATGTGATTCACTTCTCAGCAACCAGGCTGAGCTGCTTCCCGCCGCCTCCAAGCAACCCTCCCTCCCTGCCGCACTCAGCCCCCCTGCGCCCCAGGCTTCATGTCTTGCGTGTGGAGCAGAGGCTCTGGCAACGCCGGGCAGCGGAGAACAGGTAGAAGGCGCCTCCGTGGGCAAAGGCAGAGTGACTGTTTTGCATCTTTTGGGCGATGCATGGTCTTCCTTAGCCTGGTTCCCTCCTGGGATTCTGGGTGCTTCTTTCTCGCAACCCTCCATTCTCAGTAGTCCCCCAGCCCGCACTGCTCCTCCTGTGGTCTGCAGAAGCCCTGCAGAAGCTCACGATCTCTTGGTCAGACCCTCACGGAAAAAAGGGCAGTTAAACCCAGGTTGCCTTCCTGGCAGTTCGTGAGCACGAACATGGCTGCTTATCCTTTTCTTTTTCTAGAATGATATCCTAGACTTTGTTCCTAACATTTTTAAATGAAGTGTTTACATTCCTGACCAGTGTCCTTCAAGCCCATGAGACTCGTCATTGAATGGGGTTCTTGCCCTCAAGGGTCAGAGGCGCTGCCCCCTCTGGGCCGCTCTGGGGAGCCGCCGGTGCACTTGGACTAGTTCCTGGGCCCACGAGGTGGGGAAGTGGCTGAGGTTCCCGCCGCATTCCTGCTTCTCTTAAAAAAAAAAAAAAAAA
>PVHT021183693.1:54910746-55039123 GCA_004024745.2 Catagonus wagneri
CTCATGGTTCGCAGTCGGATTCGTTTCCACTGCGCCACGACGGGAACTCCTGATTTGCATGTTAGATGTATAGCCCCACATGTCTAGGGTCTCCTATTCCAGCACATCTATACCTGGACACACCTGAACGTAGCAGGTGTAAAGCTGGTGTCGTCCTTCCTCCAAAGGGACACGAAGAGCGTGTCATGCCTCCCTCTCATCCTCTAACTGCTCGCTCTGTGTTCCTCAGTCTCCCCAGCCGATCTCTGGTTTCTCCCCACCCCTCTCTAGTGCCCTGAATTTTCGGTTCGTGTGGTCCTATCTTTGCCCAGCCCCACCTTTCCCAACCCCTCCTGGTTCCTTGGAGACCGAGCATCCTGGAGCTTCGGATCAGGCCTGAGTTTGATTCCTGCTCCACTCTCTCTGTCCTCACCACTTCCCGGAGCCTGTTTTACATAGAAGACAGGGACCAAGGAACCCCTGGTTCGCAGAGAGGATTAAATGAGCTGCCGCCCCGTTCGGTAAATGGTTGAAGGGGCTTGAGTTTGCTTCAGCGGAAAGCAGAGCAGAGGCCGGGACCGCCTCTCCAGGAACTGTGGGAACGTGGCCACTTCGCCACCTCGTGGGGCCAGGAAATAGTCCGAGTGCACGGGTGGCTCCCCAGAGAGTAGAACAGGTGCTCCATTCAATGACGAGTCTCATCTGCTTGAAGGACACCGGTCAGGCCTCTGCCCCCCCAGGAGGCCAGGCCAGCAGACAAGACAGAGCCTCTGGCCTTATGTTCCCCTCCTTCCTCCAAATGACCGCCCCTGGGGCCTGCCCCCAGGGCCACAGGCACAGGCGCCCAGGGCTTCCTGCTGAGCCCAGGCAGGAGATTTGAAGGAAACCATAAGGAGTCCCCGTCGTGGCTCAGCAGAAATGAATCCAACTAGGAACCATGAGGTTGTGGGTTCGATCCCTGGCCTTGCTCAGTGGGTTCAAGGATCTGGCATTGCCGTGAGCTGTGGTGTAGGTCACAGACGCGGCTCAGATCCTGCGTTGCTGTGGCTGTGGTGCAGGCCGGCGGCTACAGCTCCCATTGGACCCCTAGCCTGGGAACCTCCATATGCTGTGGGTGTGGCCCTAAAATGACAAAAAGACAAACAAAAAAAAAATGAAGGAAACCATGAGTGGAGGCCTGACCGGCCCAGGGGTGAAGGTGAACACCGCTCCTCCTACTGGGAGACGCAGGCCAGGTGAAACAGCAGTGGACTCTGTAAAGGCCAGAGTCCCTGCTTTGCTCCCTGCTCCCTACCTGCCAGCTCCTCCTCTGAGTCCTGAGGGGACGAGCCCCCCCCTCCCCCGGGACACTGTGTGATTTAATCAGGCACAGAGGGGAACCGTAGGTGTGAGAGGTGCTCATGGGCTGTTAAATCCACAGGGGCGGGGGCAGAAACTGACAGCGTGGAATAGATGTAAATCAAGTGAGCCGAGATCAGAGGCATTAGGGCGAGAGAAAAAGGCCTGGAGCAGGAGGGGTCTGGTCCATGCTCAGCACCCCTCAGTCCCCCAGGATGTCATCTGTCCTCAGGCAGCCATACCCCTGGGTGGGTTTCTGTTGGCATTTCTATCATGACACTCTTGCTGCCAGCGGACCTGGGGTGACGGAAACCCAGGGGCACTTCCGCCACACAAGTGACTCGCCCACGTGCAGGCCTTTAATGCAAGGGCGTCTGGACGGGACTAACAGTAGCGAATACTGTTGAGCACTTACTATGTGGCAAGCACTGTTCATTTTTTTTTCAAGTGTATTAACCCTTGTATTTTCCCCAACAGTTCTATGAAGTCAATGCCGCTCCACTCCTATTTCACAGACATTGGAACCGAGGCGCAGAGAGGTTAGGTAACTGGCCCAGGGCCTGTGGGCTGGAAATCACTGCTTCCCCACCCCCACCCCCATCCTTTGGGTCCCCCAAGCTTGGTCGCCGCTCCCGTGTCCCACGCTAGCACCAAAGTCCCTTTGCTGCTGCAGCAAGACCTGGCCTCCCCAGGAGAAACACACCAGTCCCCAGCCCTCTCTGAGAATCGAGATAAAGGAGGGAGGACCCGGGGGAGCCACGGAACCGCAGCCCTTGCCAAGCCCCCAGAAGCCTCAGCCTGGCCCGCTGGAGGCCCTGAACCTCGGAGTGGCCCAGGCCTCTCCTGAGCGCTGACATTAGGATGGGACAAGCCTGCTCGGTGAGCCTCTCTTCTCCCCCGTGAACAGGCATCCAGGTTTGCTGCTGGGTGGGGCGGCGGGAGCAGTGAGGCCCCCTCCCCAAAGCGGGAACCCAGCCTCTCCCTTTAGGGGCTCCGCCGGCCTGCAGGACTCCCCACACCGCGACCGCAGGCCCTGCTCACACTTGAAGCCAGGCTCTTTCTGGCGGGCTGAGCATCCGGGTTTGCGGCTGCTGCTGGGGGTGGGGGTGGGGGTGGGCGGCAAGTCGGGGACCAGGCCCCCCCCCGGGTCAGCTGATTGCTACCCCGGTGAAGGGAGGACTTTGGGGGGCGGGGAGGTGGCGGAGATCACTCACAGTGACCCAAGCCGGTGGTGCTCCAGAGGAGAGCTTGCTCCAGCGCAGGCTGGAATGGAGCTCTGGCCGGGGCTGTGCTCCCTCTGGGGGCCCTAGGGGAGAAAACCCACTTGTCTCTTCCAGCTTCTGCGGGGCCCTGGTCTCCCCACATAAGCCCTGCCTCCGCCTGTCTTCACACGGGGCCCTCTCCCCGTGTCTCCGTCTTGGGCACCCCCTCCTTTCCTATCTCTCCTAGGAACACCTGTCGTTGGATTTAGAGCCAACCCCACATCCCAAATGATCTCATCTCCAGATGAGATCGTAATCTCATTTTGTTCTTAAAATATCTTAATCCTTAATTATATTTGCAGACCTTTTTTCCAAATAAGGCTGCCTTCTCAGGGACCAGGGGTTAATACTCGGACGTGTCTTGCTGGGGGACATGTCAATCGGCCGGGCTCAGTTGCCTCCTCTATAAAATGGGACAGTGGTAGACCTGCGCCCGAGGCCATGGCGCTCGTGTGGGTTCAGGCACGCACAACACTCAGAGCAGTGCCTGGCACATCGCAGGCGCTCAGGCAATGCTGGCTGTTCTCATTCCTCATCCTTCCAGATGCCCCTCGGTAAAACTTGCTCTGAGCTGTGCCCAGCCCCTCTCCCCTCCGGAAACCAGGGCCACTGCTATTCCGTGGCCTCTGCAGAACCCTCCAGCTTTATCCCAGGGCCTCATACCACGCAGGCTGGAGGCTGGTTTCCTCCTCCACCAGCCCGTTGGTGCCTTTAAAAAAGCTAGATTAAAAAAAAAACAAAAAGGAGTTCCCATCGTGGTGCAGTGGTTAACGAATCCGACTGGGAACCATGAGGTTGCGGGTTCGATCCCTAGCCTTGCTCAGTGGGTTAAGGTTCCGGCGTTGCCGTGAGCTGTGGTGTAGGTTGCAGACGCGGCTTGGATCCCGCGTGGCTGTGGCTGTGGCGAAGGCCGGGGGCTGTAGCTCCAATTAGATCCCTAGCCTGGGAATCTCCATATGCCGCGGGTGCGGCCCTAGAAAAGGCAAAAAGTCAAAAAAAAAAAACAACTAGATCTCATTCATCTCTTTTTTAAAAAATGATGATTTTTGTGTCAAACAAAAATATCCCAGTCGGCAGCAATAATATGTGTGCTCAAATGTCATAGAGTAAACATGGCCCAACATCATAAGCCCACAGGTTTCAGTTTTCTCCTGATAACTTAGCTGCTGCCCTTCACCTTTGTCTCTGCAGCATCCCTGCGCGTGGGGGCGGGGCACGGATATTTGCTGATAAACGGAGGGAGGGAGGCGGCCTGAAGGTCAGGACAGAAATAAAGGAACAGCTGAAAGTACGGCCGAGGACCCCTCGCTTGGGAGGACGCTGGCAGGTCCTGGGGGTGATGGGAGCAAGGACGGAAGGCCCCGGTCCAGGGGGACAGCTGATGGGTGTCGGCAGTCAGGTGTGATGGAGCAGCCTCTGCTTCAAGGTAAACTCTCAGCCCAGAGCCGTGACACGTCCTGGAAAAGTAACCAGGCAAAGAGAGACCCGCCGTAACCGCCAGCTTGGCTGCGGAAAAGCCACGTCAGTTACCTTTTTGTTCTCGTGGCCTGTTTACTATTTATGACTAATTACCATTTAGCATAATAGCAGTATGTATATAATTAGGTGGCAGATTAATTTTGTTATTAGCTTCGCTTAATTATACTGCTGAACTCTGTTTGCTCAGTCTCCACTACCCCCAAACAGAAACAAAACAGCAGAATTGTGGAGGCCTGTTGCTCACATCTGCTTCTGCAGTTGGCGGAGGCGGGTGGGACGCGGGCCGCTCCCCCGTGGAAGCAGTTCTCTGGCCAGAGTCGCCCTTGCAGCTGCTGCTAAGAGGCGTCTTGTCCTGAGCACGGCCGTACTGGGCTAAGGGTCTCCTACAAATACTCTCGCACAGCACAGCAACCTTGCCAATGCCCATTTATTTATTTTTCTTCATTCTTGGGTCCACAGGTGTGGCCTATGGAAGTTCCCAGGCTGGGGGTCGAAGCAGAGCTACAGCTGCAGGCCTACTCCACAGCCACCACCACGAGGGATCTGAGCTGCGTCTGCAGTCTACACTACAGCTCAAGGCAACACTGGATCCTTAATCCACTGAGCGGGGCCAGGGATCGAACCCCCGTCCTCGTGGATACGAGTCAGGTTTGTTGCCCTGAGCCACCAGGAGAACTCCTCGATGCCCATTTAACGTGCAAACTGCACAAGGCTCTAAAAGCCTCAGATGGGGTCAGTCCCCTCTATCTGCCCCGGCTGGGGGAGGGCTGGGCTGACCTGAGAGCCTCTGCCAGGTGCCAGTTCACTCCAAGGGCGCCCATCAAGCTCCCACCCCGCCCCAGCTCCAGCCAGCAGCTTGGTCACTAGCCCGCATGTTCCTGCCCCCACCTCCATCCCCCTCAGTTCTCTTGTCCTTTCTGTCTCTCTTGTCCCTGGTTTCTAGTGACGAGCACCAGTGAAATGCTGACGGCTCCTCAGTTCCGGCCAGAGAGCCCGGCTGGGAGGAGGCAGGAAGCCACAAAGAGAAGAGCCAAGCAAGATGTGCCACAAAGCTGTGACACTGGCACTTCCAGGAGAGGGAAGATCCGTGAGGGACCCCCGAAGACCTCCGCGGGGTCCGGCTGCCCATGGGTCCAGCCTCATTCTCTGGTCATTCTCTGGTCCCGTATTGTACGGCAGCCTCCGTGGGCTCTCGCCTCAAGGAGGTCACACCACCGCCGGCCAGCGTCCTTTGAGAAAGCCCCTTTAGAGCCCTGCACTCTTCATCCCCTTTCCTGCCCATCCCCGGCCCCACACGCCAATGCCTCCACAAGACAGCACACCCGGGTCCCTTCCACGGCACCACAAGCAGCTGACACTCCCTGGGCACTGCGGCCACTGTCCGCACTGACGCCTCCTGACTGGGTCTCACTTGCTCTTCCGGGGCCCCCAGGAGGCAGGTGCCCTCATCACCATCACCGATCCACAGACAAAGAGAATGAAGCTCTGACGGGCTGGGAACTTGCCCATGACACACAGCGGGAAGTTAAGGGCTGGGACTTGAAAACCAGGCTTGTTCTGCTCTGGATCCCATGCTCCCTTTTTTTTCTTTTTTTTAAGGCCACACCCGCAGCATATGGAGGTTCCCAGGCTAGCGGTCACATCAGAGCTGTAGCCGCCAGCCTACACCACAGCCACAACAACTCAGAGTCCGAGCCGTGTCTGTGACCTACACCACAGCTCATGGCAACGCCAGATCCTTAACCTACTGAGCAAGGCCAGGAATCAAACCCGCAACCTTATGGTTCCTAGTAGGATTCGATTCTGCTGAGCCAGTACGGGAACTCCAACAGTTCTTCTAATACGTCCAACTCCAAAGTTGATGGCCTTTCCACCATACAGCATAACCTCCTTTCGAAACCAGGACCAGAGGCTTCCCCATTCCTTAGAGAAAAAGGGAAAAAAAACCCTGTATGGACAGTCAAGCTTCCACGTGCCGTGCTCCCTATTCAGCCGAGTGGTCGACCCCGCTGCCTTTCCCAACCTTCCCCACAAATACCTGGGTGTCAGATGAGAGGCTCCGCTCCCGTCCCCTTCCCAGCCTGCCCCCAGCCGCACCACGGGGGCCGGTCTGCTCGCCAGGATGTTCTCCCCCAAGCGACGGTTGTACTCCCTCGGACGGGGGGTGTCTGGCGAGGCTCCGATGGGAGGAAACCCCGGAGCCAACAGCTCTTCTCAAGTGCGGCTTGGGACTGATTCTGATGCACTCAGGTTCGAGAAGCGTGAGCCAGGGGACCGTGCGCAACTAATCCAGACGGTGAGACAAGGTGGCAACTTCACTAACGCAGGACATGGAAATGGGCTAAGCCCGCACCCTCACCGCATCAGAAAGGGCTGTCCCTACGGCCCCCTCCGTACGATGGGGGTCTCCTTCCCTCTCTACCTGGTTAATTCTCCGGCTTTCAGGCTTCTCTCAAACATCACTCCTCCAGGAACCCCCACCCCAGGAACCCCTGGACCGCAGTTCCCTGTAGTCGCTCCTACTGCATCGTATTTCTTTCTCTGGGCCCTAGTACAGGTGGCACTAAGTGGCTTCATTTTGCAGTCAGGTTCTGTGCCGCCCTCTGGAATGCAGGCCCTCTCGCCTTGTTCACGGTTGTGTCCCTGGAACTTGAACTGTGTTTGGCACGCACGTAGTAGGCATTCCTGGATGTTTGTCAAATGCATGATTCTGGCTGCAGAGCCGGGAGGAGTAAGTGCAAAGTAGAAGGAATGAAGTAGTGGAAGACAGACTGTGCCTTGTGGTCCGCTTGGCCTTTCCCCATCCAGGAATTGTTCGGCCCATGTAGGAATTTCGCAGGGCCGTGGAACCCTCCTGCCGTGGAGTCATCTCATCTACTCCCGGCCCCAGGAAGAGACTTTCTCCCTGCAGCTAAGCCCTTCTGCTGTTCTCAAAGCTTCCTGCAAACGAAAGCTCCTTGGCTCTCCTCCAGCGTTACTAGTGACAGTGATGTTTGCTCTCTGCAGTTAGGGAAGTTTGTCTTAAGTTCGACTCCTGTGTTTACTATGCCATCTTTTTTTCCCTTTTCTTTTTTTTTGCTTCTTAGGGCCGCACTGGCGGCAAATGGAAGTTCCCAGGCTAGGGGTCTAATCGAAGCTACACCTGCTGGCCTACACCACAGCCACAGCAACACGGGATCTGAGTCATGTCTGCCACCTACACCATAGCACACGGCAACGCTGAATCCTTAACCCAGTGAGCGAGGCCAGGGATCGAACCCGGGTTTGGATCCTAGTCGGGTTTGTTAACCCCTGAGCTACAAAGGGAACTCCCTACTATGCCATCTTTATCCCCCTTTCCCTCTCCTCTTGAACACAGACTCTAACAATATCAGAACTGTACAGGAGTTTAGACATGACCAAAGAAAGCAGTTTTCAAGTCTTTTTTTTTTTTCCCAAGCAGGAAAAGATCAGAATCTGAATCCTAAAACATGAGGCCAACGAAAGGGGAGCAGCTCTGATTCTTATTATAGGCAGAAGTCCTACCAGGTGCCCCCCAGGACCTCCAGGGAGTCCAACTTGAAAACCAGTGATAGAGCCAAGCCTGACACTTTGGGGACGAGAAAAATCCAGCTACAAGAAGCGATCTATTCCAGCCAGGCCCACGACCCCAGCTTTTTCTGCCTGAAGTTCACAGCCAACGTTGTCGTACCTCAGTGCTCTGCGGGAGTGCTCTGCTTTTTCCCTTTTTTTTTTGGCTTTTGTCTTTTTAGGACTGCACCTGTGGCATATGGAGTTTCCCAGGCTAGGGGCTGAATCATGAATCGGAGCTGTAGCCACCTAGGCCACAGCCACAGCAACGCCAGATCTGAGCCACATCTGCAATTTACACCACAGCTCATGGCAACGCCAGATCCTTAACCCACTGAGTGAGGCCAGGGATTGAACCCCCAACCTCATGGTTCCTAGTTGGATTGGTTTCTGCTGTACCATGACGGGTGCTTTTCATTATTTATTTATTTGGCTGTGCCCATGGCACACAGAAGTTCCAGGACTGGGGATCGAACCTATGCCACAGAAATGACCTGAGCCGCAGCAGTGACAACGCCAGATCCTTAACCCACTGAGCCACCAGGGAACTCCTGCAGTTGTATGTTTTAAAAAGTATATTCTGGTATCACTTGGGGGCTATTTCTTTTGTATTTTCCCCTTGATGGTATTTGGTACTTCGGTCTACCAAAAAAACTCAACAAGAAATTGGCAAAGGAAATTGTACAAACATGTTTCCCAAATCTCCAAATCTTTGAACAAAGATGGTCACTACATTTGCTCCAACATTTCCACATAGGGCTGTGGAGTAAGGCCCAGCTTTTTTATATTATTTACTTATTTATTTCTTTTGGAGTGCATTTTGAGCACAAACCAAGAGATCGCAAGAGAGATCCAACTGGAATGAGAAAGGGTGGCGTCCTTCGGGCTGGGACTCATTAAGCCTTTCAGCCCCAGGGACCTGGGGATTTTCATGGAACCAATTTCCTTCTTGGGATTGTTAACATAATCCCCTAATTGGAGCACTGAGGGACCTATTAGCTGCCAGCTCAGTGCCCTAAGGGAGCACATTCCCAAGGACCAGGAGAAAGGTCTGGGCCTCTTATTGGATTTCCCATGAACCGCGGGCTCTCTGCCCCACACACGCACCCCGGCCCCCAACTTCCAGGCTCTCAGGCGCCAGTGCAGGCAAGTGTGAAGTGTCCCAGGTGAGCAGGGTCCGCAGGAGCTGCACTGTAACAGGACTCACTGGTCACCCATCCCCCGTGGGCCACCTTAGAACATTAGTCAATATAATCACACTGCAGGTGCCATTTATTAAGCTACTAGGATGTGTTAGTTCTCCTGATCCTGACAACAAGGAGTGACAATATTGTTACCTCTATTTGGCAAACCAGAACACTGATTTTTCAGAGGGGCTTGAGCTGAGCCAAATCTTATTTCATTTAATATTTGCACACATTGGATTTCCTGTCATGGCGCAGCAGAAACGAATCCGACTAGGAACCATGAGGTTGCGGGTTCGATCCCTGGCCTCGCTCAGTAGATTAAGGATCCGGCGTTGCCGTGAGCTGTGGTGTAGGTTGCAAAGGCGGGTTGGATCCCACGTGGATGTGGCTGTGGCTCTGGCAGCTGTAGCTCCAATTCAGTTCCTAGCCTGGGAACCTCCATATGCTGTGGGTGCGGCACTAAAAAGACAAAAAATATATAAGTATTTGCACACATTTCCTCTCGTATAAACTGTGGTTAACTCTTTTTTAACTCTGTTCTAAGAGCTTCACATGTATAAGTGAATTTAATCCTCAACCCTATGAAATTGGGTATTATTATCATCCCCATTTTATTTTATTTTTTTATTTTTTTGTCTTTTTGCCTTTTCTAGGGCCGCACTCACGGTATATAGAGGTTCCCAGGCTAGGGGTCAAATCAGAGCTGTAGCCGCCAGCCTACGCCACAGCCACAGCATCTGGGGACCTACCCCACAGCTCACGGCAATGCTGGATCCTTAACCCACTGATTGAGGCCAGGGATCGAACCCGCAAACTCATGGTTCCTAGTCGGATTCGTTTCCGCTGAGCCATGACGGGAACTCCCATCCCCATTTTATATGTGAGAAAACTGAGGCACAGAAAGGTTAAGAATCTCACTCAAGATTAGTTCCTCGGCTCTCAGCCTCATCATCAGTTCTAAGTAATCTCAGTTCAGTTCAAGCACTGATGTGCTCTCTATAAGATTCAGGGAAAAGGGTACCTGGGATCAGATATACTTGGGTCCCAATTCCAGTTCTGTCTGGGCACGTGGATCACTATCTATTGCTATACAACAAATCACCCCAACATTCGGCTGCTTAAAACCACAAGCATTTATTGTGTCATGATTCAGGGATGGGAGAACAGCTTCCTGGATGGTTCTGGTTTGGGAGTTTCTAATGAGGTTGCCATCAAGATGTCATCGGGGAGTTCCTGTTGTAGCTCAGCCGGTTAAGAACCACACGTTGTCTCTGTGAGGATGTGGGTTCAATCCCTGGCCTGGTTCAGTGGGTTAAGGATCCAGCGATGCCACAAGCTGTAGCATAGGTCCCAGATGCAGCTCCGATCTGGTGCTGCTATGGCTGTGGTGTAGGCCGGCAGCTGTAGCTCTGCTTGGACCCCTAGCCTGGGAACTTCCATGTGCTACACGTGTGGCCCTAAAAAGAAAAAAAAAATGTCATCAAAGGCCATAGTCACCTCCAGGCTCACCTGGAGGAGGAGCTGCTCTCTTCCAAGTTTACTCCCGGGGGGCCTCTCCCCAGGACCGCCTCCCCCCAGGACAGCTGGCTTCCCCCAGGGCGAGTGAATCCAGGAAGTGAGAGAAAGCCCCCAAGATGGAAGTCACAGCCTTTTTATAACCCAGTCGCCCAAGAACATTCATTACGTCTCCCCTGCTCTAGTCATTAGCAATGAGGCGGTGAGTCCAGCCTGCACTTTGGGAGAATGCATACACAAGGATGGTGAAGGCAAGGGGGGGAAGATAGGACCGGCTTAGAGGGCCTAGCATGCAAGCCCCTTGAACCTCAGTTGCCTCACCTGTAAAATGGGAATCAGAGTACTTGCCTCAAAGAGTTCTTTTAAGCCCTCAGTGAGGTAATGTCTATGGAGAGATCAGAGCACCAGCGGCCAACTGTGAGTGCACGATAAATGTTTTGCTTTTTTGTTTGTTTGTTTTTTGGCTTTTGTCATTTTAGGGCCGCATCTGTGGCATATGGAGATTTCCAGGCTAGGGGTCTAATCGGAGCTGTAGCCGCTGGCCTGAGCCAGAGCCACAGCAACACAAGATCCAAGCCGCATCTGCAACCTACACCACAGCTCATGGCAACACCAGATCCTTAACCCAATAAGCGAGGCCAGGGATCGAACCCACAATCTCCTGGTTCCTAGTCGGATTCGTTAACCACTGCTCCACGATGGGAACTCCAGTGCTCGATAAATGTTAGGTGCTGTCACCACCAATGCTCTTAGCTACTTGCAGGCCGGAACACTGCATCTTTCTCCATGGCATCTGACCCTTCAGTGCCTGCCTTGCTCAGCTCCAGCACTTCCTTTCGCTGCACAGACATAAGGCACTGAGGGCGTCAGCGCGGGAGGGGGAAGAAGGAGGAGCATGCCCTCCAGGCCACGCCCAAGGCCTGTGGGAGGGGCCTCCCAGAGCATCAGGAATGTCCTCTAGGAAAGTAGCCTGGGGCTCTGGCTGCTCCTTGGCCTCAGCCTGCTCTACCCAGAGGTGGCCAAGCAAAGCAGGTACCACAGGGGGCACATCTGCCAGCCTGCTGCTGTAGGTCTGTGGCTTGGCAGAGCCCTCAAACACTGCCCAGACTGCTCCCAGGAGAGGCTGGTACAAGGGCAAGGACAAGTTCCGGAACGCTTAGACCACCTGCGTGTGGCGACAGTAACTGTTGGTGGCTCCCTGAGGCTTGTCATCAAGGAACAGCATGTTGCCCTCTAGGGTGCTCGGCGATAGCAGCAGCTGCTGGCCTTTCCCACCTGGAGCTCGGGGAAAGGGGCTGCGGGGAGGGGCCGGGGAGAGAGCCAAATCCTTGGCAAAGAACCACATACCCGGCCAGACTGGAAACCAGGAAAACGACCAAGCACAGCAGAGAAGCAAAGGGCTTCTGAACAGAAAAGGCACAAGCGCTAGAGTCATGGGTTTGACTCATGACTCAGTCTCTTGTCGTGAGCCGGCTTCGGACAGGCTGCGTCACTTCGTTTTTTTCGTTTTCTCTTTTGCCTGCTCCCGTGACTTCATGTCTGGCGCCCCATCCACGAGATGACCTTCCACCTTGCCCAGAGGTCGTGAGAATCCACGGCGGATGTGCGGTGCCTGGCTCACGGTAGGTGCTCCGTAAGGAGAACCATCCTTATTATCACGGCGGGAGGGTGTTTAGAGAAGGATCGAAAGCTAAGTTGTCTGTTTCATTTTGTAAATTTCATTGAGGTATAGACGTCTACGTATTAAAAGGTGCATGTATCATAAATGTACAGCCAGACAAAAATTCACCTCCAGAAAACACACGGGTAACCAGCATCCCGTTGAGGAAACAAAACACGATTGATGTCCCCAGAAACCCGCTTCGTGTTTGCTTTCAGTTTCTCTCCATCCGCAAGGAGACCCACTATGCTAACTCTCAAGACCTGCTTCTGCCCTTTGTTAAAAGGGAAACACCTGGGATGCCCTCCTTTGTCTCTTTTTCGGCTTCACATCCACCCCTGCTGCTGCACGTGATTGTGATCTGTCGGTTCTCGCTGCTCTGTGGGGTTCTGTTGCGCGAATATATTCCAGCTTATTTGTCAGTTCTCCTGCTGATGGACCTTTGGGCTGTCTTTAGTTTGGGGCTCTTAAAAAATAGTGGCGCCATGATCATTCTCATGCCTGTTTTTATTTGATGGACTTAGGGTGTAATTCCTGGTGTAGAAGTCACCTGTACTTCCAGCTTTGGTAGGTACCACCACACAGTTTTCCAAGTGTCTGTACAAACACGCACTCCCACTAGCAGCGAACAGGACCACTCCTCTGTCCACATTCTTGCCTTCACTTGCTGTTGTCCTTCTTTTTCCTTTTAGTCATTCTAGTGGCCGTGTCGTGGTGATGTTAATTGCGGTTTAAATGTGATTTTAATTTCTGTCCTCTTGATGACTATTAAGGAGGAGCACGCCTTCCCATGTTTATTGGTAGGAACCTAAGTAGTTTAATTTCTGTCCTTGATGGGGCTGCTCTGGAGGACTGGCCCCCCTCCGCCGCCACCCCCGACTCCCGTCCCTGCTCAATAGGGAGTTTGGATTTCACATGTGAGTAAAGGGTGAGCCTTGAGCCACAGACTCACAGATTGGTTCAAGCAGCTCCACCCCATGCAGCAGGCCTTAAGGCCCCAGGGGCGCACATGACCCGCCCTCTTCCTGGCAGGTGCACTGGGGTGAGACGGGGAAGGGAGCCCGTGGCCAAGCGTGGGATTTTGCTGCTGCCACTGTTTCTCCTGGCGAGCCCCGGGACAAAGACATTTGGTTCTCCTGGGCTGCTGGTGGCAGAGATCCCAGGCCCGGGCTCAAGTTTGACCTGCACCAAGAGGGCAGACACATAGCATCCCTTTTGCCGATGTGGATCACACGAACTGCTGCTGCGGGGTGATGAGAGTCTAGAGCCAGGAGATTGGGGCCAGAGACTTTGCGAGTCCTCAGATTATCGATCACGGCAGAGATGGCAGAGCTCTTGGCAGACCAGTTCTGGGAGGCACTTCCAGAAGCCCAGCCTACCTTTGTTCCACCAGCCCTTCCAATAATTTTGTGAAGTCCTAAGTCCCTGTATTAAATTATTTTCTGCTTACAATAGCTAGAGTGATTGCTATACTTGCAATTAAACCCCGACTGATAAATGGCAGTACACTGATAGCACCATTTCGTGGAAGAATATTTTACAACCAGAAAATAGGAAGAACATAATCCTGAAACAAAAGGACAGTTGTCTTAAATTTCATTAAATCAATCCCATGAAAAGCCCATTTACCTTTTCTCATTTTGGCAATGGAAATTGCAACATTAGTGGGCTCTAAAGGAAGAAGTGAGTTTAGAAGAGGAGTTAAAAGGGAAAACATAAAGAATGGCCCCTGGAGTTCCCATCGTGACTCAGTGGTTAACGAATCCGACTAGGAACCATGAGGTGGGTCCAATCCCTGGCCCTGCTCAGTGGATTAAGGATCCGGCGTTGCCGTGAGCTGTGGTGTAGATTGCAGATGCAGCTTGAATCCTGCGTTGCTGTGGCTGTGGTGTAGGCCGGCTGCTACAGGTCCGATTGGACCCCTAACCTGGGAACCTCCATATGCCACAGGTGTGGCCCTAGAAAAGACAAAAATAAAAAATAAAAATAAATAAAGAATGGCCCCTGAAATGGGACATAAGGAAGCTGAAAACTGTTGGGCTGCCTTTTTTCTTTTTCTTTTTACAGCTGTACCTGCAGCATATGGAAGTTCCCAGACCAGGGGTCAAATTGGAGCTGCAGCTGCAGCCTATGCCACTGCCACAGCAACACCAGATCTGAGCTGCAACCGTGACCTGAGCCACAGCTTGCAGAAACGCCAGGTCCTTAACCCACTGAGCCACAACGGGAACTTCGGGGCTGTCATTTGTTGACCACTTAACCGTAGTACCAGGAGTAACGCGACCCTGGTAGCAGCAGCATCCTGAACTCATTTCAAATGCCACAAATAATGTCATTTCTATGGGGTTTTTTCACCCTGACCCAGAGTTGAGGGTCAAAGAGAGCTTTTGATGATGGGAAGTGTTGGGCAGGAGGCTCTGTAGTTGTGTCTCAGAATACCGCTGGAGTGGTCATTAGTAATATCAGGGTAGTTATGTGGTATAAAAAATGGTAATAACAGCATGCAAGGGAAACAACTTCTGAGAAGAGAATGAGGAGCCAGCAGAGAGGACTCGGCCAGGCAGCCCTGGTGGTGATGAGGTTTGCTGGATATCTGGTATCCAGGTGGGTCTTTCTGCCATTCTTGCTCTGCTCAGCTGCAGCTGCTCCACAACTGCAGAAGCCTTGGTGTTGCTGCCTGATTGAGGAAGGAGATCTCTGGGCTAAAATTTGGGTACAGGCTCTGGTGACAGTGACCTCAGCTGGGGATGGGGGAGGGGTAATTCCCTTTTTTTTTTTTTTTTCTGTGGCATGTGGAGGTTCCCAGACTAGGAGTCTAATAGGAGCTGTAGCCGCCGGCCTACACCACAGCTACAGCAATGCCAGACCCAAGCCGCATCTGCTACCTACACCACAGCTCCCAGCAACGCCAGATCCCTTAACCCAGGGATTGAACCTGCATTCTCGTGGATGCCAGTTGGGTTCTGAGCCACAAAAGGAACCCCACATTTCTTCTTCTTATAATGACACCAGTCATAGTGGGCCACGGTCCACCCTAATAGCTTCATTTTAACTTAATCACCGCATTCAAGGCCCTTTCTGCAAATAGGGTCACATTCTGAGATATTAGATGTTAGGACTCCAGCATATCTTTTCTGGGGGGTGCAGTTCTCCCCATTGGAGGGACTCACTGGCATAGACTGAATGAACGTCTAAAAGAAACACTAAAGGGAACACTCCCCGCCCCCCAGGCTAGAAAGAGTTTTCCCGGGATGGAAGGTGGGCTAGAGGGAAGGGTCTGTGTGATAAGGAAGAGAAAGGCGGGGGGGGGGGACATTAGTCAGCTTCCAAAAGGCATCCATGTCCCAGGAGTGGCACAAATCAGCAGTCAGCTGGACCCACAGAGACCACTGGACAGAATGTGGCCTGACCCAAAAATAAGGGGTACCACCTGAGAGAAGAACCCAAGAATATTTGGGGTGAATGTTTCATCCAGTTTCTGGGAACGGAACATGGGATTCAGAAATTAATTTAGAAACTTAGAAAATAGAGGAATTGATATTTTCTGCATCTCCTGAGTTTGTCACCTGAGAGTTATATCTGCCAAATGTGAAGAAAATAAAAAAAAAAAAAGGGAGTTCCCTTCATGGCTCAGCTGTTAATGAACCCGACTAGGATCCATGAGGATGCGGGTTCGATCCTTGGCCTCCCTCATTGGGTTAAGGATCCGGCATTGCCATGAGCTGTGGTGTAGGTCACAGATGCTGCTTGGATCCCACGTGGCTGTGGCTGTGGCCGGCAGCTGTAGCTCCAATTCAACCCCTAGCCTGGGAACCTCCATATGCCTGGGTGAGGCCCTAAAAATACCAAAAAAAAAAAAAAAAGGGCAGGTAAAAAGCAGGACTGTTCTAGGTCGAGTTCACCCCCAACACTGGCTCCCCAGGTAGTGTCCCAGGGCAATCCAAGGAGTCCTAGAGCTTAGAAAAGTCAATTTGAAAACAATTAGGATCCCCTTCCTCTTATTGAATACCCAGGCCTCAGAGGCTGAGAAGAGGAAAAGACGCGCCCCCTGGGCAGGTAGGAGGCAGGTGAGCAGCAGAACTGAACCAGAACTCAGGGCTCCTGACTCCTTCTGGGACGTCTTCCTCGGCTTCCTCCAAGATCTCCCAAGGAGGCTGAGGCTGGGTCTTCCATCCGTTATCCAGAAGCTGCCTGGCGAGGTGTCTTCCTGCACCGCAGGTGGCTGGGTCCCTAAGCTATCCTAGAGTGGGCCAGAATCCCCTCTTGCGAACTTAAGTTTTTGCTGTGGTTTCCTTGTAGCCAGTATTATAGCCACGGTTATAGATGTGCAGTGTCCTGTGTTCTTTTGACATGTCCTCATTAATCTTTGAGGGCTTCTTTCCTTTCTAGCCCAACAAGGCATCTCAGGTTCACCTTGTTCTTATTCCTCCCCAAGGAGTTATTCCTGGAATAAGCCATTTATCTCTGGTTCTAAGTTGAGTTTTCCTAGAAATCTCACAAGAAGAGGGCTTGGGAAATGATGACGTGTTGGGGGTGGGGGAAACACCATTAAAAAGGTGCTTCTAGAATGTAGATTTGATTATTCTACAATGCAATCATTCCCCACATACTGAGGTAATTCCTGCGTGCAGAAATGGCTGAGACTTTCCTCCTTGAGCTTGGCCCCAGCCTCTTTTAAGACATTCTGGAGTTCCCGTCATGGCGCAGTGGTTAACGAATCCGACTAGGAACCATGAGGTTGTGGGTTCCATCCCTGGCCTTGCTCAGTGGGTTAAGGATCCAGTGTTGCCATGAGCTGTGGTGTAGGTTGCAGACGCGGCTTGGATCCTGCGTTGCTGTGGCTGTGGCATAGGCCGGCGGCTACAGCTCTGATTCCACCCTTAGCCTGGGAACCTCCATATGCCGCGGGTGTGGCCCTAAAATGACAAAAGGCAAAAAAAAAAAAAAAGACATTCCTTTCTGCTTCAGTTCGTGAGAGTTAATTCAGGTCTCTGTAATTAACCTTCATCAATGGGTGATTGATTCCAGGATGATAGCAAGCAGTAGACTCTTAAGGAAATTAAGATCTGAGGTTGGATATTTGACTCAGTTGGATTCAAAGGCAACAGTGACGCTATTAAGATGAGGAGATAGTATTCCAGTAGTCCTTATCGCATCATGGCAACACAGCTGTCACCTGTGGTCACCTAGGACGAAGGGAAGGCTTTGGAGGGCGGGGTTGCTAATGAGATAAACCACTTGGTGAGAGTAAGAAATAGAAACCTGGGGAGCAGGCTGGAGTGTTTAAAGAAAAATAACAACCTTGGGGTTTTCTCTTCCTTTAAAAAAAAAAAAAAAGGAAAGAAGAAAAGCTTTAGGAAGTTCCCTGGTAGCTCAGTGAGTTAAGGATTTGGCGTTGTCACTGCTGTGGTGGATTTTCGATCCCTGGCCCAGGAACTTCTACATGCCATGGGCATGGACAAAAAACAGCTTTATATATAATGTTATATATCAATTTTACCTCAGTTTTAGAAAGAGCTTTATTGTCAATTTAGTTGTGTATGTTGACATACAATAAACTGCACATATTTAAAGTGTGTAATTTGATTTTTGCTTTTTAGGACCCCACCTGAGGCATATGGAAGTTCCCAGGCTAGGGGTCAAATTGGAGCCACAGCTGCCAGCCTACACCACAGCCACGGCAATGACAGATCCGAGCCGCATCTGCAAACTACACCACAGCTCAGGGCAACACTGGATCCTTAACCCACCAAGTGAGGAGGCCAGGGATCGAACCTGCATCCTCATGGATGATAGTCAGTTTCGTTACCACTGAGCCAAGATGGAAACTCCTCTAATTTGATATTTTGACAAATAAATGTACACACACACACACCTGTGAAACCATCACCACAATCAAGACAAAGAACATCAACTACCTCCCAGTCCCCAAGCCCCCAGTTTCCCTTTCAATCAACCCTCCTGCTTTTCTGTGCCTCCTTGCTATTCCCAGGCAAACACTGAGCTGTTTTCTATCACTATAGATTAGTTTGCATCTTCTAGAATTTTTTATAAATGATATCATAACAGTATGTACACTCTTTTGTCTGGCTTCTTCCACTCAGGATAATTAGATGATCATTTTGAGGTTTCTTCATGTTGTTGAACAGGTCAACAGTTCCTCCCTTTTTATTGCTGAACAGTATTCCATTACATGGATATACCAAATGTGTTTATCCAGTCACTTGTTAATGGATATTTGGGTTGTTTTTCCACACGCTAGAAGTCCAATGCGCTATCCATTGCGCCACAGAGCCTGACTGGGTTGTTTTTCAGTATGAATAAAGTCGCTATGAATATTAGCATACAGGTCTCTGGGTGGACATACACTTATATGCTTTCATTTTGGGGGTAAATACTTAGGATTGAAATTGATGGGTTATATGGTATGTGTATGTTTAAATTTTTAAGAAGCTGCCAAAACTCACAGGGGTTGTGCCCTTTGGTATTTCTATCGGTGGCGTGTGAGAGTTCTAGTTGCTCTATATTCTGTCCAGCACTGGGTATGGTCATTCTTTAATTTTAGCCATTCTAATGGCTTGTGGTGGTGTCTCACTGTGATTTTTAATTTGCTTTTCATGATGGCTAATGATGTTGGCATCTTTTTGTGTCATTTATCTGTATATTTTCACGCAATTTGGGTCGAGTTCAAATCTTTTGCCTATTTTTATTGGGGTGTTTTCTCCTTACCAAGTTTAGAATGCTTTTTTAGATGCTGCCTACAACTTTTTTTTTTTATCAGATACATTTATCTGCAAATAACTTCTCTCAATCTGTGGCTTGTCTTTTCAATCATTTAACAATGTCTTCTGAAAAGTTCTTAATTTTGGTGAGGTCCGACTTACCAAAAAATTTTGTGAATAATTTGAAAAATAATGAATTGTGCTTTTGGTGTTATGGCAAAGAAATCTTTACAAGCCAAGGTCACAAAACTTTTCTCCCGTGTACTCTTCTTATGGTTTTGTTTGTTTGTTTGTTTTCCCCTTGTGGCCGCCTGGTGGCAGCGTATGGATTTCCCTGGTCAGGGATCAGATCTGAGTCGCAGTTGGTGCTGCCTATCCCATTGTGCCACAGCAGGAACTCCTCTTCTCACAGTTTGGTTTTACATTTCCACCACGGAAACTCCCTAGGCTAACACAAGCAGCCCCATCCATCCCTGACTGTTAGGTCTTCTCCTGCCTTGCTTAAAGATCCTCAGTGAGAGGAGTTCCCGTCGTGCCACAGCAGTTAACAAATCTGCCTAGGAACCATGAGGTTGCGGGTTCGATCCCTGGCCTCGCTCAGTGGGTTGGGGATCTGCTATTGCCGTGAGCTGAAGTCTAGTCTACAGACACGGCTCGGATCCTGCGTGGCTGTGGCTGTGCCTGTGGCGCAGGCAGGCAACTACAGCTCCGATTAGACCCCTAGCCTGGGAATCTCCATATGCCGCAGGTGCGGCCATAAAATGACAAAAAGCCAAAAAAAAAAAAAAAAGAAGATCCTTAGTGGGTATCTTGCAAGAGGATGGCAGCTTTTCTCACGTGGCATCCCTGCATTTCTTCACTGCTTTCAGACCTGTAAGCAATGAAGCATATTCTCGTATGCCCCAGAGGACTGAGCCCAAAGTCTGGCTCAGGAAGCGCTGTCTACATGCCAGAATCTCAGGTGGACAAAGCAAACTATTGGGTCCTTCAGGTTCTTCATCCCCTCTGCCTGCTTTGGGCTGACAATAACAGTCACGAAGGTTAGGTCAAATTCTGCCCCTAATGCTGTGTAATGTTGATCAAGTCACTGCTTCTTTCTTTCTCTGTATCCCCGCCCGTGAGTGTGTGGGAGGGGGCAGGGGCATGCTGCGGGGGGTATTTCTCCTGACACTTTCATTGCTACCGAATTGAGATGGATAAGACAACATGTTTCTCACGCATCTTGTTCACTCTCTAACAGACAATTTCAAAGCCGCCTTCTCCTGGAACAGCTTTTAAAGGATGCTTGCTTTCTTTTTCAAAGCACCATCCAAGTGCAAGGTACTGTTAGAATTTTCTCTTTTTAAGTAATTCTAGAAAGCCCAGCCCTAGGATTTCACAATCTGTCACTGTCCCTTGGTGCCTCTACCTGTTGCCAGGGAAAGAGATTATCCTGGTTTGGGGAAGGTCAGCCAGCCCCAGCACGATCGCTAACATGGCTTGGCTTGCCATCCCCAATCACATAGTCAGAGTCAGTGATACAGAGACTGGACAACACCTCTCCAAGGCCAAGCAGAGTGGCCAGCGAGAGGGGGAAACAACACTCAGTGCCACTCAAGCTCCTCACAGGCCACTCTAATCACCACCCACACCTGCAGGAGGGCGTAGCTCCTCCAGTCTGCACAGCAGACAGGCTGCAGTCTGTCGAATCCTTCAAGAGGGAAAGTCTCTCAGAACAGAGAGCTCATCTGCATGGCCCTGGGGGCCCTGCTTTGAACACAGTGGAGATGAAAGAGTAGATTCTCCCAGACTACTAAACAAGCTGGGACACACGCAGCACAGACATAAAAATATTTATCACAGTCATCTATGAATATATGCAAGAGCCTGAGCCCCAGATTTGTACCTCATCCCATGTTAACCTCTTATATGAACATCTGGATTTGCTAAGCATGACTGTATTAATTCGCTCTTATTAAGACTGACTCCGGAGTTCCTGTCGTGGCTCAGTGGTTAACGAATCTGACTAGGAACCATGAGGTTGTGGGTTCGATCCCTGGCCTCGCTCAGTGGGTTAAGGATCCAGCGTTGCCGTGAGCTGTGGTGTAGGTTGCAGATGTGGCTCGGATCCCGCGTGGCTGTGGCTGTGGCGTAGGCCGGTGGCTACAGCTCCTGTTAGACCCCTAGCCTGGGAACCTCCATATGCCACGGGTGCGGCCCTAGAAAAGGCAAAAAAGACAGAAAAAAAAAAGACTGATTTTGATTTGATATAAGGGTGAATAATTCGAAAAGGAATTTCACATCATTGTCCGGAGCCTAATAACAAGGCATCAGGGCTGGCAGGGCGGCAGTGACCCCTGCTGGGGGACCGCAGTTCAGAGACTGTGAAGTGAGCTGTGGGATATCACACAGAGAGTGGTAGAGCCGGTGTAGAGGCTTCAGGTATTCTGACTCCAGGCTTAGTGCTCCTCCCTCAGTCCTCCTCAGTTGTTGAGTGGAAAGATTATTTTCTCATCAGGTGGGATGCCTTAGTAAGGAAGCACAAGAAGGAAAAGGGAGAAATGAAGTAACAGGTGCCTAAAGCCAGCTGAATTTGTTATGCCTGCCAAGACGGAGACAGGTGATAGGGCCGTATTGGCCCCCGGCCCCCAGTTTTCTCTTCTTGACACATAATACTACCCCTGGTTTACAAAACAAACAGGTTAGAGTGTTAGCGCTATGTTTTCATTACAAAAGAACACTTCATGGAGAGCTTTGAATAGCCGTCTCCCCAGGGGCATCTAAAATCGGGTTCAAACTACACACTACACACGTGGTATGTCAGCAGTTTGGGGGAGAGAGCAATATATTGTACAAGGTTCATGTATAAATGCATGAGCAGATAGCCATTGAGATAATTTGAGACAGTGGATAGGGAGTTCCCGTTGTGGCTCAGTGGTTAATGAATCTGACTAAGAACCATGAGGGGTTTGATCCCTGGCCTTGCTCAGTGGGTTAAGGATCCAGCGTTGCCGTGAGCTGTGGTGTAGGTTGCAGA
The DNA here is from genome assembly GCA_004024745.2 of Catagonus wagneri. Classification (NCBI taxonomy): domain Eukaryota; kingdom Metazoa; phylum Chordata; class Mammalia; order Artiodactyla; family Tayassuidae; genus Catagonus; species Catagonus wagneri. The sequence continues at coordinate 54,932,475 of PVHT021183693.1, forward strand.
CACGGCTCGGATCCCGCGTTGCTGTGGCTGTGGTGTAGACCGGCGGCTACAGCTTCTGTTAGACCCCTAGCCTGGGAACCTCCATATGCCGCGGGTGAGGGTCTAGATAAGACAAAAGAAAAAAAAAAAGGAGAAAGAGAGAGAGTGGATAGGACAAAATCACCTCCGAGGCATAGAGGGGTGCTGGTCTCTGACTCTTTCTCTCTCCAAGTTCAATAAAGGGGTACTCCCTGTAGATGTGTGTGTGTGTGTGTGTGTCTACTCATGGAAGAAGGTATCCATGGATGGGGGGGGGAGAGCCTGGCTCTGACTCTTTCTCTCTCCAAGTTCAATAAAGGGGTACTCCCTGTAGATGTGTGTGTGTGTGTGTGTGTGTGTGTGTGTGTCTACTCATGGAAGAAGGTATCCATGGATGGGGGGGAGAACCTGGCTTTAACACCGAAGCTCAAGTTCAATGGTGCTGCTTTCCGAGAAGGTTGCCTTGGACTTTCCTAATGAAAAACAAATAGGCACTCACTTGCTGCTGCCTTTGGTCACATTTGCTAGAGACAAGTGTCTGCCAACGGCATGGCCCAGGCTGTCTTCTGCCCCGGATCTGCTCTCAGCAAACTCATTGGTTTGGGAGGAGAAAGGGTGCCATTTTGCCTGAACAGCTGAAGGGGCAGAAGCATCATGGGAGGTTGTATCACATTTTGTTTGTTTGTTGGTTTGTTAATGGATCCCCACCCATTGGCAATCGCCTGACAGAGAAGCTGAATCAAACATGCCTTAGCGGAGCCTAGACCAGGATTCTGAACCTGTGGATTGAGGACCCCAAAGGGCCAAGGAGATTTTGAGAGAGCCACTAAACCTTGTCTCTAGGCATAATTAAATGCTTCCCTACAAATGCATAATCATTTTTCTAGCATGCGTAGATACTATTAGGATTAGTAAAGTATTAATTCATCTAATAATGAAAAGCAATGACTAAATTTATAATAGCTTTGTACCATTATGTATTTTTTTTGACCAAAGGTACATTGTCGAGGTCCTTGAAAATTTTTTACCTTAAAAATGAGCCTTGGAGTACCTGTCGTGGTGCAGCGGAAATGAATCCGACTAGGAACCATGAGGTTGTGGGTTCGATCCCTGGCCTCGCTCAGTGGGTTAAGGATCTGGCGTTGCCGTGAGCTGTGGTGTAGGTCGCAGACGCCGCTCAGATCTGGCGTTTCTGTGGCTGTGGTGTAGGCTGGTGGCAACAGCTCCGATTGGACCCCAAGCCTGGGAGCCTCCATATACCTCGGGTGTGGCCCTAAAAAGACAAAAGACAAAAAAAAAAAAAAAAAAGAGCCTTCATACTAGGAACTTAAAACTGGGGTGTTCCTTCTCTAACTGAAGCAGGATTACTAAAGGAATGGTCTTTTTGGATGCCACTTTCCTCCATTTTTCACAGCTGTATTAAAATATAACTTACATTTTATCTTATCTTTGTAAATTATATAAATTATATAATTTACCAAGTGCGAAATTAGGGATTTTTTTTAGCTTTTTAGTGTATTTTGAGTTGTGGCACCAACTCAAATCTTAGAACACTCTTAGAACAACTGTCACCAATTTCATTGTACTCTTCAGCCCTTAATCTCCATCTCCCCCACCCACTGTCCCCAAGCTCCAGGCAATCCTGGCTCTCTTTTCTGTTTCTATAGATTTGCCTCCTCTGGGCATTTTAGATAAATAGGATCACACAATACATGGTCTTTGGTGGCTAGAAGAATGTTTTGAAACCTCAAAACTCCATCCAGTCGTTGCATATCCAACTCCTACGCGTGCCTCTGTCGCCTTCTCACCTCTCCCAGAAGTCTCGCTTGCTCCCCCAGCCTAAAGGAATATTTTTTCCTATTAGTTCTCAGCCTCTTATTTGCTCAAGAAGCCTTCACTAAAAGCTGCATGGCCCATCTCTGCTGACACTGCACTGTTCTCCAGCTCTTCCTGTGATTTCCTCACCTCTGACTTCTTGGGGGTGGCATCGCGCTGGCATGCTTCTTGGGTTCACCCCACTCAACTCTGGCCATCATAGTTTGCTGCTTGAAGTACGTAATCGGTTTATGTGTGTTGAAAGAATAAATGACTCATGGGGATGTTCCGATACTTTTAGGGAAAAAAAGGGATTCAGGAGAAAGAGCAAGAAAGCAAAATAAAAAACAGGAACAAAGATAAATCGTGGAATGCAGGCATTACAATCCAGAGGGTTGGCAGCTGCAAACCGGGAGTGATCTCCTCCTGGTGTGACAGAGGGCATTAAAGGGCCCTGGGCCACAACGGGTCTCCCATTACCTCCAGCAGCAATTGAAAGAACATGTTAGTCACTCCTTCAGCTGAAGGCATTAACCGCCTCCATTAAAATGCAAATGTCAACACCTGGGAGAGTGACAGAAAGCGCTATTATCAGCCATTCCCACCTCAGCTACAATCTGAGCTCTGTGAATGTTTCCTTGCTCCCTGAGGCCCAGGGGTCTGGAGGTGAGAGAAATGTCTGGAAAAATCTAGGGAGGGTCCTGTTCCCTCTGGCCAATTGCAAACTTCCCTTCATCCTTGATTTCCCAGGCTAAGGATGCCAGAGATCAAGAGTGAGATGGCCTTAGTTTCAGAGTTCCTATTGTGGCGCTGGGGAAATGACCCCGACTAAGATCCATGAGGATGAGGGTTCAATCCCTGGCCTCGGTCAGTGGGTTAAGGATCCGGTGTTGCCGTGAGCTGTGGTTTTGGTCACAGACACGGTTCAGATCCCAGGTGGCTGTGGCTGTGGTGTAGGACGGCGGCTACAGCTCCTATTCGACCCCTAGCCTGGGACCCTCCGTATGCTGCAGGTGCAGCCCTAAAAAGCAAAAAAAAAAGTCCTTGGCTTCTCCGCAGAGATCCTAGTGGGAGATGGGCTGGAGTGGAGCCCCCTCCATGGATGACCCACCTTCAAGACACCCACACTGTCCTGTTAGCTATTCTCTGACTCAGGTATAATCAGTTCTTCAATGGAAAGGTAAGTCATGGTGTTTGAGGCATGGGGTTGGCCCTCAGAATGTCAATATCCAGGGAAGGTTGACACACCTTTGGGAACTGGATGATCTTGAAGATTCTTTCACCCTCGAGACGGCCTAGGGTTCTTAGCGTTCTTTAATTCCTTGTGAAGAACTCCTTATGGGGCAGGGCTCTCTGAGGCAGGAGGCAAAGTTCATTTGTGAGCCCCCGATTCCTAACTGGCTTTCATTTCTGTCCCGCCTTCCTTCCCCTTCCTGGGCATCCATGCCCTTTTCTGGTTCCATTGGCTCCAGGAAATGCTCAGTGGTTTCGAAGTGTTCTCTCCTCCTTCTCCGGAACGCATCCCTCCCCCTAAACAGCAAGCACCCGTTCTCTTGGTGCCCGCAAACTTGTTTTGGCAATAGAGGGGGAATCCAGCTGATTAAACTCATCCACACTGACTTTACAACGACCGGTGGTCTTGGCATAGTCCTTCCTTCTACCACATACCAGTGGTATCTGCATTCGCTTTTTTCAACCACTTCCTTGAGAACTAATTTATATACCGTGAAGTTCACCTGGTTGGGTTCGAGACTGCAATGCAATGGTGTTTCAGTATATTTCTCAAGTTGGGCAATCATCACCATAATCTAATTTTCAAACATTTTCATGCCCCTCCAAGACATTTTGTACCCATTAGCCAGCACTCCCCAGGGCTCCCCCTCTCCAGGCCTAAGCAACCACCAATCTACTTCCTATCTGTAGATTTTCTGCAGTCGTTTTTAGGGGGTGATTGTCATCTCAAAGCATGACTATCTAATGGTAGGATTTTTTTTTTTTTTTGGCTTTTTGTCTTGCATATGGAGGTTCCCAGGCTAGGGGTCTAAGCAGAGCTATTGCTGCCAGACTACGCCAGAGCCACAGCAATGCCAGATCCAAGCTGTGCCTGCGACCTACACCACAGCTCACGGCAATGCCAGATCTTTAACCAACTGAGCGAGACCAGGGATTGAACCCGCAACCTCATGGTTCGTAGTCAGATTCGTTAACCACTGCGCCACGACGGGAACTCCTAATGGTAGGATTTTAAGCATTGTAGGGGAAGGAATTTTCAGGTAAAGGAGTATTACTGAGACCCACTTCTACAAATATTTCTAAACAGTCCAAAATATTAATTCTCTAATTTCCCAGATAGAGCTACTTTTCCAAAAAGAAGCCTGGGGGAAATGAATGAAGTCCTGAAGGGTAACTGAGGTACAAGGGGAAGATGGCCAGCGGGGTGGGTGCTCAGTCGATCTCCCAAAGGGCCTGCTGTGCCCGAGGTGCATAGCCACCTCCCCTCTGCAAACCAAGTACTCACTTCAGAGAGAGGTCCAAGGTGGTCCTCGGCTCAGCCCCTATCTAATGACAACAGCCAGGCGCACATCCTGGATGTGGTCTTCAAAACCTCTGCCTTTTGTTCCTGTGACCCCCCTATCCTGGTTTTCATCTGAACTTCTGGACTCTTCCTCCCCTGGATTTCCTTGTCAGCCCTTCGCAGGGTTCCTCCAGCCAGAGGCAGACTTCCCATCACCATGTCACTTCTGGGCTCCATCCACATCTGCTCTGCAATAGCTTCCTGACTGGTCCTCTCTGTTCTTGGATCTTGCCTGCCCAATCTCGTTAAAGCATTGCTGAGAGCTTGCCTCGCAAGACATAAATGGCTCAGGACACTCCTATCCCCCAGTTCAGGGCCTCTTCATTGTCTTTAAACTGAAGCCCACACTCCTCCACATATGTGCTGAAGAGCCCAACCCACCTTTCTGTCTCCACCCACGGTTGACAGTGCCCTGAATTGCACCCCACCCCACTCCACCCCTCAGACCCCATTCCCATCGCTTTCCCCTAGATGTTACCATTTGTTTATCTAACAAACAAACAGCTAAGGGGCACCTCCCATGTGCCAGGTACAGGGCACAAGAATGAGGAGGATACCAATTCTGCCCTCAAGGAATTCAGCAGACTGTGGAGACAGTTCTGAAAAACAGTCAAGATAATACAGCATGACAAGTGCTAGAATGGAGATAAAAGCAAGGTGCAGGGGAGCCAGGAGCCCAGGAGGAGGAGGAGGAGGAGGAGGAGGAAGAGGAGGAGAGAGTGCCCAGCAGCCTGGGGGAGGGGGAGGGAGAGGAGGGCATTAGAGAGGCATACGGAGGTGCTATCCACGTTTGAGCTGCGCTCCCGGTGATTTCTGCAGAGGTTGAGAGGTTCCGGGTGGCTGGATGACCTGGGGAAGTAGTGGACAGTGAAAACCCGCAGGTAGGAAGAGGCCAGTTTGTGGATGGTTTTTGGTCAGAGTGTAACATGCATGATCAGATGGGGACCAAGTAGAGGACAGATCAGAGAGCAAGGAGGAAGAGTTGGTCACTGTCCAGGCAATGAGGAGGGAGGTTCCGGGTGAAGGTGGTAGCTAGAGAATGCGGAAGAAAAGAGAGATATGAAAGATCCTGGCAGCAGGCTCTGGGAGCTGGGATAAGAGGGCTCACCGCTCTAAACTCAGGGAGTTGGGAGATGGTAGTAACACCAGTGGTGAAAAAAAAACAGAGGGAGGAGCAAATTTGATGAGAGATGACTTTATTTTTATTTTCTTTATTTTTTCATTATAGCTGGTTTTCAGTGTTCTGTCAATTTTCTACTGTACAGCACGGTGACCCAGTTAGACATACAAGTATACAATATTTCTGCTCACATTATCATGCTCCATCATAAGTGACTAGACTTAGTTCCCAGTGCCAGACAGCAGGATCTCACTGCCTATCCATTCCAAAGGCAGTAGCCTGCACCTGTTAATCCCAAGTTCCCGATCCATCCCACAAATTGAATGTGGGGTGCTGGCAGGTACCAAGGAGCATCCATGGGGAGCTCACCAGTGTATGAGGGTAAGCTTGGAACTGGGAAGGGAGGCAGGCACTGGAGATTCAGATTTCAGAAATACCTTAGGCGAAAAAATATGTTTATCCTTTGGCTCAGCAGTTCTACTTGTAGGAATTTCTCCTAAGGATACAATTAAAGATGTGGGTGAAGATTTACCTACAAAAATGCTCATTGTTTATAACAGTAAGAGAGTGGAAACTTCTTGTAAACTGCTATGACAGTGAAAAATATCCAATGGTAGGGGGTTAGTTAAATAAATTATACTATAATCATGCAATGGAATTCTATTCAAACAAATGGAAACTGTACATGGGTAGCAACTGGTGTTTTTAAAAATCCACAATATTTTGCCTAGAAAAAAGCAGAGTCTAAAACTATTTATTAGAGCAAAAGTCCCATATTTGGTTAAGAAAAAAATTAAGATGTTAATGGTTCTTTCCAGGTGTTGTGATTATGAATGTGCTTTTTTTTGGGTCTTTTTTTCTAGTTTTTTTAATCATCCATGGCTTTTGTTATAAGATGATGGTTATTTAAAATTTTTGAGGCGTTGCTGCTGTGGTAGAGTAGGTTAGGAATCTAACTGCTACAGCTTGGGTCGCTGCAGAGATACGGGTTCAATTCCTGACCCAGCATGGAGGTTAAAGGATCTGGCATGGGTCACAGCTGCCTCATGGGTCATAGCTGCAGTTTAGATCCCATCCCTGGCCCAGGAATTTCCATATGCCGCTGGTGTGGCCATTAAATAAATAAATAAATAAAAATTTTCTTTTTTTGTTTGCATTTTTTAGGGCTGCACCCCCGACATATGGAGGTTCCCAGGCTAGGGCTCGAATCGGAGCTGTAGCCGCCGGCCTTCACCACAGCCCCAACACCAGATCCGAGCCGCGTCTGCGACCTACACCACAGCTCATGCCAGACTGTTAACCCACTGAGCAAGGCCAGGGATCGAACCCGCAACCGCATGGTTCCTAGTCGGATTCGTTAACCGCTGAGCCACCACAGGAACTCTTTTTTTTTTTTTTTAATTTTTCAACAAAATGGAAAGGAATGACCCAGAGAGAGCTCAGAGAATGAGAAGGGGATCAAAGATAGAACCAAATCACCTTGATACTTCAGGCCATCTGGCTGCTCTCCATGCAGTCGCATGCCTGGGTGTCCCCCTCCTGGCATATGTGCTCCATGGCTGTGTGGTAGAGTACAAGTAGCAGACTGATCGTAGGTTCCATTCTGCTATAAACTGTAAACCTTGGGCACACTTTGATGGTCTAAGTCTCAGTTTTCTCATATTTACAGTGGGGAGAATAACATCTTCCTCAAAACAGTTATGTGACTGTAAGATTCGCAAACATAGAGTTGTTGCTTAATAAAAAGCAATCCATCCTTTTTTTCTTCTGACTCCTCCTTCTCTTCCAGCCCCAGGTTCAACCTTTAGAGTCTTTTTGGCCCTCACAGTGGGCATTAATGCCTCCTCTCTCTGAAACCCCAAAACTCTCTGTTTGGACCTCTGTTGAGCCCTGACTAAATCGTGCTCAGAATTGGAGTTAGTGGCTAGCTCCTCTCCCTCTGTGGCTATAACCAGAGGTGGGTCACCTCTCTATTCCTGAGGCATCTAAGCACAATGATTTGCTCATAGGAGGTGCTCTATGAATGCTGACAAAATTCATGGTGCTTTTAATGACTTCACTCATCATGGGTTACTTCACTCATCATGGGTTGATTACTCAAAGGCTGGAATACTCTAGGGCTAGTTTATTCAGACCTCTTGGCATGTTTCTCCTCCCAGTTTGTAACTCTGGTTTATCTTACAAGTTGCAAAGAGATGACCAAGACAGAAAGAAAGGAAGCTCACCCAGACGGCTAGCCTCTTTGTCGGAAGCTCTGCAGAGGGAACTGGAGGAAGAAGAGTAGAGGTTGCTTTCCCCTCCGCTGAGTAGAGGCGTGGTGTCCTCACCTCTCCCCGTGTTTAGACTGCAGGAACTTCCAGCAGGACAGCTTAGGGGCAAGAGGAATCGGGTAGGTACATCATTCCACAGATCTGGGTCCTCTTTGACCCAAAGTCAAGTCGTCTCCTCTCCTGCTTCTCTGGGGCTGGCGCGGTGCAGGAGTATCTGGTCCTTCTCTGCCCTCTCCCCCGCCCCCCTCCCGCGGGGGCTCTCCACCCTGCTCTGGTCGGCATCCTTCCCGCTAACACCTTGCTAGGTAGGGAGCCAGCCTGGCGCTGGATCTTTCGGTTGCAAGTCAGGAGACCCGTGTGGCCCAGGGCAAGTTGAGTAAGCTCTGAATCGTCAGTGTCCGCATTTATAAACTGGAAATAATCACATAGGCCCTGTGTCTGTCACAACCCGGGGTGACTGAGGGAAATCAAATGAGATTCAACAACAACAACAACAAAAGTATGAACGAGAAAGGCTCTTCACAAATGCCAGATGTTCCTGCAGCTGCCTGCGGGGTTCCCTCTCGGTAACTGTCCACCAAAGGGTTCCTGTCCGCCCCGCCCTGGCTGCATTGGCCTCACCCACTGCATCTCCATCTTTTCCGCCACTGTCTTCCTGCGCCTCAGAGATCCTCAGTGTCTCCATCTCCCTCGTCCATTTCCGGGTATGGCTCTCGGGCCCCTCCAGACCTCCAGGGACTATGGTCTTCGTCTCCCTGCGGCAGTCGCTGCCTAGGCGCCCCCAGCCTGCTGCGCCCTCCTTTGGCACAGCCGCCCGGTCAGAGAATCACCCAATAAGAGCGCCGAACTCAAGTCTGACAGCTCAGGAAGCGGCCAATCGAGCCGGACCAGGAAAGGGGGGCGCAGCGCGGGGGCTGAAGTTGGATAGAATGGGGGGATGGGGATTAAAGGGGGATACAAAAGAGGGGAGCTAGAACTAGGGGCGCGGGGACGCAAGCGGGGGCGGGGGAAGACGGCACGTCATCCAGGTCCCGCGAAGGGACCGCGGGCTGGACGCGGCTTCAGGCGCCAGGGAGGGAGGGGGCGCGGTGAGAATTTTAGGTGGGGAAGGGGAGCTGGGGACCCCACGGGACCGGGCGCCTCACGAGGCCCGGCTTGAGGATGCCGGCGGGGCGCCGAGGCGGGGGCTGCCGCCCGGTCGGGGGCGGAGGCGGCCGCGCGCCACTGTGAGCCGAGGCCCGAGCGGCGCGGGGGGCGGGGAGGCGGCGGGAGGAGGGGATGCGGAGGGCGCTTCGGCGGCGGCGGCGGCGGCTAGCGGGCGAGAAGGGAGGAGCGGCGCGACCGGCCGGAGCGGCGCAGGGCCGGAGGCGTGCATGGCGCGCCCAGAGCCTGGCTTCCGCGGGCGCCCCTGGACCGCCCCTGGGGCGCAGCGGCTCTTGGGCCGGCCCCTCTCGGCCGGCTGCATCTGAGCCCCGGCCCTCGATCTCTGGATGTCGTGCTCCCCGGGAGAAGCCCGCCTGCGTTGGGGCAGAACGGCGGCGGCGGTGCGTCGGAGTCCGCCCTCCGCCTAGTCCTCCAGCGTCCGGCCGCGGTGGGCCAGCAGCTGGTGGCGAGGATCCTGGGGCTTTCGGAGCCGGCGCGACAGCCCTCCTGGGCCGGCTGGTCCGGGCCAGCCCCGCTCCGTTTTGGGGGAAGGGGGAGGCGAAAGGGGAAGGGCCGCGCTGCAGAAGCGGGTCCTCGCCGCCGCCCCCTGAGCGGACGCGCTGAGGCTGGGCTCGGCTTTCGCCCGGGCCAAGCTCCCTATCTCGCCGCGGGAGGTGGGGGATGCGGGCGACGGCCCCCTTGGGCTATAGGACCCTCCCCCCAGGGCTCCGGAGCTGTTGCTCCGCCCGCCGCCCCCTCCCCCGTCCTCTCCACCCCCCATCCCACCTCCCCACCCCTCGTAAGAAAATAATGCTGGCTGGCGCCCGCACCTCCCAGTCGCTCCCAGTCTGCCGTGAGGAAAGGGTGCCCGCTTGGTCTCCACGTCGGGACCCCTGCCGAGCCGCCCTAGCTGCCTCGCCTCGTGTGCCGCTGGGCTCCGCTTAGGCAGAATCTGCGAGCGCCGCGCCCGGGAATTGCCAGCCTCGGGGAGGCGCCGCCCGCAAGGACACCTCGCCGTCCCGCCTCGTCCGCAACTCCGGTTCTTGTGGAGCTCGACGCGAGCCAGGAGTCCGGACGTCCCTCTGCGCGCGGCGCAGCATCTCGAGCAGTCCCCGCTGCCCCAGCTTGGAGCCAACTCCATCTCGGACCTGGGACTCCTGACGCGGATTCTCAGCCACTTCTCACCTCGGGGCTGTGACTGCCTCCCGCTCGCTTTCCCCGCTGTCCTCCTTCTCCGTTCAGGACGGGGGTGCCAAGATGCCCAGCTACTGCCCAGGGCCCCGGGCCGCCCCCGACGTGTGACCCCAGCCTGGTCCCCCTGCTCGGCCGTCCGCCCTCCCCTTGGAGACCCCCGGCCCGGCCCCCGGGGGAGGAGGAAGAAGAGGACGAGGCTGAGGGGGGGATGTCCAGCTCCAAAAGCGTAAGCCCCCCGGGCTACGCGGCGCAGACAGCTGCGGCGCCGGCGTCCCGGGGAGGCGCGGAACACCGCTCGGCGTGGGGCGAGGCCGACTCCCGAGCCAATGGCTACCCCCATGCCCCCGGGGGTTCGGCCCGCGGCTCCACCAAGAAACCCGGGGGGGCGGTGACCCCGCAGCAGCAGCATAGCCTGGCCAGCCGCTGGCGCAGGGACGAAGACGACGATCTCCCGCTGAGTGGCGACGACCCCCTGGCTGGGGGTTTCGGCTTCAGCTTCCGCTCCAAGTCGGCTTGGCAGGAGCGCGGTGGCGATGACTGCGGTCGCGGCAGCAGGCGGCAGCGGCGGGGCGCGGCCGGCGGGGGCAGCACCCGGGCGCCCCCTGCGGGTGGCGGCGGTGGCTCGGCGGCGGCCGCGGCCGCAGCCGGCGGAACTGAGGTGCGCCCCCGCTCGGTGGAGCTGGGCCTGGAGGAGCGGCGGGGCAAGGGCCGCGCGGCGGACGAGCTGGAGGCCGGTGCCGTCGAGGATGACCAGGCGTCCGGAGATGGCGGCAGCTCAGCAGGCTCGGGCGCGGGGCCCGGCGCGGTGCTGTCGCTGGGCGCCTGCTGCCTGGCACTGCTGCAGATATTCCGCTCCAAGAAGTTCCCGTCGGACAAGCTGGAGCGGCTGTACCAGCGCTACTTCTTCCGTCTGAACCAGAGCAGCCTCACTATGCTTATGGCTGTGCTGGTGCTCGTGTGCCTCGTGATGCTGGCCTTCCACGCAGCGCGGCCCCCGCTCCAGCTGCCCTACCTGGCCGTGCTGGCGGCCGCTGTGGGTGTGATCCTTGTCATGGCCGTGCTCTGCAACCGCGCCGCCTTCCACCAGGACCACATGGGCCTGGCCTGCTATGCGCTCATTGCTGTGGTGCTGGCGGTCCAGGTGGTGGGCTTGCTGTTGCCCCAGCCGCGCAGCGCCTCCGAGGGCATCTGGTGGACTGTGTTCTTCATTTACACCATCTACACTCTCCTGCCGGTGCGCATGCGGGCCGCGGTACTCAGTGGTGTGCTCCTGTCTGCCCTCCACCTGGCCATCGCCCTGCGCACCAACGCCCAGGACCAGTTTCTGCTCAAGCAGGTAGGGGCCCACCTGGGCACAGGGACTGGCTTGTGGGGTGGGCAGGCCTCAGCCTGACTCCAGAGAGAGGCAACTCGCCTTCACCCTTTAAAGTGGTGAAATCCACAGAGAAGTGGCTGGGTCAGCTGTGTGGTGTCTTCCAGCCTCCGAACCCCCTCTGAGCCCCAGCATCTTCCTTTACAAAAAGAGTGCTCTTGTATGTAACGTTCTTGCTGGTGGAAGATATACTAGACCATAGCCATTATTGCAAGGATGCTAATGAGGAAGGAGGGTTGGAAGAGAAAATTCTATGGAGAGGTCCCCTTCTCTTCCTGTGCTTTTGTCCCTGTGTACAAAAGTGGCTGGACCTTGCAACAGCCTCTTGCTCCTGAGAGCCACCGACCGTTTGTTAACTGAGGGTTGGGGAGGGAGAGTTCTGGGCGCCCCTTGCCCAGCCTTAGGGAGCAGAAATGATAACCCTGACAGTTGTCTGAGGCTGGGGTTTGGGAGCTGGAGATATCCCTAAACTTGAGGGAGGACTGACAAGTTTGTTTTGTTTGCAAAAGTGCGCCAAGCCAAAAGGTTGTCTTTAGCAAAGGTGGGAAGGAACGCTTGAGTGTGGTGGAGGCCCTCCTGGCCTGAACAGAAAGCTCGTTTTGGATGTTATGACCCCTTGACATGGGTGTTCATGGTTATTGCTTGTAGTGGAGGGTTTTTATCCTTCCTGGGATTGGTTAGGCGAGCTTTGAACAGTGGGCTCAGGAGGAAATAAAACCCCTGGTTTACTGGCGACTCCCATGACGGCTTGTGGGAGAGAAGTGTGCTTGCCGTGGTGACCTTGGGTGAGACCAGCTCCTCTGTCACGCATGCCTTCTCACCTTAGCAGTCCCCTTGTCTGTGGCTCCGTGGGCCTTATCCCTTGGCTCCTGCTAAGCCTACTTGGTAGCCGTGTGGCTTGGCTATGAGAGTAAAGTGGGACCTTGCTGCTGGCTTGTCTTTGATCGTGAACTCCACTCCCAAACCTCTGTCCAGTCATCCGCATCCTCTAACAGAACTTCTTAGCCCTATTCCATTATCATTGCCTTCCTCCTCCCCGCTGCTAGTGTCTTTCCTCGGACTTCCATCCTGTTGGGTGCTGCGTCTTTCTTGACAGGCTCTCCCGTGCCTGCTGGCTTTGTGGGTATCGTACTCATCCTTAGGGAATAAATTGCACCAGTGTAGGCTTCATGGTGCTGCACCTCCAAGGTGCTCTGTGACTGAGCGGGAGGCGACCTGCACCCTCTCTGGGCCCCAGGTTCCTTGTCTAGCAAATGAGAGGGTTATACGAGTTCCTTCCAGTTCCAGTCCCTCTGTGCCAAGCCTCACCTTCTGCCAGGAGCCCTTCCTTCCATTCCAGCTATCCTGGCCTCTCCCTCTTCTGCATAGTCCATGAGGGAGTCAGAGCTATGGAGTGGGGCGCTTACTTATTCTCCAGTGCCCATTGGTTGAGCTCCTTGGCTGCAGGAATCCTGAGGTGTAGGTGTATGTTTTTCCACCTGTCCCTTGTCTGGGACAGTGTAGGGTACTTCATAGGGATTTGATAACTTTTTAACCACTTGATTGTGTTCCAGTGAGTACAGTTAGGTGGGTTTGTTGATGCTAAGTTAAAAGTTTTTCTGATCTGGAATCAGAAGGAAAAAAACTCCTTAGCAATCCGCTTTGAACTTGAGAGAGAAACCTATTGAGAGCTGGTTTTAAAAAAGTTAACTACTATTGTTAGTGCTTATAAAGGCTTTTTCCTGGGGACCCATGCTATCACATGAGGGGGTTGTTCCTGACTTGCGTGGGAGGCAGTTTGCTTGGGTGGGTCCAGCTTTTCTGCACAGGGAAAGGCATGGCATTCACATAGAGCAGCAGAGATTTCAGGATTATGCAGTGTATTTCCAAACCAGACTTGGGACTAAGGTCTGCCAGGCACCCAGCCCCAGGCAATCCGGGATGCTTGATTTCAGGAGGTTGGAATCAGAGCCCAGGACAGGAGGGCTGGACCTGGGTTGCTCCGTCTCCATCCTAACAAGAAGATGCCATTGCAGCAACGGAGTAGCTGACTGACTTTCCCTTCCAGTCCCCCAGGCTAGTCCCTCTCCCTTCTCTCCTCACCTCCCACCCCATGCTTCTTGTACCCATTGCAGGCTTCAGACCTTCCCTAGTCTGTTGGCTTTGGGGTGGGTTTGCTCTTAACTTCTCATGACCTTCTTCACTGAGCGTACTTAACTTCTCATGACCTTCTTCACTGAGCGTAGCAGAGCTTATTTAGAATGGTCCACCCATAGCAGAATGTGAGCAGTTCTATTTGGCTTCAGAGTAAACTGTATCTTTTTGTGTTTGTATTTGACTTACCTTTCTGATTATGTCTGATAGAAACTTTGTATTTCTTAAGCAAACCCTGTGAGATGGTGGGGGAAATATTAGTGGGACAGTCCAGCATTACTCTCTGCCGCAGGTCACTCCAGAGGGGCAGGTGTTGAAGGATGGTTTGTGTTAGATGCTTTGTTCTTTTCTTTGATGAAGATACACATGCAGGGAAATGGGGCAGCAGTGTGCGGTTTCTGATGTTGGGGTTTTGGACATTTCTCTCCATGACGCCTTGGACACACAGTAGGCCCTCCGGAAACTGTGTTGGCTTTTTTTTTTTTTTTTTTTTTTTTTGCTTTTCCGGAGAGACTAGTCCTCTTGTTTCCGCAGCCCCGATCTCTAACATCAGTATCTGATCTGGGTATTTTATTCTTCCCCAGCCCCTTTTGTGTTGGGAGCTCTGCCCTTTGCTCCGAATGAGAGGAGAAGCACTTAGTGTCTTATTCGGTGCCTCTTGATGGTTTTTACAGAAGAAGGGGCTGAGAGGCAAGGTGGGGCAGCCCGAATGGGGCATGATGTCTCTTCCTGTCGTTACATCTCCTGTTCAAGCTCTTCCCCTGGCGTTCCCCTCCCCTGCTCTTTCTCTCTCACTTCCTTTCTCTTTCCTCCCCCTCCCAGTCCCCTGTTGCTCTCTGCCCTCCCCTCCTCCCCTTTGCCTGCCCGCTTCCCTGCTTCCCCAGCTCTCACTCCCCATTTGCAGCCTCTCAGCCCCGCCTTCTGGCCTCCTCTCTGCTGTCGTCTCCTCGTCTCCGTCTCCTCGGTGGGGTACAGTAGGAGCGTCACAGGGTTGTTTTTTTTTTTTCCTCCTTCTCTGCCTGTTAGAAGTCCCTTTGCTACACCCAAACCATAAATAACACTCAAGCATCTGCCAAACACATTCCTCACTTGTGTTAATAGGCTGCAGTGATGCCGGAGCCTGTTGCCATGGCAACCTCATTTTTGTTTGACTGTAGCCCACTCTGCTACATAAAGCCTCTGCACGCACTCACGCACAAACTAGTCCACTCTCACAACTATTACATATGCTTAGCTATTAGAGATTATTTTGGAGAAAACATCTTTGGGCCCCCCTGGGGGCGGGCAGTCATTTGGCCAAGGAGCTGAGTATCCCGCTTGTCCACTGTTACTCTAGGTGGTGATAATGGATGCAAGAGCTCTTTGAAAAGTAGGGAGTCCAGTTCAAATGTGGGGTATTATTATTCTGCAGCCACATTAAACCCACCTGAAATGGGTTCGGAAAAGAAGATCCTGACCCCCGTGTGGGTCCCCGGGGGCTTGGGAGAGCTGTCAGAGGTTGCCTTTGCCGCCTGGGCTGACCATTCCCGACCCAGCCTGTCTTCAGCTCCTTCCTCTCTGCCCCCTAACCCTTTGGGAGGAACTCAGTGATGTCACGCATTTCTTCCTTTGTGCCTGTTTGAACCCACAACTGTTACCACCGCTTGTTCCAAAGATCAGAAAGGCCCAGGCTCTGTGTGGGTGGCGTTCTGTGGCTGTGAGCACGTGCGAGTGTCTGTGTTCAGGAGTCTGGGGATGGGTGGAGGGGTGGAACGGACTGCTGTGGCTGCTGAGGGGCAGGTGCCTGTGGTCATGCCTGGGTGTGTGTGTGTGTGTCCTGCGGGCTGGTCCCCGTGTGTGCTTGCACGTGTATGTGTGTGTGCTTGCGAGTGTGTGCACGCGTGTGTGTGTGTCTGTCTGTCTGTCTGTCATGTGGGCTAGCCTGGGTGATGGAGGTGGACCCAGGGAAGCCTTCGTGTTGACTCTGAAAGGAGCTCATCACAGCTCTGTCCTATTTATTCCTGGCTGGTGGCTGGCTTCCCATGGCTGTTTGTCTTTCTGATTCTGGGCCTTGATTGACCTTTCTACCTTGACCTCTGGCTCTTCAGGGAAGTATCCTGGATGCACACGCCCCCCTCCCCCTTTCCATAATGAGGCTGGGGGCTAGACCCGAGTGGCAGTTCCCCTGACCCCAGAGAGTCCCACCCTTCCCTTTCAAAAACTGGAGCTGCCCACCCACTCGGCCATCCGCTGCGCCCCATCGAAGCTGCTTCCTCACTCTGGAACCCGTCCAGAGGCCTATATGGTGGGTCACCCTGGCTGCCTGCTGGGGCGGTGTGGAGGGGGAGACACACACTTTCACCACAATCCTGGGGATCGCCTGTCACCCTTTACTTCCCTCATCGTCCACATTTCTGGGCGGGAGAAATCTGACCATAGCGAACTCCAGCAGCAACAGCAGGCTGGGCTGGGAGGCTGGCCCTGAGTCTGTAGCTGGGGAGGGTCTGCTCGTCTGCCAATTATATTTGCCGATTGTCTTCAATTGTGTTGCCTCTTTCTCTGTGCAGCAAGAAGGGGTGCTGGGAGGGGAACAGAGCCTCGGGGCTGGGGGTGGGTGTCGGGCAGGGCTTCTGGATAGGGAATAGGGAGCCGTTTTTGGATCCCAGGGGTCCCTCGATGCCTGTGGGGAAGACTTGGGTGGCAGAGACCCAGCCGGAGGAACAGAACCATCAGCTGCTGTACTTGCGGGAATGTTGACTGTTAATATTCAATCTGAGTTTTGATCTGGAGCAAGAGCGTGAGGTGTGTGTGCTGTGGAACACAGAACAGTGTGCTCATGTTTGTCTATAAAGAGGACACAGACGATGTATTAAACCCCATCATGGAAACCTGCCCAGCCTCACAGAAGACTTTTAAAAATCCGCGTAAAAGGCCTGGACAGACACTCTCCTGGGCAGACAGGTCGTGACCTTGAGTCACTCCGTCAGGGTGCAGCTGGCAGCTATAGCAGGGCTGGGGCTTGCTAGGCCGGGACCGTTCTCCTAAGAGATGCAGACGGGGTGCCTACTTTGGGCCCAGCCAAGGATGGGTGGGTGCTGGGGAAGGGGGACCCCGACGGGGGAGCCTCCCTGTGACGGCACCAGCCTCTTGCCGGCTGACTTCGAGCCCACGGCTGTCCGCTTGGCACCTCTGTTAACTTTCTGTTAGCTTGTGGTGGGACCAGCTCCTGGTGCCCTGTTTCCCAGGAGCATCGCCTGTATCAGGAATGGAAACAAACAGCCTGCTCCAGGAGCTCCGGACCCGATCGTGCCCGTGAATCCTTTGGGTACAGTTACATAAGTTACGCTTTGTGGTATCCTTCTCTCGTCCGTGCCCGTCAGGGGCTGATAGTTTGCTAACAGAGGGCAGGATCCATGTGCGTTTTTCTCTCCCAAGCACAAACTCCATAAAGATAATTGGAAAGCCTTACCCCCTTGCCCCTTTCTCCAGGCAGTGTCCAAATGCAGGACGGGGACCATCCCTCTTTACAACACTGTGAACAAAATTGCTCGTTTCTAGTTAATGGACCTTGAGCTTCCTGGGTACCTGTGTTCTGGTTTGGCTGTGAGGAAAGACCAGTGGGGTCTTGGTTAGGCTTATGGGCGTATCCACTTTATAGGAAGATTGAGACCCCATCTGAAATACTGTGATTCTAGAATTGAGAAGCGGGTACCAGTTTGCTAAGGGCCCTGGGAACCTTGACTTCTGAGAGAATACTTGAAAGGATGGGAGGTGCTTAGCTGGGAGGAGAGCAAGGTAAGAAACCGAGACACGGTCAAGCATTATTTGCTGCTGGGATCCCTGCTGGCGGATCTTAGAAGAGGGGCTAAATTTATTTTTGGTCATTCCAAAGGGCACACTGGGGGCAAATGGGTGGAAACAGTAGACAGATTTCAGCTCCAGTAGGAGATACTTTTCTAGCCTTTGGGGTTATAGCCATCAAACCAGATGCCTTCCGGGGTTGCCAGCTATGTCATTGGAGGTGTTCAGGAGAAGACTAGAGGGTTGTCCATCAAGCATGTTACTGAGGAGATTGGAAGGCCCTGCTTCCAAAGGATCTGGGCTGGGTCCCAAGAAGGGATATGCCTTTTTTTTTTTCTTTTGAGGGCTGCTTCCTCGTCATATGGACATTCCCAGGCTAGGGGTAGAATCGGAGCTGCAACTGCTGACCAACACCACAGCCAGAGCAACATGGGATCTGAGTCATGTCTGAGACCTACACCAGAGCTCAACGTAACACCAGAATCTTAACCCACTGACCAAGGCTGGGGATCGAACCCACGTCATCATGGATCCTAGTCGGGTTCATTAATTACCATTGAGCCACAACTGGAACTCCTGTCTTTTGAACAGCTTGGATCTAGTTTTCAAAGCTCTCCAGCTGAGCTTGATGACCAACTCTTAGGTCTGGGATCACTGACCAAGATAACTGCTCGGGTCACACCCAACCCTTGGATTCTGTGGTTTCGTGTCTCGCCACAGCACGACTGCCTGCTGTAGTCTGTTGGGGTGTCCCATCTTCATGCCCTTGGCCCCTGTTTAACAGTCGCAGAGTCACTTAGGAGCTGTCTGGGTGGGGCTGGCGAGTGTCCTGATGTAGGATGCAGAGCTGGAAGGCCATTGGTGTTGGTAGAACAGGACAGGAAGCATGGCCCAGACCTGGACCTGAACCCTCCTCTCAACCTGCCATCCCCATCCTCACACTCTGGTTTGAAGCAAAGCATCATGTGGCTCACCATTGGCGGAGGTAGTGGCCAGAGGGGCGGTCAGCTGAAAAATGTCTTAGTTTATGTCTTGGTTTATTCAGTCATTTGAAATGAATACGGCAAACACTGAGGATACCCCAAGTCCGGAGTGGATGGTACAGAAAGTGGAAAAGAGGGCATTAGGAGGTGGTTCGAAGGAGGAGGCAGAGGCTGTAAGGAAAGGAAGAGGAGACTGGAGCTGCAGGGAGGAGAAAAGCCTGAAGGTGGGGGCAGGGATGCTCTCTGGGAACAATGGGGTATAGTCACAAGAAAAGGGGGGGGGGCTAAACAAACAAACACGGGGAGACAGTAGTGGCTTTATTCTTTAGGCAAGGCTCATATGTCAGCCTGAACTCCACCCCCACCCGGCCCCCTGTGCGCGCACACACACACACACACACACACACACACACACACACTTCTTGCTCCGGGAGGGTTACGAGTCTTCCTGACCTCACACTTCGGTGGTGCCCTCTCCTTCCCCCTTAGGGGCTCCCTGGGTGTTATCACACCACTCATGGGCTTCGTACTTGGCTCTTGGAAGGGGTCCTGAGGGCCCTCAGTGCCCTGCATGTAGTAGGTGCTCAGCAAGGGTGCGAATGAATGAATGAACGGGCGGCGGGGTGGGTGGACGGCTGCACGCAGACTCTCGGCTCTGCTGAAGTGCTAGACCAACACCTCCACAGAAGGAAGCGATGCATCTTGGCTTGGAAGCCTATTTTGGTGGGTTGTTATCCTAAACTCTGAGCAGGGCTTCCAGAATCCCTCCTGCTGCAATTTAAAACGTGTGCCTTCTTGGAAACAGAGATCTGTTGCCTGGCACTGCCTGTACTGTATCCCTTCACAGATTTGAAAACCATTATTAAGTCATTCTTTCAGCCTTCTCCCCATTCATTCAGACAACAACCGTTTATTAGGTGCCTACTGTGTACCAGGCACTGTGCTAGGCCTCGAGGGGCCCAAGATGACTCAACCTGGGTCCCGGCACCCAGCCCTGCCTTTGGCCTGGATTCTCCCACTGACTGTCCTTTGAGGAGATGTTAATAGGTATTTCACATACACACACATTCAGTTTAGTCATGTAAGTTTAGGAAATACTGGGTAAAGCAGAATTTTTTTTGGGGGGGGCTGCTGCACCCGAGGCATATGGAGGTTCCCAGGCTAGGGGTCGAATTGGAGCTGTAGCCACTGGCCCACCCCATAACCACAGCAACGCCAGATCCTTAACCCACTGAGCGTGGCCAGGGATCAAATCCACAACCTCGTGGTTCCTAGTCGGATTTGTTTCCACTGCGCCATGACGGGAACACCAAAGCAGAATTCTTTTTTTTTTTTTAAGGGCCACAGTGGCATATGGAGTTTCCCAGGCTTGGGTTCTAATCGGAGCTACAGCTGCCGGCCTACGCCACATCCACAGCAACGCTGGATCCGAGCTGCATCTGTGGCTTAACACCACAGCTCAAGGCAGTGCTGGATGGATGGTTAACCCACTGAGCAAGGCCAGGGATAGAACCTGCCACCTCATTGTTCCTAGTCAGATTCGTTAACCATTGAGCCACGATAGGAACTCTCCCAGAATTCTTTATTGTAGAACTTTAGAACTTTGAATATGTTAATATGCAGTAGAATTTGCCAAGAGGGAGCCTGTTTCATAAAACCTTTATCACACATATTGGACCCCAGAACCCGATTTCGAAGGCACATGGCAGAGGCGTCCGTGTTTGTTGGAACTTCCTTGAGGACACACTGCTTCCAGGGGCTCAGAAAATCTTTGAAAATTCTCAGGGTCCAGCCCCCTGCCTCTGGGTTAGGCTAGACAGTCTTCTAGATGGGAGCATTTCTTTGTTTGGGGGCCTTCCTCCCTTAGGAAGGAGATGGCTCAGCCCGCGTTGGCTGGCTGCCGGTTTTATTTTTTAATTTTTGTTTATTTTTATTGTTTTGTCTTTTTGTCATTTTAGGGCCGCACCAACGGCATATGGAGGTTCCCAGGCTAGGGGTCTAATCGGAGCTGTTGCTGCTGGCCTACGTCAGATCTGAGCCGTGTCTGCGACCTACACCACAGCACACGGCAATGCTGGATCCTTAACCCACTGAGCAAGGCCAGGGATTGAACCCGCAACCTCATGGTTCCTAGTCGGATTCGTTTCCGCTACGCCACAACGGGAGCTCCTGGCTGCCGGTTTTAAGGTCTCATTCCCCATCTGCATCTGAAGTCTTTATAAAGTGGTGCCGCTTTCATCTAGTTTCAGTTTCCTGTAGGGGTTTCCTGCTGTCATCAGAATTGGGCTTCTCCGTAATGACCTTTGATGAGACTGGGGTCCATGTGCTGCATGGCTGTCCACGGGGAAGGAGCGAGGGGCCATTTCAGAGCATTCTTCCTCCCCAGATTTTTTGTGTGTTTGTTTCCTTCCCACCCCTCCTCTCCAAAAGGAGGAAGTCCTTAAAAAGTATTGATCATATTGAGTTTGTCCTGCAACTCTGGCCCGGGACCCATCCCTCGCATACATGACCTTATATAATCTTAATATCTACCCTGTGGGAAAGGCATTTTTATCTCTATTTCAAGGTTGCAGAAAATGGGATAAGAGAAGGTAAGTAACTTCGTCAAGGTCACTCAGCGAGTGAGCATGGCAGATGGTCCAGCGCCCGCCCAGATTCCCTGGGCATGTACCTCTCTGCTCTTGCCAGCCAGACTGCCAGCTGTCAGCACCTGAGGGCTTTCTCTGGCCCTGAGCCTCTCTGCCTGATTGTGGGCCAGGTCAGAAGCGCTAGGGAGAGAGTTCCCATCCCCAGAACAGCTCTCAACCAAGGACTTTTGGACGCTGGTGCACAAATACCCCAGATCCCTTCACCATGGGGCGGGGAGCAGTGCATAACTGTGCGACAAGGCTGCCCTGGGGCTCCCAGTCCTGCAGGACTCAGCGCTGGTTGCCCACAGTGGTAAGAGGCTTGAAAACATTCCTTCCTTTCCTTTCTTCCTTCCTTCCTTCCTTCCTTCCTTCCTTCCTCCTTCCCTCCCTCCCCCCCTTTTTTTTAACCTTCTTTCCTTCTTTATCTCACTTCTCCACTCCCTATCTAATGTTTTCTGGGGTGACCTCTTAGGTAAACCATTTCTTTCAAACCTAGTCCAAGGATCTTTAACTAGGGGAAATCCAAGTTGAGGGTCGAGAAGTGGGAGTTCCCATTGTAGCTCAGTGGTAATCAACCTGACTGGTATCCATGAGGACGTGGGTTCGATCCCTGGCCCCGCTCAGTGGGTTAAGGATCCAGCATTGCCCCGAGCTGTGGTGTAGGTCACAGACGCGGCTCAGATTCCATGTGGCTGTGGCTGTGGTTGTGGCTGCGACCGGCAGCTGCAGCTCCCATTCGACCCCTAGCCTGGGAACTTCCATGTGCCTCGGGGGAGGCCCTAAACAAACAAATCAAAAAATGAAAGAAAAGGAAAAAAAGCTAGGATTCTAAACTGGGTTTGTATGTTGGGAGGGGAGTGGCCACTTACTGGGGCAAAAATGCATCAAGTGCAGGACTCTATGGCAGACTCAGAACCCCTGCCTCGCCCCTTACTCCTATCTGATGACATTTATTGTTCAGTAGAGTGGTTTCTGAACTGTAGAATGATGTAAAATTTTAAAAACATATGTACATATTTATAGTTTTATACATACACATATATATGTATATATAAATCTGAATTTCTGCTTCTTAAAAATGTATAGCTTTCTATCCCCTAGACAATAGCCCAAATATCAGCCAAAGGACTTGAACACCCTGACATTTGATTAGCATCTTATAGATGACAAAGGACTTCTTCATCCTGTATGATCTTACTTGCTTCTCATGACGCCTCTGAGGAGGTGATGAGTTAGGAAGACACAGACGTGGGCTTTGGGGCCCAGAGGCCCAGGAGCAGTCCCTGGTGATGTGTTACCTTCCCCCGGCCGAGTTCCCTTCCCTCTACTCAGTCACTTCCCTCTCTGTAAACTGAGGATAACAGATTCCTGACTGACGAGGTCTGTTGTTGGTCCCCCAGACAAGGTCATGCACGTGAGGGCACTCATCGTGACAGACCTGTGCTGCTGGTGGTGTGTCGGAGAGGAGGAAGTAGGTGGTTCAGAGAGGGTGAGTGACCTCCTTCAGGTCACACAGCTAAGTTAGTCAGCTTAGGAGCTGCTATGCAAATCCAGATCGCTGACTCCAAATCCAGCACTCTTTTCAGGCGTGGTTGGTGGTGGAACCTGTGGTTTCTTATTTGTGATACCGTCCTTGCCGCGTGGTGTCTGGCTCAGATGAGCATTAAATGATCTGTCATTTCCCGAGCCTGCAGCGATGCTTCGAGGGCAGGCAGCGCTGAAGTGTTCGGGGGCACCTGGGATCCAATCTTTACCGGTAAAGAACCTCTGAAAGGTCTTCCGGATGCGTGAGGAGGGACTGAGACCCAGGAGAGGGGTCAGATGTGACATTGGGACAGCTTAGGTCTGGGTGTGGGACTGCCTTGGATCCAGGCTTCTGGTGGCATAGGTGGAATGGGCAGGAAGGGGGAGGCGGCTGGGGACACATCGGGTTGGCTTCCCGGAGGTCAGATATGGGTCTTTCTGTAGAGTTACATCTAGTAGATGAGCAGTTTGGCTCTTGCTATAGAATGCCTTTAAAGCCCAGCTCACCACAAACCATCACAACATTCTCAAAAGTACCCCAAACATCCTGCTTTAAATCCACTTCTGACCTTGGAAAATGTAACCCCTGCTCAAGTGCCATTCTTTCTTTCTTTTTTTTTCTTTTTTGGCTGCCGCATGGCATGTGGAGTTCCTCGGCTGGGGATCCAAGCTGCAGTTGCAACCTATAGCATAGCTGCAGCAATGCAGGATCCTTAGTCCACTGTGCCGGGCCAGGGATTGAACCTGCGTCCTGGTGCTCCAGAGACACTGATGATCTGTTGCACTCCAATGGGGACTCCCCAGGTGCCATTCTTTTGCTAAGTGAATTTTCAAGATCGTATTTTCATATTTTCTTTTCCAGACAGGAAGGCTATTTATTTGTTCACTTAACGTGTCCAAGTCCCCAGTCCTCCTCTGGCCAAGTCTCTTTTCCTGTAAGCATTTCACTGTGCCGCCTGGCTAGGAGGGACCCACTCATCCTTTGATGGGCTCCCAGTGGGTAACACCAGCTGGGAAGTGCCTGGGCCCTGACACCTCTGAGAGCGAGAGGCCAGCACTGAATCCTTGTACCCCTCCCTGCCCAGAGAAAGGAGCCTTGTCTCTGCAACATCTGACGCTCTGCAGCTAACTCCTGAGTCACTCTGAAAATCCTCTTCTTTTTCTCTGTAGCATTTGTACTGGTGTGTCGTTTTGTGTTTTGTTTTTTAGGGCCACACCTGTGGCATATGGAAGTTCTCAGGCTGGAGGTCGAATTGGAGCTGCAGCTGCCAGCCTACACTACAGCCACCGCAATGCAGGATCCAAGCCTCGCCTGCTACCTACGCCATAGCTCACGGCAATGCCAGGTCCTTAACCCATTGAGCTAGGCCAGGGATTGAACCTGTGTCCTCATGGATACCAGTCACGTTCATTACCACTGAACCACAATGGGAACTCCCTGGTTTGTGATTTTATTGTGGTAAGTTTATCTCTCTGTCTTTCTGCTTGACAGCTCTCTAAGGACTGGGGCCTTGTCAGTTTTCATACTCAACTCTTTACCGAATGTTAGTGACTTTCTGACCCCTACTGCCCAGCACTGTGGGGAGAAGGTGACCAGTTCCCATTCTTGGGTTCCACACAGAAGGCTGACCCCTGGCGGTGAGGGGTCCCTTATGGTGCTGCCTCTCCAGAGCAGGGCAAGCTCATCCTCCACTGTCAGTGGGCTCTGGGCTTGGAAGATACTGCTTTCCATCTTTGCCTTCCCTCTCTGGGCTTCCCGACTACTCTGTCCCCTGATGTCAGGAGGTGTCCCTGTTGCCCCCACTTGCCTCTCCCTCCCATTCTTGGTCCCCTCTCTTCTTCTCAGCTTCCTTCTGCTACCTTTCCCTGCTCCCCCTTTCTGGCTGTAAGATGTGGGAAAGACCTCCAAGACTCTCCAGGAGGCAAGTTCAACTGTAAGGACAATAAATATGTAAGTGTGTGGAGTTCCCGTTGTGGCGCGGCGGAAACGAATCTGACTAGGAACCATGAGGTTGCAGGTTCGATCCCTGGCCTCGCTCAGTGGGGTTAAGGATCCGGTGTTGCCGTGAGCTGTGGTGTAGGTTGCATATGCAGCTCGGATCCCACGTTGCTGTGGCTGTGGCGTAGGCCAGCAGCTACAGCAGCTACAGCTCCGATTAGACCCCTAGCCTGGGAACCTCCATATGCCGCGGGTGTGGCCCTAAAAAGACAAAAAAAAAAAAAAATCGTGGATAACTACGCATATGCCAGACAGTATTCTTCATTCTTTTCAAAGCAATCCCATGAAATAGCAGTTCTCACAGTGTGTTATGAACTTCCTCATAGCTGACTGCCCTGTATTACAGTGCATGTGTCAGGCTCCGTTGTTCGCTTCAAACGCCCAGGACTGAGACGTCAGCTTTCTGGGTGGGTTAATCTTCAGTAACCCAACAGGCTCGCAGCGTGGGAAGCGAAGGCATATCTAGGAGTTCTGCCGTAACCCCGGGTATCCAGGCTTATGGAAGGGGGGCCTGGGCACCAGCATTTTGGAATACCCCTGGTGATTCTAACGTGTGCCGGGGATGAGAGCTACTGCCCCGAGTCTCCCTTTGTCAGTGGGGGAATCACAAGGATGATGCTGAGTCTGATTTATGGCTACA
This sequence comes from Catagonus wagneri, assembly GCA_004024745.2. NCBI lineage: Eukaryota > Metazoa > Chordata > Mammalia > Artiodactyla > Tayassuidae > Catagonus > Catagonus wagneri. The sequence goes on from PVHT021183693.1 coordinate 54,957,671, forward strand.
GGAAAAGGCGAGTTGTTTGTATCGAAAGGGTTTATTGTGGGGATTCAGGAAAGAGTGATGGCCACTAAAAATTATTGCAGGCATGTCATAGGGGAAGAAAACGTGGTTGGTGGTTGGTGTATAAAGTCCTGTCAGGCAGGGCTGTGGCTCAGTATATTTATGTGGCTCTTATCACCCGCAATTAGCCCCAAATGTGGCTCGATAAATGGCTTAGTGCGGTGCCATTATAACTGCAAGAATATTTTAGGAAATGACTGATACACCATGTGCTTGATGGAGCCATCTTCACAGAACAGCGGCTCTCACTCAACATTCCCGATGGCCTGTGAGCTACAAACAAATGCCTTGTGATCCATATTAACTCTTCCTTGCGCTTTCCTTTCTTTCTTTTTCTTTTTTTGTCTTTTAGGGCCGCACCCGCTGCATACGGAGATTCCCAGGCTAGGGGTCGAATCGGAGCTACAGCTGCCGGCCTACGCCACAGTCACGGCAACATCAGATCCGAGCCGCATCTGTGACCTACACCACAGCTCAAGGCAGGCTGGATCCTTAACCCACTGAGCAAGGCCAGGCATTGAACCTGTGTCCTCATGGATGCCAGTCAGATTCATTTCCGATGAGCCATGAGGGGAACTCCCTTGCTCTCTTTTCTATGTGGTATCTCCCTTTTGAAAGGGAGAAGTTGTCAGTCAGTCTTTGGGAATCTCCCTCCGACTAGAGTGTAAACTAGAGCAGTGTCTGTAGTAGATGCTCAATAAATATTTGTTCAATGAATGAATGGATTTACTCAGAGTTACACAGCAGGTGCACAGCAACGAGCCCAGCACTAACATGGCCATTCCTTCTTTTTTGGCTCTTAACTTCGTGAAATATATAAGAAATTATATAGTTAGTGGCCCCCCAGCTGCGTGTATTGCTGTCGGCCTGTGTGGCAAAAATAAGAGTCGAGACAGGTGATGTCAGGGTGAGGAGAGATGGGCTTGGGCCCTGAAAGGATTGCCTTCCTGTGCGCTTTGAAGCTGCTTCTTTCCCAGCACCTCTGGCTGGAAGTACAAGGGTCCTGCCGCAGCCCTCGTGTTCTGCAGGGACCGGGAGATGCACATGAAGCTGGGGCCCATCGTAGGATGGGGAGGGTCGAAAAGTACCAGATGTGCGGGGTGGAGGCCTGGAAGCGTCCCTCTCTGGGGACAAGGAGACAGCCTCGGGTTAAATCCTCCACCAGTGGCCACATGTGGCTTACAACGTGGTCTTTTTTGGAAAGGGGTTATCTGGGGAGAGTTAATTTTGGATGTCGCTTTCCATTTATTTTTAAAGTGGAATATTTCTCTGGCATTGGTGACAATGGCCTAGAAAAGCCAGCTAGTCACCACCTGATATCGTCCCCGTGCGGGGGGTTCGCGGCCCCTGCTTCTTCCCCACCCTGTGTCTGCGGGGCTGACTTAAATCCTCTCCCTCGGAGGCCTCTGGGGTGATTTCCCCGGCAAACACTCTGTCGGGAGGTCCTGCTGGATCTGAAGTGGTGTCATCCTTGGCGCTGTCCCTGGGGCGCTGGGGAGCAGCCCCTGGCACTGCTCTTTGCTTCTCCTTGAAGGAGACTGTGGCATCCAGGTGAGCGCTTGCCCTGCCACATGCAAGCCCCGTGAGACCGGTTCCAGCCCGCCTTCCCCCGCAGCCTTTCTGTCCTTTAATTTTACTCTGTATCTCCTGGAAGTGAAAGGAAAAATCACCCGAAGACTTGATTTAAGGAACAGATCCCATTTCTCTTAAGGGAACACAAAGACCTGGACTGTCGCATCCCACTCCCCCCGGGGTCATCTCTGCTTCCCCTATGGGGCCGGAAGAGGGTCTCAGGGCTGACTCTGGAGCTCCCTGTGCTGGGAGGGGTGGGAGAAGGGAGGAGACACCGGGGGCGGTGGCAGAGGTGGCGCCGACCTGCCGAGGCGGTGAGAGGTGGGAGGAGGGCCAGGCGGCCGTGGAGGAATGTGCGGGCCGTGACTCTGCAGGCAGAGCTGCCAGCTCTGAGACTCTCACTGGGTCTTGACACTCCTGCAGCTGGACTTAACCTACGAGAGACAGTTCAGAGGGAGTGGGACAGAGGCTGAGGGCAGGTGAGCCCAGAGGACCTGTTGCAGTCGTTGAGGGATGAAGTTCTCAGAGACTTGAAATCTTGGCCCCCAGAGCCGGCTGGGGTGGTTGCTCGTGGGTTCCAGAGGGAGGAAGAGCTACGAGGTTGAGGGTGCCTGATACCGAGATGAAGGCAGAACCCTGGGGATTCGTCTTCCCCAGTGAAGAGCACAGAGGCTCAGAGCCTTGGGTTTCCCAGAAGCTGAGGAGCTACCGGGCTGGCCACACGCAGGTGACTTTTGCCATCCTGACTTCTCCCACCCCCTCAGCCAGAACCACCCTTCTGGGAAGTGGGTATCCAGTGGTCTCTGAGGTGCCTCTCTCTGTGTTTATGTGAACTCTGACCTCTCCAGTCCCCTAGAGCCTGGGGAAGCTACCTGGCTGGCAGGTGGGAGTGGGTGGGGCCAGGTGCCTTCTGAGCAGAGGAAGGCCTTGTGATAGTGCTTCCGCTGGGGCTGGGGAGGGGCTGTGGGGTTTGGGGGACTCCTCCTTTCTCCTTTCCTCCGGGCCCCCCTCTGGATTTGGAGGTGTCCTGATAGCCTGCCCGGTATGGGGTGGCTAGTCCTTTGGGAATAGCGTCCCTGTTTTTTTTCCGTTCACCAGCCTTCTCTGCTGTCCTGAAGATGCCCCGGGGCCCTTGTCCTTTCGTGGACAACTTCTGCCTTTCTGAGATGCCAGCCTAAAGATAGGACAGTGCTGCCCAATCCTACCGCTTGCCATGCACTTACTGTGTGCCAGGCATAGCACTGAGCACGTGGTAACTTAACTGACCCTCGTATCTCCTTTAGACAGATACTGCTTTTTTTATGTTTTATTTTTATTTTTTATTTTTTTTGCTTTTTAGGGCCGCACCCGTGGCATATGGAGGTTCCCACGCTAGGGGTCTAACAGGAGCTGTAGCTGCCAGCCTTCGTCACAGCCACAGCAACGTGGGATCTGAGCCGTGTCTGCAATCTACACCACAGCTCACGGCAACGCTGGATCCTTAACCCACTGAGCAAGGCCAGGGATCGAACCCGCAACTTCATGGTTCGTAGTCAGATTCGTTAACCACTGAGCCACAACGGGAACTCCCGATACTGCCTTTTTTTTAAGCAGAGTGTTTTGTAGATGAGAGAACTGAGGCCCAGAGAGGGTAAGAGACTTGGGGAAGGTTGCTGTTTAGAGAGGGGGCGTTGGAGCTCCAGAGCGCACACTCTCAGAATGCCAGCAGCTCCCAGACTGGTGTGTGTGTGTGTGTGTGTGTGTGTGTGTGTGTGTGTGTTAAGGATTCGCTACAAAATTTATTTAAAAATTCAGCTCCTGGACCCCTTGTCAAGAGAGTCTGATCCAGCAAATCTAAGGGGGATCCCAGGAATCTGCATCTTAAGTAGGCACCCCCAAAATTTGAGGCAGGGGCCCAGGGATGTTTTTCCGTCTTCTAGTGCCTCCCCAGGTGGAGACAGGAATGAGGCTCCCTTCCCTGAAGTGACTGGGGAGGTGCCCACCCCCCTGCGGACAGAGGCTCCTCCTGATTGGAGGTAGCTGCCGAAGCAGGAGGGGAGGCGCAGACTAGGGGGCAGGGAGGCCTTCTGCTGAGCCCGTGCCTGGGGGCTCTCCGGGGGCAGAGCTGGAGGGGGCTTTTGGGGAGACTGTAACCTGGAGGACAGGAGCTGGGAAGTGGAAGTTCTGGGAGCGGAACACACTTGGACGGCCGGAGAGAGGAGGCAGACAAAGGGATTTTCAGGTGACTGCAGGGACACTGCTGTGACACTGCAGGCCCAGTAGTTCTGGCCAGGAGACATCTGCCTCTGGCTCAGTTTCCTGGCCTCTGAAAGTCCTCCCAGTGTGTACATTACTGGGGGCACTGGGGCCAGATTAGAAAGGACTTCACGCCAGAGGCCTGGATGGGGCGCGCAGTGGGGACAAAAGTGATGGAGCCCTGGGGGCCCGAGAGTCACACACCAGACAGTGCACGGTCCCCAGGGGTCCAGTTTGGTCAGCTTCCCTCCCGCTCCTTGAACTCAGCGTGTCCCAAGACAAAATCCGTCATCATCCCTAAACTGGCTTTGGTTTTGTCACGTCAGTTCTCTCTTTGCCTGTGTACTGGAGTTAGATGTTTGTTGGGCTGAATATTATTTAACAAATATCTACCATGTGTCAGGCACTGGGAAACCAAGATGCATAAGCTGCAGCCCCTGCCCTCAGGGGCAAACCCATGCCTCGTGCGTCCTGGGCGCCCCGACACCAAGTGCTTCGTTTTGTTCTGTTAACTTGTTTAGTCCCCGCAGCTGTCCTGTGAGGTGAGCGCTGCTGCTGTCACCCCCATTTTGCAGACGCCGCTGCTGAGACTGGCAGGTTAGGTAACTGGCCCAAGCTCACACAGTGAAACTGGGCAGCCTGCCTCCAAGTCTGGGCTCTGACCTCCCAAGCCTGTGGACAGACGGGCACTCAGGCCGGCGGGGCGCAGCATGACGCTTGCAGTTTTAGCAGCAGAGACAAAGTGCGCAGCCTGCGCCAGGGAGAGCGTGGGAAGGGGTGTGTGGCCAAGGCGGGCCTGCCAGTCGATGCGACTAGGTTGCGAAGAGTATAGATTTCTGGGCCGAGGTGGTTGTGTTTTGTGGAGGGGGGGGTTCTCTAGAAGGTTCTCGTGCAGGAGAGAGAGTGGACATGGCCCCATCTGCATTTGGAAGGGTGGCTACAGTGTGTGAGCAGGAGGGAGAAGCCTCCAGGGAGAGAGAGGGCTGGTGCTGAGAGGGAGGCCGCTGCCAGAAGGCTGCCATTCTGGCGGGAATCTGGAGAAGGCCCGGGTGGGGATGGGGTTGAAGTTCATGACTTTCAGACAAGAGGGGCGGGACCACAGGGAGCACCTGGGCGTTTACCTATGAGCTTCTCCTGGCCTTGGTTCCCAGTGGTGCCAAAGCCACACCTTTGTGTTCCCTAACCAGGAGGCCAGGGCCCCAGCCTCTGAGGAACTAGATGTCACCTTTTTCTTTGCAGGGGACCTGGGATGGATTAGGGTCTTCCTCCTTATTTTTTCTTCTGCCTCCCAAGCCTCCTCCCCTCAAATTCCCTCCTCCCCTCAAATTCCTAGGGCTCTGCCTTGATCTAGGCGTTAAGCACCCAGACCTTCAACCTCATAGCTCTTCCTCCCTCTGGAACCCGGGAGCCCACACCCCAGCCAGCTCCGGGTGCCAGTATCTCAAGTCTCTGAGAACCTTATCCCTCTCTGAGACCTTGCATCCTGGCCACCGTGACCCCCAGCAGAGCTCCTAGTGCTGCTGCGGGCCCAGTGTGCCACCCTCCACACACTGTCCCTTCTTGGGGGCCATTTGACAAAGTGCCTGTTTAACCCCCTGGTCCATTGCTTGCTCTTAGTATGTCAGCTTCCCCAGGCAGGGACTCTTCCTGCTCACGGCTGTGTTCTCTGTGTTCGAGTCCCCGCTCCGCCGTGTCCCAGCTATTTCTCCTTGCTCTTTCGGAGGCAAAGTGTACTCCTCAAAGTGGGGTATAATAAGGATTGCCGCCCTGAGGGCTGTGTTGAACATTCTGTGGGATGGTGTATGCAAAGCATTTAGCACAGGGCCTGCCGAGGAAAACACCTCCCGTAAGTGACCCGGGATCGATCCTGGCTATGTGTGAGCCTTGAAATGCCCACACATGGCGGCAGCGCCTAATGCTTCTCTTGAAGGTCTGTGTGTTAGGACAGCAGTGAACAGCGTAGAAAAAAATTGCATTACGTCCAAAAAAGAAGGCCGAGTGGAAGAAGGACTAGGTGCTGGGTCCCGCGTTTTCCCCTTACTCCTGCCCTATTCTTACTCTGGCTGCTGGCCATCAAGTGACCAGCACAGACCCTCAGAGTGAGGTCGCTTCTAGAACTGACTGGGGACTGGCTCGGGAGCTGGAGCCATGACTTTCCTGGGTGAGTGTGAATGGGGGTGGGGGTGGGCCCAGCCAGGTTCCCCTGAATTTGGGGGTGACTGTAGCTGAAGTGGGGGGGGCTTCAGGGATGTGACTAGCATCCTCTCCAAGGACCATTCTAGAGAGGCCAGGAAATAAATTGAGGATGGTTTTGAAAGGGTTGGAACCGCCGGGGAAGAGAGGGGGCGTACAGCTGTGTCTCCCAGGTGTGCTTCCTGCTGTAACTTCAGTAAGATATGCACACCTGCCTCAAGGGACAGCAAAAGCTCCCCTGGGCTGCCGGAGGCCTCAGGGTGGAGGACGCTTTGAGCCTGTGAGAGGAGTCAATGAAACCCCTGAGGGGTCTGGCCAGGGTCAAGTGACAACCAGGACATGGAGTCCAATCTCTCGCCCCCAAGTGAGTGTCCAGGCGGGGCAGCGTCTGTGCCCAAGGCAAGAGATTGTGATGATGTCCAGAATATTCCCCCAGCTGGCTGGACCTTTGGGACTGGACACGGGGCTGGCCAGCTGGGTGGACAGTTGGAGGACTGCCGGGAAGCGGCCTGCCGATTTCCTGTCGGTCCATAACCTTGTGTGTCCCTGACTGGGCCCCTTCTCTCCGGGGCCGTTAGCCTCACACTGAGCGAGGGGCCCCCCTGTGCCTGAGCTGCACTTAGAACGCCCGGGGAGGGGCTCTGCCGGGGCCAGAAAGCAGACCCTGACCCTGGCTAATGGAGTTCGGGCTGGAAATGGACCTTTTTTTTCTTTTTGGCTAAATTAACATTTGGCATTTCAGGGTGCTGGCCCCACGCCCGGCCACTCTGGCCTTCTGCCTGTCAGCTCCTTTGAGGCTATTTTTGCCATTCACTTATTTATTAACTGTTATTGCTCCCCAAGACAGATGGGCGCACACAGGCACGCGCACGCACACACACACACACGCACGCACGCACACACACACACACACACACACTCGCACCTTTCAACCCAGAGCCCATTGGAAAAGCCAGTCGGCACCCACCAGGTTGAACATGCAAAAGGGAGAAATGACCAAAAGGATGGTCTCCCTGAGTCAGGATGGAGGAAGGGCTGTAGGGTTGCTGGGCGACAGTGACTCCCCGTGCTTGTTACCTAGAAAGGTCCCCCTACCCAAGGCCTCTCTGTTCTTGCTCTCGCACCCTCAGGATGGTGCAGCCTTCAGAAGGGGGCCATGTGTGAGAGGATTATAGATCCTGCCTGAATCATCTTTCTAGAGAGGTCAGCAGGGGGGCCTGGGAGATCCAAGGGCCCTTTGCTAGGACGTAGGAAGACCCTGCTTCCTTCCTGCAGGAGGCTTGCTTCTCTGCCCTGCTCCACCCCCATCTTCCAGAGGAGGAAAACTTGTCACTGCGTGGGGTACAAGGGTGCCACGTGGGAGATGATCCCCACCCTTGCTTCCGGGCTCCTTGCTCATCTGCTCTGAGCCTGGGCTCCACCGTGTTCCCCTCCCCCCACAGCCTGGATCTCGGGGCTCCCAAAGGCCATCATGGAACCAAGCAGAAAATAGAATGAGCAGCCAGGGACCCTCCTGCATCCTCAGGCTGCCTGGTGCCTGAATTTCACCAGGCCTTGGTTTGCACATGGGAGAAGTGAGAAGGATGTTTCTGCCACCTCCAAGGCAGAGGCGAGTGAGGGGGACCATGCCCCTTCTTAGGCCATATGTCATCGACTTGCCTTATTGCTGAGGCTCCTTCCTCTGCTTCAGGAAGACGCCACATCCCTAGGGCTAGATACTTACTGCAGAGGGACTGCCAGCTGCCAGTCTGTGTCCTGTGGGGCCTTTGTGCCCTGGAACTCAGTGCCAGCCCTTCTCAGAGTCAGAGAACTCCCTGAGGGCAGGGAGCCTGCTCCTTTCATCAGACTGAGAGCTGAGGGGGAGTTCCTGTCGTGGCTCAGTGGTTAACGAATCCGACTAGGAACCATGAGGTTGTGGGTTCGATCCCTGGCCTTGCCCAGTGGGTTAAGGATCCAGCGTTGCCGTGAGCTGTGGTGTGGGTTGCAGACGCAACTCGGATCCTGCGTTGCTGTGGCTGTGGTGTAGGCTGGTGGGCTACAGCAACAATTTGACCCCTAGCCTGGGAACCTCCATATGCTGCAGGTGCGGCACTAAAATGACAAAAAAGACCAAAAAAAAAAAAAAAGGGGGACTGAGAGCTGAGGGCAGGGGCTGCGATTCCACTCAGCTCCTGAGAACAAGGACCATGCCTCCCCCATCAGACTGGTGGCTCCCTGAGGTCAGGGGCTGAGTCTGTCCCCACCAGACTGGGGACTCTCTGAGGTAACCCTTTCGACTTGGCGCTCCTGAGGGTGGGATTAACCCTTCTGCTGCTCAGGACCCAGTTTCTGGCTGTGGGACCCAAAGGTGCTTGGTTCTTAGCCCCTGGAAAGCCTAGAAATAGAGGAGTGTGCTAGAGGCCATGTGGCCATAGCCGGGGTTGTGGAAAAAACTTCCCACCTCCCTGGGGTACGTCAGAGCCAGGAATTCCATCCCCTTAATCCAGAGCCTTTTTCCACTTCTCCTTCTCCCCAGGGTGGGGTAGGGATGGGTTTTACAGCCAGGGTGGGGACTTGGGCCAGGATCTCACAGCCTGAGAGCCAGCTGAGCACTAAAGGTTTGCCCTGCTCATAAACTCAGGGCGTGAGTCTGGGAGGCAGGCGCGGGTGTGGGACAGGTGGGCACAGGGAGGGCTGGGCTGGGGCCCCTATTGGCCTCAAGACCAGTGTCCTCTTGAGCTGCTGCCTCCTGTGACCCACTCCTGAGCCCAGGGCCAGGGAACTCCCAGTACCTGGCCTGTCCCCTCCCCTGTGAGGTGCAGGCAAGTATCGTCTTCTTGTCCTTAGGTCTGTCCGCCCTGATGCTTCTCCCTGGGAGGGATGGTTGGTTGTGAGTCCTCTGCTGTCTGTGCCTCCCGATCATGCTGGCTTCTTCTTCTTCTTTTTTTGTCTTTTTTGCCTTTTCTAGGGCTGCACTCGCAGCATATGGAGGTTCCCAGGCTAGGGGTCTAATCGGAGCTGTAGCTGCTGGCCTACACCAGAGCCACAGCAATACCAGATCTGAGCCGCGTCTGCGACCTACACCACAGCTCACGGCAACGCTGGATCCTTAACCCACTGAGCAAGGCCAGGGATTGAACCCACAACCTTATGGTTCCTAGTTGGATTCGTTAACCACTGAGCCATGACGGGAACTCCTCGATCGTGCCGGCTTCTGACAGACGGTGAAGTCTCCACATCCGCCTTTCTCCTCTGCCTGAGGAGGGACCGTCCCATTCGTCTGTATGCTCACCCCTCTCCGGGGAAGGGCCACAGACAGCCCTTGAACTCTTCTGGAATGCGATGGCGTCTCAGGGCTCCCAGCAGCGGGAAGAGGGCCTTGATGAGGAGGGGGAGCAAGCTTGCGGTCACCACCAGCCTGGAAGCCACGGTCCTGGGGTCTGGGGAGAGGTGGGACCTCCTGGCCGGGCATTCTGGTGGGGGTGGGGGAGGGACACGCGCAGCCCTCAGGTCATGAGCTGAGTTCGCCGCCCCTGATGTATGCTTGTGACTCCCTGGCCACGTGGTTTCACGGAAGGTGCTTGGATTTGGAACCCGGCTCGGCCGCCTACTCCTGTGCGAGTTACCTCAGATGAGTGACCATAGCTGTGTGACCCTCCACGTCCCCATGGAGCTGTGGCTGTCCATGGCGCAGCACTGCTCGGAGACTTGTGCACCGGTCTGTATAAAACACCCTGACCTTCCACTGCACCCGGACAGACCGAGAGAGGTCGCAACTCAACGAGATGTCCAGTTCCTCTGGCCGCCGTACCACCCTGATTTTCCCATAGTCTTGTGTACTTTAAGGTCTGACCGCTTGAACTGCTCATCTAAATCTAGACTCAGCTTTGGTGCCACTCTGCCGAACGAAGGGGAGCGAGCGTGGCCGTATTAGGAGCTGGGCAGAACCCTCCGAGGGCCCCTTTCTGCCAGGGAGGAAGCTGGCAGTCCCAGCGCCTGCACGGCTTTCTGCCTCCCAGTAAAGACTGCATTATTATGAGCTAATGTCTGTACTGTCCCTGGAGTAGCCGGGGAAGAAACGTGGAGTAATAGGATTACTACAACGGTAATAATAACAGCAATGACATCGACAAGCACACACAATTATGGAGAAGCTTGAGACCTGAGGGCCGGGCTGCAGGTCTGGGCTGCTGTCAGTGGCCATATGGCTTGAAGGCAGCAGATTTCAGGGTTTTCATGCTCGACTCTTTCTCCCTCTGCCTTCCCCTATTAAATAAAAAGGCTTTTGGACGAATCAATGAGTCCCTTCCACTGTGGCACAGCAGTTGGGTTTGATATGGCGTGATCTTGTGCCCATCTAGCGGCAGATGGAGAGGTCCCAGAACGGGAGGCAGAGGACTCCCTTTGTCCTGTGTGACTCCTGCCCCCGCTTAGAACGGCCCCCACCTGGGTGCTGCCCCGAGCAGGCCTGTGCCCTCTCTTGAGTGGCGACCTGAGCCAGGGTACAGGGGAACCATTGCTCTGTGAGGATTCTCGCCCTGGTTCAGTGTGGACCACACCCGGTTCTGGATTTAGGACAAGGTGTCCTAACGAGGTGGTATCTGTGTTGCCCAGAACTGGCACAGATGCCCGTGTTGTACAATATGATTATTATAGTGCGGAGGCTAAGGACCACCTGCGTTCAAATCCTGGCTTTGTTGTGCACACACTCTGTGACCTTGGGGAAGTTCCCTAACCTCTCTGGGCCTCAGCTTTCTCATTAAGGAGTGGAGACAACAAAAATAACTTCATAGTATTCTTCTCCATACTTACGTGGCATATGGTAAGCCCACGAGGGTCCGCTCTTGTACAGTTCCTATTCTTCCAGTAGGAACAATAACACTATTTTAGTGGCTCCTGCCCTTAGGATCTGCTGTGTGTCCTCCAAAAAGATCTTGAAGTTCTAACTCACAGAGCCTCTGACCTTATTTGGAAATAAGATCTTTGCAGATAATCAAGTTAGATGAGGCCATTAGGGAAAACCTTAATACCTTATAAAAAAAAAAAAAGCGGGGGAGTTCCCATCGTGGCTCAGCGGTTAACAAATCTGACTAGCATCCATGAGGACATGGGTTCGATCCCTGGCCTCGCTCAGTGGGTTAAGGATCCGGCGTTGCAGTGAGCTGTGGTATAGGTCACAGACGCAGCTCGGATCTGGCATTGCTATGGCTGTGGCTTAGGCCAGCAGCTACAGCTCTGATTTGACCCCTAGCCTGGGAATCTCCATATGCTGCAGGTGCGGCCCTAAAAAGAGAAAAAAAGTAGAAGTGGGGAGGGGGAAGATTTGGGGAGTTCCCGTTGTGGCTCAGCAGGTTAAGAACCCGACTAGTATCCATGAGGACTCAGGTTCGATCCCTGGCCTCACTCAGTGGGTTAAGGATCCGGTGTTGCTGTGAACTGTGGTGTAGGTCTCAGATGTAGCTCAGATCTGGTGTTGTGTGTTGCTGTCACTGTGGTGCAGGCTGGCAGCTGCAGCTCTGATTTGACCCCTAGCCCAGGAACTTTCATATGCTATAGGTGCGGCTGTAAAAATGAAAAAGGTGTGGGGGGCACAGATTTGGACCCAGAGATAGACATACATTGAGAGGAGATGCTCTAAAGACACAGGAAATGCGCCATCTACAAGCCAGGGACAGCTGAGGCCACCCCAAGCTAGGAGGGAGGCCTGGAAGAGTCTCCCTCACAGCTCTCAGAGGAACCAGTCCTACTGGCACTTGATTCTGGACTTCTGGCCTCTAGAACTGTGAGATAGTTATTTTTTTGTTGTTTGAGCCACCCAGTTGATGGTTCTTTGTTAAGGCAGCGTCTGATAAGAGTACGGCCCACTGTCCCCACTGCCACCTGGAGCCACCTGTCACCCCCGGGGGAGAAGAACAGGGGAGGGCTGAGCAGGCCAGTCTGCGGCCCGCTCTCAGGCTTTGACTGGCCTTGGGCCTCTGGGGTCTGCAGAGATGATCTGGGCTTTTGGCCACACAGGTAAGTGGAGCTGGAGCCACTTGAGGAACCTGGGGTGCAGAGAGCCCAGCCCTTGCCTCCCACCCTGCCTTCCTGCCCCTCGGCTCTGCTTCTCGCGAAGCGCTCCCTGCCTCCCCGCTGCTCCAGGCAGAAGGAAATGGAGAAAGGACACTACACATCCCTGGAGAGGGAGAAACCAAAGTGGGATGTGGGCCTGAACATTCTGCCCTCTTCCTTACCCGTCTCCTGGAGCCCTAGCTCTGATCTCTAGGTGGGAAATTGTCTGCCTGTCTGATGTGTGTGTGTGTGTGTGTGTGTACCCTCATTAAGCTGCTGTGGGCCTCGTGACCATGACTCATAGACGCACAATCAGACTGCTCTGGACAGAGGAGACCTGTCCCCAGTTGATGAGGGCTCCCGCTGCAGCAGCCAGCGCCGAGGCCCTCGCGGCGCACCTTGGCAGCCCGCCCCTGCTGCTCCCTCCCGAGAACGGGCTGTGCGGTATCACAGATACCGCAGATGGGTCTTGTGTGTCTCCATCTGCAGGGCAGGGGGATCCAGCAATGAAGGTGCTGGCCTCGCCCGCAGAGGGCTTGCCATTTGTGCAGGGCGGAGGGCTGGGTGGGCGTCTTAATCACAGAATAACTCTTAATCCAAGGGAAGTAAAGCAAAGCTTGGAGAAGCACAAATTGACAGCTGGGGTGGAGGCTGCAGAGGGGGAGCTCAGTGGGGCAGGCCTGTCCCATGGGGAAGGGACACGGCGGGGGGTTGGGGGGGGCTGCCTGAAGGAGCCTCCTAGGCCCTGGCCGGGTTGCTGCAGGGGGCAGCGCAGAAGCAAGGCCTGGAGCCGGGGCCGGCAGGGTGCGTCTGGTGCCCCACGTGCAGGGTCCTCCAGGGGGACAGGCGGGAGGGAAGGGCGCAAATGCTGGTGTGAGGCGTGTCTGTATGCTGTAGCCGTCAGAGGGGTACTCTGGGGTTTGTGGGCACGAGTGGCTTAGGCTGCACCTTAGAAGCGGCTGGACAGGTTGAGCTTGCAGGGTGGGGAGCACGTAGGTCTGGGAGAGTGGGATGAGGCCGGATGCAGTGGGGCAGCGAAGTCAAAGTGGGAAGAAAGGGTAAAGGGAGAGACTTTTCTTTCTTTCCTTTTTACAGTCGCACCCGCGGCATATGTAGCCTCCTAGGCTAGGGGTTGAACCGGCGCTGCAGCTGCCGACCTGCACCTCAGCCACAGCAACGCCGGATCCTTAACCCACTGAGCGAGGCCAGGGATCAAACCTGAGTCATCGTTGATACTAGCCGGGTTCTTAACCCACTGAGCAGGGCCAGGGATTGAACGGCATCCTCATGGATACCAGTTAGGTTCTTAACCCCCTGAGCCACAACAGGAACTCCAGGGAGAGACTTTTCTGTTGGAAAATTGACAGAAAGAAGAGACTTGGGGGATGAGCCAGGGTGAAGAAACGTGTTGCCATTCCAAGAGAAACGGAGGGGGGGTGGCACTGCTTTCCTGGTCTTGGGGGCCCTGTGCCATCTGCCTGTGCTTGGGGTCAGCACTGGAGCCTCTGGTGTGGCGGAGGGCAGGTCTCTGGGGAGTCACGATGGGGCGATGGTGGGATGCAGGACCCTCTCTGGGGTGCCTGGGACGGTGGGAGCACAGACCAGGTGGTGAGGTGGGACCCTTGGGTGAACATGTGCCACTGGCCTTTTGCAGGAACGAGTGACCAGTGTGGGTCCGGCTCCTGGGGCCCTGGGTGCTTTGTAGCTCAGACCCGCCGGTGGGCCTAGTGGCCAGGGCTCCGCAGGGAAACGAGCCCACTCTGATTCCTGAGAGTGGCTGTCTCCTCGCCCACCAAAGAGCTGGTGGGCACGGCTGGTCCAGGGTCTCACCGTGCTGGCGGACTGCTCTGCGTCCAGCACGTTTCCGGCATCTCAAGCCGTCTTACCCTACAAGTCTTCATTTATTTTACGTTTGGAGTTTCTCTCGTGGAATTCTAGAATGTCAGAAGTGGAACGAACTTTAGCTGTCATCTCCAACTCTCTCCTTTGCAGGGGAAAAAAAAATGGAGGCCCAGAGAAGTGAAGCAGGTCACAGGGCTGGTCCACGGCTGATTGAGACCCATCTAAGTGGATGAGGGTTTAGACCCAACTTCTGACTTGAGACATCATCCTCTTTCTCAGGTCACCTCCTTTATTTTTAAATTTCCGGCCTCTTCAGAGTCAGGAGATCCATGTCCTTCTCCAGCATTCAGCAAAGTGGACACTCAGTGCACATTGGTTGCCTGAATGAAAGAAGGACGATGCTTCACAGGTTCTTAGCAAATGTTTGTTCAGTGGGGAGCGGAAGGGGCAAGGACTTAAGGAAATGTCCTCTCTGGGGGCTGGCCGTCCAGGGCCTGCGAAGGAGAAGGGCTCCCTGGTTCTGGCCAGGTTGGCCACCAAGGCGGTGGCTTCTGTCACGGCCCTGTGGGGGGGCCCTGGGGAGAGGATGGAGGAGGAGAGGGTGGAGGCCTCTCATTGGTACCAGCTCCTTTCTTTCCCTGGAAAGGCTGACCCACTGTGGCCTTTTCATGCTCCCTGGCCCAGATCATGCGTTGGGGGCGCGAGGAGCAAGGAGGGAACCCGTACCTTTGGAGATGCTGGGAAATCAGGGGCCACCTGAGCCAGACAGGTGTGCTTACAGGGTCAGATGAAACTGCAGGGCACCTTTGGGGTTCATGTGTCTATGGGGCAGGGTTAGTCAGTTTGGGCGGCCGTGACCAAATACCACAGACTTGGTTTAAACAACGCATCCATTTCCTCACAGTTCTAAGAGGCTGGAAGTCCAAGATCAAGGCGCCAGCATATTCGGTTTCTGGTGAGGACGCTTTTCCTGGCTTGCAGATGGCTGGGCTCTCGCATGGCCTGTCCTCTGTGCCTCAGCTCAGAGAGATCTCTGATGCCTCTTCCACTAGTTTTAAGGGCACCGGCCCTATTGAATGAGGGCCCTGCCCTCATGACCTCCCCAAGTCCCCATCTCCAAATATAGTCACCCTGTGGGACCTAGCAATCTGGGGGGACCCAGTCTAGTCCGTAACAGAGAGGGTTTGCAAATGAGAGCCATGGATTTGCATCTTCCTCAGTATCGAGGCGCCGTCTGTGGAAATTTGCTCCAGATCTTGAGGCATCTCCAAGGTTCTCTGAGAGAACTGTCGCATGCTGTCACTTCCCTCCAATGAAGAGACAGAGTCTGAGTGTCCCTCGTCCTTACAGCTTCTTCCCTTGCTTCCCAATCAGATGGGGCCAGGGAGGGCCTTTGTGAGGTCGGCTAGGCCACCTCTCTCTGGGCGGCCCGGTGTCTTCCACAACCCGACTGATGAAATGCTCCGATGATGAAAGTTCCAGAGGAGGCGATTCTTGCCAGTAGCTCCTTTGGGGGAAGAGTCTGGAAGGGAGTCCTGAAGAGTGAAGGCTCAGAAAGAGAGCTGTTGGGGTGGAGGTGGCCTGCCCAACGAGACGGCGGGTCCCGGAGAGCGCCACCCCCTCGGGATGACATCACCATCACCCCTGCACCACCTCTTGCTCCTGTCCCTCCGTCTCACTTTCCCTGCGCCCTCGCTGGGCACCTTACCTGGCTCCTGCATTTTAACTTCCTGTCCCCGGGTGGGGCCTTTGTCTCAGATTTTTTTCAATAAGAAACATGGCAGGAATCCTGTCGTGGCTCGGTGGTTAACGAATCTGACTAGGAACCCTGAGGTTGCGGGTTCGATCCCTGGCCTTGCTCAGTGGGTTGAGGATCCGGGGTTGCCGTGAGCTGTGGTGTAGGTCGCAGACGCGGCTTGGATCTGGCGTTGCTGTAGCTGTGGTGTAGACCAGCAGCTGTAGCTCCAATTAGACCCCCAGCCTGGGAACCTCCACATGCTGTGGGTGCAGCACCTAAAATGACAAAAGACAAAAAAAAAAAAAAAACACGGCAAAGTAGAGTGGATAATATAAACTCCCATATACCCGTCATTCAGATTCAACAATTGGCATGGCTTTTTCCACGTTTGCTTCCTTTATTTATTTTTTCCTCTTGAAGTCAGTTAAAGCCAGTTCCAACCATCATGTCCATTTACCCGTATTATACTTAGCATCTCTGAAAAAACCGTGCACCCGAATTTGCCTGTCTGTGCCACGCCAGGTCAGACAGTGGTGCCCTCACTGCTCAAGTTTCTTCACCATGCGTTTTTCCCGAGGGTATGGTCTTAGGTAAAATAAACGTGAACTGAGAAAGCACACAGCGTAGCAAGGTGCTGTACCAGATTAAAGCCGAGGTCTGGGTTTGGTAATTAAACTGCCTTCTCCCGGGTTGGAGCTCCTCCCTAAGGCCACAGAAGCGCCCTGGGACGTGCCACCCCCTCTCTCTGGGTCACAGGGAAAGTAATCATTTTCTAAACGGTCCCACAGACACTGAAGAGAGGCTCATTAGTCCTCCCAGGGGCTGCTGTCCCTGTCCCCCCCCCCCCCGGCCCGGGAGGACGGTGCCCAGCTCAGAAAGAATCTGGGTCATTTTCTCTTGTACCACGAAGGTCTCCCCAGGACTCTGGTGAGAAGTGGCCCAACCAGCGGACCGCTGGCGCTCTGGCACGTGGCATGGGGGAGCACCAGTGCCTGGTCGGGCTGGGGAGAGGCTGGTGAGGGCTCTGTCTGTCCAGGGCTGGTTCCGCCCTGTCCTCCGGTCCCCAGCTGAGTCAAAGGAAAGTTTAACGGTTGCGTCTCATTCCTCTCTAACAAATGAATTTCTCTCCCTCTCTTGGCAACCTAGGCCATGTTTACAGAAAATATCAGAGTCTAGAATAAACAGTTCCTGTCAGACCCGAGGGCCAGTGGGGACCATGGGAGAACCTGCGGGGCTCATCCCTGGTGACCAGGAGGGGGCTGCAGGCCCTGCTGTGGCTCGCCCGTCGGTTTTTCTCTCTGGGGGTCCCTGAGGCTGATGTGATGATGGAAGCTGGGGAGTCGGACAGCCTCACGTTGAAATCCTGCTTCCCGCCTCGTTTACCCGTGTGACCTTGGCCGGGTCACAGAGCCTCAATTTCCTCATTTGTAAATTCTCAGAAGGGTTGCTTTTAAGGTCAGTTGCCCCTAACAAGTCCCTGCCTCAGAACTGGTCCTCAGAAATGCTGTTTTCTCTCCACCCCCGACCCAGAGCTCCCATGTCCCTCTGGCCTTTGGTACTGGATGCAGGGAATCACTGGCAAAAAAAAAAAAAAAAGGGGAGTTCCCGTTGTGGTTCAGTGGTAATGAGCCCACGTAATATCAATGAGGATTTGGGTTCGATCAGTGGGTTGGGGATCCAGCGCTGAAGTGAGCTGTGGTGTAGGTGGCAGATGCGGCTTGGATCCTGCGTTGCTGTGGCTGTGGTGCAGGCCAGCAGCTATAGCTCCGATCTGATCCCTAGTCTGGGAACTTCTAGATGCTGCAGGTGTGGCCCTTAAAAGGCCAATGAATGAATAAATAAACAAACAAATACATATTCTTGTTGATACAATTTCTTGTTTCCCATACATTATCTCATTGGTGTGTCAGTGAAGTAGGATTTATTATCACCCCCATTTTGCAGATGTGAAAACTGAGGCTCAGAGAGGCTAAGAGGATTGTGCAAAGCTTCACTGTAAGTGTGGAGGTGGGGCTCGGGTGTGGCACAGACTAGTGGGTGAAATTGTTGCGGAGTGGCCAAAGGGCTGAGATTGTCCACCTGGAAGCAGAGAAGGCTGGAAGTGGAATGAGAAGGGGTTCAGTGTTGCCCCCTAAGCCTGTCTTCACTCACCCATCATGGGCAGACCCCCCAGCAGTTTATAGGCCTTGAGCTCACAGCATACTGTCTGGACCACTTGGCAGTGTCCCTCTCTCTCTCTTCCTCCCGGAGTTCTGTTTTATTTGAATCAGAGCTGGCGGGGACCCTCAGGGTCACCCCTCTTGGTCTGCCTGAGAGTGAGGCTGTGTGCACAGAGGTGAAATGAGCTGCCCAGGGGCACACAGGCCACTGTGGGGCTGCGACAGGACTCCCAGGCGTTGCTCGGTCTGCTCCCTGGCCCTGTCCCTCCTTGGTCTCTGCTGCTGTGCACTCCTTCGGGGTTTGTATCTTGCGTTCCCAGCACAGTCACATTTAATAAATACACATGCCACAAGTCCAGGAAGAGGGGAACTGCTTTCTCCGTGTTGAGGCGGGAACAAGAGATGTCTCAAGTTGCCGCCAGAGGCATTTAGGTTAGACTGACAGTGGGCTTGGCCGGACGAGCTTCCTATGTGGCCCTGATGCCGGAGTCTCCGGGGACTGAGAGCCGTACTGGTTTGGGATTTGTTTGGAGGAACCCGAGGCAGGTCTGGATGCAGAGCTGACCCCTGACCTGGCCTCCCGACTTCAGGCCTCAAGTTTCTGAGGGGAGGCCCTCGCCACCTGCATTTTCCCGGGGTTCTGCTGCACAAACTCCGTCTGGGAGGGAGCCTCTGCCCCCGGCCTTGGGCTGAGATCAGACGCCTCCCAGGAAAGGCGAGCTGTCCCCCGGGGCCCCAGCCCACCCGTGGGCCTGAGGTCGTAGCTCGGGGATCACATCACGGACAGACGGGATGGGGGTGCGCCTGCTGCCTGAGATGAGGATTTGGGGAAGTGTGACATGTTTGGGCACACACAGCACCTGCCTTGGGAAAGGTCGCCGCTTAAGAAAACAGCCTGGTTCTGGGCTTGGCCCGTCTGCTGAGAAGCAGGGTCCACACGCAGCTCCTCTCCCGTAAGCCGGCAGCGTTTCCCCGATAAAAACGGGAAAACACAACGGAGTAAGAGGCTTTTCATCTCCTGGATGAGCCTCTGTCGTGAAGTCCACTTCTAACACCGAGGATGTCTCCGGGGGCTCCGTGATTTCTCACAAATTTAGATCTCCCCAGGAAACGGAGTCCAAGCCTGGGCTCTGACGCCCTCTCCGGAGGCGTGGCTGGGCCTCTGTACCTGGTGGGGCACGGTCCCCAGCCGTTGTGACAGGCGTGTGTTCGTAGACGGCACTAATTTAGGGCGATCATCAGCTGAGCGCGTGACCGTGACTGCCTTTCTTTTTGGTTGTTTGTTTTCCTTTTAGCTTGAGGTGGGATCCAGATGTTTCTAGTTCTCCAGATATTGCTTTTTATGGTAAAGCTGAAGATCAGAGCTAGGAAATAAGAGATGCAATGGAGGTGGGTCCCAGAGCCCACGTAACCAGTTGGTCATCCGTCCTCCACGGGGGCTTGCTTTGCTTCTGCCCTGGACCCTGAGCATTCAGCCTGTCCAGCATGTTCCCCGCTTTGGTTTTGGTTTTGATTTCTGCCTTCTCTCAGAGCTCTCTGCCTCCAGCACCGTAACTGCCATCTCTGTGCCCTTGACGTTGTCACCCTAAGGACCATCCCTGGGGCCCTGGCTGCTGGGGGATCTCTGTTTAAGGGGTGCCTGGACACTGGGGGACCTGTGCTTGTGTGACCTGCCATTTATTCAGAGTCAGAGGGAGACGCACAGGGACAGTCCTATCTGTCAGGTTGTTGTCGGTGACTCTGTCCCATCCCCCCGACGCCACCCCAGATGCTAGTGGCGAAGATGCCTGCTCTAAGGGCAGCCCGGGGGCAGGGATCTGAACTAAGACAGGGCTCCCAGGCCAAGTTCAATAGGGTCCGTAGGGGACGATGCCTTTGGTCGAGGCCTTGCTGACGTCTGGCCTCCCTCCTCCTGTTGCCTCTTCTGATTCCCTGCTGTGTGGAGGGAGATTCTGTGGGGGGTGGGAGGGCTTGCTGGAACCTTCTAGAGGGGAGGCCAGGTGTCCCGAGCTCCTGGCTGGGTGTTCTGAAGCTCTGCTGGCCTGTGTTGGGGGAGGGGCCTGCTCAGAAGGTGGGAAGTTCTGTTTGGGTGGCGGGGCTGGTAGGTGGCCCACAGGCTGCAGGGTCAGGGGCTGGGCTGTGTGTGGGGAAGGGTGACAAAGGCTGCAGTCCGTCCAGCTGGGACTCTGTTGTTCAGTCAACACAGGGAGAAAGCCGTGCACGCGCTCCCTCACCTGTATTGACATGTCAGCCCAGCTGTCCCTTTAGGTTGAGCCATTTGGGGGCAGGCGCGCCCGAGTCCTGAGGCCTGGGTACCCAGGCTGCCCTGGCCGCAGAGTCTGAGTTCAGAAGCAGCTATAACCCCTCCCTGCTTTGCTTTTAGGATGGGGGGTGTGGTGCTGCGTCCTGGGGGTGGAGCAGGTAGCTGGGAGGGGACACTGTGGGAGGCTTGAAGCATCTCTGGATGGTGGGTCTCAGCCCGGGGGTGAGGAGAGCGGGCAGGTGCTGGCATCCTGGGCTGCGCTTGGCCCTCTGTCCCCTGGGGGCTGGGTCAGTGTCTATTATCTCTGCAGATTTCTGTCTCAGGCTAGGAACTCTGAGGACATGGCCTCTCAGAATGTGACCTCCCTCAGGTGGGCACAACAGGACCCCGAGCGTGGTCACCTGAGTGCTCGGAGAGTGACGGGTAAGGACGGCCAGTGTCCGCGCCCTCCCTGCTTATTTAAGGCTCTGCTTTCTCTTCTGAACCTGGAAGGATTCCATTCTGTTTTCTAAACATCTGTTTTGCTTGCTTAGCCCTCTGTGAGGGGCCCCCATGGTGGTCAACAGCCCCTCCTCAAAGCAGATGCTTATCACTGGAAGGCAGGGCAGAAGCCTGGGAGTGGCTGGAGAGTTCCCGTCGTGGCTCAGTGGTTAATGAATCCAACTGGGAACCATGAGGTTGCGGGTTCGATCCCTGGCCTTGCTCAGTGGATTAACCATCCGGCGTTGCCGTGAGTTGTGGTGTAGGTCACAGACACAGCTCGGATCCCGCGTTGCCACGGGGCAGCCAAGGCAAGCTTTCTGACAAAAAGAACCAGGAAGGTCACGGAGGTCAGGCTTGATAGCAGAAGGCATATCTGACAAATGGAGAATGGCTTTGTGTTGCTGCTCGTTTGGAGGTGAGTGGGAGCCAGAGTGGCCAGTGCTCAGGAAATCAGAACTTTTCGCAGTAGGTGACAAGCAGCCATTGGAATAAAGTGTTGGAATAAAGGATAGGTGTGACGGGCGATGATGAATGTCAGAGCTTCCGTTACTGAGCCCTTCGGAAGTGTACTTGGTGTGGTATGTCTTTTGATTTTGTCCTCTTTACAGCCCTTTCTAAGGACGGTATTGTTATCCTGGTTTTCCAGAAATCCGAGTCTCAAAGGTCAAGGAGGAACCCGTAGGCGGTGGAAGTGTTGATTTCAAAGCTGACCGGTGCAGGGTGTGGCCTGGGACCTTGGAATAAGGGGGTGGGGTGGGGGGCGGTGAGCTGACACCTGGGAGCTGGGGATGGCCCCAGGCTGCTCCCTCCAGGAGGAGGAGGGGGGTGGGGTGGAGAAGCCCCGGAAGGGAGTCTTTGTGAGCCATTTCGGGGTGGGGTGGGCGGGGGGAGTTCTAGAAAGGAAACTCCCAGTCACTCTGCCACCCTTAAGAGTGATGAACTGAGTTCCCACCAGCATCCGTCCCTCCCTCTGCCTCCTGGCTCTGGAGGGAGACCTGGGGGCGGACGGGGGCTTCCCGCTGGGATGATAGGATCCCAGCACCCGGCTGTGTGTGGGGAGAACAGAGGGAGGTCCTTCTGCCTTCTCCAGTCTGGGGACGTCCGTCCGTCTGTCCGGGCTACAAGGCCACCCAGCACAGAGTGTGGGAGGGGCTGTGGAAAAGGCTGGGGCGCTTGCAGCAGACAGATTTATTAGGGCTTTCCCTTTAGGTGTGTTTGCCTTTCCCAGGCCAGAAGAGAGGGAAAGTGAACCCCTGTCCGTGGGATCCATTAACTCCACTGAGCCCAGGAAACCCTCAAGTTCAACCAACTGGGGCCTGGCGTGTGGGCGGGTCTGGGCCCTGAAGGACTGTCTTTCAGGGCAGTTTCTGCTGTTAAGGAAGCAGGTGCTAGGGCAGCAGATCTTAACCACCTGCAGGGCTTCCTGCGACCCGCCCAGAGTTTCTGATTTCCAAGGTGGTCCAAGAATTCGAATTTCTGGCCCGTTCCCAGGTGATGTTACTGCTGCTGGCTTAGGGACACCTCTTTGGGAACCTTGGTGCTGGAGCCTCCAGTGAGAGTTTATGGTGACTCCTCCATCACCCGACCTTGCTGCTTGGACACGTCTGTGGTCTGGGAACTCACCCCCTCTGCCTGAGAGAGCCGTGTCCTGCCTTGAGGCCCTGGTTCAAAGCACACCTTCCCTGTGGCCAATGTTGAGAGCCCCCGTGTGCTGGACCATCTGTTCTCATTTTCTCATTCTGCCTGGTTTTACAGTGGTGTTGCACGCTCCCTGTTGCACACGCTCACTAATCCCTGGGGGCCCTGTTGTGCCTCGCAGAGGCCCTGGCATGTAGAGGAACTTGGGGCTGAGTGGGGCTGGTTAAACTGGGCCATTGTCCTGGTTAAGCCCTTCTCAAAACCAGGAAATTGAGATTCAAATGGGGAGGGCATTGCACAGAAGCCTCACAGGCTGGGCAGGGGCAGAATTAGAACTAGAACCCAGCTTCCTGGACTCCTTGCTGTATTCTGTCTAGACAGACAGTTTTACCAAAGGGAAAAAAAAAATCCGTAAGCTTAAAACCCTTAAAAAAAAAATGAGTTCCTGCTGTGGTGCATCAGGCTTGGCGGTGTCTTGGGAGGGCTGCGTTACAGGACTCAATCCCCAGCCTGCACAGGGGGTTAAGGATCCGTCGTTGCTGCAGCTGAAGCTTGGGTTGCCACTGTGGCTTGTATCTGATCCCTGGCCTGGGAACTCCATTTGCTGTGGGGCGGCCAAAAAAAGAAAACAAGAACCAAAAACCCTAGCTGGTTCTCTAAGTCTTTCCTGTATCTGCAGAAATGTATTGTGCATCTATAAATGCAGTCCGTATAGCTAGAATTTTGTCTGCTGTTTTTTTTTTTTGTCTTTTTGCCTTTTATCTAGAGCCGCACCCGCGGCATATGGAGGTTCCCAGGCTAGGGGTCTAACAGGAGCTGTAGCCGCCGGCCTACACCACAGCCACAGCAATGCGGGATCCGAACTGCATCTGCGACCTACACCACAGCTCACGGCAACGCTGGATCCTTAACCCACTGAGCAAGGCCAGGGATCGAACCCGCAACTTCATGGTTCTTAGTCGGATTCGTTAACCACTGAGCCACGAAGGGAACTCCTCTGCTGGTTTTTTAAAATTAACATTTTGGATACTAATTTTCTTGCT
Source organism: Catagonus wagneri (assembly GCA_004024745.2). Lineage (NCBI taxonomy): Eukaryota > Metazoa > Chordata > Mammalia > Artiodactyla > Tayassuidae > Catagonus > Catagonus wagneri. Next base: position 54,980,924 of record PVHT021183693.1, read on the forward strand.
GAGTGTACAGATGAATGTCTTTCCTGTGATGGCCCTGCATTATCTCATTTAATCCTCACAACAACACTGAAAGTAAGTATTGTGACTGTATTTGTGGGGTGAACTCTCCCATGGAGGTGATGGTCCATGGTTTGCTTAGAGTTCCCCAAGCATCGTGAACATGGAATTGGAGTTTGGAATTTTCCCTGTAGGTCCAAGGTTCGTTACGCTATCCCAGGCTACCTCTTATGTTTCTTTTTCTGTGCCCAGTGTATACCATATATCATGGATGGGTTATCCAATCTGAATCTTTTTAAAAAATTGATGTGACATTCACATAATACAAAATTTACCATTTCAAATCGTACGATTCAGTAGCATGTAGTACACTCACAATGCTCTGCCATCATCACTTCTGTCTAGTCCCAAACTTTTTTTTGGCCCTGCACACGGCATGTAGAAGTTCCTGGGCCAGAAAAAGAACCCATCCCACAGCGGTGACCACGGCTACATCCTTAACCTCTAGGCCACCAGGGAACTCCTAGTCCCAAACATTTGTATCACCACCCCCGCCTCCCCAGGAAAACCCCATACCCATTAGTAGTGGTTCCTAATTCTCCCCTTCCTCCAGCCCTCGGCAACAACTAGTCTGCTTTCTGTCTCTATGGACTGACTTATTCTGGATATGTAAATGGAATCGTGCAATATGCGTCTTTTTGTGTCTGTCTTCTTTCACTTAGTATAATGTCTTTGAGGTCTGACCATGTTGGAGCATATGTCATGTATGTCATTCCTGTTTATGGCTGAATAATGTTCAGCTGCATGGAGAGATCACATTTTGTTTATCCAAACTCATTCTTTTAGGTAATTAGGGAAATCCAGGGGCTAATATTGGATGCTGAGGGGCGATGCTGATGTTGGAGAGGAGACGGGGTCCAGCAGAGGGGTTTATTGATGGGGCTGCATGGGACATAGAGAGTGGTAGGGAGTCTTGAGAAGATAGTTGGTGGGCAGAGCTGGGATTGGGTTCGTGGCCTTGAGGGAAGAAGCGGGCAGAGCGGGATGATGAAGCTTGGCAGGGATGGGCAGCTGAGGGGGTGTCGCGTTCCTAGAACAGAGGAGCAGTCAGTTCAGGGAAATGTGGTGGCCGAATTCCAAGGAAGTCCCCAAGCCTGCATGCGAATGCCTTCAAGTCGAGGAGTTTTCCTCCAAAACCAAAGCGTGACCTGGTGCCCAGATGGAAAAGGTCGTGGATTTCCTGGGAAACAGCAGCAATCACCGAGGCCTGGCCTGCGAGGTGGGTGTGTGAGTGACAGGCTTGGCTGAGCACGGTGGCATGTCCCTGAGAGGAGCTGGTGGGGGACAGGAGAGGAGCGGGCCTGGACATTGTTGAGAGCCTTATAAGGAGCCCAGCTGGGCGGAGCTGTGGGAACGCCAGCTCGCTCAACCCCGAGTCACTCGAGCACCCTTGTCCCTCCCGGCGTTACAGCAGTCAGTGTTCATTAGACCATCGTTTGTGCCGTACAAGTGATCAAGGGAGAAATGAAAGGGAATGGCCCTGAGTCTCAAGAGCACAATTTTAGGAGGAAAAAAAAAAAAAATCCCTTTCCTCTCATCCTCGCACCCTCCTACTCAAATGAAAGACCACGCTGGTCATCGGCACCTGACAACTATCTTTATAACTGATCAGAGAACCCTAGGGCGACTGTTTTAAAATGTAGGTGTTTTTATTATCCAGGTATGGTGAGGCCAACACATTCGGAGATGGCCGCCATTGAAAAAGAGTTAGGAGTTCCCGTTGTGGCTCAGCAGATCAAGGACCCAGTGTTGTTTCTGTGAGGATGCGGGTTCAAACCCTGGACTCACTCAGCGGGTTAAGGATCCATCATGGCTGCAAGCCACAGTGTAGGTTACAGATGCAGCTCAGATCCGGTGTTGTTGTGGCTGCCGTGTAGGCCGGCAGCTGCAGCTCCGATTCGACCCCTAGCCTGGGAACTTGCAGATGCCCCTGGTGCGGCCTTAAATAGAAAAAAGAAAGAAAGAAAAAAGATTGTTGCAGTTCCCAGGAGGAAAGGGCACATTATGCCAGTGGAGGGGGCGTCACACTGGGAAGCATGGCCCAGTCGGGAGGCACCGTGACGGGAAATGTGGACACGAGCCTCCGCTGTGGTTTCTGCAGGAAGGCTAGACGAGGAAGGGTAAGCAAGCTTAGAACCGGCTAGTGTGAATAACTGCAGTGGGCTTTTGGGCATAGAACTGTCCCTGGGGTGTGAGGGCAGGGGTGTGGTCCTGGAGTATGGGAGTGAAAGCTTGATGAAGGGGGTAACTGGGGCCAGGGCTCTGGGTTGGCTGGTTTGCGTATGGAAGGCTCTCAGAGGCAAGAGGCAAATCATTCACTGTCTCTGGGACTTGACTAGGGCCCAAGGTGTGAAATCATCTGAAATACAGAAAAATAAGAAGTCAGGAATTCCTGTCGTGTCTCAGTGGTTAACGAATCTGACTAGGAACCATGAGGTTGCAGGTTCGATCCCTGGCCTCACTCAGTGCGTTAAGCATCTGGCGTTGCTGTGAGCTGTGGTGTAGGTTGCAGATGCAGCTCGGATCCTGCGTTGCTGTGGCTGTGGTAAAGGCCAGTGGCTACAGCTCCTGTTAGACCCCTAGCCTGGGAACCTCCATAGGCCGCGGGTGCGGCCCTGAAAAGATTAAAAAAAAAAAAAAAGGCATGATTGACAGCGTGGGGAAATGTAAGGACTTTGCTCTTAGCATGGCCCCACTCAGGCATGGAAGGGGTGCATCTCCCCTCCTTGCCTCTCGTAGCTCCCTTGGGTCCCAAAGGAGAGAACAAAGTTGGAGTCCATCGCCTCTGATCGGGTGGACTCTTAGAAGCATTTGCCATCCAAGAAGAAGTGGACTTGGAAGATGTGCGCACTCTGGCCCGAGGTGACTTGTGCCTGCCCGTGCATCTCTGTCAGCTCTACGCTGGCGCTCAGAGCCTCACCCGAGGCTGGAGGGAGGAGCGTGCAGGGATGGGGCTGCTGTGGCCACTGCAGGCCTGGGGCTTGGCCACAAAATCAAGGCTACAGCAGCAGGAGGGCAGGCTGCTGGTTGGCCCACGGTCTCCATCACGCAGCTCGGCTTTCATTCATGGCTCCAGCCAAATGGCAGCAACAGTCATGTTTCTGGGGGTCCTGGCATGCTTGTTCCCCACTGCCCTCCCTCTGTCATCTCTGTGTTGTCCCAACAGCACCCCAAAGGCAAGCGGGGGTCCGTCTAGTTCTCTCTGTGGTACGTGGGAAAACAGAGGCTCAGAGGAGGCCAGAGTGGGGAGCTCGAATCCCAAAATACCCCGCCTGTTTTTTTTTGTTTTTTTTTTTTTGCTTTTTAGGGCCACACCTGCAGCATATGGAGTTTCCCAGGCTAGGGGTCGAATCGGAGCTGTTGCTGCTGGCCTACACCACAGCCGCAGAAACTCCGGATCCGAGCCGCATCTGTAACCTACACCATAGCTCACGGCAATGCCGGATCCTTAACCCACTGAGCGATACCAGGGATCAAACTCACAACCTCATGGTTCCTAGTCGGATTCATTAACCGCTGCACCACGACGGGAGCTCCCTAAAATAAACGCATTTACCACCCCCTTCAGACAGGGTTTCTCTTTGAGAGCTGATAGAAGATGGAGTGTGAAAACATGGAATAAGACACCTTCCCTTGCAGTGCGGGTAGGGTGGGGGTGGGGGTAGGAGGAGGGGAGGGAGTTGGGGGGGATGTGGAGGCTCATCCCCAAGTCCAGGTTTAGCTGGCTCCTCCAGGGAGCCCTTGGTGACTTTCCCACCGTGCTCCATCTGGTCTAAAAATCCTCTGGAGCTAAACTCTGGCTCTGGTGACACACGCAGCCCACAGAGCTGCCAGGAGTCCTTGTCTGATGGGGGGGTGGAGGCTCCCACTTTTCTGAGCTGCCTTCCCACCCAGGAGGCCTGTGCAAGTGTTTGTTCTGGGCATAGTATACATTCTTCTCTCCAGAGCACAGCTGGAGTGAGCGGGCAAGGCAGGGACTGGGTCCCAAACACAGGCGGGGGACATGGGCCTACTGCTCGCCCGCTGGCCCCATCCTGCTGACATCTCAAGAGCGTGAAGTCCGGGGTGGGGGCCGGTGAGGCCAGGGCCGAAGCTACCCGGGGGCCCTCTGCTTGATGCTCAGGGGTAACCATGTCCTTTCCCTGGGTTTGCCCAAGGTCAGATGCTGGGGGCAGAGGAACCGTGTCTTTTCTGGGGTCTTGGGTCCTCAGCATGCGGGTGCCAGGCATTGCTTTTTCACCCGCCATTGGTGCTGTGCTGAAAAGTCCCCTCTCAGAGCTGGCAGGCAGCGCCTCCGCTTGGCTCTGCTTGGTTGCGACGCAGACACGGTGCCAGTAGCGCCACTTCTGCTGGCGCTTTGCACTTGGCTGTTCTGCTGCCTTCCCCATTTCCTGGGTGGGCCTATTGCTGTTCTTCCTCACTGGGTTTGGGGTTCTTCGAGGGGTGAGGATGGGATCTTACTCCTGTCTTGTAAACTAACCACACTCAGACCTCTAGGTCAGGAAGATGAGCCACTCCATGTAGCTGACCATAGCAAGCAGCATGTCAGGAAGGAGACAGGGCTTCCTTCTGGCTGGTGTCAGAGAAGACTTCATGGAGGAGGGTCTATACATGGGTATGGATTCCACAGAGGGATGGGATTGAAAGCAGAAGGGATACGAGGAGGAATGTGACAAAGACACACAGGAAAAAGGACCAGGACCCATGAGAGGGGCTGTGTGAGGAGAGGCCCCAGGTGGGTGGTGACAGGCTGGCTCCGGGGTTCTTTCTTTTTTTTTTTTAGGGCTTCACGTGCAGCATATAGAAGTTCCCAGGCCAGGGGTCGAATTGGAGGTGCAGCTGCCGGCCTACGCCACAGCCACAGCAGCACGGGATACCTAACCCCCCGAGTGAGGCCAGGGATTGAACCCTCAGACCCATGGATGCTAGTTGGGTTCATTACCATTAAGCCACAGTGGGAACTCTGTCTGGGGTTCATTCTTAATCTCATGGATGGGAGCTCTCGGGGAGCTTCTGACTGATGTGGTTGGTTCGGTTACCTGGTGGTGGTAGCAGGGTGGGCTGGGAGGAGGAGAAGGGGGCGACCCGAGGAAGATGCAACTAAGAATGGGTTCCTCGCTGCACCGGGGTGCCGGGAACGCGGCCCAGGCTTTTCCTCGTAGTGATTCTGGTAGGCGGACGTTGCTACCATCCCCATCTCACTGATGAGAAAACCGGACCCACGCTGCAGGTGGTGGAGCCACCATTCAAAACCAGGTCTCTCTGGCTCTAAATGTGTGCTTTTCATGCTACGCAAGATTCTGCAGGACACGGAGGCCCTGGGAAAGAAATTTTTTGATTTCATTGTCCAATCACATCCGTATTTGGGATGCTTTAATGATTTCTTTCTTTATAACTGCCAGTATTTAATTAGATAATAAATAAATCTTCCCTGCCAAAAAGGAGAAACTGTAGCTGTGACTCGAGTCCCATTTGAACACTTTCCCCAGCGTGGTCCCATGAGCTTCTCTGTCTTGGGATGGAGGAGTTAGAAGACACCCTTGCTTGTACTGCGAGCCCCCCGCCCCCCTTGCCTTCTAACATTCTACCAGTGTTGTCAGTCACACTGTCACCAGGCTTACCACCAGTCCGCTGCTGTCAGGCAGCCAGGTTTGGTCCCAAGAATAGTAACTCTGAGTTAGAGCCGCGCTCTGCAGCCCCGGCATTCCACCTCTGGGCCTGGCCCAAGCCGTATGTTTGGAGAGTGGAGGGCTGTCCTCCTTGCCATCAGCCTTAAAAGGTCCTGCTCATGGTCCAGGCATCCCTCGTGTCCCTCGATAACCAGTCGTGATGGTTCTGCCTTCTCTTCCTTTATCTGAAGCCTCCGTGAGCCTGTTCTCAGCCTGTCTTAGCTCGGAGAGAGATGGGGGCCAGGCATGCCCACCCAGCTTGGCAGAATGCACTTCCTTCTTATGTCCTGTGTTTCTCTAAGCTCGCGGGGCGTTTAACACTGGTCTTGGAGGAGCTGGTACACAGTAGGTCTGCCTTTTCACAGCCCTTGTCTACGTGGCTCTCCCTTCTAGACCTCCTCCAGCCCGGCCAGGCCTTGTTGCTTGGATTCCTGAGCGGGGGTGGCACCGTGGGATCATCCGGGGTCATCTCAGTCTCCTGATATCCTTCTAAGGCCCCTTCTGAGACAGGCCACGTTCTCTAGGTTGGTTTGGTGGTGGCTCTGTGTCACAGCAGGGGCCTCAGAGAACAGCTGGGAAGTTTGGAAAAAAGTTGTTACCGCCATGAAGAATGCTGATCAGAGAGAGAGGTCAGGCTCAGCATGATCCCCGCTTTCTTCCCCACCTGCCTTGACCTTGCCACCATTGTGTCAATGAACTCTTATGGAGATGTCCCCGGGCCAAACAGTCAGTGGTCACTTAGGCCACCATCTCGCCTTCCTATGTCCAGCTCCCTCACCTTGACCCCAGCCACTAACTGCTCCAAAGGGCACAGGTTGAAAATCTTCTCTAGGAGTTCCCATCGTGGCTCAATGGTTAACGAATCTGACTAGGAACCATGAGGTTGCGGGTTCAATCCCTGGCCTTGCTCAGTGGGTTAAGGATCCGGCGTTGCCGTGAGCTGTGGTGTAGGTCACAGATGCGGCTCGGATTCCGTGTTGCTGTGGCTGTGGCATAGGCTATAGCAGCTACAGCTCCTGTTAGACCCCTAGCCTGGGAACCTCCATAAGCCACAGGTTTGGCCCTAGATAAGGCAAAAAGACAAAAAAAAAAAAAAGAAAGAAAATCTTCTCTAGGCTTTGGAGTACAGACATTTTCTTGTTTTTTACCCTAAGTGCCAGTAGCCACAATGGTTTTTTTTTTTTTTTCTTCTAAGTAGAGGAGTGAACTTGGAATGATCTTTCCCCACCTGCATGTGAATTACACTGGTCCCTGCTCTCCTGATGTTTTGCTTTTCCCGAATCCTCAGATGCTTGGTGTTTCCCTGAGCACCCTAAGCAAGTACCTGGGTTTAGCATCAGAGCCCCCTTTCCCACCTATCAAATCCATCCACCTGTTGGAGCCATGAGTACAAAGATCAGGACCCTCGTTACGTATTTCTCCCAAAATTATTTATGCACCTTTAAAAACTGAGGAAAGAAGAAAAATCCAACACCCATAGTCCCATCGCTCTAAATAGTCACCAGTGCTGTTACAGTGAATTTCCTTTGAGTTTTTGCAAACACATAGGTGTTGCACCCCCCATGGACGGGTGCAAACTTTTTTTTTTTTTTGGCTTTTTGTCTTTTGAGGGCTGCACCTGTGGCATGTGGAGGTTCCCAGGCTAGGGGTCTAATCAGAGCTGTTGCTGCCACCCTATGCCAGAGCCACAGCAATGCCAGATCTGAGCCTCGTCTGTGACCTACACCACAGCTCACGGCAATGCTGGATCCTTAACCCACTGAGTGAGGCCAGGGATCGAACCCACAACCTCATGGTTCCTAGTCAGATTCATTTCCGCTGTGCCACAATGGGAGCTCCTTTTTTTGGGGGGGGGGCAAATTTCTTTTATGAAAATATTTTAATTACAATTACACAGTACCAGCCTTTTAATATCCTGCTTCTTTCTTATGGCCAAAAGCACACTCTATGTTGATGCTTTTTTTTTTTCAAATAACTGCATAATATTTTATTAAGTGGACTTGCCATATCCTAGGTTAGCCATTCTCCTACTATTAGACTTTAGCTCATTCCTGGTATTCTAGCGTCATAAGTAGTGCTGAGATGAAGATCCTTGCACATACAGCTTGTTGCTTATTTAGGATTATTTCCTTAGGCTTCTCAGAAGTGGAATTACTGGGTCAAAGAGTTTGAACGTTTCTGAGGCTCTTGACACGTATTGCCAAATTGCTGTACAAAAGGATCGAGCTGGTTTGCATTCCCATTAGCAGGGTAAGCGGGTGCCTGTCCGTCTGGTTCTTGAAGCAGCCAGCTCCTGTGTCACAGGTGAGGAAACCAAAGTGCAGAGATGCAAAATGAGTGGTGACCCAGGAAGATTCCGTTCCTTGAGAGCAGGGGTGATTCTGGAACTGAGGCCCACAGGCTCCTATTTTAGAACCTTAAAGACCCTCCTTTTTAGATCTACCACCAACTCCTATTTTAGTAATGTTTCCTTTCCCTTTTTTTGAGTCGTGTCCCAGTCTTTCCTAGGAGAGTAAGAAGAACATATAATTCTGCTATTTCTGAACCATATCCAATGCATGTGTGGCAGTGGAAGGTGTCTGGGTGTCAAGGGTTTGGGTCCTGGTCGTGACACTGCCTTTGCACACTTGACTTAACCTCCCTGACCTTCTGCGCGCTCACCTCTTCAGCGCCTGACCTGCCTACCTCACAGGCTCACCATGCAAAAAAGCACCATAGTACAGTTAAGGAGCAATCCGCACGAAATGTGCTATTATGATTATGGTTATTCTGAAAGTATTCCTGAGATGGGAGATTCAGCCTTAGGACACTAAAGGTCTAAAGTACTTAACTTGGAGTTCCCACTGTGGCTCAGTGGGTTAAGGACCCAATGTAGTCTCTGTGAGGATGTGGGTTTGATCCCCGGCCTCTCTCAGTGGGTTAAAGATCCGGTATTGCCACAGGCTGCGGCATAGATTTTAGATGCTGCTCAGATCCGATGTTGCCATGGCTGTGGCGTAGGCCTCAGGTACAGCTCCAACTTGACCCTTGGCCCAGAAACTTCCATCTGCCGCAGGTGCGGCCATAAAAAGAAAAAATTAATTAATTAACTCATTTGTAATACCAGTTTGTTGCAGAGAGACGATGAGGCATCTATCAGAAGGGTATACATGAGGAGAAATAAAACTAAGAAAAGTGACGTTGTACAGCAAGGTACATGAAGTTAACAGTGTGGTGCTGTATACTTAAATTTTTGTTAAAATGGTAGATTCCATGTTATGTGCGTTTTTTTTTTTTTTTTTTTTTTTACTGCATTAAGCAATATGGAGGGGGAGAAAAAAAGGTGAGACATGGAGACAATTCAAAAGGGACACTTGTGACACCCTTCAGAAGTCAGAGAGACTATTTTAACTAAAAGGTACAGATTGATAGCTACACTTGGAGCTCTCTGGACTGCCCCCGTCTAATAGGGACATAACATAAGCCACATGTGTAGTTTATATTTTTTTCCAGTAGCCACATTTTAAAAAAATGAAGACATGGGTAAATTTGTGTTAGCACTTTATTTTATGTAACCCAACATATCCAAAGTATTACCAGTTTAACAGGTAGCCAATATAAAAAATTATCATTAAGCTATTTTGCATCTTTACTAAGTCTTTGAAATCCATGTCCGTATTATGCTTACAGTACATCCTTTTTTTTTTTTTTTGCTTTTTAGGGCCACACGGCGACATATGGAGGTTCCCAGGCTAGGGATCTAATCGGAGCTACAGCTGCTGGCCACAGCCACAGCAACACAGGATCTGAGCCACTTCTGTGACCTATACCACAGCCCATGGCAATGCTAGATCATTAACCTGCTGAACGAGGCCAGGGATCGAACTCACAACCTCATGGTTCCTAGTCGGATTCGTTTCCGCTGCGCCACAATGGGAACTCCCAGTACATTGCACTTTAGATTCATTACATTTCAAGTGCTCCATAGCCGCATGCCACCGGTGACGGCTCTAGTGGGCAGCTCAGCTACAGAACACTTCCAGCATTACAGAACTTTCCAATGGACAGCACTGCCCTAGACTTTACCCTTCAACTTGCCTTGGAAGCTATACCTGATGCATAGAGAAGCCTGTGAGTGGCTGAGGACTGGGGGAAGTGGAGGGATGTCTTGTCCGGCTCTGTCCCCAGGAATTCTAACCGGGAAGCTGCTTGTCTAGTGGGTGTCTAGTCTGATGGAGGAATATCCATCGTGGGTCCTCTGGGAGCTCCCAGTCTGAGGAGATCTCACAACCTAATGAAGGAGAAAGATTCCCCCTCGAGGAGTTTGCAGTGAAGACCGAAATTTGGAAACCACAATCCAATGGTCATTTATGCAACATCACAGTATATGCCAGTACCTATAGCGACAGAATACTGCGTGGTTTGTTGATGGATGGGAATGTGAGCCAGAACGCACAGACGTGGCAGGAGGGGGGTAATGGCATGAGCAGAGATAATGTGGGAGTCCTCTTAGGGCACAGTGGATTAAGGATGTGGCGTTGTCACTCTTGCGGCTTGGGTCACTGCTGTGACATGGGTTCTGTCCCTGGCCCGGACACTTCCACATGCCCATGGGCCTGGCAGTAAATAAATAAATACATAAATAAATAAATAAGTAAGTAAGTAAGTAAGTAAGATGTGGCAGGAACAAGAAAATAGGGACAGGGAAGAGATGAGTGTGGCTGGAATGGTGAACACCCGGATTTGGGGTTGGAGTGTGTGGGGATGGAAATGCTCTACAGGTTTAGATATGATCTGATAAGCTGGGGCGAGCTATTTCAGGCACTTGAGCTGAGGAGCGATTGGATAAAAATGGCATTTGAAGAAGATTATCCTGTGGTAGTGGCCGTGAGCGCGGTGGTTTGGGGCAGGGGAGACGGGCCTGGAATCCGGACCAGAGGTTATGGGGGGGCGGTGGAGGACGTGGTGATGATGGATGGTAAGGCATGTTCGGATCCATCCTTGCCAAGACTCGGAGACCTGAGCACCTCCCAGTGTCCCTGTGTCATCTCTGCCTGGAGACCCCCAAGGCAGATCCCCTAGACCATGCGATGGCCTGTGCGACTTGCCTGAGTGGGGCGCACGCTGGCCTCTCAGATCACTGTAGCTGCTGGGATGTGTGAGTCCCAGCTGAGGGGCAGGTGAAAGGAAGGGGGCTTTGCTAGAGGTCAACTGGGGGCCTCTTTGCCGCTGAGCCCCGCTCTCCAGGGGCTGGGAGAGCTGGTTGCTATGGCAACAGGCACAGGTTGGCGATGCTCTGTGTAGGAGAGCAGCAGATGGCTGCCTGGGTGCTGCAGGGCTGGTGGGGTGCCTGACCCCCCAGGTACCTGTGAGCGGCTTTGTGGGTGTCCAAACGTCAGCTAGACTTTACCACAGGGATTTAAACCTTCAGCTTCCTTCTTCCTCGTCTCCTGTCCGCTCTTCAGTCTCTGCCGTGGCTTCTCTGTGCTGTGTCTCCCCCACATGCTCCCTTCACTGTTCTTACCCTGAGATCAAACAGAGCTTGTGCCCAGAGGTGCGTTTAACTAAGCCTCCCTTTTCCTCATCCCTCATCCTGTCAGTTCTGATGTCTACCACTTAAGATCAGAGGAGGGAAAAAGGATTGAGAGTGAGAGAGAAGATCCTTCCCCCCGAACAGAAGAAGGTGTTTAAGCTAGACATCAGGAAGAACTTCCGGCCCTGAAGATTAAGTGCCGGAACAGATGAGTCATTTGTTCCTTCCCTAGGCAGTCTCTGAGCACAGGGGAGACTCCTGCCTGGTCAAGTGGGAGAAAAGAGGGGCCGAGTGATTCTGGATGTTTCTGAGCCACAGCAGAGAGTAAGGAAAAAGTCAGTTAGGCAAGGCACAGAGGAAATTGTTGGCACAGCCCGTTCTCCTTCCACCTAGTTCCACCCATTCTCAGGAACCCCAGGACAGTGACAAATTTAGCCCTTCTATTTTTTTAGAGTTTAATGGAGGAAAACATTAGCATAAAATCCGTATTGGGCGAGAGGGAATTCCTTCCCAGCTGGACCTCCTTTCATCCTTTCCCGGTCCTGGGAGATCACATCCTCTGTGAGTTTCCTCAGAACGGTGGTGGAAGGCACGTGTGTGAGGGTGCCTGCCAGCATGCACGCCTGTGCCCCAGGAGGCAGGGCCCCTGATGGCCTGTGGCGTGGGCGTGGGTCTTCCAGTTCAGCACGAGTTTACCAAAAACCCGCTAGGTGCTGAGTGTGCTGTGAACTGTGGTAACCAAGTTGGGTAGGTATTGTCTGCACATAGCTTTCTGTCCAGCTGAGCAGGGGAGGTGGGTGTGCAGGCAGCCCCAGTCAGCGTGGGAGAGGAGGGAACTCAAGGGAAACCAAGGGCGGGGCCTGAGAGGGGGAGGAAGATTTCAAGGGCAGGTGGGGACTTTGATGGGGAGAGAGGGGCAGATGAGGCCAGCAGTGTGAAGGTGGGCGGGCCTGGTTAGGGGGAGGAAGCCGACTGGGAGTGTGGTATGTATGCAGAAGATAATCCATCGTGGGGACTCAGTGGCACCCGGTTTGGGGGTATTGCCTTACTCTGGTGGCCCATTGTCAGATGATTGGCTCAGGGGATGCTGGGCCTGAGATTCCCGCCTGGACATTGGGTACTGGCCTGATGGGTCCACTCTGAGTGGGGAGAAATCTGTATTATGTCCTGGGGAGCCCTCTGCTCATTGCACAAGGCCACTCAACGTGGGGAAAGCCTGAAGGGCAATTCACTTTAAAAAATGAAGTTTGGAGTTCCCGTCGTGGCTCAGCGGAAATGAATCCGACTAGGGACCATGAGGTTGCGGATTCGATCCCTGGCCTCACTCAGTGGGTTGAGGATTCGGCATTGCCGTGAGCTGTGGTGTAGGTCACAGATGCAGCTCGGATCCTGTGTTGCTGTGGCTGTGGGGTAGGCTGGCAGCTGTAGCTCCGATTAGACCCCCAGCCTGGGAACCTCCGCATGCCGCGGGTGTGGCCCTAAAACGACAAAAGACAGAAAAAAAAAAAAGGAAGTTTGAACAAGTAACTCCTTCTCTCCAGAACCCTTAGGGGATAGGCCATTCTGTGTGGCCTGCTTTTCTAGATAATTAAGAATTTATGCTGTCATTTATTATTATAACTATTTCTGATGGAAGTCTTCCTAAAATATGTACTTTGTCCACTCCTTAAATAGCCACTGGTATAATATAACCTTTTCAGGGTGATTCGAGCCATCGTGGTGTAAGTTAATAATTGTCTGCTGCTGCAGTACAGGCCAGAGCTGGGGGTGGGGGAGCGGGGGCGGTTGCAGGTATGTTTGCGCCTACAAGAAGGAGTTCAAGTTCTGGGGTTTTTTGATAACTTATGCATACTTAAAAAATCACTCTCTGCCTTCTTACTTGGTTAGTAGACTGTCACTTGTCATTTCTCAGAGCGATCACAGCGCCTGCCCGAGCAGTTCTTCACCTCTCCCACCCCCGTCCCACCTCCACTTCTGCTTTGCTCTTTCTAAACTGTATGAGCTTAGCAACCATATTATTAGAATGTGTGGAAACTGACAGTTATCAGGCACTTAGTGATAACCTGAGATGATCGCTTTTGGGTGAAGTTCATGAATGTGAGTGCATAGTCTAGGTGACATCTGTTTTGTCCCATATGGAGTATCTTTTTGCCTATTTCTGGGTTCTCAGCTGTGCTATAGAAGGCTAGTGGAAATAGACATTCTTTTTCATTTATTTCAAAAATAATGAGCTTCCCAGAAGGGAACAGAAAACATTTGATTGGTTAGGTATTGGAGGCAACATCCTGTATTATTTCTGGTTTGGGTGAGAAAAAATTTTTTTCAATCAAATTGAGTTAAGAGAATAAAGAAAAGATGTGTACTTTTATTTATTTATGTATTTATTTTTGTCTTTTGTCATTTTAGGGCCGCACCCGAGGCATGTGGAGGTTCCCAGGCTAGGGGTCGAATCAGGGCTGTAGCCGCCGACCTACACCACAGCCACAGCAACGCGGGATCCGAGCCGCGTCTGCCACCTATACCACAGCTCACGGCAATGCTGGATCCTTAACCCACTGAGCAAGGCCAGGGATCAAACCCGCAACCTCATGGTTCCTAATCGGATTCGTTTCCGCTGAGCCACCACGGGATCTCCAGATGTGTACTTTTCAAACTTTGAAAAATACATTTCAAACTGGACCATCTTGAAAGTGGTCGTATTATACACAGTCTCTTAGCAGCCGGGGCTGAAGGGAAGGAGGGGAAACTGGGAAAGGGCCAGCCCGGGCCCGGGGCTGGTCTGGGGCAGGCAATGAGTCTGCAGAAGGTTCAAGTTCATGACTACAGTAGCTGCCCGTTAGCGAGCACTTGGCACTTGTTATCTGGTTCTCGTGTGATACTGCCCCCCCAGGAGTTAACATCCGGGTGCTTCTAAGAACCGGCCCACAGCCACAGCCCTCAGCTCTGAGTGAAACTGCATGAACCAAGGCCCGTGTTGGTGCATGCGGGTGGGGAGCAGAGGTTTCCGTGCCTGGCTACTCGCTTGTCTGCCTGGTAGGTGGCCTGATTACAGGGACTGAAGCTGAGAACTCCTACTGGGTACCATTGTCTAGGCCCAGTGCACTTACAGTCACACGTCCCTTGAGCCACTTGGGGTTGGGGAGATGGCTGGCCTCCCCCATACACCAAAAAAGAGCTTGTCCTGTGGGGGAGGATGGGCTAGGTAAGGGTAGTGTGTGTGTGTGCGCGCGTGTGTGTGTGTGTGTGTGTGTCTGTGTGTGTGAGAGAGAGAGAGAAACAGAGACAATGATGCACAGCAGGGTACTAACAATGTCCTCTGCCTGGGATTCGAGAGGCCTAGGCTTCAGGACTCCACTTGGCCACCACCTCCTGGCGAACTGGCCTTCCCCCAGCCTCATGCCTCTGAGCCTCGGGCCACCAGTCATGAGCTGAGCAAGTTGGCAGTGGTTTCTTGCTCTAACTCTGTGGTTTCTGAGAATCCTGGGGAGCACGCCCTCCCTTCTGATACCTGCAGACACCAGCCCCTCTCCACGGTGCCTCAGACTTTCTAAAAATCCAACAGGTTCTGTCCTACCTGTGTAGGAACTCACAGAATTTTCCACTCAAGGAAAAAAAAAAATCTTTATTGCATTCACAGCCCTCTTTCTCTGATCATAAAAGCTATATATAATCTTTGAAGAGATCTGCAAGATGCCAAAATATGTATAAAGGAGAAAATGTGAAATCACCCTTAATTCTGCTGCATTTGGCTATTTCCTTCTAATCATTTAAAGCTGAAATTAGTATAAGACAGGATATACTGTTCTGTGACTTGCTGCCCCCAAACCTGCCACCACATGGTGCATCTTTCTTCATTACGTAAAGCAAATTAGACGCGAGGAGGGGGCGCTCACAGAGCGGGCGGCCTGCCTTTCAGCAGCCTGTGTCAGCGGCTGCTTCTGAGGCCTCTGGAAACCGTGACCCTGGCCTTACTTAGCTTCGGGTCCTGGTCTGATGGCGAAGCCGTGACAGAGGTGCCATGGCGGGGACCGCGGATGCTCCTGGGATCAGAGATGACACTCTTGGGCTCAGCAGCCCCCCTGAGGGACAGCTCCTTGTCTGGGAGCTGGGAGCAGGGAACTGCTGGCTGGGAGAGCTTGTTGTAGAACCACCGGCCACCCCCAGGACCCGGCCACCTGTCAGCATCGGGGCTGCGGCACCCAAGGGGGGGCTGTTCACATGGAGTCTGCGTTACAAGTGGCGCCCCCCCCCCGCCCCCCGCCCTCCCCCGGAGTTGTGCAATGAGAGGTTGTGCCAAAGCCTGAGGGACTGTCTGTGTCACCCCTGTGAGTTAATAGGAGCCCTGGGCCCTGGAAACGGCTCAGCACATTTCATGGGGTGATGTTATTTTGGGTGTGTTTCCATCCTGTGGCATTTGGACATTGGGAAGAGAAGACGGTGGGGCTGGCTTGGAGCAAAGAGACCAGAGACAGCGCCGGGAGGGTTGCTGCTTCTCAGCCTCATGGGCAGGGCGGAGGCTGCCCCCCAGGGAGGACGGTACCCATCGTCCGCCCTCAGTCCTCGGCCCCAGGGCCTCTCCCTCCTTCTGGGTGGGAAGTCGTAATTATAATTTATGGCATCGCTTTCCCAAGAGATGATCTTTCACTTCATTTTGTCCGAGCTGCACTTGTTGTCCCCTGCATGGCCCTCAAGGACATCTGGAAGTGTTTAAACAGTCTGTGGTCATCAGGCAATAGCCCCACAGAGTGACTGGGAAGGGTAGGGTTGGGCCTAATTCAGTGGCCCGGCGGCCTCGGGGATGTCACGTGTTTTGAAATTCTCAGAACGTAGCTGGCTTTTCTCATCTCCGACCCACACAGCTTGCGCTTCCTTTCCCATCCGTCTCCTCCCACCCCGCCCACCGGGGGATCGGTGTGCCTGCACATCCTTTGAGCTTCTGGGCACCCCTGGCCGGTCTGTTTGGGCAGCTGGGCCTTGTGTGCAGGTGCGCTGGGAGGCCCCCAAGCCCCGGAGGGGAGGATGGGATGTGTACTGGCCCTAGCCCAAAGCTGGATCAGCGCAGGGTGCCTCAGTGTTTGCTTCTGGTTTCCCAGAGTCATTCCAGGAAGGAGAGACACCTCAAAATGCCACCTTTGTACCCCCACGAGTCTTTGTAACACAGGGTTGAAGGTTGAACAAATACTCTGTTCTCACATGGAGATTTTGCAGAACAAAAATCTTCATGGATGCAAACTCCAGCCTGCTGTTCTGAGCAGGTGAAGGGGCGCGAAGGAGCAGGACAAGTCCACTCCAGGGTGTGACTGGCTAGTCTCACCTTGATGGTCCAGGACCACCACGGGAATGTGAGCAGGGTGCTTTCCCATACCCATGGGAGTCAAAGCCCAGCCCTTGTTCCTTATTCTATGGTACCTCGTAATCCTCTAAAACAACTTTTTTTTTTTTCTGTCCCTTGTCATTTTAGGGCCGCACCCACAGCATGTGGAGGTTCCCAGGCTAGTGGTCTAATCGGAGCTGTAGCCACTGGCCTACACCACAGCCACAGCAACGCGGGATCCGAGCCACGTCTGCAACCTTCACCACAGCTCACGGCAACACTGGATCCTTAACCCACTGAGCGAGGCCAGGGATCGAACCCGCAACCTCATGATTCCTAGTCGGATTCGTTTCCACTGAGCCACAATGGGAACTCCTCAAATGACTTTTTATCCTCCTCTGTGTCTCAGCCCCTCTGAAAATCTAAGGAGAGCTATCAGCCCTCGCCGCAGGGAAATGTACCATTTTAGTGAGTCCCAGGCTCCTGAAGACCATCTTTAGAAGCCTAAGGTGGAGGCCCTGAGAACAGATCTCACAGAGAGGAGCTGGCCCTCTGTGGCCCATTCCGCCAGCGTGCACGCAGGGAGGTGGACCTGAAGCTGCAACGAGCGGCCTCGAGAGTAAGCACAAGACTGACACCCAGTGGGTGAGCCAGCAGATTCTGAAGCCTGCTCTGCCACTGCCACGATCTTAGCATTCAGGACCCCTCTGCTCCCTCTGCTTTCCCCCTTTTCTACAAGCAGAAAAAAAAAAAAAGTCAAGCTTGACTCTGAGCTGTGTCTGCTGGGGAGGAGGAGCAGGGGATGGGTTCTGTTTTCTGAACAGTTGTCCAGCTTCCCAGCCCGAGACCAAAGCTGGAATCTTAATGGCCCAGAGATTGGCAACCACCCTCATCCCTGTACCTAGTGCCCCCTGCCCCGTTGCCGGTGTCCAGCCGGGCTCAGGACCACTCCCCAGACCCGCCCATGGCTCTGTCCCTGTCGCACGCCCTCGGCCGCAACCCCTGCTTTTGAGGAAGGATGCAGGCTGTGCTGGCCATCTGTGTTCTCTCTGGAAGGTTCTGATCATACTGTCTTCACTCTGGGGTGTATCCTGCTCTGAGCCGCGGCCTGAGAAGCACTCATTCGGGGAGAGTGATGGACCCTGTGGTCAGCGAGGGGGAAAGTCAGAGGTTTTTCTAACCTCGGGGTTAGTGTCCGTCTCATCTGTTTGTCACATGCCTCTCTGCACGTGGTGCTCTGCTGGGGGTGACACCGCAAGCAAGAAACAGATGCGGGCCTGTGCTGGACCGGGAGTTCTTGGCCGTGGTCTACAGGTGTGTGTGTGTGTGTGTGTGTGTGTGTTTGTGTGTGTGGAAGAGGGGGTGGCTGGCTCTCTTTGGTGAAAACTCTTCACTGGAAAGTGGAACCCTGTTGGTACTGGGGAAAAAGGGACTCAAAGATGTAAGAAGTGGACTGTAAAACAGCCCCGAGGAACTGCTTTTTAGCTGTGTTCCTAATTCTTCTGAAACCAGTTCCCTACCCCTCCACAGCCAGAATTCCTTGCAAGGATTTTCTGATGAGGTTGCCTGTTTATTCACATCCTCTTCCCCGAGTGGCCAGCTGGAGTCCTCACCACTGTTTCTCCCTGGCTTCCAGTCCCGTGTCACCACCAAGCCCTCACTGTTTGCGGATGAACTTCCTGCCTCCTCCAGGACCCCTCAACCCCTGTCCCTCCTCGTCCCAGCTGATCTTCTGGGTGCCCTTCCCGGCCTCTTCTAGCCAGCCTGGACCTCCTGCCCAGCGTGCTGCCTGCACTGCCCTGGCTTCTGTTCTGCCCCTTTCAGACCGCTCCTTCCTCCCGCCGCCCCTTCCCTCCGTCACTTCTGGCATTTATGCAGCCTCTTCTCCCTCAGAGGCGGCGTGAGGACACGGGTTCTCCTGCATTAAACCCATCCTCAGTCTCTGCAAGGCCTGCCTCTAACTCTCATGCTTTCTGTCCTCTTGGTCACCACCGGTCCCCTCGATAGTATGTCTCTCGCGAAACTCACCAGTGCCCCCACGATGAAAACAGCCCTTGCTGCATATTCCGGGGTCTCCTGGCTGCTGGGTGCTCCAGCCTCCTCAGCCACTGGCCTCCTGCCTCTCGTCACCCTGGCCCTGCCTCCTTCCCGACACTCTGGGTTGTCCTCGCCAGCTGCTCCGTGTCCTGTCTTGGCCCCCTGTCCTCTCCTTCCGCCTTAAGCATCAAAGTTTCCCAGGTTCCATGTTGGGCTCGCTTCTTCCGGCTGATCTTACCCACCTCTGGGATTCAGTCGATCTGTCTCTTTGGCCCAGATTTCTCCAGAGAGCTTCCTGTAGCTTTCCACCTGTCTGTGGCTCCCAGGCCATTTGTCCCCGGGGGCCCCTCAAACCCATCGTGTGCACTGCCTCATCCGTGTGCCCCATTGTCCCCGGCCAAGGCCAGCTTCTCTTCCACCTCTCTTCTCTGCCTTGTTTTCTGGAGTCACCATCCCCTGTGGCCCAGGTAAAACCTGGGAGTCACCCTTGACAACTCTGTCTCCTCGCTTCCCACTTTCAGCTGGTCGTCTGTGCTGATGGTTTTGACTCCGAAACTCCCTCTCCATTCCTCCATCTCCCGTGTCCCCCTGCCGGCCTGCCCTGGTTAGCCCTCATCATCTCTCCCCTACTCCATTGCATAGCCTTTTAACTGGGTCCCCCGACTCGGCCGGTTCTTTCCCTCTGGTGCACCTGCCACCTGCCACACAGTGGTAATGCTGCGTTTCCGTAACTCAGGCCTGAGCACGTGGCTTCCAGGACACTGGTTCTGCTTATTGGCTTTCCCCCATCTGCCCTAGATGTCTGCACAGCTGCCTGTCCAAGCTTTCTTAGAAGGCTTTTAAGTCCCTCCAACTGCTTCCCACTCTGCCATTACTCATCTGCATTCTAGAACCCAAGTCAAATATCACCTCCTCCATGGAGTTTCCATCGTGGCTCAAATCCCATTAGTATCCATAAGGATGTGGATTCGATCCTTGGCCTTGCTTAGTGGGCATTTCTGTGAGCTGTGGTGTAGGTTGCAGACACGGTTCAGATCTTGTGTTGCTGTGGTGTAGACTGGGAGCTGTAGCTCCCATTTGACCTCCTAGCCTGGGAACTTCCATATGCTATGGGTGCAGCCCTAAAAAGAAAAAAAAAAAGAAAAAAAAATCACCTCCTCCAGGAAGCCTTCCTGGGCTATGCCCCAGCATGCAGGGATGGGTTCTTTCCTTCTTTGAGGCCCCTCTGTGACCAAGCTCACCTGACTGTTGTGCCCGCCTGGTTTTATTTATGTCTCTCCCTGGACTGGTTGTGTCTCAAGATCGGCCTTATTTGTTGTTGATTTCTCCAGTCCTAGCAGAGTGCCTGGCCTGCCACTGGCCTCAGTACATATTTGCCTAATTAAAGTTGAATGAAGATAAATTCTGTCTTGCATCTGCTAACAGGCCTTTTTAAGAGAGGTTATTGTGTCACTTGGTTTGAATGTCCCGTGTTTGTGACGGGGTTGGGCCGAGATGAATGTCCTCCTGTGCAGGATGCAGGCTTTTCTCTGCAGGCTGTCAGATTTGCATGCTTTTTTATTCTCACCTCATGTTTGCATGTGGTTTACCCTCAGCCTCCTGCACACCACTCATATCCTGGGCAATTAAAACATACTTCCAGACTGATAAATGTGGCCAAATTGATTTTTCCCCATGGCTAGCTTCCCCAAACTCTGGCATTTTCTGAGAACATAACAGAGGTCTTGGGATCCAGGCTCATTTGAATAACATTGTAGGGTCACAGCTAAAACATCACTAAGGAGGTAAATATACTGAAAAAAAATCCCTAATGCATTTCAAAGCCTGATTCTAGTGATTTTCAGATTATTCCTGGGATAGCTCATGACTCACAAGCATAAATAACTAAATCTGTAAGTGTGTGTGTGTGTGTGTGTGTGTGTGTGTGTGTGTGTGTCTCCATCCAGATTCCCTAGGTTGTATATACACTTTAATCTTGTGGGTTCTGGTTCCACGGACCATAGGACATAGCCTTGGGCCTGGTTGATGTTTAGTCAATTTTTGTTGAATGAATGAATGAATGAAGGAAAGAAGGAATGAACAAATGAACAGACAGAGCTCAAGGGAGTGTATATTTCTCTCCTTGAGGACACAGTGACTTCTCCCGGATCCTGATCCATCCATGATCAGTGCTGGGTGATACTTCTGGCTTCCTCCCATCTCTCTCCCAGAGTGGCTGTTTTCTGTTGGCTCATGACCTTCGGTCACTTGTGTGACGTTGAGAAGGCCCAGCTGGGCCCCTCCTAGAAGTCACAGGCATGGGCGGCTGGCAGGCAGTGTGGGAAGCAAGTTCCTACAGCCTGGAGAGTAAAGGAAGCTGATCAGGAGCATTTCTTCAAGGTCCTTGGACCTGCCCAGGGAGGGTGGGGTGCCCCTCTTGGTGGCAGATTTGGGCCCAGGGCTCAGGAACGTTGGGAGGGTCAGAGGACAGCGAGCACAGAATTTAGGATCAAAACCAGGACACTCGGGGCAGTGAAAGGGGAGGGGGCTGTGGAGCATCAGCCATAAACCAGGACCGTCCTGGGCAAATCAGAACACAAGGTCTCCTGAATGGAAGACGGACCTGTTCTGGGAGCAACTCAGTTCTGCCCCGAGGGCCCCAGGCAGCGTGCCGGGAGGGTGAGAGGCTGGGGTGCGGATCCCGTGGGGGTCCTTCTCCCTGGAACTCCGCGTCCTGAGGGCCCATTGGCAGGTCTTCCCTCCCACGCCGTGCACACCTCTGTCTCAGCAGCCGGGTCTCCAAGAAGTAGAGGAGTCAGGATTTCTGGCACTGACACTGCATGTCTGGCTGGAGCTAAGTGGAACTTATTTATAAAAGGTTTTAATAAAATAAGCCTTTCGGCTCTGTTGATATTCCCTCTCTTCTTTCTCCACTGCCCCCTTGCCTCCGCCTTGGTCCCTCTGTCCCTCTCTCTCTCTCACACACACATGCACACACACGCACACACAGATTAACAGCCCTGGTTGTGAGTGCATGTGTATGTCAGCAATGGACATTCTTTGCCCCTAGAAGGACGTGCTTGAATGGAGTGCAACGCAGGCTCCAGGGTGACCTCTGCAGGAAGGGCAGCTAGCAGGGCCCCAGTGGCTTGCTTGTTTGTTTGTTGACCGGGGGTGGGGGTGGGGGGTGGGAATGCAGAGCTTGAGGAGAGGGGGCTGTGTTCACATTGTTCAGGGACATCTGCTGTTTGCAGTAACTCCCAGCCAGGCGGAGCTGTGGGGTGGCTGGCTCCGCAGTGTTCCCTGTAAATATTATGACTTCGAGGACCCGGGGCGGGGTCCCAGGGACTTCAAGGAGACTGAAGGGCTGCTCCTGCGCTTGGTGCCTGCGTCTCTGAAGTCCCGTTGTTCCCTCCTTCCCCGAGCGGAAGATCACAGAAGGAGAGGTGCCTTCAGGAGCAGCCAGGAGGCCACAAGGGTGCTCCTCACATGAGAAAAGTTGGGGCTCAGGGATTGTCGCAGAGCCGAGCGCCAGAGTGGGAGCGTGGGAGAGAAGCGCGCTGTCCTCGGGCGCTGGGCCAGCTCCTGTGTTTCATGGGGAAGGGGCAGAGAAGGAACAGTTTCTCGGATGATGAATTTAAATGGCCCCTGGAGCTTGGTCCTGGGGTCAGAGAAAGGGCAGTGCATGTGATGGTGGCTTTACACTGGCTTCGAATCCCAGCTCCAGCTCTGACCCACTGTGTGCCCTGTCGCAAGGCTCTCAACGGGCTCTCTTGTCTCTGAGCCCGAGGGAGCATATAAGAGGTGTGTAGCCAGTGGCCGTGCACATCCAAGCTGGTGTGGCCGAGGGCTCCAAAGACTGTCCAAGTCACCCCTGGTCTACAGGTGGGCCACACTTGACCCTGCCCAGAGGAAGAGGCAGCCTTCTGGGCTGCAGTCATGTTCCGGGACCGGACTCGGTGACTCCGTGTTTTCGATTTCTCTCGGTTGCAAGGTTCATCCTCAAGTCCAAGCAAAGTCCTTGATAATATGTCCTGTTGCGCCGTCCCGCTCTGTTCTCAGAGGAGACAGCTGGTCCCATCTGCAGCTGTGGGCTTAAGGCTGTTTATTATTAATTCTCCCTCAGGGTCTTTTTCTTGGGACCCAGCCACCTCTGGCCCTCTGACCTGGGAGTCATAAGGTCATGTGGTTAATAATAGCTGGTGGGGTCCTTCCTGGGCTCAGAGCTGCAGGGAGTAAAGGATTGACGGAGTTCCTCGCCCTTACAGGGCAGGAAGGAGCATTCACGAGGCTGGGAGGAAGTGTGTGTGAGTGTGTGAGTGTGTGTGTGTGTGTGTGTGTGTGTGTGTCTGTCTGTGTGTGTGTTTGCTTGCCCTCCTGGGTGGCCCCATAGTGTAAACCTCCTTAGCTGACTTTCACAGGGGCCTGTGCAAGAGGAGCTGCCTCTGCTGCTGTGGAGCCTAAATTTAGCCCCGTGGGCGGGCACTTTTCCATCTGGCTTTCTTCTCCCTGAAGAGCTTGTCCATCTCAGGAAGGGGGGTGCCTGGAGCTCAGCTGGGCGGCCTCACCCCACCCCACCCCACACCCCCCCGGCCCTGGTGTTAGGGCAGAGCTGTGAGCCTTGCAGACTCCCCGGGACCGCCAAGATAATCGCTTCCCTCTCGGCCTTGACCGATGACTGGTAAAGCCAAAGGGAGAGCTGAGAGTGGGCCTGCGGGCTGGCCGAGTGCAGGGGCCACCCTGACCCACTGCACATTCCTGCAGTGGCAGCAGGGCAGCTGCAGAGCCAGGCTGTGGAGGGGACAGGGGCCCCCACCTTTCCGCTTGTCACACGCCTCGGCAGGGCCTACCCCTGACTAGGGTTTACTGAAATCCACAGTCCTCTAGGCAGAATCAGAGTCCTCCCGACGCCTCACCAGCAACTTCCTTTTCCTTTGCACTGTTTTTTCAAAGTTTTACTGAAGTGTAATTGTGATAATTTCTGCTGCCCTTTGCACTTTTTACCTATTCACAAAGCTCCATCTCTTCAGCAAGAGATTTTTTTTTTTTTAATGGCTACACCCAGTCTAGGGAAGTTCCTGGGCCAGGGATTGAATCTGAGCTGCAGCCACAACCTGTGCCACCGCTGAGGCAACACTGGATCCTTCAACCCACTGTGCTGGGCCGGGGATCAAACCTTCAGCTCTGCACCAACCCGAGCTGCTGCAGTCGGATCCTTTCTTTCTTTCTTTCTTTCTTTCTTTCTTTCTTTCTTTCTTTCTTTCTTTCTTTCTTTCTCTCTCTCTCTCTCTCTCTCTCTTTCTTTCTTTCTTTCTTTCTTTCTTTTTGCTTTTTGTCATTTTTAGGGTCACAGCCACGGGATGTGGAGGTTCCCAGGCTAGGGGTTCAATCAGAGCTGTATAGCCGCCGGCCTACACCACAGCTGCAGCAATGTGGGATCCGAGCTGCGTCTGCAACCTACACCACAGCTCACGGCAATGCCGGGTCCTTAACCCACTGAGCAAGGCCAGGGATCGAACCCGCAACCTCATGGTTCCTAGTCGGATTCGTTAACCACTGAGCCACAACGGGAACTCCGTGCAGTCAGATTCTTAACTCACTGCGCTATAGCGGGAACTCTGGCGAGAGACTTCTTCTGTGTATGGATGCCTGAGTTCTCCTCACTCGGTGTCACTAGGGGGCACAGCAGAGCCGGACCACCCTCTTCCCTCGCCAGGATGGGGAAAGCCACTCGGTGTGCAGGGACCCTGGTAGCAGCATCAGACCCTGGTTGGGTGTGCGGGAGGCTGAAGGGACCGGGAGTAAGTTCAGGGGCCAGGATGGATTCCATATGCAATTGTCTTCTACTCTCATGCTTTTTTCCTTTTTTTTTTTTTAATTGTAGCAAAATATAAATAACAGAAATTTTATTTTTTTAACCATTTTTAAGTGTACAATCCAGTGGCATTAAGCACATTCCTCGTGCCGTGCAACCACCACCCCCTTCCATTACCAGGCCTTTTCCCATACGAATCAGAAACACGGTACCTGTTGCAGTGGTCTAGTGGTTCAGCAGGTTAAGGATCCAGCATCGTCACTGTTGTGGCTCAGGTTGCTGCCATGGCGAGGGTTCAGTCCCTGGCCCCCGAACTTCTGCATGCTGTGGGAGCGACCAAAAACAAATTAATATAAAAAAGAAACCAGGTAGCTATTAAACAGTAACTCCCCCACCCCCACCCTCAGCCTCTGGTAATCATTATTCTATTTTCTGTCTTTATGAATTTTCCTATTTTAGGGTCTTCATATAAGTCGAATCATTCCATATCTATCCGCACAATATCTGGGCCTGGCTTGCTTCACTTAGCATAGTGTCCTCACGGTTCAGCTGTGTTGTAACATGGGTCAGAGTTTCCTTATTTTTTAAGGCTAAATATATGTCATGATGTATATACCGCATTTCGTTTATCCATTCGTCCATCCATGGGCATTTGGGTTGTTTCTACCTTTTGGCTATTGTGACTAATGCTGCTGTGAACATGGGTGTACAGATCTCTGTTTGAATCCTTGCTCTCAATTCTTTTCCGTGTATACCCAGAGCTTGAATCAGTGTGTCAGGGGTATGCTATGTTTAATTTTTTGAGAAACCACCCTTCTCTTTTCCACAGTGGCTGCACTGTTTTACATTCTCACCAGCATTACACAAGGGTTCCAATTTCTTTTTCTTTCTTCCTTCCTTCCTTCCTTCCTTTCTTTCTTTCTTTCTTTCTTTCTTTCCTCCTTCCTTCCTTCCTTCCTTCCTTCCTTCCTTCCTTCCTTCCTTTCTTTCTTTCTTTCTTTCTTTCCTTCCTTCTTTCTTTCTTCACTTTTTAGCGCCACACCTGCTGCATATGGAAGTTCCCACGCTAGGGGTCGAATTGGAGCTACAGCTGCCTGCCTACGCCACAGCCACAGCAACATAGGATCTGAGCCACATCTGTGACCTACACTGCAATTCACAGCGATACTGGATCCTTAACCCGCTGAGTGAGGCCAGGGATCGAACCCGCAACCTCATGGTTCCTAGTGGGATTCGTTTCTGCTGCGCCGTGACGGGCACTCCAGCACTGTTAGCGCTTTCAATGTGGTCACTCATTTAACCATCACGCCAGCCCGGAGGGTGTCCCCATTTCACAAGACAGGAGCTGGGTGCAGTCTCCTTGCCATGGATAGAGGTGAAACAACACGAGACAGGGCGCCGTGCTGTTTGTACTTCTGCTGGGGGAAGAATGGGATCTGAGGAGAGTCCGTGGTGGTGACCCCAGGCCTGGCGCTGTGCGTGTGTGCCCACCCTGATTTCAGGGAGGCTGGCTGAAATCCAAGGGAGCGAGCCAGCAGTGCCTGGGTTTATAAAGAGCGCAGGCGAGGGCAATGAGCAGCCCCTGGCTGAGGCTGGTGAATACGCTGACCGGGCTCACCTAGGTCTCGCCTCTTCTCTTCACACTCCCCGCTCTGGGGCCCAGGATCCATGGTCACCCCCGAATGCCAGCTGCTCAGAGCTAGGCTTTTGTTGACGGGTCCAGAGTCCAGTTGAGGGCAGAGGGTAATGGAGTCATTTTCCCACCCAGCTCTCTTCGGCTTGTTCCCCACGGACACGGCTCCCTGTAGATGTTCGTGGTTGATAATCATACTGAGGTGTTGGTAGTTGTAACCAGGATTTTTCTAGCTTATTTTTTTCCTGGGAGACCAAAATGTGCTCAAATCTAGACTCACTGTTTCTAAGATGACAGGTCAGGGGAGTCCTGTAATAATTTCATTTTTTCTTTTTTTTGGCCTTTTTAAGGCTGTACCTGCAGCATATGGAGGTTCCCAGGCTAGGGGTGAAATTGGAGCTGCAGCTGCTGGCCCACATCACAGCCACAGCACCGTGGGATCCTTAACCCACTGAGTGAGGCCAGGGATCGAACCCGCATCCTCATGGATACTAGTGGGTTTGTTACTGCTGAGCCATGATGGGAACTCCTATAATAACTTCTAACGGGGAGGTAGCCCTCATTAGGAGAGTCTGGTCTCTGGCTGGGAGGGGAATTCAGACCCAGAGATGTCTGGCTGTGTCTTTAAGGGTTAAAAACACCTGGGTTTGTAGCCTCAGCCTTCTTTAATATTTCATCCTTGTATCCTTGGGTTGAGTTGGTTTCTCCTTTGAGTCTCAGTTTCCTCTTCTGCAGAAATGAGTTGGTGTAGAGACCCCCAGGTGAGACGCTTATAGGCGGGAGAAACGCCATCCTGGAAACCCTTTTAGTTTGGAGTCTGTCTGCTGTTCAAAGTCTGATCAGAAGTTGGCTGAGACTCGGGGGCTCCAGTTGGGTTTCTCAGCTTTGCAGTCGCTGAGCCCCCCACCCCACCCCAGGTCCCCGTGTCTCTGAGCCTCGGTGAGGCGACCCCACCCTCCCCCCACACGCCCTGCCCACACCCTGTACTGTCACCGAGCTGCTCCTGACAGCCTCCGTTGTCTGCCTCACCCACTCTCACACCTTCTCCCCCCACCCTGCTTCCCATCGCCCCCACCTCTGCACCATCCCCCCAACCCAGGCAGCAGTTGCTGCCCTGGATTCTCTCAAAGTTCTCGCAGACCCACCTGCTCTGTGAGCTTGAAGCCTCTCGCCTCCCGCCCTGTGTCAGTTCCTTTCTCCTCTCACAAGACTCCAGGGCTCTCTCTCAGAGGTGGGGAGAATGGTCTGAGAAGTCCTCCAAGGAGGAGAGCCCGTGGGACGTCTCGTCCCGGAAAGCCGAGGTGGCCCCCGGCTCAGCCTCCTGTTGCTCATGAACATCCCCCATCCCGCCCCTTGTCCTCTCTATCGACTGTCCTCTGACTCCTGAACCTCTGCCTGCAAAAGAGCAGCACCGCGGTGAAGTGCTGCAGGTGGCCCCGTGTCCCTTAGCTGGAGACGGTGGAACCTGTATGTGAGCAGGTGGCCGGGTGAAGCGGGTCGAAAAGCAAACATTGCTGCCCGCTGCTCTTTCCGCGGACCACAGCACAATAGGCAGTTCCAGGAACTCACTTCGCCTGGAGCGTTTCAGCCTGAGCTCCTGCAAACTGGGGACGCGCACTCTGAAAATGGGAGCGTGGGGCAGGGCATCGACAGAGTCAGAGGACAGCTGAGCAGAAGGAGCTGCCTGGGAGCTTTTAGAGGACTTTCTCTGTTCGTAGTAACGGTTGTCACTTTCCTCAGAACATTATTTCTCCTCCGTCCTCTTGAATCCACGCACTAACCCCGAGCTGTGACAGCGTCTTACCTTTGGAGAATCAAAGGCACAAAGAGACGCAACCAAAGACCTTTGGCAAAATCAGAGCAGGGGCTCCTTCCCAGCCACCCTCAGCATCCCTGGCAGATGACCGAGATAAGAGCTTTCAGTTTCAGCATGGTGATGGGGCTGTCCTAGGACGGTGTCACCCTGCTCTCCTGTAGGACAGGACCAGCTGGAGCTTCGGGAGCCTCCAAGGAGTGAGATCAGAGTAATTGCAACAGTGGGCCATGGTCTCCCTATCACCTTGGTCCTGTCCTTCCTCTGCACCCTCTGGTCTCTGCCCTGGGGCCCTGCGCTCTGGGAAACTGGGCTCCTGGTCAGCGTGTCATCTCGGGCTAAGGGGCTTTGTCCTGCCAGCAGGGACATAGAGCCCCTAGGCCAGTGGAGGATGCAGGATGCTTCGGGACTCTGGACCTAAGTAGCCCCAGCTGCAGCAGCACAGAAGTGCAGAGGTGTGCTCGTTGCACCATTGCCTCTTTATGGGTTCTTGGGGAGAACGGCTCCCTGAGCCCTCCTCAGCTTCTTTGGGGCCATGTGACTGAGTTGTAGCCAGTAGGATGTGGGCGAGGGCCACGTACACCTTGATATGTACCCGCTCCAGGCCCGGCCCGTGAAAATACCCAGTGCCTTCTCTTCTCTGTTTCCGCAGTGACCCAACATGGACCTTCCATATGGTCCAGAGGGAGCAGAGCCACTTGGCCTGTATCACATTTTTAGGAGCCAGACCTAGTGTGGAGCTGAGTCCTGGGGTTGTCAGGGAGTATTTGTTCTGCAGCATAGCCTGGCCTGTTCTGACTAACACAGCAGCACATTGGAATCAAGGAACCTGATATGGCTCTACTGTCCTTCTACCTGCAAGTGTGATCTCAGGCCCTGAACCCATCTCCTCATCTGAGGAAGTAGAGCCTCAGGCCCTCTCAGGGTCTGAAAATTGGTGAGGCTGTGAAGGTCGGAGCTGAGTAAAAGTGCTGATGAAGGAAGGGTTCCTGGGCTCAGGGTGAAGAAGCAGGGAGGGGGGGGGGCGACTGCTATGCCCAAGCTGTGCCTCAGCTTTGTTCTCAAGTGGAATAATGGCTCCAGCTTTGGAGAATGCCCAGCTCACAACAGGTTTGATTTTCTTGTCCATGTATTTATTCATTCATCTGCCCATTGATTCATGCCAAGTTTCTCGAGCATTTATTACATGGCAGGCAGGGTGCTAGGTGCTGTGTTTCACTAGTGAGCAGACAGGCTCTGCCCTTATGGGGTTCCCGGCCTGGTGGGGAAGTTGTATACTGATTAGAAATCCAGGGAGTTCCTGTTTTGGCTCAGCGGAAACGAATCTGACCAGTATCCATAAGGACACAGGTTCGATCCCTGGCCTCAGTCAGTGAGTTAAGGATCTGGGGTTGCTGTGAGCTGTGGTGTAGGTCGCAAGACACAGCTCATATCTGGCATTGCTGTGATGTAGGACGGTAGCTACAGCTCCAATTCGACCCCTAGCCTGGGAACCTCCATATGCTGTGAGTGTGGCCCGAAAAAGACAAAAATAAAGAGAAAGAAAGAAAGGAAGGAAGAAAGAAAGAAAGAAAGAGAAAGAAAGAGAAGGAAAGGAGGGGAGTTCCCGTCGTGGCACAGTGGAAACGAATCCTACTAGGAACCATGAGATTGCAGGTTCAATCCCTGGCCTTGCTCAGCAGGTTAAGGATCCTGCGTTGCCATGAGCTGTGGTGTAGGTTGCAGACACCGCTTGGATCCTGCATTGCTGTGGCTGTGGCATAGGCCGGCAGCTGTAGCTCCGATTAGAAAAGAAAAGAAACCTACTGGTCATGGTAAGATTTCAGCCATACTTAACACAGAAGAGAGAGGTGGGCCTGGGGTGGCTGCGGGGTGGGGGTGGGGAACGTCACTTTGGGAGGTCCGAAAAGGCTTTTCAGAGGAATCGAATATTTGGGTGCAGTATAAGTGAAGACTAAGAAGGAACTAGGTGAAGAGGGGTAGGGGGTGGGATTTTCTTCGGAGATGCACCGGCGTAGACGAAAGCCCTGTGGCTGAATGGAGCAGGGGTGGAATTCAAGGTGGTGATAGCCGAGGTGATGTGAGGTGAGGCTGGAGTCACAGAAGGAGGCAGAGGACACAAGCCCAGGTAGCTGAGTTAAGGAGATTGGATTTTATTCCAAGAGACTTGGAAGTTATGAAAGTTTGAAGTGGGAGAGGATGTGTAGTTTATATGATCCAATTGGTGTTTTGAAAAGATCATCTTGCTGCTGTGTAGAACTCCAGTTCTTGTCTGCTCTGCCCTCGTCAGCTGGAGATGGACAGGCGTGCGTGTTTGTGTGGAGGAAACACGGGGACGGTATTAGAAAGGCCACAATACTAGACTGCCTGCTTCTTGCTGGGACATGTCACTTCCTTGGCCTGCCTCAGTGCAGATGAGAAAGTGCTCCATGCTTAAAACCCCAGAGGAGGAAACATCCCCGGGGCGTGATGGGAATTCACCAGATGCAAATCCTGATGTTGGGAGAATGGCTGGCAGAGAAAGGAACTGTTGTCTAAAATCAGGTTTTGGGGGGAGTGCCTGTTGTGGCTCAGGGGTAACAAACCCAACTAGCATCCAGGAGGACGAGGGTTTGATCCCTGGCCTGGCTCAGCGGGTTGAGGATCTGGTGTTGCCATGTGCTGTGGTGTAGGTCGCAGACGTGGCTCGGATCCTACGTTGCTGTGGCTGTGGCGTAGGCCGGCAGCTGCAGCTCTGATTCAGCCCCTAGCCTGGGAACTTTCATATGCCGCAGGTGAGGCCCTAAAAAGAAAAAAGGATTTTTAAAAAATTAAAAAAAAAACAAAATTAGGCTTTGGGACTATCTCAGTGAAATGTCTTCTTTCTGCCGTTTCCTTGCTAAGGGCTTGGCACTGGTTCCTCCCTCCTGCCTGTCCAGAATGCTTTTCTCCGGCCTCTCTTTCTGCCCACTTCATCCTCCTTAGCTCACCCGGCCCCTTCTGCTCTGGGCAGCACCTACGGCTAAGGTTGAGGGGTTCACCGTTACCTACTTTAGACCTCCCTGGGCGCACACGTGGTGGGCGGACTGGCTGTTGGCTGATCACGATTTTTGCTTAGCAGGTTGGGATCCTGAGGCCCCAAGTGGAGGAAGGGCCTCTGGGAACACGTGTCCCCTCTTCCTGATGAGACACTTCTCAAAAATATATAGCTTGGACTGGGAGGCCCCAGGCAGAAAGAACTTAAGAGTCCCCAGGAGAAATCCTGATTTCTCTTACAGACGTGCCAAGGTCCAGAGCCTGCCCTTGACCCCTTAGCTTCACTGTGACTGCCTGGGCTACCCTCTTGGTGTTTCGTTGCTCTTCAATCCTGTGGACCCCCAAACCAAGTCACAG
The DNA here is from genome assembly GCA_004024745.2 of Catagonus wagneri. Classification (NCBI taxonomy): domain Eukaryota; kingdom Metazoa; phylum Chordata; class Mammalia; order Artiodactyla; family Tayassuidae; genus Catagonus; species Catagonus wagneri. The sequence continues at coordinate 55,012,125 of PVHT021183693.1, forward strand.
GTCCTGCTGAGACAGGAGAAGTGTCAGGCAGTCCTTGAGTCTCCCCTTGCCCCGCGGCAGCCCTTAGCCCTGGAGAGCAGGTGGACTGAGGACTCCCATGCCCTCAAACAGCCTTGAAAGAACTCGACTGTTGGGTTAAAACCCCCCCATATCACTGTCACCACGACTCCCACCCCCATTCTGAAGTCTTGTGTGGAGCCCAGCCTTGGGATTCTTCTAGATTTCCTTACCACGAGTGCCTGAGAATCATCAGGGTGGATGCTGACATGAACAGATGACCAGGGTGTTCACTTCTCAGGGCCGAACGGGGCCTCTGGATGTCCACCTGCTGGGTGAGCGCCCTGTCCAGCATCTGCAGATGCCAGAGTGTCCAGCACACCCACAGCAGGATGAAACCAGCCTTTAGACTGGCTTGCCTGCCTGAAGTCGCATGTCTCCCTGACCCCTCCCGCGTTCTTGGCGTTTCAAACTTTGAGAGGCACTTGTTCCTTCTCGAGAAAGCACGATGGCACCTGCGGACCCTGGGTTGTAAATAGCCTTTGTTCTCCAGATTGCTCTGAAAACTGGGAAGAAAGGGACCTGTCCTAGCTGGGTGGCTGAGCCCAGAGCGGGATAGGCTGGGTTGTTGGGGTGATGCCTCAGACTTGACCATCGGGGCCCAGAGTCTCCAGGAAGGACTCCCTGTGGGGAGCCCTCTTGCCTGAGATTACTGGCAGCAGGACCTGGGAAAGTTCAGCGCCTGGTTTATCTCTGTTTGTCATCCACTGAGGAAAAATGAGAGTGTGCTTCCTTCTTGGAGGCAGAGCTGTTTATATCTGCAGGATCTTGACACACGCGTGCGTGCTTTCACATGCACAGGTTTGGAAATAATAAGTCCCCCACTTTGGACTCCATGGCAGTGAACAGACACTAACCAGATCCCATCTGTTTCCCCCGGGAACAGATGTGCCCCCCTGGAGAAGGGACTCTGGTAGCGGTGGAGGTGTCACTGAGCTATAGGGCCTGTGGAGGGGATGAGGGAAGGCAGGAGCTTCAGTCCCCTGGAGGGTAACCTGTGAAACCTGAGCTGCAGGAGAAAAACTCAACAATGGGAGAATGACAGTGTCCACACTGTGGACAGCTCACGACTCCTCAGACTGAAGCCATCCTCTGCCCCATACGTGGTGCCCTTCTCGCCTTTTCCATCTCTCTCAAGAGTCCTCTGAACAGTTGAGTCTCCCCAAGCTTGGGGTGGGTTAGTTCCAAACTTTGTCCATAGTTTCCTCATGGCATCTCTTGGATTCATCTCTCCCTTTCCAGCCCCAGCCCCTTCCTCATCCCCCTAATGCAACCGTATTCCTGGTCTGCAGACCCAGCCTCCTGATGGGTGCTGTGCTTCCTCCCTTTTGCCATCTCCGTGCCTCTCTGCAACTGCAGGCAACACGTTCTTCATTCTTGGGGGCCATTGTAGCCTAGTGGTTAGCCACTTCCTAGCCGTGTGGACTTGAGCTTGTGGCCATGCCTCCCAAGTTTCCTTGTCTGTAAAATGGGAATTCTCTTTGCACCCTGCTCTTGGGCTTGTCACGAGGATTAAAGGAGGTTATACCTGTACGTGGTAGGCATTCAACAGGCAGAGGCTGCTATTAAATAGCATTTCATCATGAAATTCCTCTGCCCCCACTAACTTGCTCTGGCTCCTTACATCTTGTGATCCTAAGCCAACCTTCTCATCCTGGTGGACAGTGTTTCATGTCTGAGCAACACCTGGGTGCAGCATTGTCACCTGTCACCCTCCGATCCTGCCATGCCAAGATTTTTCAAGGGTTGTCACTTTCATCTGAAAATTTCCCCTCCCCATCCAAATCCTTGTCAGCTCCTCACTCAAAGCTTACCCCTTCCTTGAAGCCTGTTTTGGCCTCGGGGGCCCCTGGAGGCATTTGCAGTCTGAATCCTGCCGTCTTGCTCACCATTAGCTCTTTGTGTGGTTTCTTCTGTGTTTTCCACCTCATGGGGAGTGCCTTGAAGGCAGGGGCCACGTCTCGGGTGTCTCTAGACGTGAAGCCAGTCACCTGCTGATTTGACTCCTCTAAAATGCGGAGAGTTGGGAGTTGACCATAATGACTGGTAGAAACTTTTCCATCAAATACAGGAAAATCCTATCCTGATTTGAAAGGCGCCAAGGGTCAAGAGATGTGTCCTAAGGTTCCCAAGCAGCTGTCGCGATGAAATGGGGCTGGACTCCGCCCTGGGCCTGTGTTCCTCAGGCCTGATCCCCTGCTGCCTGGAGGGGGACGGGCGGTGGGGCGGCTCTTGGCCACATTCCACAGCTCAGCAAGTGGCAGTGATGAAAGCTGGGACCAGCCCTGCAAATGTCGGCAGGGGTCTGTTTTGACTGTTTTGCTTACAAGGCGCTTGAGACGCTCACCCGGACTCCTGTCCCAGCAGGGCAGGGGACCTGCTGCTGTGAGATGCGGTGGGGAGAATCTGTCCCCACCTCAGCCCTCAGTCTCCAGTCCCATTCTGGCTCCAGAAGCAGCCCGGCTGAGACTGGTAGGCTCCAAGAGAGCCCCCTGTCCCTCTGGGTGTCCCCCCAGTTAGCTGCACTAAGCTAGGAAGCCAGAGGCATCGGTAATACCGATCAGCGGAGGATTTCTAAATGCATGCGATAGTTCGGAATGCACTGGGTGATTTGTAGCAGACTTCCTCTCAATTATTTTGGGCTCATGCTGAGGTCAGATCCATCTGTATTCCTTATGTACATAGCGCTGCCTGGAAATGGCCGTGGCGAGGACGAGCCAGTCATTCCTTGACGTGCTTGCCCATTCTCCTGCTCTCCCAGCATTTAGCAAGTGCCTGGAGCATGCTGCAGCGTGGTGTGGGGTGCTCAGGCTCCCCGAGATGTACTCCCCGTGCCAGAGAGCAGCCTGGCTGACCCCGGGGTAGTAATCCGCTGTGGATAATTCCCACGGTGCATGAAGACCTGAACTGACCAGGAGAGAATGGGCAGCTGAGGAGCGCGCTCCCCACCTTTCTAATCACCTGTGCCCCTCCTCTGCTTGTCAGGGTTCAGGTTGCCTGGGGCCCCAGGTGGCTTTGTTGGAATCTGCATTGTGGCGTAGCCCAGGCCTCTTTAAGAAAGCCCAGATGACAAGCATCCAGATTTGCAAAGCTGCTTTGTTAGGGGGTGTGACCACTTGCTTCTTCCGATAGCATGGGCCCCGGGCTTCCTTTCCAGGCAGCTCCCTTGGTGCAGACCTTAAATCACAGCAGACTGTCGGGTGGCTCTGCTCCCAGCCATGAGCCGGGTCGGGCTTTCCTGCCCTCGCCGCTGGCATGCGACAGGGCGCCAGGTGGGGGTTGGTGGTGCCGAGGCAGGCTGCTGTGTTCCTCTCCCCGCTTGTTCTCACGCTCCGCCACTCCGGGGCGCATGCACCTAGGAAGGCATCCAGCGCGTCTGGCCTGGGTTCCACTCCGGTCTCCTTTCTGAGGATTCCGGGCTCTGTCCACCTAACCTCTGAGCTCCGGGAGGGAGAAAGGACTCTACCCTGGGTGCTCTTGAGATGGGATGCCGTTCACGGGCTGGTGTCTTTCCCCACCGTTCCCTGGGTCTCACGGCGGTGGCATCCCTGGGAAAAGCCCTCTCTGCCTGGGCCCTGGGGGGTGCGGCAGGTGCTGCTGCTGGTCTTGGGTGGGGAAGAAGGAGGACTGGCCTCGCCCGGGCCAGGGCTGGGGCTAGGATGGATGTGAGAGCGGCTCGGACCAAGAGGGGTCGGCATTGTGGCAGCGAACATGGGGGTAAACCCAGGCAGGAGAAGAGGCGTTGGTGCGGCGTGGGAGCTCAGCTTTCAGGAGGAGACAAAGGCTCCCGGCTGTGCCCCCTGCCCCTGGGACAGAGGGGCAGAGAAGTGACGAGTCAGCAGGAGGGGCTCATCCGATGTGGCGCTGGGGTACCCGGGACACCTCCAGGCCCAGGCGAGTGCTGAGCTTGAGTTTCCTTTTCTTTCCAGCAACTCAAATAATTTTTTGAAGCTCGAAAGGAAGTTGGGTCATAGAAGAGGAGGAGGAAAAAGGGCCCAAGGATGAGAGGAGACACTGTGGGCCTGGGATCCCAGGCCCTCTTTCTTTCTTTCTTTCTTTTTTGTCTTTTTTGCCTTTTCCTAGGGCCGCACCCATGGCATATGGAGGTTGTAGCCGCTGGCCTACACCATAGCCACAGGGACGAGGGATCCGAGCCGCGTCTGCAGCCTACACCACAGGTCATGGCAACCCTGGATCCTTAACCCACTGAGTGAGGCCAGGGATCGAACCCGCAACCTCACGGTTCCTGGTTGGATTCGTTAACCACTGCTCCACGACAGGAACTCCCCAGGCCCTCTTTCTGTTTCATTGCAGACCTCAGCCACTTGGCTGCCCCACCCTCTTGAAAGTCCCTCACTCTCCCCCAAATCTGGCCTTCCCTGTGCTTTGCTGTATGGAAACGCTGAGGGACCATCAGATGGGAAGCTAAGGTTTGAATGCTTGTGCTGTCCCCAGACCTGGTAGCTTGCCAAGGAGGGCCCCCAGAGCAGCTTTGGCCTTTGCTTTCACTCCCAGCGAAGGCTAGAGCCTGCAGAGGCCCCTGGACGGGGGGGAGAGGAGCCCCTTTCTCCAGCAGAGGTGGTCCCCATCTTCGGAGGCCTCTGCCCCCAGGGCCGTGGGTACGATGGCCTTGTCCCAGCCCTTGCCCGGTCCCCCAGGCCTGAGTGTGAGAGGCAGGCGGCCTGTGCACAGGGTCCCGAGGCTCCAAGCTAGACACCCCCCCAGGGGTTTGATCACCAGCCACTTTCCCTGGGAGACGCTCTGGCCAAATCCCCCAACCCCATTCCTGGTGCTTCAAGACGCCGGATAAATACTGTTCTTATCCTCCGCGCTCCACTCCCCGCCAGGACTGGGCATAGATTGGTCTGGGTTCTCAGTTTCTTGTTTTCACTGTATCTAAACCCAGATAGGCGGTGGGAGAATAATTGCTGTTCTGACATTTCATATCATTGCCCTATTTAGTGTATCAACAGCCCTTGAGATAGTATCTCCCTATTTCCTAAATGAAATCTGAGGCTTACTGGGGTGAAATGACTTGTTGAGTCCACACCACTCATCCAGTAAGTAGCTGAGCCGGGACTTGACCCAGGTCTTCTGACACCAGGGCCCGTGTGCTTCCCCCGACCTCCGATGCCGTGCTTCGTGCATTATCCTTGAGATAACACAGAGCCCACGCCTTCTTTCCTCCGGGCCTCCGTTTCCCAGCTTGTGGAGCGCAGCCACTCCGCTTCCTTCCGCCCTGGAGAATCCAGCCAGTCTGTCTGCTTTGTCTCTGGTCTGGTTTCTGGGCTCAGGCCCAGTTCTTGTCAGGACCACTGCCTCGGAAACCTTCCGCTGTTTTTGAAGTGGGCTTCCCATTTTCACACCTCCAGCCCCATCCCGCCTTCCCTCATCTTAAACGCTCTGCGTGTTGTGGTTTCTCCCTTCTGCACCGGAGGAAGCGACGGGAGGGGAGGAGGAAGGATGGTGGATGGTGTCAGGCTCATGTTGGATGCTCTGATCCAGAAACCTCTGCTGTTTGTAGCTCTGTTAGTATAACAAAGAGACACTCAGAGAGAGGGACTTTCAGGAGATGCAAGTTTCTTTCTCTCACCAGTACTGGTCCCAAAGTGACCTAGTCTGGTCCTATGAGGCTGCTCCTCTGCCCACAAGGCCATTATCCTCATCTGTAGGGTCAAACCTGGGTTTGCGGGCTATCAGCGCTCCAGCCCAGAAGAAAGTAAAAGAGGTGCTGCTCCAGGTAGGACAAGGAGCTTGTCTGATGATGGAGAGGTAGAGGGCGTGGAAGTTGCACACACCCTACCTGTTCACCTCCCTTTGACCTGAGCGTAGCCACACGACCGTACCCAGCAGCAAGGTAGGTTGAGCAATATTCTAGCTGGGCAGCTACTGTGTAATGTTTGGAAGAAGGGGAGGATGAATTTAGGTAGATAACAGCCTCTGTCACAGCCTTTAAAATTAGTTTTTAATGGGATATCCTGTGGAGGCTCAGCCATAATGAATCCGACTAGTATCCATGAGGACGCAGGTTCGATCCCTGGCTTCGTTCAGTGGATTAAGGATCCGGTGTTGCCGTGAGCTGTGGTGTAGGTCACAGATGTGACTCGGATATTGTGTTGCTGTGGCTGTGGTATCGGCCGGCAGCTGCAGCTCTGATTGGACCCCTACCCTGGGAACTTTTATATGCCACCCATGCGGCCCTAAAAAGTAAGTAAATAAAATCATTTTTTAAATAAAAAGGTAATTTTTTTTTGGTCTTTTTAGGGCACATCCATGGCATATGGAGGTTCCCAGGCTAGGGATCGAGTCAGAATTACAGCAGCTGGCACACACCAGAGCCACAGCCACGCCAGATCTGAGCCACATCTGTGACCTACACCACAGCTCACGGCGACGCCGGATCCTTAACCCACTGAGTGAGGCCAGGGATTGAACCCACGTCCTCATGGCTGCTAGTCGGGTTCGTTAAAGGTAATCTTAATTATCAGCTCTAAAGCGACATGGTGGGAGGTGACAGTGCGGTAATCTCTAGTCCCTCAGAGGGCCTGCGAACTGAGAGTATCTGTGGCGGGGACGGGGTCAACCTGCAAACGAACATTTACTGCCTTCTTCCCGCTGGTTGCTTTTTACAAACTTGCATCAGTAATGGTTGCATTTAATGGCTCATCTCTCTCGGCACCCAGGTCGTGCCTCCGTTGGCCCTGGGGAAGAAGACTTCATTCTTGTGTCCCAAGAATTAAGCCTTTAGTCTCAGGGCCAGCCCTGGTGGACCTTCCTACCCCTTGTTAGCAGGACAGCTGGGAGTGAGTGGCAACCGGGGACAACTCTTGGATTTTTTCCGTGGGAGGCTGTCACGTCACAGAGAAGAACCCCAGAGTCCTAGGATGTCAGGGCCCTTGGGAAGCAGCTGAGAGACGTGGAGTCACATTCTCCTGTTTTACCTAGGAAGAAACCTCGTGGGACCCGGCAGACTTGCCGAGGTGGCCCAGCCTGTGCAGAGGAGAAGAGCTGGCCCGTACTAATCCGGGTCCTTGCCCTTCATCAAGCCTCATTTCCACATGATCTCGTTCCTCCTCACAGGCCTGGCCTCCAAGGATTTCCCAGTGACCTGCTCGGGGCCAACCAGCCTTTCAGGGACTCGCTGAGACTGCACCCAGGTCTCCCAGGTCCCAGCCCAACAGAGGTGCACCCACCCCTGGGGACACACAGACTTACCCCTGGCTTATCTCCAGTGGAAACCGTCTCCAGGCCCATAGCAGCCACAGCAGCAGGCGCTACATTCATTTGTCCGTCTTTCTTGGCCTCATCTGCGTTTTATCTAATTCTGGGCCTTTGCATGCCCATGGATGGGGGTCCTATAACCCCCTCTCCCGCTTTTGTTTGATGCTCAGTGTCAGAGGCAAAAACAGCTGGCGGTGTGGGCTATTTTCTGATGCAAGCTGGAACATTCAAGGCTTTGAAAGTGCCCTGCAGCCTTCAATGTCCTTTCCATCCATTTGTTCATTTAATGAGCATTTGTTGGTACGCGCTCTGTGTCAGCCTTCGTCCTGGAGGATGACGATGTAATAGTGAGCAGACTGAGGCATGGCCTGCCCCCCCCTCCCCAGGTGGGGGGTTTCATCTAGTTCTCATCCTTCCCAGCCACTCAGGGCATCGCTAGGCCGGCTGGTATTGCTTTACACCTGTAACCTGTTTGCATTGGTAAGATCAGCACATGTCCAGAGCTCCCTTTCAGAGCTGGTTCCCTAGGTTATGTCACTTGCCTAAAGTCAAAAGGCCAGCACCCAGGTCCCTTGACATCCAGCGTAACCCCCCCCCCCATTCTCTTGTATCTCCTTCGCTCTCTCTCCAGACCACCTCCGGGGTAGCCTCGGGGACCCCGAATCTCTTGAGGTGCCAGACAGAGCTGGGCAAGCCTGCCTTGTCCTGAGCAGCCCCAGGGCGCCCCTCCCTTCTGGGTCATTCACGTGGTGCCCAGGCCTGCCCGACAGACAGACACAGCCCCACACACGTTCTGCACTCGAGTCGAGGTTAAGTAAGCGACTTGGTGGCAGTTTCACTTTCTCTTTAGCGTTTCTCTGTTTCCTTCCAAATTCAGCAGACCTAAAATGGGTTTCTGGAGGTGAGGACCGGCGGGAGGGAGGAGGAGGTGTGGGTGGGGAGGCCACGAGGGAAGGCCACGCCTCACCTGTGTAGGGTGGGAAGCCGAACTCCGTCTTGGGGGTAAGGGGGGGGCGCTCTTTTCCCTCCCCCTGGATCCGATTCCAGCATTTTGTCAGCCCCTTCCCTCCACCCACACAGCCCAGCATCACCCTCAGCTGTCACCACTGCTCACCTAGAACAATGAAGGCTTGTCTGCCTTTCCTGCGAAGGGGAGGAGGGCTCTGAGGGTGGCGGGGGAACTTGGGAGGGTGGGGCTGGATAATTGTTCTCCAAGATGAGATTTTTGGAGGAGAGCAACTTCATTCACGCGGAGATGATAAATAAACTTCTAGCCCACAAAACTTCTTGCCAGGCCACACAGCAACCTCTCCCTCACCGCAGAGGTCAGAGACTGCATGAGAAGCCCCATCCGGCTTCTCTAGAAAGCCTTCCCACCGAGCCAGCCTGGCCGTCGCCCCCATCCCCTCTGCCCCAGCTCCTGTCCTCGTGTGGGACCTTATCTGCCTCTCCACGCTGCTTTGTGCATGTGAGCCCCACATCTCAGAGGTACCTGAGGAGGGGGCCGTTGCCTGGCATAAATTCAGAAGGCCTCCAGCTTCCTCTGGGATTTCCCACGAATATGGTGCGGGTCAGATGGGAGACTTTTCTGTGACTTCCAGGTGTGACCAGCTGTCTTAAAGCTGCGGCTTTTTTCTGAAATGATGAGCATGTCATTGCATTTCAGGATGGGGGGAGGGGACAGACAGAATATTTAAAGTCAGATTTCTCAGAAAGTCATATAAGTGGTGCCTGGCAGTATGCTCAGGATGGTTGTGGCACCTGAGCTGCCAGCAATCCAGGCCGCTTTTATGGACGAGGAAGCAGAGGTCCCTAGAGGAAAAGTGACTTGCCTAGAGCCACGCTGCTATTTTTTTTTTTTTTCCCTCATATCCAGGGTGACAACTTAACCTCCTAAGTTCCCAGTACTTTCTTTACACTCTCCTGCCTATAGGCATTTATTTACTGCTTTTAGGCTGCCCCTTCTTCCCGTGGTTTCAAACATCTGCTTTTCTTTCTTTTTCTTTTTCTTTTTGTCTTTTTGTATTTTTAAGGCTACACCTGTGGCATATGGAGGTTCCCAGGCTAGGGGTCGAATTGGAGCTATAGCTGCCGGCCTACACCACAGCCACAGCAACACGGTATCCGAGCCATGTATGCAAACTACACCACAGCTCACGGCAATGCCGGATCCTTAACCCACTGAGCAAGGCCAGGGATCGAACCTGCAACCTCATGGTTCCTAGTCAGATTCATTTCTGCTGCGCCATGATGGGAACTCCCCTAAACTCATATACTTTTCCAAAGCCCCCGTTTCATGACATACTAGAAACGCTGAAATCCTGTCTAGTCTTAACATCGCCATCTATACTTGAGTCCCTGTGCAAGACATCCTGGTCCCTTGGGTGCTTAGGGTTAAGTCTCAGCCCCCAGACACTCATCTCTTTTCTCCTGCACATTCCATGTTCCCAAAAGCCACGAGGAGTGGCTGTCACGGGCTACACCATCTGCAGTCTTCTCTGAGCCTGGTGGATGAATGAATCTGAGTCTTTGAAATATGACTCCCTAAAGGGAAGGGAGGGAGGCCAGTCTCTCTGTGGCCCAAAGTTGGGGCTCTAGCTCAGTCCACCGATTGTCAAATTTCCCAAAGTAACAGTTTCGCTGGTCTGCAAATCAGCTCGAGGTCTGTCCCACGTCTTCCGGCTCCAGGTGGCTGTTGCGCTGCCTCCCCTTTGTCCTACCGCTGCGTCACCCAGCAGAAAAATGATGACTGCCACATACATCATTTTAACTTTCCCAGGAGCCCAAAAAGTTTCTTTTTTTTTTTTAAGTGGGCGAAATGAACTTTAGCAATGCATTTTTATTTCACCTCCTATCTCCAGAATATCATTTCAACACCTAATTACAGTTAGAAGAAATCATTTCAAACTCTGGTGTGTATTTAGAGCACATCTCAGTTCAGACTAGCCACACTTCAAGTGCGCACAGCCACGTGCAGCTGGCGGCTGCCGTCCGTCGTGTGCCGCACTGTCCTGTAGCTCAGCTGAGTTCTGTCCCCCTTTGCCCCCATCATCCTCCCCTCCCTCTGGCTTTGGATAAATCAGATTTCCCTTCACGCCATCTCCTGAGCATCCTAAGAAAGAGTCACCTTCGCGCGCTGTCCCCTCACCGCCCCTCTGACTTAACCCCTTGCGGTCTGGACCGCCCCGCTTCTCCTTATCTCCCTCAGAGGTCCCCCGTGGCCCCCGGCAACCTTTGATCCACGGTGCCTTTTCAGCCTCTTCCGCAGACCTGACTCGGGTGGCCCTGCAGCTCTTCCTGTAACCTCACCCTCCCAGTTAGCCTTCGTGATGCTGGCCCACTCGCTCCACTCACCTGTAACCTGCCCCTCCCGGGACCTCCCTTCCCCTGGAGAATCGCGCCGGCAGATGTCTTGCTTGGGACCTTCTGAACACCGCTCCCTCTTCCCTTTGCAGCCTCCCAGCCCCCCTCAGGCCTGGTCCTTCTCATCTGTGCCATCCCACCGCCTCTCTTTTTCGGTCCCTCCACTTCCACCGCCTTCCTCTTGACTACCTCTTTTCCAGCCGATTAATTAATCTTCCTAAAGTACAGCTCTGATCACATTTCCCTGTTGAAAACCTGCAGCATTGGGAGTTGTAATAACGGGAGTTCCTGTCATGGCAGAGCGGAAATGAATCCAACTAGGAACCATGAGGTTAGCGGTTCGATCCCTGGCCCCTCGCCTCCCTCAGTGGGTTAAGGATCCGGCATTGCTGTGAGCTGTGGTGTAGGTCACAGATGCAACTCGGATCCCGTGTTGCTGTGGCGTAGACCGGCAGCTGTAGCTTCAATTGGACCCCTAGCCTGGGAACCTCCATATGCCGCAGGTGTGGCCTAAAAAGGCAAAAGACAAAAAAAAAAGTTGTAATAACAGGGGAACATGTTTATGTTATAACGTTGGGTGAAAAAAAGCAGGATTCTAAATTACAGAAACAGTAAGACCCCAGCTTCATGAAAGCAAAAGCAAAAACTTATGAGTAGATAAGAAAGAAAAGAAAGAAAGAAAGAAAAGAGGGAGGAAGAAAGAGGGGAGAGGGAGAGAGGAAGAAAGGAAGAAACCAGTTTATGCTGATTGTCTTTAGTGAATAAACAGATTTTTTTTCTGTGATTTTGAAATTTTCTCTAATGAATGCACATTTTATAAATTGAAAAATTAATATACATTTTATTTTTGGAAATGCAGCCACCAAGAGGTTTTAATGCTTCCTGACAGGTGGGTGTCCTTCATGATCCAGCTGTGACCCCCTCTCCCATCCCTGGTCAGCCCCCCGTGCCTGTTCTGTCCCAGTCGGCACTGACTTCCTTGCCTTCCCAGGCAGCCTTGCACCTTTCTCTCTCTACCCCTTTATTCGGGTTGCTTCTGCCGCCCGGATGCCCCTCCCCTGTCACGCCCACGGTCCAGATCCTACCCACCTGCAAGTTCCATGTCCAGTCACTTCTAGCCTTCCTAGTCCCCACTGCCCAGCCATGACTTCTTTTTCTTCTTCAAATCTCTTTTCGCACTTGACTTATTCTGGCTGGCTTTGTAGGCAATTGAATTCTCATCTCTTCTCTTTATTTTTTAAAAAATTTTTTATTTTTTCTTTGTTAGGGCTGCACCTGCAGCAAACGGAGGTTCCCAGGCTAGGGGTCTAATCGGAGCTACAGACGCCGGCCTTCGCCACAGCCACAGCAATGCCAGATCCAAGCCGTGTCTGCGACCTACACCACAGCTCACGGCAATGCTGGATCCTTAACCCACTGAGCGAGGCCAGGGATCGAACCTGCAATCTCATGGTTCCCAGTTGGATTTGTTTCCGCCGTGCCACAACGGGAACTCCCTCATCTCTTCTCTTTAGACGAGAAGCTCCTTCAGCCTCCCACGCTCAGAGGAAAAACATGGACGTTTTTCCTCTTTTTAATATAAATTTATCATTTTTCTCTTTTAAGATTCATAGTTGATAGAAAAGTAGGAAGATATTCAATGGCCTAAGGAAAACGGTGAAAAATACTTATAATCCTACCACCTAGAAACATTCTACCACTGTTAACATACATATATTTTTAGATTGGGGTCATGCTGAATATGCAATTCTGTATTTCCTTTTTGCCCCACTTGATATTTTATTTTGAAATTTTCCCCATGATGTTGAATCTCCTTCAAATAAAACTTTTGATAGGCCTTGACATATTCCTGGGTATTGAAGCACCGTAATTTATTTAACTATCCTCCAGTTGTCCAACATTTAGCCGTTCCCCATTTTAAAATTTTCTAATTACCCTTGAATATAAAGTCCTATCCAAGCTCCTGACTTTCTGACAAGCTACGAGCACAGATTCCTGGGAGCGGCCTGAATCTGGGTCAAAGAGTCTGAACATTTTTAAGGCCCTTCACGCACGTTGCCAAACTGCTTTCCAGAAGGACTGTACCCTCACAGGCCCGCTGATGGTGTAGCAGGGCGCCTGTTCTGTAGCGATCTTGCCAGCCTTACTGCCATGAAAGGAAAGCTTTGCCAGTTTCATAGGCAAAGCATTGTCTTCCTGTTTATTTCTTTGCTGTCTAGTGAGTTTTGCATTTTTCATGTCATCTTTATAAGTCATTTGTAGCTTTACTTCTTTGAATATCTTCTTTATCTGCATTGCCCATTTTTCTGTTAAAGGTCTCTTATTCCCTGTTAGTTTAGAAATCACTTCATATAGTGAGAAGATGATCTCCTCTGCCATGTTTGTTGAGTGTTTGCAGAACTTACTTGGGGTGAGCGACTACAAAGCCTGCAGAATTGGTGTCCTCTCAGATGCTTCTGTGTGTATGCCTCCCCACCACACTTGAAGTCCTGGAGGGCACAGGGGTTGCGTATCCAGGCTCAGGGTTGCCCCCCTCAACCCAGTGCCCCAGCACAGTGTTCTGCATTGGGTATTCAGCCAGAGTTTGTTGAATGAATTCAGAGGATGCCCTGTGTGGAATTCGCGTTATGGCACAGTTGGAAGTGAATCTGACTAGTATTCATGAGGATGCTAGTTCCATCCCCGGCCTCGCTCGGTGGGTTGGGGATCCTGCGTTGCTGTGACTGTGACGTAGGCCGGCATCTGTAGCTCCAATTTGACCCCTAGCCTGGGAACCTCCATATGCCGTGGGTGTAGCCCTAAAAAAAATAATAATAAAATAAAGAGGATATCCTGTTTAAGTAAGTACGGTTATATGAAAACTGTTTTTTCTCTCTGGCTGCATATACAAGGTCTTGGGTCTTCCTAGGAATAGATAACCAAAGATGACAAAAATCGAGTGTACAGTGTGGCCATTTCTCACTAAAGGCACAGCTGTTCAAGTTGCAAAATAAACTACCTCACTCATTTGTCACTATCTGCTTTAAAATTTAAGGGAATCAAACCCACAATGAGATTCCATCTCATTCCTACAAGGATGGCTATATATATATATAAAAAGACAAGACAGAACAAGTATTGGAGGGGGTGGGTGATGTGGAAAATCAGAACTCTCAACCGTTGCTGGTTGGAATATAAAATGGTGCAGCCACTTTGGAAAACAGCTGGGCAGTGCTTTGAAATGTTTAACATAAAGTTACCACCTGACCCGCTGTCATAGTCCATCCAGGCTGCTGTAAGAAGATCCCATAGCATGAGTGGCTTATACAACACTTATTTCTTACAGTTTTGGAGGCTGAGAAGTCCAGGTTCAAGTCACCAGCCAATGTGGGTCCGCTGAGAGCTGGTCATTTTCTCACTGTGTCCTCACAAATTGGAGGAGATTAGAAAACTCCATGAGATCTCTTTCGTAAAGGCACTAATCCCACTCCTGAATGCTCTACCCTCATGACCGTATCACCTCCCCAAAGCCCTACCTTCTAATGCCATCGCCTTGGGGGTTAGGATTTTAGCATATGCCTTTGGGGGCGGGGGCACAGACACTCAGTCCACAGCATCTAGTGGTTCCACTCCCAGGTATGTACCCAAGAGAATTAGAAACATAAGTCTTTGCAGTCAACTGTATATGAATATTCATAATATTCAGTGTAACTGCCGATGGGGCTCCTGCCTCGAGCCTTAGCTCCCTCAGCAGCAGGAGGGGGTGACAACCCCAGCTTGCTTTTCTTAGGATGCAATGAAAGGTTGCAAAAAGCAGACACAACCCAGTGGTCTACAACTGATGAATGAATAAACACAATGTGGTGTATCTGTACTGTGGACTATTATTTGGCCATGAAAAGGAATGAAGTATTGACACCTGCTACGGCAGAGAAGCATCTTCAAAGTATTATGCTGAGTGAAAGTAACTAGTCACAGTAGGCTGTTACATGGCACCATTTCTATGAAATGTCTAGAAGGGGCAAGTCCATCAAAAAAGCAAGGAGGAGTTCCTGTTGTGGCACAGCTGTTAATGAATCCAACTAGGAGCCATGAGGTTGCAGGTTCGATCCCTGGCCTTGCTCAGTGGGTTAAGGATCTCGCGTTGCCGTGAGCTGTGGTGTAGGTCACAGATGCGGCTCGGATCCCGCGTTGCTGTGGCTGTGGCGTAGGCCGGCAGCTACAGCTCCAATTTGACCCCTAGCCTGGGAACCTCCATGTGCCGTGGTTGCGGCCGCCCCCCACCCCCCGCCAAAAAAAGAAAGAAAAGCAGGGAAATGACTGGTTGACAGGAGCTGAAGGTGGGGGTGGAGGTGGGAAGTAAGACATGATTAATGGGTGTGGGGTTTCTTTGGCGGATGTTCTGGGACTAGATAGTGGTGAAGGTTGCATAACCTTGAGAATATGTGACAAGCTACTAAACTGTATACTGTAGAAGGAAGAACTTTATGGTATAGGCTGTATATCTCAGTGAAAAAAGAGTGAACGGAAGCTGTACTAGAGTAAGGCTTGGCCTCGGGAGGCAGGCGGTGGGCTTCTCTCGTCCACAGGGCTGAGTTCCTTGGAGCCAGCTGGGTGGGAGGCAGCAGCTGGGAGGAGGTCCCTGATCAGCAGTAGTTTATGTGCCAGGATCTCTGAAGGCCTGGGGCACCCAGGATAAGGGTGAGAGAAAGTTGAGTGTTTCTTTATTAAATAGAATAGAGCCAAAGTGGACCTAAATTAAGTTGGGATAAATAACAGCCGAGTCCAGTAGAGCGGGACGCGCTCTGAACTCGGAATGAGAATCTGATTGAGTTCTGCCGCCGCCTCGCAGTGTAACTGCCAATGGGGCTCCCGCCTCGAGCCTTAGCTCCCTCAGGAGCAGGAGGGGGTGACCCCTCCTCCCCAGCTTGCTTTTCTTAGGATGCAATGAAATATTACCTGGGAGCGTGTTTCGAAGGCTGTGAGTGGCTGCTTCCAGTCATGCCCAGCCACCTGTCTTGTTTTCCTGTTTTGGTCTCTTCTGTCTTTCCGAAACATAGATTAAGCAGATGTTAGTTATTGATTTGTTTTTGGTAATGGTAAAATTGTATTCAAGAAACATCATACTTTTATTTTTTTTTCATTGGTAGTTACCCACTTTTACTATGTACATAACATTACTATAATATCTACATACCGTCTTCATTAAAACCACAAAGGAAAAAGTATGAATGTCTCTAAACACGCTTAGGAATAAAAACAGTAAAAAGCTTGACCTTTTGACAAACTATAAATTTAATTCTACCTCTGCATCAAATATATCTTGGCAGTTTTATCAGCATATTAATATTCACAATGGTAATAGAGAAGTTGTCAAGAATCAACTTTTTTTAGTTGTTAAAGTAGCTATTGCTATAATCTGGAGAAGGACCTTTTTTTTTTAACAGTATGTGTTAACTTGGTTGCGTTTCCTTTTATTTTTTATTTTTTATTTTTTTACTTACTGAATTTTATTGCAATTATAGGTGTACAAAAATCATCACAACTCAATTTTTATGGCATTTCCATCCCAAACCCTCAGTGCATCCCCCCACACCCCAACTTGTCTCATTTGGAAACCATAGGTTTTCCAAAGTCTGTGAGTCAGTATCTGTTCTGCAAAGAATTTCGTTGTCTCTTTTTAGTTTCCACATGTAAGCGGTAGCACTGGGTGTTTCTGTCTAATTGTCTGACTGGTTTCACTTCGCATGATAATTTCTAAGTCCATCCATGTTGCTATAAATGTTGGTAATTTGTTCCTTTTAATGGCTGAGTAACGTTCCATTGTGTGTATGTACCATATCTTCCCTATCCACTTCTCTTTCGATGGGCATTTACGTTGTTTCCATGACCTGGCTATTGCATAGAGTGCTGCAATGAACACTGGAGTACATGTGTCTTTTCGAGTCATGGTTTCCTCTGGATCGACGCCCAGGAGTGGGATTGCTGGATCAAATGGTAATTCTATTTTGAGTTTTCTGAGGAATCTCCATACTGTTTTCCACAGTGGTTGCACCGATTTGCATTCCCACCAACAATGTAATAGGGATCCTTTTTCTCCACACCCTCTCCAGCACTTATTGTTTGTAGACTTTTTGATGATGGCCATTCTGGCCGGTGTAAGGTGGTACCTCATAGTGGTTTTGATTTGCATTTCTCTAATAACTAGTGATGTTGAATATCTTGTCATGTGTTTTTGGCCATCTGTAAGAAACATCATACTGTTAGAATCATATTGGAGACTGGTGTTTTCGAGTCAGTGAGTAGCCCCTGCGGTTGGGGTGGGTGAGGAGAAGGGGGATGTGGCCCTGGATGAGATTTCTGAAGTCTTTTTTTTTTCAGGGCTGCACCTGCGGCATATGGAGGTTCCCAGGCTAGGGATCTCATCGGAACTGCAGCTGCTGGCCTGTGGCACAGCCATAGCAACTCAGGATCCAAGCCATGTCTGCGACCCACACCACACCTTATGGCAACGCCAGATCCTTAACCCACTGAACAAGGTCAGGGATCGAACATGCAACCTCATGGTTCCTAGTTGGATTTGTTTCCCTGCGCCACGACGGGAACTCCGAGACTTGTAAAGTCTTAATGCCAGCTGTATTTTACTGGTAATAGGGAGTCGTGGTAGGAGTTCCCATTGTGGCTCAGCAGGTTAAGGACCCGCTGTTGTCTCTGTGAGAATGTGGGTTTGATCCCTGGCCTTGTTCAGTGGGTTAAGGATCCAGAGCTGCCTCAAGCTGCAGCGTAGGTCGCAGCTATGGTGTAGGTTACAGCTGCAGCTCTGATTCGACCCCTAGCCTGGAAACTTCCATATGCCACAGGAGCGGCCCAGAAAGAGGAAAAAAAGGGAGACAGGGTGGGCTTTTATTCAGAAAGTGTCATGAAGTGAGGAAATGTGAGGATCTCTGGCATAAGGGACAATTGTGCAGAGGATTTCATTGCAGGAGAGACTGATCCCAGCTAGAAAGGGGAGGAGGGGGTGCCCTCTGGGCAGGACCCTAGCAGGAATGAAGCGAGCCCAGAGCCTGGTCTTGTTTGTCCACAGCCATTGAGACGGACCTGCTACCTCCATGAAAAAGGACCTTCTCACAAAAGCCCCCAGGCAGAGATAATGTGGCTTTGATCACCAAAAAAAGCATACGGCAGTCTTTATTCTTTGCAAAGAAAAATTTTTACAAAGGCATTGCTATCTTAAAAAAAAGCTAAAGTATGCAATATTTTTAAAAAGGCACTTAGCACCTAATTGAGCACAGTACAGCATACCAGAAACCCTGCCGATATGGCTTCTGAGGATATAATTTAAGATAAGCCTTCTTTGATTTATTTGATTTTCTATCATAAAGGAATTCCACCGAGGTCCCCCCAGAACCCCACCAGTACCATGGAGCACAAGTGAAATCTGGGGCAGTCAGAAGGAACCCTTGTCAGGCTTGACAGCTCCTTTTATTGGGGACTCATTTGGTTACTAGTTTTGTGTATTTGTAAATAGAAGAAGGACTAGAACAGAAGGGGTTCTGCCTGTCTTTAGGGCTGGGGTCCCGAGTCATACCTGCTGAGTACAAGGAGCTGGTCCCTAGCCCCCAGGGGCCCTAAGGTGGCCTAGCCCCTTGTGGCCAGGTTGGTGGGTTTAGAAAATCAGATCCCAGCTTTGGCTTGCACTTAGGTGATTTCAGACCCTGATGTGAAGAGAAAGCCCTGGGGTCTGCCTGTTCAGGAGCCACCGAGACCAGTGTAGAGTGGGAGCCGGGTCACCCTTGGTGTGTGCTGGGGCTCGGCCGCGGGTAAGGGGGTGGTCAGAGCTGAGAGAGGCCGGGTGTGAAAAGGCTTGCTGGTAGGGTTTTGGGGAAAAAATAGGTTGCTCAGTTCAACTTGAATTTCAGGTAAACAACAAGTAATCTTTTAGAATAAGTATGTCCCCAATATTGCACAGGGCATGTTTATACTAAAGAAATTATTTTTGGGGGGCCATGCCCATGGCATGCAGAAGCTCCTGGGCCCAGGGACTGAACCTGCACCATAGCAGCGACCCGAGTCACAGCAGTTACAGCGCTGGATCCTTAACTGCTGGGCCACCAGGGAACTCTGAAGAAATTATTATTATTATTATTATTATTTTGTCTTTTTGCCTTATCTAGAGCTGTACCCGCGGCATATGGAGGTTCCCAGGCTAGGGGTCTAACAGGAGCTGTAGCTGCCAGCCTTTGCCACAGCCACAGCAACGCGGGATCCGAGCCGCGTCTGCAACCTACACCACAGCTCACGGCAACGCCGGATCCTTAACCCACTGAGCAAGGCCAGGGATTGAACCTGCAACCTCATGGTTCCTAGTCGGATTCATTAACCACTGAGCCATGACGGGAACTCCTGAAGAAATTATTTGTTGTTTATGTGAAATTCGCATAGAGCTGAACATCTTGCCTTCTTTTCCCCCATCATCAAACCTGGCTCCCCAGGGGGAATTCTGATTCCCTCCCCTGCTAACACCACCACCGGACACATCCTGTGAACCCCCTTGCAGGGGGCAAGTTGACT
This sequence comes from Catagonus wagneri, assembly GCA_004024745.2. NCBI lineage: Eukaryota > Metazoa > Chordata > Mammalia > Artiodactyla > Tayassuidae > Catagonus > Catagonus wagneri. Next base: position 55,031,316 of record PVHT021183693.1, read on the forward strand.
TCATATTGATTTCAAATCGTATTGCAAAGGAGTCTCCCCCAGTTCGTTTCCTGCTGTTCCAAACCCGTTTGTTCTTCATTCCTCTTTGCCTTGAGGCTCCTTCGGGACTGGCAAATAGCAAGCCTATGGCAAGGGACCCATGGAGCCCCCTGAAAACTCAGAGAGGAGACGCAGCAAGGATGGCAGTGCCCAAGGCAAGCTCCTGGGAGTCCTCTCCGCCTTTACCACGGAGACATTGCACACACCGAGCACTGTAACCTCACTCGTGGCCAAATCAGACCTGCAGCCTGCAGAAATTGGGTTTCTGAGGGGGTTTAGAGATGCCAACGGAGCTGTAAACATGCATAGGCGTCTCCTCTGAGTTTCCACTCAGAGACTAGGATTCCAAACACTCTCCTCTCCCAGGGGTTTCTCCTGGTGTAGTCCTGGGACCTCCTGGGCCCAAACCATCTGCAGAGCTGGTTTTAAGAGCAGCGGCTGGGAGTTCCAGTCATGGCTCACTGGTTAACGAATCCGACTAGGAACTGTGAGGTTGCGGGTTTGATCCCTGGCCTCGCTCAGTGGGTTAAGGATCCGGCATTGCCGTGAGCTGTGGTGTAGGTTGCAGACGCGATTGCTGTGGCTGTGGCGTAGGCCGGCAGCTACAGCTCCTGTTAGACCCCTAGCCTGGCAACCTTCATATGCCGCGGGTGCAGACCTAAAATGACAAAAGACAAAAATAAATAAATACATAAAAAATAAATAAAAGCAGTGGCTGAAGCCACTGCCAGGGTTGAAGTTCGCTGTAGTTTCAGGTGTTCATGTCACTCCACTTGGTGTAACGTAGGTAACCCTTCACACACACACACACACACACACACACATACACACACACCCACACACACTCGACATGGATCGTCATTGGACATGTCCCATGAGATCAGCACAGGAAAAACCAATAAACCCTTACTTAGGCCTTGTTTACCTGTTGTTGGGAGTGATGCCTGTTATTTACTAATGAAGAATTTTACACAAGGACATGTGAAGGGACTCAATCGTTGATAACTGTTTTTAGTGGAGAGAGGAGCTGGCCAGCCTTTGGACCCTTGTCCCTAAGATGTGAGATCGTTTATAAGCTACAACCTCCTTTTCTGGAAGGCTGTAAGCAGGATTCCATCAGATTTTACTGGTGCTTCCTCTCCGTTCATAACAACAGTGCCTGCCCAAGGGCCGCAGGCTCTATTAAGATCGGGCGTACAAATTCCTGTTTTGTTGGTGGGTCGCCCGCATGTTTGTGTACGTGTTTGATGTGTTCATCTCTTACGTTTTCACTCTCAGGTCGAATTGGTTGAAATCTGCCTCCCTGGAGTTCCTGTGGTGGCTCAGTGGTTAACGAATCCAACTAGGAACTGTGAGTTTGCGGGTTCAATCCCTGGCCTTGCTCAGTGGGTTAAGGATCCAGCGTTGCCGTGAGCTGTGGTGTAGGCTGCAGATGCGGCTCGGATCCTGTGTTGCTGTGGCTGTGGCGAAGGCCGGCGGCTACAGCTTCTGTTAGACCCCTAGCCTGGGAACCTCCATATGCTGCGGGTGCGGCTCTAGATAAAGGCAAAAAGACGAAAGAAAAAGAAAGAAAGAAATCCGCCCTGCAATGGGGCCTTGCTCAAGACCCCCCTCTCACACTCAGCACCCTCTTCCTGAGCACCCCACTTTGTGTTCAGTGGATGGGGGAGGGGGCGGCTGACATACTAAGCTTAGCAAAGCCGTTTGGACCCTCTTGGGTTACGGCGCATCGTTTTACCTGGATTTGTACCGTCTGTTGCTATTGGCCTTGTGGCCACAGGAGGAGTCTGATTACAGCAGGGGAGGCCAGGAGGATTAGGACGGAGATACAACAGCGGCCAGGGGCTCATTGCCTTGGAGGTCGCGTCTCAGAATAGACTCTGGTCCCTCTTTCTGGCCTCCGAGAGAGGAGAGGCTGTCCTTTTCCTGTCCAGCCAGCTCCTCATATTCTCTACTAGTCCCTCCTGGATCTTACTCCTGTTCTCTTTAATTACAGTAGAATTTACATGCAGTAGAATTTACCTTGGAGTTTCTGTTGTGGCGCAGTGGAAACAAATCCGACTAGGAGCCATGAGATTGCAGGTTCGATCCCTGGCAGGGCTCCGTGGGTTAAGGAATTGGAGTTGCTGTGAGCTGTGGTATAGGTCGCAGATGCGGCTTGGATCCTGCGTGGCTGTGGCTGTGGTGTAGGCCGGCAGCTGTAGCTCGGATTCGACCCCTAGCCTGGGAACTTCCACATGGTGCGGGTGAGGCCCTAAAAAACAAAACAAAAAAAAAGAATTTACTTCTCTGGTGTGTGGTTTTGTGTATTCGACAAAAGCATTTAGACTTGTAACCACCAGTACAGTCAAGATATGGGACCGTTCTGTCACCCCAAAACATTTCCTCCTCCTGCCCCTTTTAGTCAACCTCTCCTCCCACCCCCTGGCAGCCACAGATCTGTTTTCAGTCCCTGCAGCTTTGCCTTTTCCAGAATGCCATATAAATGGAATCATTTAGTATGTAGCCTCTTGAGTAGGGCTTCCTGCATTCAGCATAATGTGTTTAACACTTTTCCAAGGTGTCGTGTGTTATCATTAGATTGTTCTGCTTTATAGTTGAGTAGTATTCTGTAAACATTCTGGCACAGATTTCTGTGTGAATGTAACTTTTCATTTGATTTGGGCAGATCCTAGGAGTGAGGTTGCTGGTCTTATAGCAAGTGCATGTGTAACTTTATGAGAAATGCTAGACTGTTTTCTTTTTATTTTTTCTTTTTAAATTTTTTATCTTTTGGGGGCTGCAGGTACGGGCATATGAAGTTCCCAGGTCAGGGACTGAATCAGAGCTGTAGCTGCCAGCCTATGCCACAGCCACAGCAATGAGGGATCCGAGCCAGGTCTGTGGCCTATACCACAGTTCATGGCAATGCCAGACCCTTAACCCACTGAGCGAGGCCAGGGATCGAATCTGCGTCCTCATGGATACTAGTCAGGTCCGTTACCGCTGAGCCACAATAGGAACTCCTGTTTTCAAAAGTGACTGTACCATTCTTCATTCCTGCCAGCAAAGTATGAGAGTTCCAGTTGCTAACCATTCTTACTAGTACTAATGTTGGCAGTTCTTTCTTCTTTTTGTTTTTAAAATTGAATTTCATTTTAACCATTCTAATAGTGTTTAGTAGTATCTCATTTTTATAAATTTGCATTTCCCTAATAACTAATGATTTTGAGCTGCTTTCCCTGTGCTTGTTAGTCATCCTTATATCTTCTTTGGTGAACTGTCTACTCGAATATTTTTCTCATTTAAAAAGTGAGTTGCTGGTTTTCTTGACTTCAGAGCTCTTTGTGAATTTTGGATACAGGTCTTTTTATAATATGTGTGATTGACAAATAATTTTTTCCATTTTGTGGCTTGTCTTTTTATTTTCTTAACAGAGTCTTTGGAAAGCAAATGTTCTTAATTTTGAGGAAGTTTAATTGATCAATTTGTCATTTCTTTTATGGAGCGTGTTTTGCTGTGTTACATAAGAAATCTTGGCCTAACCCAAAGTCTTGTGTTTTCTTATGGAAGTTTAATAGTTTCAGGTTTTGCATTTAAGCCTATGAACTGTTCTGAGTAAATTTTTGTGTGTTTTGTAAGGTTTGAGTTAATCGTATGGAGAGCCAATTGTTCTGGCACCATTTGTTGAAAATATTATCCTTTCTCCGTTTAGTTGCCTTTGTTTGTATATTTGTCAAAAATAAAGGTGTGAGAAATGATTTACAGGTACTTCCATTCTGCGGGTTGTCTTTTCACTCTCTTGATTGTTCCTTTTGAAGCACAAAACTTTTTTATCTTGATGAAGAGCAGTTTATCTTTTATCATTTGTACTTTTGGAGTAACATCTAAGAAATCATTGCCTAATCCTAGGTAGTGAAGATTTAAAACTCCTGTATTTTCTTCTAAGAGTTTTATAGCTGTAGCTTTTATATTTAGGTCTCTGATCCACTTGGAGTTAATTTTGTATCTGGTATGAGGTAGGGGGTCTAACTTTTTATTTTTGCGTGTATATATCAAGTTAACCCAGCAGCATTTTATGAAAAGACTATTCTTTTCCCATTGAATTATCTTGTCACCCTTGTCAAACATCAACAAACCATAACTGTGTAAGGATTTGTTTCTGGACTCTCAGTTCTATTCCACTGATCTACGTTTCTACCCTTAGGCCAGTACTGCAGTAGCTTAATTACTGTGAGGCTTTATAGTAAGTCTGAAATTGAGTAGCACGAGTCTTCCAAATTGGGTGACCTTCTTAAAAAATATTTTGGCTAGTCTAGTTGCGTTGCTTTTTCATATGCATTTTAGACTCAGCTTGTCAGTTTCTTAAAAAAAAAAAAAACCCTCTTGGGTTTTGATTATGATTGTGTTGCGTCTGGACCTCAGTTTGGGAAGAACTAACATATAAACAATATTGAGTTTTCCAAAATGAACATGGTATGTCTCTCCATTTATTGAGGTCTTTTAAAATTTCTTTGATCAAGGAGTTCCCGTTGTGGCTCAGAGGTAAGTAACCCAACTGGTATGCATGAGGACATGGGATCGATCCCTGGCCTCAATCAGTAGGTTAAGGATCTGGCCTTGCCGTGAGCTGTGGTGTAGGTTGCAGATGCGGCTCGGATCCTGCGTTGCTGTGGCTGTGGCGTAGGCCGGCATCTGTAGCTCTGATTCGACCCCCAGCCTGGAGGGAATTTCCATATGCCATGGGCATGGCCCTAAAAAGACAAAAAATAAAAAATAAAATAAAAAAACTTCTTTGATTAGGGTTCCGTAGTTTTCAGTGAACAGGTTTACAATATTTCATTAGATTTATACATAAATACTTTACAGCTTTGGTGATCAATGGCACTTTTAAAAAGTTCACTTCTGATTATTCATTGCTGCCTTACAGAAATACAGTTACTTTTTTGTATATTGACCTTGTATCCTGTGATGTTGTTATCTTTGTATTTCTAAACTTGCTTATTAATTCTGGTAGTTGTTTTGTAGATTCTTTGGGATTTTCTACATAGAAAATCCTGTCATTTACCAATATAGACAGTTTTATTTCTTCCTTTTCATCCTGTATGCATTGCCTTTCTTTCTCTTGTCTTATTGCATGGCTTAGAACCTCCAGTATGATGTTGAATACAAGTAATAAGAGGGGACAATTGTTCTTTGTTTCCAGTCTAGGGGAAAACATTGCATTTTTCACTACAGGTTTTTGTATGTACCATTGATCAGACTGAGGAATTTCCCTTCTCATCCTAACTTGTTAAGAGTTCTTTTAATCTTACATCAATGTTTAACTTTGTCAAATACTTTTTCAGTAGCTATTGAAATAACCACACAGTTTTCTATTTAGTCTGTTAATATGGTATATTATATTGATTTCTGATGTTGAACCAGCCTTCCATTCCTGGGCTAAACCCCACTTGGCCATGTTGCATTATCATGTTGCAGGACTCTGCCTGAGGGTAGCTCCTCATGTTCTCCTTTCCAGTTCCTTGGGTCTCACTCCTGTTTTTCCAGCTGGCACCTTCCTTCCTCGTCTCAAAAGACACCCTCTAATGAGAACTGTCTTCAGAATTCCCTGTAGTTGGTACTTTCATGCTCTCCCTGCTCATCTCATTCTCTCTCCTGGGCCTCAGTGGTCCCCAGGGACTTCCAGGAGGCGTGTCCTCGGGTCACAGTCACTGCATTGGTTCATACCACAGGCCTTGGTCTCTGTCTTCCCTGTTCTTTTTTTTTTTTTTTAATCTTTTGACCTTTTAGGGCCGCACCGGCGACATATGGAAGTTCCCAGGCTAGGGGGCTAATCAGAGCTGTAGCTGCCAGCCACAGCCACAGCCACAGCCACTCAAGATCCGAGCTGCATCTGTGACCTACACCACAGCTCGTGGCAATGCCGGATCCTTAACCCACTGAGCAAAGCCAGGGATCGAACCTTCAACCTAATGGTTCCTAGTCAGATTCGTTAACCGCTGCGCCACGACGGGAACTCCAAGCCTATATTATTTATTCAGGAACTTGCAAGCCTGAGCTTCTTGGATCCCCTCTGCCGGGACGCTCTTTCTCAAGTCTGCCAGCCTCGCCAAACACGCCCCTGACCTCAGAGCCAGGGAGCCCAGCCCTGCCCTGGGGACTTCTCTCGTCCCCAGGAGTCTGTTGCTGCTTCCTGTGGCGGGTTCTCTGTTAGTCTTGACCACTTATTCCCATAGCTGGATTTTAAGCTTCTGTAGGGCAGGGGAGATCGGCTGGGTTTTCCTCTGAGGTGTGTTTCCATAAAATGGCAATGATAGGCTTATGGAGCGATGGGGTTGGCGTGGGGGTGTGAGTCATCACCAGCGCTGGTGGAGCTGGTAATCTGAGCTTGCCCCTTCCCCAGAGGCTTTGTGGGGTGATGGAGGATGTGTTTCAGGGGCGTTCACAACGTCCCTGAGCCAGAAAACCAGAATTTACTGTGCAGTCGAGGAGCAAGCAAGACGGTGGGAAAAGGACAAGTCTCTGTGTCCATGCACCGGGACAGACACAGAATAGGATGTCTCCAGGGAAAGGTGGCACCACATCCAGTGTGGAGCCCACGTGGCCTCCAGCCCTGAGAGCCTGGGTGCAGCTCGGGACGACCCAGGGGTGGGATGGGGAAAGTCTTCAGACAGAACGCAGATCGGAGCCAAGGACAGGACTTCTAGGTCCGCAGACAAAGAGGCCCCTGGCAAGAGAGTATGGGAGCTGCTGCTGGTCACTGCCAGCAGAGGTGGCAGAGGAAGTCCCGGAGGAAGGCCGTTTGGGATCCAAATGGACCAGTGGGCTAGGGATCAACGTCGGGCTCCCAAGGGCTGGGGTAGCCACAGTGAAAAGTGAAGAGGCCGACCTGGGCCCCCCTTCTGCAGCTGGGACTAAGAGCTCAGTGAAGGGGAGTTCCCGTCGTGGAGCAGCGGAAACGAATCCGACTGGGAACCATGAGGTTGTGGGTTCAACCCCTGGCCTTGCTCAGTGGGTTAAGGATCTGGCATTGCCGTGAGCTGTGGTGTAGGTCGCAGACGCGGCTCGGATCCTGCATTGCTGTGGCTGTGACGAAGGCCGGCGGCTACAGCTCCGATTAGACCCCTAGCCTGGGAACCTCCACATGCTGCGGGTGCGACCCTAAAAGGCAAAAAAAAAAAAAAAAGGAACTAGGTGAAGGGAGTGATTGAGGTCTCTAAAGCTGGGCATCTTCGCCTGGCTTCCATCCTGCATGGCCTAAGCTGAGGGCAGAATCAGGATCCATTTATCCAGACACCCCAGGAGCGGTACGTGTCGAGAGAAGTTCTGACCAGGCGGCACCTGTGCCGAGATCTGGAATGTGCTATGTCAACTCGCTTTTGTGGGTCGTGTTGTGTTTTCCCTTAACTTTTCAGTAGGCATTGCTTTCAAAAGAATTCCAGGCTTGACCTGAGGGGCGGGGGTGTTTCTCCATACTGACGGCCCTGTCAGCACAGAGGAGGACATGGGTGAGGAGCAGGGCGCGATGGTGGGTGCTTGCCAGCAGGTCGGGTGTGGTGGTGGGGTTGTCAGGAGGCCCTGGTGCTGAGGCAGAGAAGGAAATGAGACCCAGATCTCTGCTGGCCGGGGGGTCCTTCTCTCAGTCCCCTGGAGGGCTTTGCAGAGTGCTGGGTATCGGCAAGAATTCACGTCTTTGGAGCCGATCCTTGGGGAATGGCCAGCTAACGCCTCTCTCTGCAAGAGCCGTCCTTTGTCCCGTGTGGCCCCTACCACACTTTCAGCAAAAT
>PVHT021183693.1:55040123-55056886 GCA_004024745.2 Catagonus wagneri
TGGCGGTGAGGGGGTGCCCTTGGCCTTTATTTGCTGGCAGTTAGGTGTGTGTTTGCTCCAGTGAGGCCCTGGGCTCTGGAGCCAGGAGGGTCGTGGCTGGGGCTCCAGTACCCGGTGCTCACTCCAGGCCTGAGCTGCGTGTCCTCGTCTTTCCCTCTGCAGCTCGTCTCCAATGTCCTCATTTTCTCCTGCACCAACATCGTGGGCGTCTGTACCCACTACCCGGCCGAGGTCTCCCAGAGACAAGCCTTCCAGGAGACCCGGGAGTGCATCCAGGCGCGGCTCCACTCGCAGCGGGAGAACCAGCAGCAGGTGAGTGAAGGAGCCTGCCTCAGCCCAGCTGCCGCCTTCCAGCCCCACCGGCCTCCCTGGGCCCAGCCCATGGGAACGTCTCCCCTGGAGGGAGCGCAGCGTTCCTGGCTCTGCGGGAATATGCTGTGGGGGAGGGAGAGCTCTGACCTTGCCCTTGCCTGCTGCCTCCTCAGTGTCTCCCTGTGGTTTGAAGGCAGCCAGGATCGGAAGCAGCCCGGCACCCCTTCCCAGGGGCTGACAAGCATTAGAATCACCTCCCGGGACTAAGGAGCTCCCGGGGGACAGGGAGCAGGAGAGGAGAGCAAGCAGTCAGCCCCGCTGACACCCTCACTAGGCACTTCCTCTGTTCCGAGTTCTGGGGTTTGATGGATTCAGGAAATGGAAGCTGGGGACTCGCCCTAAACCTCACCCTCAGAGGACTCCTGGGTGGGAGGCAGGCCATTCACAGAGACCACCAGGGGTGGGGGGGCTTCTCCCTGCCTGCCCCCCCCACCATGTCCTCCTCTGGCTGATGATGGGGTGGTAGCTGGTGACTTGTCAGGGTTCTTGTCTTGTCTGTCTGACATCCCGAGGGCATCGTGTTTGGGGTTCAGATCTGCATGGGTCACCGCTGTGTCCTCTCCTGCATGTGACCTGGATAGAAGCCTAGGAACCCTGAGACCGTCCAAAGGGCATGGCTCCCGGACAGCAGGCCTGGAAAGAGGCCCCGGGGCGGGGGGCGGAGAGTGGGCAGGTCAGCGGGGTGCTGGGGCTCCCACTGGACTCAGACTAGTCCAGACTCTCAGAAGTAAGGCTACTCCAAACCAAGGGGCCTCCTTGTCATCTTCTGCTAGTGTCTTTCCAAATCTTGCCCCGACATTGGCGGAGCCCTGCTCTGTGCCACAAAACTGTGTCGGGTCCATGGCAGGTGTGAACGTGCAAGGTCTGCCTTTGAGCCTGAGGACAGCGAGACAGAAGCCTGGACTGCAGTTGGGTCGTCCTCTGTACCCTCCTGCCCAGCACGGCGCAGGCGCTGTGACCACCCCCACGGTGTGAGAGCATCTCTGCCTCTGTCTGGATTCAGCCCAGGGAGTTATAGTGACATGGCTGGTGGCGTCCAGATGCTGAGCCGCGGGGAGAGCTCTGTAGTGCCTCTCCAGGCCCTCCCCAGGCCCTCCCCAGCCTCCTCCCCAGGCCCTCCCCAGTCACCACCTGTCCCTGCTTCCCTTCCAGGCCTGCACCATGGCTGCTGCGCCAGGCCAGGCCCCCAGCTCATGCCGTCCAGTCTGAGGCCAGGCCTTCCCGTGGGCTCTCTTGGCCCCGTCTGCGCTCCAGGTGCAGCCTCTTCAATGAAACCCATGCCTAGGGATGTCCCTGAGTCTTCCCACTGTCTCTTCTTGAAAAGCTTACCTCACCTTGGCCTTCCTGTTGTGGCTTAGCACATTAAGAACCCAACTAGTATCCATGAGGATGTGGGTTCGATCTCTGGCCTCTCTCCGTGGGTTAAAGGATCTGACATTGCTACAAGCTGCAGTGTGGGTCACGGATGCTGCTTGGATCTTGCATTGCTGTAGGCCGGCAGCTGCAGCTTTGATTCGACCCCTAGCCCGGGAACTTGTATATGCCACAGGTGTGGTCCTTAAAGAACAGAGAAAGACAGACAGAAAGAAAGAAAGAAAGAAAGAAAGAAAGGGAAAGAAAGAAAGGAAGAGAAAGAAAGAGAGAGAGAAAGAAAGAAAGAAGAAAGAAAGAAAGGAAGGAAGAAAAGAAAGGGAAAGAAAGAAAGGAAGAGAAAGAAAGAAAGAGAAAGAAAGAAAGAAAGGAAGGAAGGAAGAAAGGAAGGAGAGAAAGCAAGAAAAGAAAAGAAGGAAAAGAAGGCAGACAGGCAAGCTTACCTCACTTCTGCACCCTGCCCACCCCCAACCCCCTCCCTGGCTCAAAAGCCCCCTCTCTCATCCCCCTTCCAGTCCCCAGCATCTCTCCCCTGAGATCAGGACACCTGCTTCCCCTACCAAATTAGGGTTTGTCCCCTCTCGCCCCTAGCCCTCGTCCCTTCTCTAGTAGCATTAGCATTTTACTGTCCATCACAGTTTGCTGTGCTGGCCCTGGACAGGCTGGACATTCCAGTGAACCCACAGGGATTTGGGGGAGAAACACGTTTGCCATGCCGTGTTCTAGGCCAGGGCACCCGGGGCGGGGGGAGGCGTGCTTCTGGGGGACAGGCACTCCTCAGCAGCCGGGCCCCGAGTCAGGCTCCCCTGCCCTCTGCAGAAAGGGATGTGATTTATCCAGGACTGCTCCTAGATGCCACCTGAAGAGCGGACTCGACATTGTTCCCCAGCCACCCCTTGCCCATTCCACCTGACCCTTAGCCCCAGAGCTAATTGTAAATGCAGGAAAATCTTTCATAAATCTAAGCAATTTGTCACACACTTTCTTCCAGTCATCCTGTATGTCCACAGAACTGTCCTTTAGCTTGAATCTCTTCTTTTTTCTCTTTTTCGCTCCCCTGCCCCCCGACATATGGAGAACCTGGGCCAGGGATCAGATCCAAGCTGCATTTGCAACCTAAGCTGCAGCTGTGGCAGTGCCAGATCCTTAACCCACTGTGCCGGGCCAGGGATCAAACCTGTGTCCCGGCACTCCCGAGACACTGCCGATCTTGTTGCACCACTACGGGAGCTCCTTGGCTTGTCTTTCTATCACCAGTAGCTGTTTACTGAGAGTTCAGTAAATATGAGATGGCCTTCAATGGCCATGTCCATTGATGCCTGGGGAGGCCAAGCTGGCCCACAGAGAAAACCCTCCCTCGCTCGTTCACCAGTTTTCCATGTCTAAGGCTGTCAGTGGCGGAGCTGAGCAAGACACAGTTCCCATCCTCAGGGAGATTTTGGCACTAGACCATTGAAATACCAAGTGATCGGAGTTCCCATCGTGGCGCAGTGGTTAATGAATCCGACTAGGAACCATGAGGTTGTGGGCATTGCTCAGTGGGTTGAGGATCCAGCATTGCCATGAGCTGTGGTGCAGGTTGCAGATGCGGCTCGGATCCTGTGTTGCTGTGACTGTGGTGTAGGCCAGCGACTACAGCTCTGATTAGACCCCTAGCCTGGGAACCTCCATATGCCGCGGGTACAGCCCTAAACAGCAAAAAAAAAAAAAAAAAAAAAAAAAAAAAAAAAAAAAAAAAGGGAAAAAAAAGAAATACCAAGTGATCACTACAAGAAGGCCTGGGTGGGGTGAGGGGATGCTGGCCGCCAAAGCCAGGACCCTCCTCCAGGCCAGAGGGGTGAGCCTGAGAAGGGTTAACTTCAGTAATGAAGACGGTGAGTCTAGCTGAGGCGCTGTGGGCACAGAGAGGAAACCATTACAAGAGGCTTGAGAGCTTCCCGTAGTTCACTCTGTCTGGAGCAGAGGGCAGATTTCAATTCAGGGGCTGCTGGGAGGGGAGGGGCCAGATCATGGAACCCCCTGGAGGCCAGGCAGAGGACACGCCGACCCCTGGAAGCTGCAGGAGACAGAGCAGGGCTTGCACAGGGCAGCGAAGCGGTCAGGTGGCTGTTTTGGGAAAACTGCTCACTGGCTTGCATGTGGAGGATGCGTCAGAAGCGGCTGGCGGAGGAACCAATTTGGAGACTGTCCTGGTCATCCAGTCCTGACCTGAAGGAGCCGAGACCTGCCAGAGGCTGAGAATGGGGTGATGGTGAGGAGAATGGCAGCCAGGCCCAGGGGGCCGGGATCGCGCCCGGCACACCGAGGGGGCAAATGGCGTGAGGGTGTCGGGTTGCTTTGGAAAATATGGAGCAAACCCAGTGGGTCTGGAGGAGTCTGCACTCAGTGGGGCTGGTGGAACCCAGGGAGGCTTTATCGGTGCTGGCAGGGCCCAGGCTGAAGGGAGAGGGATGGGTCTCCCGGGGAATAGTTCCGAAAAGCCGGAGCAGTTTACATGGGCAAGGTCTTGACCTTGGGGACCGGGAGAACAGGGCGGGGTGGAAGGGGGACGTGTCACGGGCAAAGGCAGGGAACGTGAAAAGAGCCCTCGGGAGGGTGAGGGTGCTGGGGGCGTGATGTCGGGTGGCTGCAGGGCGGCAGGCAGGCAGCTGCAGACGCAGGGGTGGTACGGAGGAGACTGGTGAGGTGCTGGCAGAAACCCTGCTCCAGAGGCCGGCAGTGAGCAGGAAGAGGACAGAGGCAGGGCCAGGAGGAGGGAGAGAGGTGCCAGGCAGATACAGGAGCTGGAGAAGAGTTCAGGGCTACGCGGGGGGCTTGGAGTGGGATGCAGTCCCCAGTGTCGAATGTCAGGAGAATGAGGAGGGCTGGAGGCGGCCACAAGGAAAGGCCCCGGAGGAGAGGGTTCATGATCCAGAACCTCCAGAGCGCCTGGCGTTGGTGGGGGGTGGACTACGGAGGGCGCCCACTTCGGGCGCAGCAGCACCTCTTGGAGCAGGCAGGCCCTGCAGGAGAATGCAGAAAGGGGGCAAGGTCAAGACCCCATCAAGGCCAAAGGACCCTAGCCCGCTCCACCCTGGCTGGCCCTGGCTCTTCTCCCTGCTTCTCTCCAACCTCCCTTTCAGCCGGTCTTAATTTCTCAGTTTCTCAAAATTGGACAGCTTCTCCGTCCTCCTGGGCCACCGTCCCCGACCTGGAAAGGGAGCGCCCTGTTCCACACGTCATCCTCTGGTCCCCATGAAGCCTTCTGTGACCACCCCACTTCTCCCCAGCCTCGGTCAGGTCCCCCTGCTCAGTGCCCCCGGCGCCTGTACCCCCCAGGAGACTGGGAACTTGTGACAGAGGGACCATACCTGTCTCCTCCCCAGTTCTAGCTCCTGGCACTCAGCTTGATGCCGAATCTGTCCTCTGATGCTCCCAACAACCCCATCCCTATTTACAGATGAGGGAGCTGAGGCTCCGAGAAGTTCAGTCGTTTGCCCAAGGTCTCAGGTGACACCCAGGATTCTGAGCTAAGATGCTCAGACTACAGACAGGTTCACCAGGAATGCTTCTCCCCATGTTCGCTGAAGGACCGGGAGGTGTCCCAGGGAGATGAGGGTGGGGGGGGACGATGGCAGGCAGCCCTGGCACGACCCCACCCCCCAACACACGCAAGTGTCAGCCCCATGGATTTCAGGAGAACCTGAGAGGTTTTCCAGGCCCCTGCTGGTGGGGGCCCAAGTGGGGGGAGTGAAGCCTGGAGAAGAGAGGGGACTGCCAAGCAAGGGGAGGAGCTGTGACAAAAGCATCTGCTTCCCTCCCCAGGAGCGGCTCCTGCTGTCTGTCCTTCCCCGCCATGTTGCCATGGAGATGAAAGCAGACATCAACGCCAAGCAGGAGGATATGATGTTCCATAAGATTTACATCCAGAAACATGACAACGTGAGGTAGGGGTGAGGTGGGGCTGGGGGTGGGGACGAGGGCAGGGTGGGAACACTGAATCCCAAAGGAGGTGACACCCCCCTCCCCTTTAAGAACTGGGCGGTCTGGTGGCTTTGGAATGTGTGTTGTCTAGGGTACCCCAGCCCTGCCCCTCTGGGTCTTTTAAGTGAGTTTTTATAGCAGGGAAGGAGGTGAGGCTGCAGAAGGAAGGAGGAGAAAGGAGAAAGCTGTTGGGAAAACTCCTAGCCTAAAAAAGGAGATGGAAACCACAGACATGGTACCCAAACGTTACCATCGTCGTCTGTCTTCCCCATCACCCAGCAGCTTCCATGCGGTCTAAGCCAGTGTGTGCCAGTCACTGTACCAGGCTTGATTCACCTTATTGCTAATCCTTTCAGGACGCTGACAGCCCTACAGGGTGGGGCCCTTAAGAGCTTCCCTCGTTTAAGAGATGGAGTTCAGAATGGCGAAGACTCTTGCCCAAGGTCACTCAGCCAGAGGTGGTAAAGCGGGGTGCCCCCAGGTCGGCCCACCCCGAAGCCCACGCTCCTTTGACTGCCTGTTTTGCTGCTTGCCTAGAGACAGACGTGCCGACAGCAGGGACACGTAAGCAGATGTAGATTAATAGAGTGCAAAATCTGCTTCTGCACCCCGTGGGGACACCAGCGAAACAGTGGCCTTTATCCAGCCTGGCTTCCTGGAGAGCCTGATAATCCTCCCATATGCCCAGAAAAGGAGCTGCTTGTTTGCCTTCGGGAGAGTTCCTTTCTCCCCGGGCGAGTTTCCCTAAGACCCCCACCTCTTCTGAGGTTGGTGTAAAGAGATGCTTTTGAAGGTTTGCGCCGAATTTTCATTAAAGGAGTTACACAGGATCATGCAAATGAGTGTGCCTGGGCGCCCACGCACGAGGATGTACACGCACACCCTCGTACAAACATCCAAGAGGGGGCCCATGGCAGCGGGGGTGGGCAGGGCGCTGGGCTGGCATGCGAGTCCGCAGTGCTGCCCAGTTCCTTAGTGTGTCCTGGAATCTGAGCCTGCCGATTCTGCCCGCGTCCTCCAGCCCTTCCGCAAAGCAGGAAGCCTTTGTGGGATAAAAGTTTCTGGATAACGTATCTGTGTCCAGTTTTCATGGTATCTTCCCCCCTACCCTCCCCCCTGACACCCGCAAAAGCCCACCCTCGCTCCTCTGGCAGGCAGGGCCAGTGTGGACTCTCAGGGAGCAAGCTGCCCTGGCAGGGTACTCCGTGCCCGGCAGGTGTCCTGAGGGGCTGCGTGGCTCAGCAGAGCCGAGTTCAAGGGGGAGGTGGCGTGGGGGCCTCACTAGGTAGTGCCGATGTGCGAACTTCCCTGCTGGTCTCCTCTAGCCGCCTCTGTCCTCACGCTGGTGGACAATAGCCGATAGCTCATGTTTGAGTAGAGAGCTTTGGTTGACTTCCAAGCACTGTTTTAAGTGCATTCGTGTGTTCACTTAATCCCCACAGCAAATATACGAGGCTGGTACTGGAGTTTCTGTCGTGGCTCAGTGGTTAACGAACCCCACTAGCATCCATAAAGACGCGGGTTCGATCCCTGGCCTCCCTCAGTGGGTTAAGGATCTGGCATTGCCGTGAGCTGTGGTGTAGATCACAGACACAGCTCGGATTCTGGATTGCTGTGGCTGTGGCATAGGCTGGCGGCTACAACTCCAGTTGGACCCCTAGCCTGGGAATCTCCACATGCTGTATGGCCCTGAAAAAGACAAAAAGACAAAGAAAAAAAAAAAAAAGAGGCTGGGACTATTATTATCTCCATTTAACAAGTGAGGAAATAAGCACAGAGATTAACTGGTCCAAGATGCATTACTGGTTAAGTGAGGGAACTGCCCCCCAGAAAGCTTTTTGATTTTGGAGTTTTTACCTGGCCCACCTGCTGGACAGATATTTTTTTGTGCCTAGCGGGTTCATAGGATAATTCTGTGGGAGGCAGGCTTGAGGAGCCCCCGGGAAAGGGAGGCCTCAGAGGAGAAGAGGAGAGGGGGCTGGCTTCCCGCCTGCATGTGTGACTCAGGAGCCTCAGGGCCCTTTCCTGTCTGGTGCCTACCCCTCAAATCTGGGGGGTCTCTACCTGGGAACATGTAGAGAAGCAGCCTTCTGTATCAGATCAAATCCCAGAGGTCCAAGGTTCAGGTGGCAAGGAGTGACTGACCAAGTGGTCCCAACACAAATGAGCCCCTGAGCTCCGTCCTTCTGGAACTTTCCTTCTTGGTCCTGTTTTCCCCACCTCACTGGCCCCGGCATTGCTTTGTTTCAAGCGGAGCGTGGATAAGATGTACTTGCTCAGATGGTCCTTAGCACAGCTTTCCGAAGATTTATACTCAACTATAACGTGGAACACGAAGGAAATCCAGAAAATTCACTGCTTAGAAACAGTCTGGTGTTCAAGGCATGGGTTCTCAGCCTGGCTTGACTGTCTCCCCTGGCTCATCCAGCCACCCCTGCATCTCTGCCCACATCGGGCATCGTCTTGCTTCCCATCCCTCTGTTTTCTGGCTCTTCGGTCCCCAGCCCTGCAGCAGAGAGGCTGGGCCAGAGAAACTTACTCAGGCCTCTTCCGTAGCGACTACCCCATGGGCTGACCCACTCTCTGGGGGACACCCCCTCACCCCTCCGCACCCACAGAGGCTGACGATCTGGGGTCAAGAAAAGAACAGGACCCTAATTACAGAGCCCTGGAGGATCCGCATGGCAGGAATCAGCCACAGTGGGGGTATTTCTGTTCCAGAATGTGCTCAGGATCGATGGCAGCAATCAGGAAGATGAAAGGAGAGGAAAACTAAGATGTCATCGTTTTCATCGGGCCAGACGTAATTCTGACTGAAATTGCCAGGACTAGGGCTGGCTGGTACACGTCAGAGACTAGCCGCAAGCAATCACATGCAAATTTCCGGCTGGGGCCCCTTTCCCTGTTTCATCAGCCGCTGCTCTTGACGGAAACACATTGCTCGCCCTGGTCTCTGGTTTGGGGCTGAACCCTTGGCCTGGGGCGGGGGTGCAGTAGTGGCTGGAGCGACGACATCACAGCACAGTCACACACTTCGGGGCTTGGCTCGAGGTTCAGGGATCAGCCCTGGGGCCCCCGGGTTAGGCAGCCCTTCCCGTTGTCCCGGCTCTGCCATGTGACCAGGACAAGTTACAGGCCTTGAGCCACCCTGAACCTCAGTTTCCTCATCTGCATTGTAGGACAGAAAGATCGCCTACTTAGCAGGGCTGTTAAGGAGTAAATGAAATAATGTGAGGAAAGCGCCGAGCATGGATCTGGCACAGAACAAGCGTTCAGTAATTGGGAGCAGCTATTATTGTTGTTACTGTTATTATTATGATTATTATCACATACCCGTCCACGAAGAAAGGCCTGGGGCTGCTCGAGCTGGAGTGGAAGGGCGATGAGTCACATCTGTCAGTTCTCTGGGGAGCTGTAATATTTAGCGAGGGTGATGACATGCTGTTCTCTAACCCCACCGAGAGCAAGGCCACAGGAAGAATAAATCAGCTCTGCAGTGTGACAGCTTGGGCCTGGATCTAAGGAGAGGAAGAGACTAGTGGGTGGTGGGAGAGGCTGGAAGGAGGAGTAGAGGAAGAGACTAGAAGAGACCCAGGAGCAGGCCTGGGCAGGGAAGGTGGCAGTCAGGCGCCCATCACTCTCCGTGGTCTCGTCCCTCTGCCCCCGGCCCCAGCCCCAAGGAGAATCATTACACGGCATACAATTCCCAGGGTTCTCAGGGGCCTATCAGGTGCTCTGATGCTGAGCCACCAGTGGCTGTGGGTTGAGGCAGGCCAGAGGCCACGGAACCCTTGAGACCCCCATGGTCTCGAGACACCCCCCCCCCGATGCCTCTCCTGTCTGAGATGTGGTGATAGATGGAGGTGTTTCTGGCCGGACAGGTCAGTTGGGGCTGGGGCCCCTGCTGGTTTCAGACCTGAGGTTCAAGAGCACGCCTGCCTACCTCGCCTCCCCCCAGACACAGTGCCAGGGTCAGAGGGGGGCCGTGCTCTTTCCACTCCTGGGACAAAGGCGTCCAGGATGTGCTCTGGACTGTGGGCTCCCGGTGCTCTGCCTTGGGAGGAGGGAGATGTTGGTGCCACCCAGGGAAGGCCCCGCTTCCGGGAGACAGAGTAAAGGCACGGGTGCAGCCAGAACCCAGGTACCACCAGCTCACCCTTGCCAAGCGGTCACCCTTGTGGAGGAAAACGAATGTCTGTGTTGAGCAGAGTCGTTCATACCCTCCTCCGCCACTTAGTAGCTGTGGGGATTTGGGCAGGGCACCCAAGCTGAGCCTCAGGTTCCTCATCCGTGACATGGGGCTGCTAGTGACGTCCACCCACCCACTCATCCATTCAGTGGAGGGTTTTTTTTTTTCTTTTTAGGGCCATACTCATGGCATATGAAGCTTCCCAGGCTAGGCGTTGAATCGGATCTACAGCCACCGGCCTACACCACAGCCACGGCAGCGCGGGATCCGAGCCACACCTGCAACCTACACCACAGCTCACGGCAACGCCGGATCCTTAACACACTGAACAAGGCCAGGGATCGAACCCGCAACCTCTTGGTTCCTAGTTGGATTCGTTTCCACTGTGCCACCACGAGAACTCCCCTTCAGTGGAGGTTTAACCTCCACCTCCATCGCCAGGAACCACTACTTAGCTGGAGGCAGGGACCATGGCGGGAACTGAGGGGGACACTGTCCTGTCCCTGGGAGGCTCGCCTTCTGTGTGGGAAGACGCACACTAGCAAAGTTAGTACAGTGGGGATGTGTCGCACAGGGAGGGGGGTAGTGACCTGTCGGCATGGACCTGGCGGGGTACGGTGCCAGTAGCGCAGCACTCACTCACTGATGAGCAGGGCCTGTAAGAGGGGCCCCATGGCCTCTTGCAGGGGTGCTGGGAAGATAGGGGAGGTACAGGGTACAGTGTGCAGCCCCTGGCCCAGGAGCTTGCTGCAGACTGTTTGCTCTGCGGCGGCAGAGCCCGCTCAGGCTACCAGACGAGAATCAAGGTCAGGGAACCCCATGACCAAAGGCTCCGGGGGGTGGGGAACACCCAGCCAGGCCTGAGCGGGTCCTCAAGGGTTCCCTGCTTCCACCGGGGTCCCTGCGGAAGGAGGATGTCCCGCACCTGATTGGCCAGTGCACCAGAGCCTTAGGTTTCACGGGTTGCACGCGGTGAGATGGATCTTTCTGGAGACTCTGCTGTCGGTGGGAGTGGAGAGAAGGCCCCGTCCTCCAGGAGGTGCCGGTCCTTTGCTAAAGAAACCCCTTCCTCACAGGGCTCCGTGTGTTTGGACGCCGGGAGGAGTTCAGGATGTGGTGGTGCCGGTGGTGGGGGGGTGTCTTGGTTCACTGGCCTGAATGAGAGCCTCGTTCTCAGAGACCCAGGAGCCACGAGGAGCTGGAGCTGGGGGCCTGGGGCTGTTGACCCATGGGTGGAAATGGGGTACCCCCCCCCCCGCACAGAACAGGCGCAGCAGGGTCTGGGGAGGGCTGTGCTGCCCTCAGCCCTCCTCCCTCCCTTAGCGTCCCCCCCACTTAAGGTTATCATCTCCTCTCCCGTCTCCTTCAAGGACTTGGCTGCGTCCCCAGGTCGCTCCGGCGTCTGGCTCAGCCACGGCGTGGTTCTGAATTATAATGACCACAGTGTCCGCGATGCTCAGGTAGCCGTGGGTGAACTGGGCACTCGGTGGGCACAGGGAAACGTCTCACTCCCCACGTCCCCAGACATCAGACGATCGAGAGGTGTGGTCCACAAACAGGCAGCATTCCTGTCTCCAGCCTGAGATTAAGAAAAGTATTCTTGGGAGTTCCCGTCGTGGCTCAGTGGTTAACAAACCCAACTAGCATCCATGAGGACGCGGGTTCCATCCCCGGCCTCGCTCGGTGGGTTAAGGATCCGGCGCTGCCATGAGCTGTGGTGTAGGTTGCAGATGCGGCTCGGATCCCGCTTTGCTGTGGCTGTGGTGTAGGTCAGTAGCTGTAGCTCCAATTCAGCCCCTAGCCTGGGAACCTCCATATGCCGCGGGTGTGGCCCTAAAATGACAAAAGACAAAAAAAAAGGAAAAAAAGAGTATTCTTTTCTTGTCGTATCTCACATCAATTATAGATATAAATGGTTTTTGTATTATCATCTCGTTCATTCCACAAATTTATTGAGCTGCTACTAGGTGCCAGGCATGACTCAGAGTAGATGGAAAGACACTGTGCCCACCCCTTAGGGAAATAGCCAGCCCTCGCCAGTAAGGTCGGGCTGAGCCCCGTGCTGTGGGAACCGTGGCCTCACACCCCAGCCGGTGGAGCCACTGCGGGTGGGTCTTTAAATTAATCAATGATTTAAGTTGTGGTTACAATACATAGTATAACATTTATCATGTTAACCAGTTTAAGTGTACCGTTCCGTGGCATTAAGTCCCTTCATGCTGTTATACAGCCATCACTGCCGTCCGTCTCCAGAAGTTTTTTGATCTTGCAAAACTGAAAATTGTACTCCCTGAATGCTAACGCCCCAGCCCTCCCCTTCCTCTGGCCCCCCGGCGACCGCCCTTCCACGTTCTATGAATTTAGCTATTCCCGGGTTCCTCATACAAGTGGAATCATACTGTGTATGTCCCTTCGTGTCTGGCTTATTTCACTTAATGAGGCGTGGAGACACCCAGTGTGTTCAGCATCCTCCTCTGGTCCTTCCCCTTTGTCTCTCCCAGCCTGTGTTGTCAGAGGGTCCCCGGCTGCTCTTGTTTCGATGCCCCACTTTAACCATTTTCCACCTCCCCCTGGAAAGCGCCAGGTCATCCGGTGCCCACTTTCAGCCAGGGGATGATAGGACCACGCCTGGTGCCCGTGAGTGGCCCATCCCCCCTTGTTTGTCTGACAAGGGGCATGGACCCAGGTGGCTCTCTGGGTTGTAGGGCTCGGAGCCAATGGACAGACGCCGAGGGGGCAGCCCTCTTGGTCCAGAAGAGACCCCTGGCCTGTGGCAGGGCCTCCAGGGTGCTTCCTGCCCTGCTTCCTCAGAAACTTCAGCTCCCACTGGGCCCACCATCCCAAGAGTTGGGCTGCAACCTTGCCATGCTACCTTCCTGGCCCCCACCCCATGACCTCTGTTTCCTCAGGTCCCTGCTCCTCCTGGGCAAACAGAGGGCTTGCCTCTTGGCATTTCTCAAGTTCCCTCTCTGTGTCAGATGGCAGGGTGCGGGGGGCGTGGGGTGGGGCTCGGCGATGCAGGCGCTCAGAGGAGCAGGTCCGCATGACGCCGCCTGCCCGGCCCCCTAGCTTCTGGCTGTTCAGAGATGCTGCAGGATGTGGCTTCTGTGCAGGAACAGAATCAGATGCCATCGGCTCTGTCCCGTCCCGGGGCCTGTTGGCAGCGAGAGGGGGAAACGGCGAGGCAACCCTCTTCACCAAAAATGCACCTGGCGAGGCTGAGCTGAAGCTGCGACAGAGAGCCGAAGGGCCTGTGGTGGTAACTGGGGTGAAGAGCCTGCCCGCTCCTGCCTCTGGAGTAGAATGCAGGCGACCGTGAGTGATGGATGGCAGGCAGTTAGGGAGGAGCGTGCCGCCAGAGCAGGCTTGCCCAGCTTCCGTGCGCCCACCCGGAGAGCCTGATCGCGTTGCCAAGACGAGCTCTCAAGTGGGAGCTAATCGATGAATTAGTACTTTTCTGCACGTCTGGGCCCCTGCGCTGGTGTAAAATGGCCTTTGGAATGACCAAGGAGCAGATCAGGAAATCTTGGCCAGCGGAACAGACAGCCTGCTGTTGGGCAAACCTCCTAAAACAGAGGAGCCTCTGGAAGTGACAGCCACCCAGCAGAATCCTCCCCCGAGGCGGCAGAGGAGTGTGATTTCGCCTCTGACAGGAGGTGGCGGTGTGGGGTAGGGGGGCACGCAGTGCGGAGGTGGCAGGGTTTCCATCAGCGTGGAGGCGAGGCTGCAGAATTCAGCTTGGGACCTGTCCAAGCTTTTGCACAAGTCAGAGCCTTGCTTTGAGCCATCTCCTCCCTGGCTGCTGGTCACCATCGCACCACCTGAAGGAAGGGAGCCAGCAACCTGCTCCTCCCGGATTCCTCAGCACCTGCTGAAAGAATTGCTCCAGAAAAGCAGATTCCCCACGGACTGGAGGAGGGGTCAGGCTTTCTAAAGTGCCCGACCCCTTTCACACAGATGTTGTTCCCCCTGTCCCCTGGGACAGCTGCCAGGCTTCCGTCACCATTCTGCTGTTAGCTCTGTGAACACTGTTGGGTATCTGCTGGGTGCCAGGCCCCAGGCCCCCTAGGCTCCTAAAATGACATGCGTAGGACCCTGAGAAGCCCAGTGGGGTAGAAGGAAGAGCTTCTGGACTCATGGGTCCTGCTTCTTCCTTGCTTTGCTATGAATAGTCCCGTCCATTCAGCAAATATATACTAGACACTAAGTGGGTTGAATTGTGTCCTCCTAAAAGAGGGTGACGTCCTAACCCCTGGTGCCTGTGAATGTGACCTTGTTTGGAAATAGAGTCTTTGCAGATGAAACAGGTTAAGATGAGGTCATGCCAGAGAGGGTGGGCCCAGATCCGATGTAAGTGGTGCCCTCCTAAGAAGAGGAGGATGCCACGTGAAGACACGGATATGCGTGGGGAACGCCTTATGAGGACACAGGGAGAGGCTGGAGGGACACAGCTGCAAGTCAAGGGGCACAGGGATTGACAGCCACCACTGGAAGCTGGAAGGGGCCAGGAAGGATTCTACCCAGAGACACACAGGGAGCAGGGCCCTGCTGACACCTTAACTTTAGGCTTCTAGCCTCCAAAACTGGGTCAGAATGAATATCTGGGGTTTTTTTTGTTTGTTTGTTTGCTTTTTAGGGCGCCACCCGCATCATATGGAAATTCCCAGGCCAGGGTTCGCATTGGAGCCACAGCAACGCAGGATCCAAACCACATCTGCCACCTACACTGCAGCTCACGCCAATGCCGGATCCTTAACCCACTGAGCGAGGCCAGGGATGGAACCTGCATCCTCATGGATACTAGTCACGTATGTAACTCACTGAGCCACAGTGGGAACTCCCAAATTTCTGGGGTTTTTTGTTTTTTTGTTTTTGCATTTTTTTAGGGCCGCACCTGCGGCATATGGAGGTTTCCAGGCTAGGGGTCGAATCGAAGCTACAGCTGCCGGCCTACGCCACAGCCACAGCAACACGGGATCCGAGCCATGTCTGCCACCTATACCACAGCTCACAAAACACCAGACCCTTAACCCACTGAGCGAGGCCAGGAATCGAACCTGCAACCTCATGGTTCCTAGTCGGATTCGTTTCTGCTACTCCACAATGGGAACTCCCCAGATTGCTGTTTCTTTAAGCCAGCCAGTTTGTGGTGCTTTGGTACAGCAGCCTTAGGACACCAACACAGACACCTACTATGTGCTGGGTATTATGCTAGGTGTGTGATGTGATGTGTTGTGGTGTGATGTGATGTGTGTGTATGTGTGTGTGTGTGTGTGTGTATGTGTGTGTGTGTGTGTGTGTGTAGAGGGGATGGATAGAGCAGGGGGCAAGGTGGATGTGACCTGTCCTCATTCATGCAGTCATTCCAGTGCAGATTTTATTGAGCAATTACTCTGTGTGCCAAACACTGAACTGGGGGCTGGGATGTAGCATTGAATGAAATACACAGAAGTCCCTCCTAGGATGTAGGGAAAAGACAGACAGAAGCATAATGATAAATAACAATGACAGTAATAAATAGTTATATTAAATGGTGGAAAGTGCAATGGAAAAAATTTAGCAGGGAAAGGAGATAGACGTATGAGAGGGGTTGCGATTTAAATAGAGTGGCAGAAGCCTTGAGAAGGTGATATTTAAACCAGCACAGTGGTTCTCAACCCTGGCTACATATTAGAATCACCCAGGAAGATTAAAATAAAACAAAAGAGAACAAAAACAATCCATGGTAGAGCCCCAGCCCAGGCCAGCTAAGTCAGAAGCTCTGGGGATGGGACTTGGGACCTCTCCGTGTAAAATTGTCAGGTCTGAGAGCCGCTGGTGGAGCGAGGTGAGAGTGGCAGTGAATAGTGCCGCGTAAGGCCCAGGGAGGGCCCTGTGGGGTAGGTAGGTGGCTGCAGCCCTGCCACGTCCTTGTCCCTATGTCGCCACCAGCCTGGCTGAGCAGCCAGGTAAGCTCAGGCACCTGTGGGGCTCAGTGAAGGGAAGCCCCCCGAACCCCGGTTCAAACACTGCGCCTCGTGCTCTTTCAAACCTCCTCCCTTCTCCTCTTGGTTACGCTGCCCAGTCGCAATCCTGCCTCCGCCGGGTCTGGGGATCTTTTTTTCCCTTCCTACCTTGAGGTGTCATCAGTCCTTCCAAGGCTTCTGCTGTGTAACCGCTAGCCTGGTGTCTGCTGGCTTTGCCTTTGAAGTACTGACTCTTGCTGAAGTAGCTGATTTTGACTTCAGCTTCCCTTGGCTTTGATCTCTTGAGAGTTAAAGAAGAATTTCCATAACAACTGTGTAACGGTGCTTTTACATAGACTGGGAGAGGCCGTTTCCTGGGTGGGTGGCGTGGCGGCCTGGGGGACTGGGATCCAGGAGGTGGCAGGTGGGCCACGGTGCAGGGTCTGCCCTTCTGTAGGGAGTAGGGCTTGGCGCCACTGGGCAGCAGCGTGGATGTCCACAGACTCCTCCCGGCAGGGCGCCATGCCCTTGTGCCCACACCAGGCATCAAAGCCCGATGGAGGAGTTCCTGTTGTGGCACAGTGGGAACAAATCCGACTAGGAACCATGAGGTTGCGGGTTCCATCCCTGGCCTCTCTCAGTGGGTTAAGGATCCAGTGTTGCCGTGAGCTGTGCTGTAGGTAGCAGACACGGCTCAGATCTGGCGTTGCTGTGGCTGTGGTGTAGGTCAGCAGCTGTAGCTCTGATTGGACCCCTATGCTTTTATTCATTTTAGATGTCTGTGGAGCTAACAGACAGCATGATATTTATTGGCTTATCTCTTGGACTGTGTGGCCTCGGGCAAGTGATTTGACCTCTCTGGGCCTCAGTTTTTCTTATCTCTATAAAGAGGATTCCAGCCTCATAGGGTGGTTGTGAGACTT
>PVHT021183693.1:55057886-55068034 GCA_004024745.2 Catagonus wagneri
AAGGGCCCCGATGCCAGACATCAGACAGCAGAATGAAAAGACACACTTACTGCACCAGCACACATTTTCCAAATAAAATGACAAGATGTATGTTCAGGCCTGCGTTCTAATTTCAAGTGAGACTGTGGATCGGAGCTCCGGGAGCTCAGAGGATCAGAGGAGACAGCAGCGTCTGCGGGAAGAGGCCCCCGGCTTCCATCTACACCCCCTGCCCCCCAGGTTCCGCCTCCCCTCTGTGGGACAGACGGCTGGCCCGGCCCTCCTTCAGGCGGCCCGGCCACCGGGAGCATCTCTGTTCGGAGAGAGTTACCACATTTTTGTGTTCATTTGAAGAAAAAGCTCTAGGAGCCCTCCCACGTTCTGGCCCGGGGGCCTCACCTCTGGTAGAGTCTTGAGAGAAAAGAAGACAGTGTTCAGGCTCCAGAATGAATAAGAGATCACAGCGCACCCTGCCGGGACCCCGGGGAGGAGGCTGAGGGAGCCGGCAGGGACAAGGTTGGGGGTGGGGGGGCTGCCGGAGACACTGTGTCTCCCCCTCTCTCCTCCCTGGGCCTCTCTGGTCTGTCCTTCTAGAGGACGCCCTCGGGATGGAGGGCCTGGGTTCGGATCCCCCGTGTGTGGAGCTGGGAAATGATGCCTTTATATGGCTGCCATCAGAGTCCGAAACACTTTCCAGACAAGCTGAACCTAAGACCTCTCTCCTGAGCCCAGCTGCCTTTTTTTTTGGGGGGGGGATTTTTTTTAATTTCTTAATGAATTTTATTACAATTATAGGTGTACAAAAATCGTCACAACCAAATTTTATAGCATTTCCATCCCAAACCCTCAGTGCATCCCCCCCACCCCCCAACTTGTCTCATTTGGAAACCATAAGTTTTCCAAAGTCTGTGAGTCAGTGTCTGTTCTGCAAAGAAGTTCGTTGTGTCCTTTTTTTAGATTCCACATGTAAGTGGTAGCATTTGACGTCGGTGTCTCATTGTCTGATTGGTTTCACTTCACATGATAATTTCTAGGTCCATCCGTGTTGCTATAAATGCTGTTATTTCGTTTCTTTTCATGGCTGAGTAATATTCCATTGTGTGTATGTACCACATCTTCCCTATCCGCTCCTCTGTCGATGGGCATTTAGGTTGTTTCCATGATTTGGCTATTGTATAGGGTGCTGCAGTGAACACTGGAGTACATGGGTCTTTTTGAGGCCCAGCTGCCTTGAGAGGGCTGCTTGCAGGTCAGACAGGGCAGGCTGAGAGGTGGCTGAGGATGTGGGGGGAGCGGGCTTGTCTATGTAACTCGGGCAGCCACACGCTCCCGCGCCTCGTGCGCCTCTGCCCCACCCCCCCCGGGTGGGAGTGAGGGTGCAGGGAGATACAGAAGAGAGGGCCGGCCCAGCCGGTGCGCCCCTCTCTGTGTCAGCTCTGTAGCCCCTCCCCAGCCGCTGTTTGGAGCCCTCCGGACTCTTGCTGGCCAGCAGCCCTCCCGAGGCAGAGGGTGACCCCGGCTGTGTGCCCCGACCTTCCCCCCCTCACGGGGACCTTCCCCGCCTGTCTCCCCAGCATCCTGTTTGCTGACATCGAGGGCTTCACCAGCCTGGCGTCCCAGTGCACTGCCCAGGAGCTGGTCATGACCCTCAACGAGCTCTTCGCCCGCTTCGACAAGCTGGCTGCGGTGAGTCACCTGCCGTCTGCCCTGGGGCCCCCGCGAGCCCGAGCCAGGGCTGCAGGGGTGGCCTGAGCTGGGCTGCGGGTCGAATGCTGTGGCCGAGGGCCCGCTGGACCCAGGCCTGGGCGCTGCGCCTCAGCTGGTGGGGAGGGGGCGCACAGGCTCCGGCTCGTGTCCTCGGGCCCCACCTCCGGCCCCGGCCCTGCACTCAGAGACGCTTTCCCAGTGACACCGGTCACCAGGGAGCAAGCCCTCCATCAGGGGATGAGGGTGGGGAGGGCTGCGGCTGTCACTGCCCAGACCCCCAAGGGTGTGGAGTGACCACGGAGCCAGTTTCCTGATGAGCTTGGCCAGAGTGAGAAGAGAGTGAGTCTAGACCCCAGCTAGGCTGCACACAACTGTGTGTCACCCCCGGGGCTTCTGGAAAGGCTACTCTGCCACTTTGGGACAGATGGGCAGTGCCCCACACCCCCCTAGGTACGGAGTAGTAAAGGACACCTTCGTCCCTTCTTCGTCCCTGTTTATACTCCGCCTGCTGTTCCTCAGCCTTGGTGGCCTTGAATGATGCACTGGGCCTTTGTGGAGTCCTGTGTCCTGGCCGCTTACTGTGGTGTCCACCAACACAACTTACTGTGGGCCGCCACGGGATGGCCGGTCGTGAATGAGAGGCGGTGTCAGGCCCCCAAGGGCGTTGACAGTGGGCCTCACACCTCACTGATTCTGTCACCGAAGAATACGGGCGAGGTGTACGGGCTCACGCGTGCTTGGCCCTTGGGCATCAGAAGGGCCTTAAAGGAGAGTCCAGGGCGCACAGGCACTTGGGTCCCAGAATCCGAGAGCTTTGTGAAATAACTCCTGGGAGCCACACTCGGACAGCTCTGGTGATTAACAACGGTCTGTCTCAGTCCCACTCGTGCGTGGGGTGCCGCTGGCCGGGGTGACCCCGCCGCAGGTGGTCCTGGGGCTGTGGGCGTTCTCAGCACGCGTGCTTGCTGGCTCAGCCCAACTCGCTTGGACAAAGCCGCAGTTGAGAGTCAGGCAAGTTTTGGTTACGTCTCATCGCTGCTTCAGTCTTTTCCTAAAAAGAGAATCGGAAAACTGTTTGCGGAACCTTAGGCCAAGAATGAGCCCGGGACTGGGAGTGGGGTGGGTGCTCATTGTCAGGGCGGGGCCTCCCTCGCACTCATGGGTGGGCCCCAGGCACTGCCACACTGGACCCACTGAAATCTCGGGCCTCAGCAGTGGCCATAAGAGTGAGTTCCTGAGCCCGGGAAGGCTGGAATGCTCCTCTCGGCCGCTCAGCCTGTCCTCTGTCCCCTGTGGCTCCCTATAAGCCTGTCGCTTGGGCTGGGGCCACACCTCGTGCTGGCAGCCGGGTCTGCGCTCGCTGCCCTAAATGGGAAGTTATTCCAGGCATGGGGTGAATCTGCTTGCTTCCTGTTTCCTTCCCTCCCACTTCTCTTTCCTACTATTTTTAATTGTTAAAATTCATTTGCTTTCCAGGAGAATCACTGTTTACGCATTAAGATCCTGGGAGATTGTTATTACTGTGTCTCGGGGCTGCCCGAAGCCAGGGCTGACCACGCCCACTGCTGCGTGGAGATGGGCATGGACATGATCGAGGCCATCTCGTAAGTGCCCGTCTCCAGGGGGACTGCCTGCCTGTGGGGACACGGTCCATCTCCAGGGGGACTGCCTGCCTGTGGGGACACGGTCCATCTCCAGGGGGACTGTCCGCCTGTGGGGGACACAGTCCATCTCCAGGGGGACTGCCCACCTGTGGGGACACAGTCCATCTCCAGGGGGACTGCCCGCCTGCGGGGGACTGTCCCACAGCCCAAGTAACTTGACTGATGTTGAATCGAGGGAGGTGGGGAAACCAGGGGGACAGAGCCACCTCCCAAGGACCCCAGCCATGTGGAGGTTGATTTACAGCCCCTGGCTTTGGGCTTTTTCCTGAGCTGCTCCCCACACCCGCAGCAGCCTGGGAAGCCCTGCCCGGAGGGACGTGTCCTAGAGGAAGGGAGGGCTTTGCAGACCCCAGGGCAGTAGGAGATGGGATGTCACCTCTCCGGGAGAGGTGACGGGCTGACAGCTGTGCTGTGCCCTGGGCTGTGGGAGGGCCTTGCATTCCAGTCCTTCATGTCTCCCCACGACCGCCTAGCTGGGGGTACAAACCCCCAGCCCCATTTCTTCCCAGATGAGAAAGGTTGGGCTCACAGGGGCCAGACAGCTCCCCAGAGTCATACTGCCAGTGGATGCAAGCACAGATGTCCCCCTTCAAGAAAGTCCATCCTTCCTGGGAGCAGTGAGGATCTTTGGCCGGTCCTCGGTCCCGTACAGACCATACAAGGAGTTCCCATTTTTCAACGATATGCACAAGCCAAGCTTCCACGTCAGCCAAGGGAGTGGGTCAGAGTTTGCCCCATTGTGGGTTCAGTAACTGGGCTTTAGAGGTAGTCTGGACAGGGCAAAGGAAAAGCCACCATGGGCAAGGTCAGAGATCAGAGTAGCTAGCCCAGAAGGTGGCCAGGTCACCCTGTTTGGCCCAGTTCCTTTTGGCAGTCTTTGCCGAATGGCCCTGCGTGCCTGGGCTGGACGGTGAGTCCCTTGCCCGGAAGCACGGAGTCTGTTAAGGGAGAGAGCCCAGGACTCCGCTTGCTCCAATACGGGCACACCCGGTGAGCACCGTCGGGTAAGGGAGAGCCCGGGAGAGGCCACTTGATTCCACTGGGAGGACCAAGAGAGGCTTCATGAAAGAGGGTGGCCTTGGAGTTAAGCCACAAAGGTAGGATGAGAGAGATCCGCCTAAGCAAGTGGCCGGAGGCCTCGCGGATGGAAGGCCCAGCTCCCGCAAAGGGACTTGCAGAGTCGACCCCAGGACAAGAGAAATGACGGGCGACGCAGTGTTCCCTCCGGTGGGTGTCAGCCTCTCGCTAGTGGGCTGGGGCAGGAGCTGGCGTCCACCTGGTGGTCCTGCCCGCCAGGCTCGGATTGCCGGCTCCACAGATGCTGGTGGAAAGTGCACACTGTGTACCTCCCGCCAGAGCGCCGGCTTCCTCCTCCACAAACCCGGCCCCACGCACATTCCCAGAGCTGCGGGGCTTCCATTCCACTCCCCCTCCTGCAGGCGGCCCACCCACCTACCGCGGACCCCCGGGGACGTACACGGTGCATGTGGCGGGAATGAGCATTGTCTTCTAGCATGCGGAACGCCCCTGTCCTCTGCACCTGCCCCGGCTCCCCTTCTTTCCTGGGCAGGACGCGGGCCCTCTTTCCATTGTCCTGCCGATGTTGAAGAAACAGCAGTGTGGATGTTTGGAGTGGCTGTAACTTCCCTGTCCACTCAAGCTGGCACTTATGTACTTGCATTTTGAGAACACAGCTTAATTATTGGCTGAGCCTAGCGCTGGTTCAGGTGCCCTAGTTGGGCAAGGAAGCTTGGGGTGGGGGTGCTGGGTTTTAGTGTGATGTGCTGCGCCACCTTGTGGGAAAGATGAGAAACAGCACCTGAGCTGTTGATAGCACCTGAGAGCCAGGGCTCACCCCTCCCCACCCCGCCCTTGAGGTTGAAGTCTCAGACTCTGGATTTGGGCTCCCTGAGAGAAATGACATTCTGACCCCCTGCACCTTCTCACACACCCTGACCCCCTGCCTTCCAGCCACTCCCACTCTATGCGCCTGGCCCTGACCCCCTCCCAGCCTTACCCCTGCTCCATCCCCAGGCTGGTCCGTGAGGTGACAGGTGTGAACGTGAACATGCGAGTGGGGATCCACAGCGGGCGAGTGCACTGCGGCGTCCTTGGCCTCAGAAAGTGGCAGTTTGACGTCTGGTCTAACGATGTCACGCTGGCCAACCACATGGAAGCTGGAGGCAAGGCAGGGTGAGTGAGTGGCTGTCATGGGGAGGGGGCCGGTGTGGGTAAGACGGGGTGATCACAGCACTGACACCACACACGGCAGGTTGTGAAGGAACATGGTTCCAACCTTCAGCCAGAAGATAAGAACACAACCTGCGGCCTGTTGGGGGTTGTGGGAGGTAGGGTGGACTTCTAGAGGAGGGAAAGGACCCTGGATAGATTTTTTTTTTTCTGTCTTTGGTCATTTTTTTTTTAGGCCTGCACCTGCAGCATATGGAGTTTCCCAGGCTAGGGGATGTAATTGGAGCTACAACCACCAGCCTACACCACAGCCACAGCAACGCGGGATCCGAGCCGCGTCTGCGACCTACACCACATCTCGCGGCAATGCCGGATCCCGAACCCACTGAGCGAGGCCAGGGATCAAACCCGCAACCTCATGGTTCCTAGTCGGATTCGTTTCTGCTGAGCCACAACGGGAACTCCGACCCTGGATAATTTTGAGGGTGACCAGGACATAAGGAGGGTTGGGGGGGATGAGCTGGCCGGTCGGGTGGGGCAGGATGGGGACAGTTGAGGAAGGTGGGTGTTGGGGGAGGGTGCCCGGCTGAGGACAGGCACAGGTAGAGGAAAACACGGTACTTGCAAGGAATGGAAATGGAGCAGATGGCCTTTTAGGGACCAGTGGGAGAAACAGCGCCTGTGTTAAGAAAGACGCGTGCCAGGCTGGGGGATTTGGACCCGGTCTTGTAGTCAGCGTGAGTCACAGCTGGCTTCTGAGCAGGTCCGTAAAGTTTGTGAGGCTGGAGGCCATGTGCTCCCAGCAGGCTGATGATGTATTATGTTATTATAATCACACGACGTGGATGCGACAGGGTGTGGTTGCGGAGGACGTGAGCCGGGGAGGGGCCCACCTGAGCCACCCTGATGATGTTGGAGGGGTGCAGTCTGCTGAGGTTGGGATCGAGGTCGGGGTTAGCATTTGAGCCAGAGATCAGAGCCCCGGGATTTGAACGATCCCTGAGTCGGCTGCAGTTCGGTTCTGCATGGGAGCCGGGCTCCTGGATTCACACCCGCGTCCCTCCTCTCCCTGCTTCCTTCCCAACCTGTAGACGCATCCACATCACCAAGGCCACACTCAACTATCTGAACGGCGACTACGAGGTGGAGCCAGGCTGTGGGGGCGAGCGCAACGCCTACCTCAAGGAGCACAGTATCGAGACCTTCCTCATCCTGCGCTGCACCCAGAAGCGGGTCCGGGGCCAGGGGCTGGGGCTGGGTGGGGGTGGGGGACGGAAGGGCTTCACTTTGTCAGCGAGGAAGCTTCCTGATCTCCTCTTCTCACACTTGTCTTGAGTCAAGTCCTGGATTCCTTATGCGGTGGTTGTTCCTGCGCCTCGGGAAGAACGCGAGAGCTACAGAAGCCTTTCGAAGGCTGATGGCGGAGTTCCCGTCGTGGCTCAGTGGTTAACGAGCCCTACTGGGAACCATGAGGTTGTGGGTTTGATCCCTGGCATCATTCAGTGGGTTAAGGATCCCGCGTTGCTGTGGCTGTGGTGTAGGCTGGCCGCCGTAGCTCCAATTTGACCGCTAGGCTGGGAACCTTCATGTGCTGCGGGTGTGGCCCTAGAAAAGACACACACACAAAAAAAAAAAAGGCTGGTGGCAAAGAGGGGATGTTTTCATTTTGCTTCTGTTGCAAAAATGCAGCAGACCTCAAATCAGCAGCAGTTCAGCAGAAGGGCCATGAGATGGAAATGAAGCATCAGGGAAGTGCGTGTTTACCGGGCTTTATTTCCATCCGGCTTCTAATCTGCTTCCTAAACTAGGTGAACCCCACCACCCTGCCCTGCCTAAACTTTTATATCTTTTTTTTCTTGAAACTCTTTTCCCCTCTTTTACTTTCTAGTCTTCCTTCTTTCTTCTTTTGTCTCAGCCCACACTTGCCAAAATATGGAATTGAATTATTAGCAGACTACAGTGTTCTATTTTTATAGGGTCATGTTCCATGTTCTTAATTTTTAAAGCAAATGAGGAGAACATTTTTTATTTTACCCATTTTATATCTCTCCCTAGATTAAGGTGCAGTTGATGAATCTTTGCAGTTGAATGTATCTGTTGGTCAGAGCCCTTTGATAGAGAAACGCTGCCCTGTTTCTTGCTTAAGAAGTTAGACAAAATTAAGCTGTGAGAAAAGTTCAGAGAGTGTCTTGGGGACAGCAAAAGGAGGTTTTTCAAGGTGGGCAGAGACTTGGAGGCAGGTGTCCACCCTGAGAGGGACTCGGAGGGGCACATTGTCCTCTGTCGCAGCACAGCCCCGCTCACGGATCCTGGTTGGGGGGCTCCAAGGGAGCCGTATCGGGCCCCACCATAGACACCGGCAGAGGCATTGCAGATTTTAGGCACTTTGGGGAAAGTGCTCGGTGGCCTGACTCATTTTAAAACATTTGCTTGGAGTACCATTGTGGGTCAGTGGTAACAAACCCGACTAGCATCCATCAGGGCGCAGGTTCCATCCCTGGCCTGGCTCAGTGGATTAAGGATCCGGCATTGCCATGAGCTGTGATGTAGTTCGCAGATGTGGCTCAGGTCCCACATTGCTGTGGCTGTGGTGCAGGCCGGCAGTTGCAGCTCTGATTCAGCCCCTAGCCTGGGAACTTCCATAGGCTGCACCTATGGCCCTAAAAAGCAAAAAAAAAAAAAAAAAAAAAAAAAAAGACATCTTTGGGTTCGCAGGGCCTCCAGCCTCGCCCTCCTGCCCTGCACAGACTGGCAGGCATAGGCTTTGCCCTGGGTTCTCTGGGTCTTGGTTCTTCTGTCTTTTTTTTTTTTTTCCTGGGCTGCACCCGCAGCATATGGAGGTTCCCAGGTAAGGGATCTAATAGGAGTTGTAGCCGCTGGCCTACACCACAGCCACAGCAGCGCAGGATCCGAGCCACATCTGCAACCTACACCACAACTCACGGCAATGCCAGATCATTAACCCACTGAGTGAGGCCAGGGATCAAACCCGCAACCTCATGGTTCCTAGTTGGATTCGCTAACCACTGAGCCACGACGGGAACTCCTGGTTCTTCTGTCTTAACAAGTGGCCCAGGAAAGATGATAAGGAGCTAGAAAGAAACACCTCCCCCCACCCCCGCCACCCTGCTCCCCAGCGCAGACCCAGAACAGGGTCTGCCGAAGCAGGCTGGGTCCCTGCCCCTTTGCCTCCCTGATCTGACCAGCTCCCTTCCTGGGCTCTGGGAAGCAGTTGAGGGGAAGGCTGCCTCAGGTCTCCCCTGGCCTCTCCAGCCCTCTACCTCGTGCTCGTGGGGATGGATGGACAGACAGACTGTGATTGGCACGTGGCTAGCTGGCTGAGGCCCTGTCTGTGTATGTGTGCAGTGCGCATCAGCCCTCCAATCTCACGTGCTAATGACCCAAACCTCCAGAAGCTGCCTTCTGAGCAGCAGGGCCTGTCCAGCCGCCTGCTCTGCTAGAACGGGCCTGTTTGGGAGTGGAGATTGGAATCGCAGGTCTCCTCTCCCTCCATCACCCCAAGGTACCTTCAGACCCAAACGCTGCCCACCCCTAAAATTCTCTGCCAACAACAAATATTCCCAGACCTCTCTACTTTCTCACGAGACAAACCTCATCATCCTGTGATGCTGCTGCTCCCACCTGGGCCGGCCGGGGCTGGCGCTGGGGGTTTGGATGGATTTAGGATATAACTAGGTGAACTTTAGCATCTCAGCAGACCTCTGGGCTACGGGCTGTGCAGGGAAGAGAGGGGCGGCTTCCTTTATTCTTCCCTGGCCAGGCACCGAGGAGGAATGAGAAATTCCTTCCTTGGGCTCCCCTGGTGGGTCCCGCCCACAGGCTGATGCCTCTGTGTCGCTCTCCCAGAAAGAAGAGAAGGCCATGATTGCCAAGATGAATCGCCAGAGGACCAACTCCATCGGGCACAACCCGCCGCACTGGGGGGCCGAGCGTCCCTTCTACAACCACCTGGGCGGCAACCAGGTGTCTAAGGAGATGAAGCGGATGGTGAGTGGCTGGCAGGGGGTGTGTGGGCAGCACTCTCCAGGGGTAGGGTCTTCTGTGGGTGAGAGGGTGGGGCCAGGTCCCTCATGTCACCCAAGGGACTCCGGAGAGCCACAGAAGGGGAGCTGGGAGGGGGCTCACCCTAACTTTGGACCAGGAGCCAGAACACCTAATTTCCAGCCCTGGGCTTTCTCCGTGAGTCCCACCATCTCTTGGCATGCATGCCAGATTTGGCTTTGGAGCAGGGTGGTGACACACCTTCCTCCCTCCCCTTGGCAGAGCCTGCTGGTGTAGGCTGGAATCGGGCCCATTGGGCTGGACTCAGGGTCCAGATAGAGCCTCTGGGGGTCCCTCGGCAGTGTTTGGGGAGCCCTGGGGAGTTGGGTGGGCACTAACTTGTCAGGCACCTTCTAGCATCTGCTGCGTTTCCTAGGCAGTTGAGACACATCTTTCGGCTCAGTTGCTTAGAAACCAACCCAGCGCTTTTTGGGAGGTGCCAGATGATGGTCTTTTTGCCCTCTGTGCTGAGAAACACCCCCGCCAATTGCAGCCTTCCAGTGGGAGGCTGAAGGCTGAGGGAGCAGAGGCCATGGTAGGGGTGCT
>PVHT021183693.1:55088225-55103263 GCA_004024745.2 Catagonus wagneri
CAGGGAGCCTGCTTTTTCCATCTTGCAGATGTAGAGCTTCTGTATAGACTTTGTTTGGGAAAAAAAAGTGTGCTGTGACTTATCAAGCCTGCAACCTGCTGATCTGAGCCAAGATCAAATGGACGCTCATATCCGTCTTGGGATTCTCACCGCATTCTTCTTGTGCAGCCTCTGGTCCGCCGCCTTGTTGGCATTTACCTGCTTTCTGAAAAATCAGACCCCAACCTGAGCAATTGTTTATAGTATGAACTCTTCTTCCAGTTAATTGTTCTTCTTCCTTCTCCATGTTGTGGGGTGACTGCACAGAAAGATGTAAAAGGGTCGGTGCCCCTTTGGGCATCTCTGCAGCAGGGTGGGCTGGCCCTGCTTCCCCTGTCACACACCTACAAGGTGACTGTATCACCTTTTCAGGTATTGCCATGAAG
Source organism: Catagonus wagneri (assembly GCA_004024745.2). Lineage (NCBI taxonomy): Eukaryota > Metazoa > Chordata > Mammalia > Artiodactyla > Tayassuidae > Catagonus > Catagonus wagneri. The sequence goes on from PVHT021183693.1 coordinate 55,088,651, forward strand.
CTGACTGGACTGGAATTCTGGGGTCATTCCCGGTTTTCCCTGTGAAAAGACTTGCCAGAACTTAGACACTTTTCATCTTATTTCCACAGTTTCTCAGAAGTCACGGCCAGTGGCTTTCCAATGAGGTCCAGTGGTTCCCAAGTGCCCCCGCCTGGTATAGGCTCCGAAGGTCCCAAACCAGGCAGTTCTGTCAGACATGGTCTCTTTCTCTATTTCATTTTTTTCTCCATTTCCCCACAACAACTTGGACTTCCTTTCTCTTTTTTGTTTGTTTGTTTTTTTGTTTGGGGGTTTTGGCTTTTGTTGTTGGCCACACCCACGTCACACAAAAGTTCCCAGGCCGGCGATCGAACCCAAGTCACTGCAGTGACAACACCGGATCCTTAATCCACTGAACCACGTGGGAACTCCCTGAACTCCTTTTCTTAAACCATCCATAGTTTAACCTTTTTGAAGAGAGAAACATGAAGAAAGTGTAGACCAAGTCAGTCGACATAGTCGTCTCAGCTGTCTGTCAGGGAGCGGTTTCCTGGGTCCTTTCTGTTGGAAGTTTTTTCTGAAGTGTCCTGCTCACCGAGGGCTGTGATTGTTTGTCCATCTTGGGCCTGTGTGGTCTTGGGCCAGCTTGGTCCAGATCACACACACCCTCCTAGATTTCTCAGTGACGCTAATCCATGCCTTGGCCCTTATCTGGGAGGTCATCGATTTGCCTGGAGACTTTCAGAGAGGCCAGGATCAAAACTGCCCTTCCTGCCCCAGTCACAGTTTACTAATTGTGTCCCTACTCCCATTTTTCATGTTGAATTGATTTGAATTAATCAGATTGGGAGTGTATTGGGTTGGAAAATTGGGTCTTTTCCTGAGCTCAGATGGTGAACGGGCAGGCACTGAGCAATTAGTTTGCACAGACACAGCCAGGAAAATGCCCCTCCAGGATCTGTTTGCAGCTATAGAGCAACCCGGCAAGAAGATTGTACTCGTGTTGATCATCCACACTGGGGTCAGTAAAGTGAGATTTAGGGTCAACATACAGGTGAACTTTTTGTTACAGGAGATGAGATACTGTATAAACCATTACCAGGGAAGGATGTCAAACCTTCTGGAAAAGCAGAAATTCCTAGGTCCCCGCTGGGATTTTTAAGTCAAGAGCAGATCTTTTGAAAGGATGACAAGGGAAATTGGTTTGTAACAAGCCCATGCACTGAGGTGGTCATTCATTGGATGTTGGAGCTATAGTCCACGTTGCGTTTTGCTTAATAACCTGCAGTTCTTCTCCTGGCCTCTGGGTGGCCCCTGTGGGGCTCCTGGTCCCAGGTTCGCCAGAAAGCCGAGCAGCTGTACTGTTCCTCAGCCCCCTTCTGTAAAGGCTTTTGCATCTACTCCTAACTTTTGTCTAAATCAGTCATTGCACTGGTGATTGCACAATGGTGAAAGAAGCCATGCAGTTGATAGGGTGATCAGAGCTGAAATGGTTTGGCAACATGGGGAAGGGGGGGGGGTGAAATGGCAACATTTTAAGCAGGCAAAGATTAGAAACCATTTGTCATACCATATCAGAGTGAGAGCCTCATGCCAGTGCCAAAACACTTTCTGCAGCTGTGAAACCAAAAATTCCTTTAATGGGAAACAAGGCCTTTTGGTCTTACTGGCAACATAGCTCTTTAAAACACAAATATTAACTAGATTTTCTGTTGGATTTAACAGCTTACAGAGAGCACTTTCAAATGCATCATTTCAGTGGGTCTTCATAACCACTGTGGGAGGTAGTTATCCCCTGTTTAGTGATAAGGAAAAATGAGTCTGAGCGCCCCTTAATGACCTCCCCAGGATCACGCAGTAAGAGGCTGAGCAGAATTTTTTAAATGAGTGCTTTATTGAAAAATAGTTCACATACCATAAAATTTATCTTTATAAAAGCCATGAAATTGTAATACAGCCATTTTTAGTATATTCATTAAGTTCTGAAACTATTACCACAATCTAATTCCAGAGCATTATCATGATCCCCAAAAGAAACTCCATACCTATCAGCAGTCACTCCTTATTCTGTTTGCCACAGCTCCTGGCACCCTCAGATCTACTTCCTGTCTCTAGGAATTTGCCTATTCTGGAAAATTTCATATAAAAATAGAATCATAATATGTGACCTTTTGAGACTGGCTTCTTTCACTTAGCATATTTCAAGGTCCATTCACATAACAGCACTTCATTCTTTTTTAGGGCCAAATAATATTCCACAGTGTAGATATACCACATTTTGTTTATCCCTTCATTAGTTGATGGACATTGGGTAGTTTCCACATTCAGGCTGTTATTAATAATGCTGCTATGAACACTTGTGTATGGGTTTTACATAGACTTATGTTTCTAGTTCTCTTGGGTATGTACCTAGAAGTATAATTGTTGGGTGGTATAGTAACTATGTTTAACATTTTGAGGAGCTCCCAAACTCTTTTCCAAAGCAGCAGCACTATCTTATGTTCCCACCAGCAGTGTACAGGGTTCCAGTTTCTCTACACCCTCACCGGCCCTTGTTATAATCTGACTTTTTGGTTATAGCCATCCTGGTAGGTGTGAAGTGGTTTCCTGTCTTTTTCATTTGCATTTCCCTGATGGCTAATGATGTCAGATATCTCTGCCATGTGCTTATTGGATGTTTGTATAGATTCTTTGGAGAAATATCCGTTCAAATCATTTGCCCATTTTTTAATTGAGTTGTCTTATTGTTGAGTTGTAAGAGTTCTTTGTTGATTCTAAGATCTTTATTAGATATGTGATTTGCAACAATTTTCTCTCCTGTGAGTTGTCTTTTCATTTTCTTTCTTTACAATCATTTTAAAAATGATGGTAAGATACACATAATGTGAAATTTTCCATTGTAATCATTTTTAAGTTTATAGTTCAGTGGCATTAAAAACGTTCATACTGTTGTGCAACCATCCCCCCTATCTCCAGAACTTTTTTATCTTCCCAAACTGAAACTTTATACCCATTAAACAATAGCTTCCCATTCTGCCTTCACCCCCGGCAACCACCATTCTGCTTATAAGTGGAGAAAAACCAAATCTCAGATCCCTCACAGTTCCTGACACTAAGAAAGTGCCCTGCTCACCTCCTGGCCTTAATAAGTTAGTTTGTTGCTTTTCCATGGGTGCTGGCAGAAGTCACGTGACTCCTGGGTCCGCGACAAGAGACTTTATTACTCACAGCAGGCCTAGCAAGCAGCAGAGGCATTAGCCTATTTGTGTTGATTCCCTAAAGTCCCCTGGGGAAAACCAGATGGGCCCACGTGGATGCTCTGCCTCTAGTGAGTTTGGGTCATAGCCGAGGAACACTGGACCGAGGGCCTGGCACTTGCTAGCCTTAAACATTGTAGCGCCCAAGCCAGCCCTCTCCACCCTGGGAAGGAGCAGTCAAGGGTGGTCACACTCTGTGCCCTTGCTTACTTAGCTGTCGGTGTGACCAGCTGCAGAAACTCTCCATATCACAGGGTGGATAAGCCTTGCAGTCTAGCGTCCTCAGCCAGAATGTGTGGGTGTGCTCAGGGTCACACGGGAAAAGCCACACCGAGGACCCGGGCCTCCATGCTGTGGCCCAGTGCTTTCCCCACCACCTCCCTCTGCCTCATGGCTTTCACAGGATACCTGGCATGCTTGCAGCAGATCAGCCTCACCAGGAGGCGTTAAGGTGGGTAGGCTGGGGAAGCGTGAATCTACCACTTCGTCCCTCCAGGTTTACCAGCTTCTTTTTCAGTCAAGGTTGCTTGGGAGATGAAGAGGACATGGTGGCCAAGGTCAATTGTATCAGATTTGGTAGACCCAATCACCTAATGGCCAACACTGCAGTGGGTCTCTCAGGGGACATACAGTTTGAAGGAAGCAGAGGGAGGGCTAGGTGAGGGAAATGGCAGATCGGTGAGCATCCTGCTGAAAATGGCTCACTTAATTCACAGGCCCAGAGCCCGCCCTCCCCTCCCACGCCGCTCCGCCCCCATCTCACACACCCATCCCCTTCCTCCAGGCACCAGGTTCCCTCCCAGTCCCAGAGCTCCCTCCTTCTTCCAAGAAGCCTTCTTGACCCTCCCTAGGGGACAGTTCTGGGCCCCTCCATGACTACTCCACTGCCACCTGCTGCCCCTCCCTGATTGTAACTCCCAGCGGCCCCGCATTCCCACCATGGATACCAGTGCTTTTTCCTCCGCTTCCCTGTGGCGGTGAAGGTAGCATCTTTCCCTTTGTCTTGCCTCTCTCACCTGTGAGCTCCCCGGAGGGACCCACTCCTGGCCAGCTGCAGAATCCGGGCTGTGGCTGGCCTGGAAGCAGGGCTGCCGTGGTGCGGAGATGGAGGCTGGCATGCGGGGGGGGGGGGTCGGGAAAGCCTTTGCGGTACTGCCGGCCAGGCAGTGGTGGGCGAGAGCTGGTTCCACGGACTCCTCTGTGGCCTGTGTAGAGCCCCCGCCACTGAACTGTTTCATCTCCCCTCCTCCCTCTGCCCTGAGACAGCTCTTCCCGGCCCCGCTGCAGACCCTATCCAGGAAGATCGTGCGATCCAAGATGAACAGCACCCTGGTGGGGGTGTTCGCCATCAGCCTGGTGTTCCTGTCGGCTTTTGTGAACATGGTAGGTGGCTCCATCTCCCCGATGTCTCCGCAGCCCATTGGCTGAAACCCAGCGGAGTCCTGTGCCCCACACGCGGGGACCAGGAGCAGACTCCCCACCCCCACCACGGGGCCCCAATATTGCCCCTCCCCGGAAATTCTTATTTGGTCCTCACCTCCTGTCTGGGATCAGATTTCGCCTCTCACACCGCAGGCTTCAGACCTCCCTCCCAAGGCTGAAGGAGCCAGGAAGTCCCAAGGAAGTTCATCCCCGGGGAAGGTTTATGAGCCCTGCCCTGGACAGTGTAGCGGGTTCCTCACCCTCTTCCAGGCTCCTCTCCTGTCCTGGTCAATGTCAGGCTGCATCTGGGACCGAGCGCGGACAGACACCCTCTGCCCTGTGGAGACGGGCTGCCCTGGCCTGGCCCCACGGGCTGACCCTCTCCTTCCCTGTCCCCCCCCGCCCCCCAGTTCACGTGCAACTCCAAGGACCTGTTTGGCTGCCTGGCGGAGGAGCACAACATCAGCACCAGCCAGGTCAACGCGTGCCACGTGGTGGAGTCGGCCTTCAACTACAGCCTGGGTGATGAGCAGGGCTTCTGCGGCAGCCCCTGGCCCAACTGCAACTTCCCCGAGGTACTGGGGGCTGGATGCAGGCGGAGACCTCCCAACCACCCCACTCTGCCCTTGGCTGTTCCAAGGGAAGTCATGGGCTCGCAAGCTCACTGTCATTCCAGAGACCTCCTTCTCCCCGGCCTTTCTCATTCCATGTGCCAGACGCCAGTGAACAAGGCCAGCCGCCTCAGTAAAGCAGCCACAACACTAACAGCGTAGCTGTTGTTTATATGGTACTTACCACGTGCCAGACACTGCATTAAGCGTGTCACATGCATTTACTCATTTAAGTCTCACAACAACCCTATGACATAAATACTATGATTTTCTCCTTCATAGAGATGCAGTGGAGGCACAAAGAGTTTAAATAACTTGCCTGAGTTCACACAGCTAGTAAGTGGCAGATCCAGAGTTCCCACCCAGGTCGTCTGGTTCCAGAGTTCCTGCGCTTAACTTGCAGGCAGAGCTGTTTCTGGACCTTCGGCCTCAGCAGCATACCCGATGTACTGCCACCAGGTTCACCCATTTAAAGTGAACAGTTCAGGAGCATTTGGTATATTCATATTCACAAACTTGTGCAGCCATCGTCATAATCTCATCTTAGAACATTTCCACCACCCCCAAGAAATCACGTACCTGCAGGTTATTGGGTTGAAGAAACAGCACCAAGAACCCTTAGAGTGCAGCATGCATTAGGCACCTGTGGTATGCCAGATGCTTCCTCAGGGAATAGATTTCCAGGGAGCAGCAGGGCCAGGCTTCTGGCCCAGGGTATCCACTCCAAGCACTGAGTGATTCCCACCCACAGCTCCCTAACGGGGCTCATATGAAACCTGTAAGATGATGGCAGGTTTTGCTCTTTTCTGGGGAGAGGGCCCGTGCTTTCATCCAACCTAAAGCACCCATGACTCACAACAAGGGTCCAGAATGGCAGTGAGGGCCCTGTGGGCAGTGACAGTGCCGCCCTCCCTCCATCGCCCCAGGAAAGGGGCCTGATCCAGTGCTTCTCCTCTACTCTGTGCTGGACCCCGGCCGAGCGCTCCCTGGGCCCCAGGCAGCCAGGCTCCAGTGGCAGCCCCAGCAGATAGGGCAGGCACCTGCCCTCCGCTCCCACCTCTGTTTCCTCTCACATGTGGCCAAGAGCCCACGGAAGCTGCTGCCTACGGTCTGTTTGCTGAGAAGCAGAGGCTGGTTGGGGCCTGCATTTGCTCCTTGGTGCTGTTCCATGCTGTTCTTGAGTCCCCCTCCCCTTCCCCCAAGGACGGGATTATTATCCTTGGGGCTGATGGATCTGCTGTGTCCTCCCTACTCCTGGCTCTGTGCGCTTTCTGCTGGTGAGTCAAGGCTGGTCTCCCCACCTCCAATTACCCGGGGCCTCTGCAGGCCCTCTCTGGGTTCCTAGAGGCCTAGGGAGGCAGAAAGTCCAACCTAGGGGCCGCCCCCACTGCCAGCCACAGATATTTGCCCTCCAGCCCAGGGCAGAGGCAGAGAACAGTGGTCTCAATGCCTGATGCAGAAACGATGGTGCTAAGTTTAAAAGAAAGAACAAAGTAATAGATGCTGCTATGGGGAGTTCCCGTTGTGGCACAGTGGATATGAATCTGACTAGGAACCATGAGGTTGCAGGTTCGATCCTTGGCCTTGCTCAGTGAGTTAAGGATCCGGCGTTGCTGTGAACTGTGCTGTAGGTTGCAGAAGTAGCTCCGATTTGGCGTTGTTGTGGCTGTGGTGTAGGCCAGTGGCTACAGCTTGATTTCACCCCTAGCCTGGTAACCTCCATATGCTGTAGGTATGGCCCTAAAAAGCAAAAAAAAAAAAAAAAGAATAGATGCTGATGTGTCTGGGATTAGCATCAGGGGATGACAGAGCCAAAGGGGAACACTCTGAGACCACCTGGTTCGGCCTCTTGTTTTTCAGAGAAAGAAGCTGAGGCTCTGAGACCAGAAGGGATCTCCCCAGAGTACAGGGAGGGCCACAATCCCTCATCTGAAACCTTCTGAGTCAGGAGTTCCCGTCGTGGTTCAGCGGAAACGAATCCGACTAGGAATGATGAGGTTGCGGGTTCGATCCCTGGCCTCGCTCAGTGGGTTAAGGATCCGGCGTTGCCGTGAGCTGTGGTGTAGGTTGCAGATGCGGCTCGGATCCCTGCGCCTGTGGCGTAGGCCGGCAGCTGTAGCTCCAATTAGACCCCTAGCCTGGGAACCTCCACATGCCGCCCTAAAAAGACATAAATAAATAAATGATAAAACCTTCCAAGTCAGATAGGTTTTGGACTTTGGAATTTTCCAGCTTTTTAAAATGTTAACTCAAATAAAAAAAAATTTTTTTAAATGTTACCTCACACTCCAGTGGAGTCTGGGCAGCACTTGATAATGAAACAGACATATTTCTGTAGCAAAATGTATGACTAGTCTCAGGAAGCAGGATGCAGATGATAATTCACATCCCATCAGTAGGTGAGTTTTGCCACCAAATAAAGGTCATTTCAGATGTTGCTACCGCATCAGTTATGAAAACACGATTTCAATTTTCAGGTCTTTGGATTTAAAGTTGCGGATCAGGGGCTGGGACCTGGGCTCCCACAGTTATGGAAGGCACCAGGCACTGTGCCAGGGGGCTTCAGGTTGTGTAATTGTCACAGTAAGCCCATGAGAGAGGAGGCTCTGCATGTGGGGAAACTGAAGCTTGGAGAGGTTGAGTGAATGGCCTGAAACAAACAAACAGTCCCTAATGAATCGGGGCTGAAACTCAAGTCTACCTGAGCCTGGAGCTCCACACTAACCATTGGGCCTTACTGCTGGCACTGGCCAAACTCAGCCTGGAACCCCATCTCCTAGTTCCTACCCAGGGCCCTTCACCTCACAGCACGAGTTTACATTAGCAAAGCACCCCCAGACCTGCTGTCAGCTCAGGCTGGAGGAGGAGGAGTGCAGGGGGCCCAGGGAGGGCGGGGCTGCGGGAGAGCGGGGCCCGGGGCGCTGAAGCAACTGCCCTCTCTCCGCAGTACTTCACTTACAGCGTGCTGCTCTGCCTGCTGGCCTGCTCCGTGTTCCTGCAGATCAGCTGCATCGGGAAGCTGGTGCTCATGCTGGCCATTGAGCTCATCTATGTGCTCATCGTCGAGGTGCCCGGTGTCACGCTCTTTGACAATGCTGACTTGCTAGTCACCGCCAATGCCATGTAGGTGGCACCCACCTTTCTCCTTGCACGGGGTCGGGGGCGTTGCAGAGAGGCAGGAAGAGTGGGAAGCTGGGGTCCTGCGCCGCAGGGGGCTTGCCAGGGGAGCGTCCGGTTGCTCCCAGCTCTGAGCACCTGTGCAAAACAGTACAATGTCTTGTTTATTTCCCTCAGTGGTGGGAGTGACCTCAGGGCTGCTAGATCCCCTATCCTTCTGCGTCCAGGTTCCTACTCCATCCTGACCGCAGGCCTCAGCAAATTATTCCTCATCTGTCCAAGGCAGCCTCTGATGAGCTATTTTTGCCTAGCTACCCTTGAACCTTAGGTGCAGAGGGATCACGGTCCAACAGAGCTGGAAAGCAGAGTGTGTGGGAGCAGAGGAACACGCTCATGGACTCTTGTACCATTTTGAGCCAGGCACTTGGACACACATTACCCCTTTCATCCTCATAGCAATTTAGCAAAGTAAGCAGGGCCACCGTGGACAGTTGAGTAGTTTGTGCACTGCTCAAAGGCTCTTGGCTGTGATGGTGAGCAGTTAAGTCCCACAGCCAGGAGGTGGCATGGGGGTTGTGCCCCAGGCTATCTAGCTGGCAGTCAGCCTGGTCTTATAATAACAGGTGTTAGACTCCCAAGCGAGGTGGCTCCTTGAGGGGAAAGAGCTCTGGTTTGGGATTCAGTTGAGTTTGAATCTCAGCCTCAGACACATTTGGCTATTTTTCCTGAACCTCATTATTTTCTTCCCAGCACAGTGGGAATAATAATACTCATTGTAGTGGAATGTATATAAAGTGCCTAATACCCTTTTCTTCCCATTACCACCACCCCCCACACACACGCCCACACAGCAAGAAGTGCAAAACATGTGAGTGACAGGTCTGTGTCCTGAGAAAATGCAACAAATTGTGCTTTCTCTGAGTTGGATGAAAGGATCCATTCATCCATGTATTCATTCATTCCAAAATACTTCTCCAGGGCCCACCCGGTTCCAGGCACTGGGCTCAGCAGGGGAGGGATAGTCATGGATGAAACAGGCAAGAACCAGAAACGGTCTTTGCAGAGAGTGTCACCTGAGCAAACGAAGGTGTAGTGAAGGATCTAAGTCAGAGGCAAGGAACAACTTCTTGGCAGCCATGCGAGCTGGGGGCAGACGACAGGGAGACACTGTAACATTGGGAGTGGGACATCCTGCAGCCCCGCGGGGACAGGAGAGGGAAGAGGTCAGCTCTTGTGCCCGTGGATCAGGGTGGGAGCAGGGAGCTTTGCCTCCTCCTTCCAGCCCGTCCCACACTTCCCCACAGCCCCTCCACTCCTCCTGCTGAAGGAGCTGCAGAGAATGGAGGTCCTTGCTGGCCTGGGAGACCCTGGCATGGCACCAAGGCACCACTGTCCACTTAGACAAGTGACGCAAGCCACAGATGTCATTTAAAATTTCCTAGAAGCTCTGAAGTTCCCTTGGTGGCTCAGTGGTTAACGAACCCAACTAGGATGCATGAGGATGTGAGTTCGGTCCCTGGGCTCACTGAGTCGGTTAAGGATCCAGTGTTGCCATGAGCTGTGGTGTAGGTCACAGACACAGCTCGGATCTGGCGTTGCTGATGCAAGTTCGATCCCTGGCCTCACTCAGTGGGTTAAGGATCCTGTGTTGCCATGCACTGTGGTGTAGATCATAGACACAGCTCAGATCCTGTGTGGCTGCAGCTCCGATTTGACCCCTAGCCTGGGAACTTCCATATGCCGTGGGTGCAGCCCTTTAAAAAAAAAAAAAAAGCAAATAAAATTTTCTAGAAGCTCTATTAAAAAGGCAAAGCATGCAACTAATGTTAATAGTTAATATTTGTATTTAACCAATAAATTCAGCATATGATTTTCATAGGTAATCAGTTTTAAACTCTTAATGAAATATTTGACTTTTTTCCATATTAATTCTTCACAGCTTAGTATCTAGTTTATCCTTACAGGACACTCTCACTTGTACTACCCACATTTTAAGCTCCGTGGCCATGCAGGGCTGGTAGCTACCACACTGGACAGTGCAGGTGTAGTGTCCCCCCACACACACCCAGATGGCATCGACTGGCTAGGGTGGGAGAAGGGACAGGCTTCTGCTCAGGTGGGTGTGCTGGAGGACCCAAGGGTCCCAGGTAAGGGCTAAGTGATTTGTGGTCATGGTGACCAGATGCAATTTAGCAAAGTAAGCAGATCCTGCCAGCCTCCCACGCTGAAAGTGCCCTTGGAAGGAGACGAGAGGATGCTGGGGCAGGGGAGCTGAGGCAGAAATATTAGGCATGGGAAGCAGAGCTGGGCGTGGGGGGCACAGCGGGGTGGGGGTGGGTGAGGGCAGAGGCTGCCAGCGCAGAGAGCGGCCCTGAACGGCTTCCCCCAACTCGTGTTCACAGAGATTTCAACAACAACGGGACCTCCCAGTGGTGAGTGGAAGCTCCTTCTCCGAGTTCTCTGAAGGGGGCCCTGCCTGCCCTTGGCACTGAGCAGCCAGAGGCCACCAGCCCAGCAGAGGAGGCAGCGGCGCCCAGGTGGGAGGGGGCCTTGGTGGCAAGGTGGGCATTAAAGGAGGGGACCCTCCCCTCCCTGGGTACCAGAGGGGGCCTCGCTAGGTTGATGCCCTTCTTTTATGATCCTCACCACCCCGAGATGATCTCCAGACACGGTGGCCGGCCGGGGTCCGCAGAACCCACATGTCATTCCCCAGCTTGTCTTACAGCATTTAGCTTCAGGCTCCTCCCCGGGGTGGGGGTGGGGTATGTATGCGACTCCAGGTGCAGGAGGACAGGTATCCCTCTGCCCCCCAAGGGAGGAGCAGAGGCAAGGCCTGCAGGCGACGGCTAGGCCCGGGCTTGGGGCTGCAGTTGGGTAGGGAGTCTACGCAACCTTCAAGGTTTGGGTTCTTTGCTGGGACGGGAGCAGAGTTTGGGACAGTTGCTTTCATTAAGGGTATGAATAATGTTAACAGAAATAAGAAAATAACAGCTACCAGTTTGGGCATTGCTACTGTTTGTCAGACTGTACAAGGAGTCTGTACATGGTGTCTCTATCTCTAATTCTTATCACCATCTGGAAACGTGGCTGCTGTTATACCATTTAGCAGATCAGATAACTAAAGATCAGAGGGTTAAGACGCTGCCCAAAGAGACTGTCAGTATGGCCTGTCTGGGCAGTTCCCATCGCGGTGCAGAGGAAACGAATCTGACTAGGAACCATGAGGTTGCGGGTTCGATCCCTGGCCTCACTCAGTGGGTTAAGGATCTGGCGTTGCCGTGAGCTGTGGTGTAGGTTGCAGACACGGCTCAGATCCCGCGTTGCTGTGGCTGTGGCGTAGGCCGGCAGCTACAGCTCTGATTAGACCCCTTAGCCTGGGAACCTCCATATGCTGTGGGTGCGCCCTAAAATGACAAAAGACCCGAAAAAAAAAAGCATGGGCTGCCTGGCTCCCTTGTTACAACCCCTGTCTTGTCAACTGAGAAAGACCTGGGTGCACACACTGCCTTTCACGAGGGCCTCGTTCGTCCCCTGATGTGACCAGAGGGAGGCTCCCCAGCGACGGGGGAGAGTAAGCCATCAGGAGAGGAGTAAGAGCAGCTGAGCTGCAGGATGAGCAGGGACGGAGAAGGGGCTGCCCGCCAAGGAGCCTGCCTGGAGGGGGCGCACCCCAGGCCCTGTCAGAGCAGGTGAAGGGGGAGCTGGAGTAGGAGGGAGAACAAAAGGCCCCGGGGTGGGGGGGGCTCGGAGCCCGGCATGAGGTGCCAGGGCGTCTCCCTCCCGCCTGCAGCCCTGAGCACCCGACCAAGGTGGCACTGAAGGTGGTGACACCCATCATCCTCTCCGTCTTCGTGCTGGCCCTGTACCTGCATGCCCAGCAGGTGGAGTCCACGGCCCGCCTGGACTTCCTCTGGAAACTGCAGGTGGGTAACCCCGGGGCTGGGGCCGGGTCGGGGGAGGCACGTGGTGAAGGAGCAGCTCCCCACCTGGGCCGGGCTGGGCCTCGGTTCTGCACCGACGCGGTGTCCTGCTCAGGCCTGATTTCGCCGACCGGTGCTCCGTGTCTCAGTGAGTCTGCTCCCCGCTCTCCAGGGCCAAGAGCGCAAACCCACGGCGCTCCAGACAGATCCACCCTGCACGGTGCTGGGACTCTGATGGCCCTAAAGATAGGCTCTTAAGTCACAGAGACCGTGCATCCAGACGCTGAGAGACGAGAGGCACGGACAGGCCCAGTTTGTGGCGGGGACAAGATGGGGTCAGAAGGGCAGGGTGGGGGGTGAGGAGAGTGGCAGAGGAGAGGAGGGAAGCAGGCGCGCCCGGTCCTGGGGTTCCAGAGGCCTTTGTGCAAGAGCTGGCACCAGAGGCTTCTGAGCAGGGCTTGATGTTGGGAACTGGGCTTGAAGACTCCTCCAGGGAAGACGGATGGAAGGGGCATCGAAGCCTATCGACAGGAATTCCCGTCATGGCTCCGTGGTTAATGAATCCGACTAGGAACCATGAGGTTGTGGGTTCGATCCCCGGCCTCGCTCAGTGGGTTAAGGATCCTGCGTTGCCGTGAGCTGTGGTGTAGGTTGCAGATGCGGCTCGGATCCCGCATTGCAGTGGCTGTGGCGTAGGCCGGTGGCTACAGCTCCGATTCAACTCCTAGCCTGGGAACCTCCATATACCACAGGTGCCCCTCTCAAGGTGACTGCTGTCCTGTAACCAGTTGTGTTGCTAAGGCCCCGAGATGGGTGGAAGGCAGGGAAGGGAGCCCGCTACTCCGCCTCTTCGTGGCCATTGCCCCTTCGTCCCCGCCCTGTGGCCTTGTCCGGCCTCTGAGTGCACAGAGTCGAACTGAGGCTGCCTGCCAGGCTGAGTGGTGAGGCCCTGAGCTTCCCCACAGCCCCACCCGGCTCCCCAGCCCCCAGGAGGACATGGATGAGCCACCAGGCAGGCGCCTGTCTCTCCCAGAGAGCTGAAGCCTCCCAGCTCCCAGGCCCAAAACAGCCAGGGCTGTGGGGTCCCTGCTGCAGGAAGGGGTGCCTTGAGGATGGAGGACAAGACCTTCTTCAGTCCCCTTGGTCTGGAGCCCCCGATGTGATGTGCAGCGCACTCCCGTTGCCTCCCCCAGCCTGGACACCCATGGCTGCGTGGGGAGGTTTGGGGACCCCGTTGTCGCTGCCAGTCGCTCCCCGCTGCGTCTTCAGCCCCAAGAAGCACCCGCCTCATTAACGTTTCTCTCCACTTGTGGCTGCGGAAACCAGCTATTTTCACTTCTTCATCTTCCTTCCCTGACTTCCTACCTCACACCCACGCAGCCCACCCCCCTCGTGTCTTCTTTTATGGGAGGAAGTTTTTAAAAGATAATTTTAAGCTTCCAGAAAAGTTAAGAAGAGTGTCAAGGGCTCCCTTCACCGGATTCTCCAACCGCATTGCTGCATTTGCAATCCCCCCCTTCTCTTTTCTAACGTGATGCCCCATCACCCCCTAAATTCCCCAGTGTCCACCCCCCAGAAGTCCGGACACTCTCGGCATTAGCCCCATGCAGACTCCCAGTCAGGGCTCAACTCCATCAACCCGCAGAACCTGTTCACGTTTTGTCGACTGTCCCAGCTCTGGCCCAGGATCGCTTCCAGGTACCCTGTGCGTTTAGTGCTTGTGTCTCCTGTCTTTGCCTCTTGGTCTTTCCTCGTCTTGAAGAGGGTCTGTGACCCTCAGTCTCGGGCCTGTCATGCGTCCCATGTCCAGACTCAGGCCACGCCTTCTTGGAGGCAAACTGTGGAGGTGACACTGTGTCCTCCTCAGAGCGTCACCCTGGGAACTCCTCTGTGTCGGCCTGTCCCACCCCGAGCAATGTGAACCTGGACCCGCTCAAGTGGGCGTCTGCAGGTTTCTTCACTGTTGGGTCCCCATCTTCCTCTCTGCACCCAGGTAGCATTTTGAGGAGAGATACTCTGACATTACATCAGTATTCTGATCCTCGGCAGACCCCACCCACCAGCTCAGCATCCATTGCTGACTCCTGCCTGCCAGCTGTGAATGACTTCTTTTTTTTTTTTTTGTCTTTTTGCCTTTATCTAGAGCCGCACCCGCGGCATATGGAGGTTCCCAGCCTAGGGGTCTAACAGGAGCTGTAGCCGCCAGCCTGCACCACAGTCACAGCAACGCGGGATCTGAGCTGCATCTGCAACCTACACCACAGCTCACGGCAACGCCGGATCCTTAACCCACTGAGCAAGGCCAGG
>PVHT021183693.1:55108499-55130811 GCA_004024745.2 Catagonus wagneri
GAATAGCAGAGGCAGAAGCAAAGACATTTTGTTCGTTTGTTTGTCACTTCCTTGTTGAGCTCCTAGTGTGCGCCAGGCCTTGGGGACACTTGGCCCAATAGGACAGTACAGGACAGTCTCGAACCTGGGAGCTCACTGAGTAGTGGGCATGGGAGGCACAACCCCAGCGGGAGGATGGGGCTGGGGCACAGGGCGCAGGGAGCATAGGAATGATGGAGCTGGGACCAGGCGGTGTCGGAAGCAGCCCTGAGACCCCCGGGCAGTGGGGCAGCTGAGTTGACTGACATGGGTGTGTGCAGACATCCCGCAGGTTCTGGAGAGAGGAGAAGCATGTCCTGCTGGGCACAATGAGGAGGTTCCCCTGGGAGGGAGGGGACGTGAGCCAGCAGACGGGAAAGAGGTGACCAGTGACCTGGCCCTAGGGGCTCTCGTGTGGGGTTGGCCCACAGCCACCGGACAGCCAGCGGGTGAGCCTGGGGGAGCCCTGACTCTTGGGGAACATAGGAGCTTTGCACTGAGCTAGTCCTGGAGACAGGCCCCTCTGTGTGAATCGGGGAGACACGGGGGGCTGTGCTGCTCCACTCCCCCATGGGCGTCGGTGCCCCAGCTTGGGGGTGACCCTGGTCTGGCCTCCTTCCGTCCAGATCATCAGCGAGGACCGGTTCAGGCAGCTGGAAAAGATCAAGACCATTGGCAGCACCTACATGGCCGCCTCGGGCCTCAACGACTCCACCTACGACAAGGTGGGCAAGACCCACATCAAAGCTCTGGCCGACTTCGCCATGAAGCTGATGGACCAGATGAAGTACATCAATGAGCACTCCTTCAACAACTTCCAGATGAAGATCGGTGAGCTGGGCCCGGAGCGCCGAGGGCTTGCAGAAGCTCCCTGCCACCATGCCCCTTCCCGTCTCCATGACCGGGTCCCAGCAGAGGCTGGCATTGTAGTCATCCCTGCCCTAAAGGTCGGGGGTTGGGGGTTGCTGATCACACAGCAGAGTTCTCCTAGGGCCAGTGCTGGTGTGCAGGGGACACGCGCGGACACCCTCTTTCTGAGTTCCTGCCGCCCCCCCACCATGCCTGCCATAAAGGTTTTTTGTGGGATGCTGTGTGCCAAGGGCTGCCTCGTGGGCAGGTCACAGCCCCATTTATTTCAAGTGGTACCGACTCGATGGCCATGTTTTATTTACAAGCACAAGTTTCACTTACAATTTCACTCAGTAAAAGTGAAAAGCAGTAAAATGAAATATCTATACATTTAAAATACTTGGGAGCTCCTGTCGTAGTGCAGCGGAAACAAATCCGACTAGGAACCATGAGGTTGCAGGTTCGATCCCTGGCCTCGCTCAGTGGGTTAAGGATCCGGTGTTGCTGTGAGTTGTGGTATAGGTCACAGACTTGGCTCAAATGTAGCGTTGCTATTGCTGTGGTTGTGGCGTAGACCGGCAGCTGTAGCTCCAATTAGACCCGTAGCCTGGGAACCTCCATATGCCTCTGGTATGGCCCTAAAAAGCAAAAAAAAAAAAAAAAAAAAAAAAACCCCAAATGTATAAACGTGGGACAAGCCATTCCATTTGTGAGCTTATAAAAAGATTGCAGTTATATTTTTACAAAACTGTTAGCAAAACAAAATGAATAAAGGGAAATAGTTTAAAAAAATTGAACATGAAAGACTCATGTAAAATTGACAAGTTATATTCCAACTTTTTTTTTTTTTAAGTAATCTTAGAAAACAAAATGGGTCAGTGAGTGTATTGCTGAGTTCCAGTGGTGTCTGTGTGCACGGGGGCCCAATCCTAGGCCCCCGTAGCTTATGGAAGCCTTTCTAATCTACACAGACTGGGGAGAGAAATGGTGAGGATGTGGAGATGAGGCTAATCCACGCATCTTCCCTGGACCCCTTCTTGGGCAAAGCCTCAGCCCTCGTCGGGTGGCTTTAAGGAGCCTTGTCAATGCTGTGATATGTTGGGGCCAGGGCTGCTGCAGGGGAGCGGGGGAGTCTGAGCAGAGCCCCAGGTCAGTTTCCAAACAGGCAGAGCCGTATTCTACTTGTTCAGAAACTCTCTGAATCAAAACCCTATATATTTTTTCACTTATTTTGAAAATTGAAGTATAGTTGATTTGAAATATTACATTAGTTGCAGATTTACAACATAGTGATTCAATATTTTTATAATTATTCTCCATCTAAACGTATTATAAAATACTGGTTGTATTCCCTGTGCTGGCCACCTTTTTTTATTTTTGTCTTTTTGCCTTTTCTAGGGCTGCACCCATGGCATATGGAGGTTCCCAGGCTAGGGGTCTAACAGGAGCTGTAGCCGCCGGCCTTCGCCACAGCCACAGCAACGCAGGATCCGAGCCGCGTCTGCAGCCTTCACCACAGCTCACGGCAACGCCAGATCCTTAGCCCACTGAGCAAGGCCAGGGATCGAACCCACAACCTCATGGTTTCTAGTCGGGTTCGTTAACCACTGAGCCACGATGGGAACTCCCGCTGTCCACCCTTTTTATAGTCAGTTTTACTGTTTCATTACCCCAACCTTTTATTCTGACAAATTTCAACCCTACAGAAGAGCTGAAAGAATAACACAGGGAAAACCCATGTACATCCACACACTTGGCCCATTTCCTCCCCTACTGTATCCAAAGACGATCTCAGAATCACAACTGACAGTGTTGCCCTGTAAGGCTCAAGGGCTCTCAGCTGCTCATTTGGTCCTCAGCTTGCCAAGGATGCCCAGGCTTTCAGGGTGAGAGTCACTTTTTCAGCAGAAACTTTGCTTTGTCAAGCATCTCTCTCTCCTCTTGAGAAAGGCAGACATAAAGAATGCTATTCAAAAGAGCAGGCCTTTGTTCTTATCCAAATTTTAAGGCATTATCAACTGCCTGGGGATGTCTCAGGCCATAGATGATTCAGATTTCACTTTTTTTTTTATTTGTCTTTTTGGGGCCACACCTGTGGCATATGGAAGTTCTCAGGCTAGGGGTTGAATTGGAGCAACAGCTGCTGGTCACAGCCCCAACCACAGCAATATGGGATCCGAGCCAGGTCTGTGACCTACACCACAGCTCACGACAACGCCGGATCCTTAACCCCCTGAGCGAGGCCTGGGATCGAACCTGCGTCCTCATGGATACTAGTCGGGTTCATTAACTGCTGAGCCACGACGGGAACTCCCAGATTTCACATTTTAAAAAGAGGGACGGTAATTCACCAACAAAAATACTGGTGTTTCAGTTCTCAAAATTAGCACGTTAAACCGAAATCTTGGATTCCTAAAAATCGGTATTGTGATTATGAATGTTCTCGGGAGAACTTTTGTTCTGGCCCAAGTGTCAGGAGCCGGGCTTTCCCTGAGGAGCTGGCTGTGTCACCTGCAGGCACCTGCCTGTGGGCTGGCCTAGGCTTTTGTTTTTGCATTGGCTGCTAGAAAGCCAGACCGGAGCCAGCTGGGAGCCTCTTTAGCTGACGGGCAGCCTATGCTTCTGTATTAACTTCATTCTTGGTTTCCTGTGATGTTGCTGTTCTTTTCCTTTCACCCAATCTCCCCACCTCCGTTGACCTGTACTTTTCTCCTGGCGCCTGTTTACTCCTGTGAGCTGCCCCAGCTCCTTCCATGGACCAGGACTGGGGATCGAGTGGCAGGCAGACAAGTAGCTGGCCAGGCAGCAGGGTGCCTTGTGTGACAGATCCCTTCCGACAGCCCCAGCAGTGTCTTCCTTGGGGAGCACGACTTTTGGCCAGTGAGGGTGAAATCAAGCCTGGGAATAGCCCGTGGAATAAAAAGCTTACTTGTAGCTTGATGGGACCAGAGAGGAGGGTTGTGGAAGAGTTTTGAGGACTGATGACATTTCTTACTCAGTGGCAGAGGGGCGTGTGTGTGGGAAGGACATTTGAGGTGGAGACCAGCACAGCAGAGGTCGGGGGCAGGCTTGCTCATTGCTGTCTTGCGTGGGACTGGGGATGTGGACAGAGTGGAGCAGAAGGATGAGAGGAAGGTGAGAGCCCAGGTGGATGGCGGCAGGTTGCCTCCTGGAGTCGGTTGCCACAGCATCACTGCCCAGGCCCAGAGGCCTGGGGCAGGATTATTTGCAGAGAAAAGACACTGGGGGCAGGGAGGTGGGTTCTCAAATTGAGAATAGTGGCGTCTCTGAAACAGAGGAGCAAGGAAGAAGAAAATGGCGAGTCTGGTGCATTGAGTACGAATTGAAGGTGGAAACCTAAATGCCAGAGATGGACAATTAAGGAAAGGCAAGGGGACAGGACAATACAGGAAGTCGGCGGGAACTCTGAAGAGGGCAGAGGATGGGTTTGCAGGAGTGAGCACTGCCGGGGTGGTGAGGACACAGGAGCAGTGGCTGTTTCAGTGGCTTACTGTGGTCTCCCGTTAGGAGGCACATGGTGGCAGCGGAGCGGTGGCAGCTGTAGGGTTAGGTACAGTTCAGCTCTGGAGGATGCCTCTGGGTGTCTCAGGCTAAGGGGCAGGGGGAGAACCTGCTGAGTGTAGGGGGGATGGTTTTGAGGGCAGGCAGGGCAAGTGTCGGTCTGAACTCTGATGAGCATCCTGACTTCTGTCCCTTGCAGGGCTCAATATTGGCCCCGTGGTGGCAGGGGTGATCGGGGCCCGCAAGCCTCAGTACGACATCTGGGGCAATACGGTGAACGTGGCCAGCCGCATGGACAGCACTGGTGTGCCCGACCGCATCCAGGTGAGTTCAGGAGTGTCCACCAGCCGCCTCCCCCACATGGGACCTCCATGCGAGGCTAAGCCATGTTCCAGCAGGCCACCCGCAGTTCCTGGCCGGAATTTCTACAGCCAGATTTGAGGGCGATGGGGTAGGTGGTGCTGACGTCTCGGAAGCTTGGAGAACACCATTGTGTCTCAGGCCGTCAGTACCTTGGACAGATCTTCTATCCTGTGCAGAGCCCTCTAGCGGCTGCAGAAGGAACTGGGGGGAATGAGGGCTGCAGCTCAATGCCAAGCCAGGAGTCTAGTGCCACCAGCGCGGTACCAAGAGTGGACACAAGATTGCTGCAGGGAGCAAGGTCATGCCAAATGGAGCCCGCAGCACTCAGGACCTGGTTTTGAGAACCAGACAAGGGTGCTGGTTCCGGGATGGTGCCCCCGCCAGCCTCAACAGCCCAGTGGGCTGTCCAGAGACCGGAGACTTTCTCCGTCTTCCTCCTTTGCAGGCTTGTTGCATGTGATTCCTAGATCTGCTGCTCTTCAGATGCTTTTCTTTGTTTTTTTCTCAGGCCTTGCTTGATTCTTTCTGTTCCAGTCTGACACAGAGAAGCCCTACACTGGGCTCTAGTCTAGCCCCCTGGGTCCCTGGGAAGCTGTGACAGGTCATTTAGCCCCCCAGCCTCAATTTTTCCCAAGTACAAACTAGGCCATTTTTCAGGCCCTTTGCTCACACTGACACTGCTTAACTGCCCCCTAACTTCTTTGCCCTGGTTGGGGGGGCCCGAACTAAGGGGTTGACCTGGCACAGCCCTGGCTGCCCTGTGGGTGTTCCCTGAGGGGCCTGGCCGCATGGCCTTCTCTCATCTCCTTCTCTGTGCCAAGGTGGGGAGGGACAGCAAGACAGGACGGGGGTCGCGAGGGGAGATGGGGAAAGAGGATGAGTGTTTACAGAGCTTCCAGCTCCCCCCACCCAGAGGGGAGGGACTGTCAGAACCCACTGGACAATTCAGCACCTTGGCCTAGAGCTCACCTTTTGCAAAACAGGCTTCATAACATGCATCCCACCCAGCGACTCCTGCCCCCTCCTCCCTGGCCTGACAGCAGGTTGTGGTGGCGGTGCAGGCAGGCGGTGCTGGCAATCCTCAGAAATGGCCCTTGGATCACTGTGTGGCGAGGCATTAATTCGTACTGCTACTCCTGTCACTTCTGCCCTGGCCCTTTGCCCTGCAGTAGGGTTATGTCACTACTGAAACCAGCCGTGAGTTCTTGTTCCAAAAGCTAAAGCAGAGATGGGCAGTGTGGTCTGGGGTGAATCCGGGCTCTGCCATTTATTAGCTGTGTAACTTCAAGCAAGTGACTCCGATTTTCTTAGATTTTCTAAGGTCATAGTTCTTGCCTCTTCGAAACAGGAAATGAGATCAGCCATGGTTCAAACTGTTTGTGGGGAAAAAAAGCAGTTTCCAGAACTGTTTCTGATCAATCAGGGGTGAGACTTTGGTAAACCTCTGGGGCACTGATTGCGCAGAGTCCGACTGCTGTGAGCTCCTGAGCGCCTCCCCTCAGTTTCTGGGTTTCTCTTCTTGTGGACGATGACAGGAAGTTTGGGGCGGCGGGCAAGGAGCGGGGGCTGAGGTCCTACTGGTTTCTGAGGCCCTTCCTCGGATGAGTCGCCCAGCAGGGGGCGCCGCCCACCCTCCCGCATCAGGGCTCAGGTCATCCACGACCCGTCCGATCCTCCTTTGCCTCCTAGGTCACCACAGACATGTACCAGGTGCTGGCCGCCAACACGTACCAGCTGGAGTGCCGGGGTGTGGTCAAGGTCAAGGGCAAAGGCGAGATGATGACCTACTTCCTCAACGGAGGGCCCCCGCCCAGTTAGCAGGTGCCGGGCCGCCAGGGAAACGGCGGCAGCCTCGCTCCAGCCCACGAGGCCGCCCTGAGATTTTCCACTTTGACTCCAGAAGCAGCTTCCGCCTTTGCGGGCGGGGCGGGCGGGCGGACGGGCAGCCTCCGTCGCGGGCCCCGGGGTGCCAGCGTCCTGCGAGCACCAAGCTGACCAAAGATGTCTCCCCCTGTAGAAGACGCCGCCACACCCGGTCGGAATCTCGAGTTTTCCAACCGGCTCTGCTGCCGCGCGGGCGGAGAGGGAGCCGCTGGAGGGACGTGGGTGCGCGGCAGCCCAGGCGCGGGCGGGACCGAGAGCCCGACCTCGGGCGGGTGGGGAGGCGGTGCGGCTCTGGCCCCGGGGAGCCTGGGGATCCGGGGGAGGGCCGCTTTTCTACGAGAGCCTTTAAACTGCAGACCGAGGCCGGCGGCCCTGCTCCGTGGCGGAGGGGCCCTCGGCAGGAAGCGCTGGCTTTGGAGGCACCTTCGTCGCAGTCTCCTCCCACGACCTGCACTCACGACGGTGCCCCTGCAGGGGCAGAACTGACTGCGAGGGGGAGGCCAGAGGACTCTGAGCAAGGAGTGCTGGTTCTGAGAAAAAGAAAATATTTATTAAATAAAACGAAACACGTTTCTGTGCCCTTCTTTAGACTATGCTAGTTGTATGCGTGTAAGAGACCCACAAGCAAAACCAAGGAGCTCCTGGGGAGGGAGGGAGGGCAGGGATCCCAACTTGTCTTTTTGTATTTTTTATTTTGTATTCTTGAAAACCTTGGAGATCTAACAAATATACCAAATTCTATATTTTGTAAATTCTCTATATTAGAAAACAGCTGTGCACAGCAGGGTGTTTGTGCTCATTTGTACTGTACGTATGTCAACGTGTGTACTGGGGTGTGTGCGTGTGTGTTTTACGCTGTGGAACTGGTCTCATTCAAGAAACCTGTTCCCCTCACTGCAGATTTTCCCAGGTCCAACCAGTCCAGTGAGCGTGGCCTTTGGGATACAATACATTCAGCTTAAGCAGGAAGGTGCATGCACACAGCACCCCATTTCTCTCTGTCCCTCCCTCCCTCCCTCTCTCTCTCTCTTACATTCGCTCACTCATCCCTTCCCCTAAGTAAAATGCAAACAGAATGAAAAGACCACAAAAAGCTTCTTTCCCATCTCAGGCTGAGTTGGAACCAAGGGAAGCAGCCTCAACCTGTAACAGACAGCTTGGCTGCCAGCCACCCTTCGGCTCCCTGAGATGCCAGCCGTTTGCTGCCTGCAGAGAGGCAGCTGCTGCAACTTGGAGCACTCAGGGATGGCCCCAAGTGCTCAGCTGGTGCGGGGGTGTGACGGAGACAGGCTTGGGGATGTGATGCGCAGCCCTCAGGCTCAGGGAAGGGCGGTGGCCTTGCTCTCCACCTGCAAACCAGACAAGAAAGAGTAGAGGCCAGCTTCAGAGTCCATGGGGCAAAGCTAGCAGAATTTCATTTTGTCTGCTTTTTGTTTGGGGACAGGGAGCAATTAAATATAGCAAGAAAAAGTTCTATTTTTTATACCCTATGAGGGAGGCATTTGGAAAATGGTATATTATCGTAGAGCTATATTCCATCAGAATCCTTAGGTCCTGTGCCCGATCTTTTTACTGCTTCTTGGGGCAGGATTATTCTCGCTTCCAACATAAGCTTGAAGGAGGTAAGGAGGCAGCTATATGCCAGCTGCAAAATGTTACTTTGATGCCCCCCTGCACCACCTGCCCCTTTCCACACACCATCTCCCAGCCCAATGTGAACACAGCTCTGAGAAGCAAAGTGTATGGACCTAAAACTGACAGCCTTAGTCCGAATGCGCTTTAGCCGCTCTGTCCTCTGAATTCTGCATCACCCCTCTTGCATATGTCTCGAGGGGCCAGCTCTCTCCACGGTGTTGTATTCAAATTCCCCCCCGACCCCTCCATAGGGCCCGCCAGTGGTGCTGGGTTTTGTTTTTGCTTCCAACCCGAGTAGCGTGTGTGCTGCATTCCCTCCCCGTTTCCTCCCGTTGGTCATGGCCTCCCCGGCCTGGTGGGGGCCCAGCCTCCCCATCCCGGCAGTGACTGGTGGCAACGTGCAGTGCTAGCTCTTCATTCCCTCCAAGGGGTGTGCACTCTTTTTATCCCTGCTCTTGCAAAAACAGATACAATTATGATTTCCCATGGAAATGGAAAAGTCTATTTAAATAATTTAACTATTAAACACTTTCACTGGTAACGTGTCCCAGTCTGATTTGTGTCTTGAGCCATGGGCCTGGTTCCAGTCAGAACAACAGTGCACTCACACACAGGGGCGCTGCTGAGGGAGCCCCAGAGGGCGGAGAGTTCCCCTGAGTGGGGGCAGCACACTGCTGCGGACAGGATGTCTGCTGAAAACCAGTCATTGTGGCAGCAGGTGGGAGAACACTGGTGACCTTGGACTGAGGAGCAGGTGCCAGGATGCAGGAGGCTAAGGAATGATGAGGAGAGGGGCCGGGGTGAAGAGCACGAGGAAGGGAGGATGGAACCAGAAAAGATCCAGGGTTGAGAGGAGGATGTTTTAAAACGGGTGAGCCAAACATGTTTCTATGCTAAAGGAATGAAAGTTGAAAATACAAGAGGGAACACAGATTATTAAAAAACCCAAGGAGTTCCCACCGTGGCTCAGTGGAAACGAATCTGACTAGCATCCACGAGGACGCAGGTTCGATCCCTAGCCTTGCTCAGTGGGTTAAGGATACTGCATAGCTGTGAGCTGTGGTGTAGATCGCAGATGTGGCTCAGATATGGCGTTGCTGTGACTGTGGTGTAGGCCGGCGGCTACAGCTTGGATTCCACTGACCCCCTAGCCTGGGAACCTCCGTATGGCACGGGTGTGGCCCTAAAAAGACAAAATAAATAAATAAATAAATAATAAAAAATAAATAAAGAAAGGAAGGCAGGAAGGAAGACCCAAGTAGGTGGCAGAGCAGGAGATGTAGGCAGGAGGTGGACAGCTAATGACAATGGCTACCATTCACCAGGGAGTCTCTGCCTGTCCCTCCCTGGGGTAATTAATAACCCTACAAACCTGATCTCACTGAATCCCCCTGGCCACTGCATTTCACTGATGAGGAAACAGACACAGAGAGGCTGAGTTATTTGCCTAAGCCCACACAGCTGGTAATTAACAGATGAGATTAAAATGTGCCTGTCTGATCAACTCATGCACATAAGTAACTTCACGTGGGCCTGGACCCCCTCCTCCCCCAGGAGGAAGGGAAGGGTGGCAGGAAGGAAGGGGACCCTTTTCAGCAGTTCCTAGCCGCTGCACCCATCAAATGCAAGGTTATATTTGGGTTCGGGAAATTAAACCAGAGGGTTCAGGCAAATTAAATTGAATGCAAGTGAAAAGGCACCAGTGAAAGAGACTACACGGGGGTTCATGACCATAATAGCTACATGGGGACACAGCCATGGTAGGTCACGGGCAGGCCTCGAGCCCCGAAGAGAACAGACATCATTAGGAATTCAAATGCGCTTGGTGAAGGATATAATTGCATAGAGCTGAAGTTAACTTTAGCTTTAGTTCAGTGTCGGGCTGGGGTGAAACCACGTGTCATCACTAGTAAAATCCGTTTTCACCTGTAAGCTGCCTTCCCTAATCAAGTTTGTTTCTATTGTTGCCACAAAAGATGTGCATGTTCTTCAAAGGCATGTAGCCTAAACAATAAGGCACTGGCCTAAGGTGTTTTCTAGAAACTTGGAGTCAGCTTCTATTAGCTCCAAATGAGCTGGTTAAGACTCATAAACTACTGACCCTTCCACTGGGCATGCGCAGAGGTCCGTAGCTTAGTTACGCCTGCGCAGAATGAGGAGTTTTTTTTCCCCACCTTTTCCCAATCACCTTCCTTCATGTTCCCCAGTCCTTAGATCGCCCTGCCTCATTGGTTATGCTGTATAAATACCAACCCCTGGTGTTTCCGGGGTGGATTTCGGATGCGTTTTCTCCTTGCTTGGCTGCCTTGCAAGTAAACCCTCTTGCCACAGTTCTCGGCGTCTCAGCGTCTTGTGCGTGGGGGAGGACGAACCTGATTTTAGCAAATTTGGTGAGCCAGCCAGAGGGTAAGTCCCGAAAGAGATTTTTGCCCGTGGCTTGTCTGTACCTTGGTGGTATTTAGTGTCTGTGGACACACACACACACACACACACACACACACACACCCCATTTCCCCAGAGAGGTGCCCCCGACCAAGTGTCTGTGGACACCCACCCACACACACACACACACACACACACACCCCATTTCCCCAGAGAGGTGCCCCCGATCTCCAGTGTCTAATTTCATTTGCAGTGAAGAAATGGCTTGGGGGTTTTGAAGATGTCTTTGGGGTGAGAGACCTTGTTAAACACAGCGGTGCAAGCCTGACCAGATCGTGGGTTGGAGGCCTACCTGGTGGGATTTTGGCATAGGATGGTGACAAAAGGTTGCAGCTTGTGAAGGTCCTCCGTGCCTGGGTTAAAGGCTCAGGGCTCTCGGATTTTGTTGTTGTTGTTTGATTTTATCTTGGTCTTTTGTGTCCATATCTATGATGGGTTGTTAGTTAAGAATTCGCTGCTGGGGACTGAGTTTCTTGATGTCTGTAGCAAGGACTGCTGGATTTCATTGCTGCGGCCACTTGTAAGGAAAGCCCCTTCAAAACTGGGAATGTTAACTCAGTTCCCTCTTGCAGCCTCCTAGTCTGCATGTTCCAGAATTGGGGAACTTTCAGTTATGAATCCATGGAAAAGAAAAAGATAGTTTTTGGTAACACTGCAGGAACATAATATCCTTTAGACTCAAGAGCAAAGTGGCCTGAAAATGGATCTTTAAATTACAGCTTTGCAACTAGATCTTTTTTGTAAACAGGAAGAAAATTGGGATGAAATATCTTTATGTACAGTCTTTGTTACTGTATCAGAGTCAGCCTTGCGAGAAAATGTAAGGTTATGGTCCAGTAGTGAGGGGAGGCAAAGAAACCTGTTTTGCTTGATCCTAATGAAGAGGAAGATGACTTGCTCTTAATTCGCTTAAACGCTCTGACTGCTCCCCCTCTACCCTTATACAGTGGGGCTGCCAGCTCCTCAGGCTCAGCACCCCCCTCCCCAGCCCATCTCTAGGAAATAGAAATGGCCTTCCTCTCTCTCGTATCCACCACCGAACTACCAAAACGCAGGGTAATCCAACCAATAAGGTGAATGAATACTCACTGGGGGTGGGAATGCTGAGACTGAGCAGCCAGTGGGATTGATCTGGGTCCATTCCCCGCCCCTCTTTTCAACTTGAATTAGAGGAATGATATACTAATTTAGACATGACCCACAGAACATGGAAAGTCTGTTTGATTTCTACAGCTCAACCTGGGCAGTGGTTGAAATTTTATTAAACACCTTCTGTGATTAAGAAGAATGTAGAATGGTGCTGGGTAAAGCCAGGGAGGAGGCAGATGAACTTCCTACAGAAAACTCTGGGGACCTAGTACGGGCTGCTGCAAGCATAGCTATACTCAGCTTGTTGAAACTGCCTTCAGAGTTTTTAATGGCAGGGACCAGGTTCAAGACAAAAGGGAACAATGCAGAATGGAGCGACAGGCCACTCTGTAGTGGCTTCCTTAACACAGGGGAGAGCTGGACCATGAGAACCTTCACAAGTGACTTGTCAAAATGTAGGAGGCCTTAAACCCAAACTTTCACTCAGTAGTGGGACTCGATAATGTGCATATTGCAAACAGGAGGGACACTGGAAGAGAGACTGTTTAACACTAAGACTCTTGAGGGTAAACAGGTGGCACATCAGATGCCAGAGCTGAGAATGACGGTGACCAAGAATGACAGGGCCCAGAGGCTCCTTTAAATCCCACATCCATCAGTATCAGCTATCTGGAACCTCGGGTAATTGTGATGGTGAGAAATCAACTTCTGGATTTTCTTTCTTTCTTTCTTTTTTCTTTTCCAGGGCTGCACCCGTGACATATGGAGGCTCTCAGGCTAGGGGTCTAATTGGAGTTGTAGCTGCCAGCCTACACTGCAGCCATAGCAACACAGGTTCTGAACCACTACAGCTCATGGCAATGCTGGATCCTGAACCCACTGAGCGAGGCCAGGGATCGAACCCGCAGCCTCATGTTTCTTAGTCAGATTCATTAACCACTGAGCCACGACGGGAACTCCTGGATTTTCTGATTGATACCGGGGCCACTTGACTTGAAAGACCCAGCTCTCTAAACTTTTCTTCTGAGACTGTTAGTAACTGGGGTGTCAGAGAAACCTTGAAAAAGTCTGTTCTCCAGCTACTAGATTGTCAGATGGGGAAGACTCGCTTGAACCATGGTTTCTATATGTGCCTGAATGCCCCATTACCCTTCTGGGTTGACATTTACTAAGTGAAATGCCAAGGGTACCTTTTTACTTGGACGAATGAACATTAAACTACTGCCAGAGCAGGCATGCAAGCTCTATTGCTCCAACCCTGAAGAGAACAGCCAGCAACCATCCTGGGAAAGAGACAGCAGAAGATGAGTTCAGAGGTACGAGCAGATGGGAAGCTGGGGAGAACAGAGACAGACATGCCTGTATAGGATAGGCTTCACCCTGAGGTGCAAACCCCAAACTCCAAGTATTACCCATTAAAGAAACAAGGAAAAGCGTGGAATTCAGTGCATGCTAATGGCCTTCCTTGAATATGATTTAATAAGCCCTGCTGGTCACCTTCTGATACTCTAATTTTATCAGGAACCAGGCACAGTGAATATCATTTTGTGCAGAACTTAAGAGCAGTTGATCACATTATAGAGCGTATTCATTCAGCAGTGCCTAACCCACACACTTTGCTCACTACTTTGGAGATTTTTGTTGGTTTATTGTATTGGGTTTGAAGGATAGCTTTTTGCATATACCTGATGAGTTTTGAATCCCAATAGTTGTCTGCTTTTGAATGGGAAGATCCAGATAGAAAAATTAAACAACAATACTGCTGAGCCTCCTCAGGGATTTAAAAATCCTCAAAATAGGGGGGAAATCCTGGCAAAAGTCTTGAGACCCTCAGCTAAATGAGGGAGCCCTGCTCCAGTATGTGGATGATCCTGTTTGCTAATAATGATCTCAGAGAGACAGCAGTGAATGATGACTTAAAGTGAGATCATAATTTTCTGTTCAAGAATTGAACTTGGGTAACCTAGGTCAAAAACCAGAATCCTAGCCACTAGGCCACCAGGGGCTAGAAGCTAAAAGCAGCATTTCCCTGAGTCTTACCCCTGTTGAAAGCAGGAATATTTTAAGGAGGCAAAAATTGTAAATAAAACAGATACAAAGTTTGTTAAAGACACAGCACATGTGGGCGAACACACAGGGAAGCAGTTTAGAGCAAAACGTCACCCTCAGAGGAGTGTGAATGCCCCTGCTAGTGGGAAGTGTGCAAAAGGAGTGATTGAAATCAAATCACTTGAGAGTTCCCACTGTGGCTCAGTGGAAATGAAATCTGACTAGCATCAATGAGGATGCTGGTTCCATCCCTGGCCTCGCCCAGTGGGTTTAGGATCCAGCATTACCGTGAGCTATGGTATAGGTTGCAGACACAGTTCAGATCCTGCATTGCTCTGGCTGTGGCGTAGGCTGGCAGCTACAGTTCCAATTCAACCCCTAGCCCAGGAACCTCCATATGTTCCAGGTGCGGCCCTAAAAAAAAATCGCTTTTATAGGGGCAGTTCTTCCAATTATCTTGCTTTGTTTTCCACACCTTACAGAATCCAGGGCCTTCTCTGATATGTGTGTGCATCTTTTTAGCCAGGATGGATTTCAGAGCAAGGGCTTATGGGAAGATCAATACCACTTATGAGGTGGCACACCCTCCCTTTCTGAACCTAAGGAGTCTTTTTTTTTTCCCCCATTATAGCTGGTTTACAGATTTCTGTCAGTTTTCCAACTGCACAGCATCGTGACCCAGTTACACATACATATATAGATTCGTCACGAGTGATTAGACATAGACTCTCCTTGCTTTTCCATCCCAAGGCAATAGTCTACAACTGTTAACCCCAGACTCCCATACCATCCCACTTTCTCCCCCTCCTCCTTGGCAACCACAAGTCTGTTCCCCATGTCCGTGATTTTCTTTTCTGTAGAAAGGATCGTTTGTGCAGTGTATTAGATTCCAGATATAAGTGATATCACATGATATTTGTCTTTCTCCTTCTGACTTACTTCACTCAGTGTGAGGTCTCTAATTCCATCCATGTTGCTGCAAATGGCATTATTTTATCCTTTTTTATGGCTGAGTAGTATTCCATCGTGTATATATAGTACATCTTCCTAATCCTGTCATCTGTGGATGGAAATTTGTGTTGTTTCCATGTCTTGGCAATTGTGAATAGTGCTGCAATGATCACGCGTGTGCAAGTGTCTTTTTCAAGGAAAGTTTTGTTTGGATATATGCCCAAGAGTGGGATTGCTGGGTCATATGGTAGTCCTATGTATTGCTATCTAAGGTACCTCCCTACTGTTTTCCATAGTGGTTATACCAGCTTACATTCCCACCAACAGTGCAGGAGGGTTCCCTTTTCTCCACACCCCCTCCAGCATTTGTTGTTTGTGGACTTGCTAATGATGGCCATTCTGATTGATGTGAGGTGGTATCTCGTGGTAGTTTTGATTTGCATTTTTCTAATCATCAGTGATGTTGAACGTTTTTTCATGTGCTTGTTGGCCATCTGTGTATCTTCTTTGGAGAAATGTCTGTTCAGGTCCTTTGCCCATTTTTCAACTGCGTTGTTGGCTCTTTTGCTGTTGAGTTGTGTAAGTCATTTGTATATTTTAGAGATTAAGCCCTTGTCCATTGCATCATTTGACCCTATTTTCTCCCATTCTGTAAGCTGTCTTTTAGTTTTCTTTTTGGTTTCCTTTGCTCTGCAAAATCTTGTCAGCTTGATTAGGTCCCATTGGTTTATCTTTGCTTTGATTTCTGTTGCTTTGGGAGACTGACCTGAGAAAACGTTTGTAAGGTTAATATCAGAGAATGTTTTGCCAGTGTTTTCTTCCAGGAGTTTAGTAGTGTCTTGTCTTACATTTAAGTCTTTAAGCCATTTTGAGTTTATTTTTGTTCATGGTGTGAGAGTGTGTTCTAGTTTCACTGATTTGCATGCAGCTGTCCAGGTTTCTCAGAAATACTTACTGAAAAGACTGTCTTTTTCCCATTTTATGTTCTTGCCTCTTTTGTCAAAGATCAGTTGACCATAGGCGTCTGCGTTTATTTCTGGGGTCTCTATTCTGTTCCATTGGTCTGTCTGTCTGTTTTGGTACCAGTACCACACTGTCTTGATTACTGTGGCTCTGTAATATTGCCTGAAGTCTGGGAGAGTTATGCCTCCTGCTTGGTTTTTGTTCCTCAGAATTGCTTTGGCAGTTCTGGGTCTTTTATGGTTTCATATAAATTTTTGAATTGTTTGTTGTAGCGTTGTGAAGAATGTTGTGCCTAATTTGATAAGGATTGCATTGAATCTGTACATTGCTTTGGGTGGTATGGCCATTTTTACAATATTAATTTTTTCCAGCCCATGATCATGGACTGTCTTTCCATTTCTTTGTATCTTCTTTGATCTCCTTGATTAATGTTTTGTAGTTCTCTGCATATATGTCTTTCACCTCCTTGGTCACATTTATTCCCAGGTATTTGATTTTTTGGGGTGCTATTTTAAAAGGTAAAGTATTTTGGTATTCTTTTTCTAATATTTCATTGCTTAGTATACAGAAATGCAATTGATTTCTGAAGGTTAACCTTGAGAATGTTCCATGTGCACTTGAGAAGAATGTGTATTTTGATTTTTTTGGATGTAATGTCCTGAAAATGTCAGTTAGGTCTAACTTTTCTATTGTGTCATTTAGGATCTCTGTTGCCTTACTGATTTTCTGCCTAGAGGATCTGTCCATTGATGTGAGTAGAGTGTGAAAGTCTCCTACTGTTATTGTATTCCTACTGTTATTGTATTCCTGCTGTTATTGTATTCCTATCTATTTCTCCTTTTATGTCTGAAAGTACTTGTTGTAGGTACTTGGGCGCTCCTATATATTGACAATTGTAATATACTTTTCTTGAATGGATCCTTTAACCATTAAATAGTGTGCCCTTCATTGTCTCTCTTTATGGCCTTCGTCTTAAAGTCTGTTTTGTCTTATATGAGTATTGCAGCTCCTGCTTTCCTGTCTTGTTCTTTGGCATGAAATATCTTTTCCCATCCCCTCACTTTCAATCTATATGTGTCCTTTGCCCTAAGGTGAGTCTCTTGTAGGCAGCAAATTGTAGGTTTTTGCTTTTTTTTGTGATTTATTTTATTTTATTTTTTCTTAATGGATTTTATTTCAATTATAGATGTACATAAATCATCACAAGTCGATTTTATAGATTTTGTATCCCAAACCCACCGTGCATCCCACCACCCCCCAGATTGCCTTATTTGAAAAACCAAGGTTTTCCAAAGTCTGTGAGTCATTCTCTGTTCTGCAAAGAAGTTCATTGTCTCTTTTTAGTTTCCACATGTAAGCGGTAGCATTGGGTGTTGCTGTCTAATTGTCTGACTGGTTTCACTTCGCA
This sequence comes from Catagonus wagneri, assembly GCA_004024745.2. Classification (NCBI taxonomy): domain Eukaryota; kingdom Metazoa; phylum Chordata; class Mammalia; order Artiodactyla; family Tayassuidae; genus Catagonus; species Catagonus wagneri. Next base: position 55,125,673 of record PVHT021183693.1, read on the forward strand.
TGATAAATTCTGAGTCCATCCATGTTGCTATAAATGTTGGTAATTCGTTCCTTTTAATGGCTGAGTAATATTCCTTGTGTGTATGTACCATATCTTCCCTATCCACTCCTCTATCGATGGGCATTTAGGTTGTTTCCATGACCTGGCTATTGCATAGAGTACTGCAGTGAACACTGGAGTACATGTGTCTTTTCAAGTCATGGTTTCCTCTGGATCGATGCCCAGGAGTGGGATTGCTGGATTAAATGGTAATTCTATTTTTAATTTTCTGAGGAACCTCCATACTGTTTTCCACAGGGGTTGCACCAATTTGCATTCCCACCAACAGTGTAATCGGGATCCTTTTTCTCCATACCCTCTCCAGCACTTACTGTTTGTAGACTTTTTGATGCTGGCCATTCTGGCCGGTGTAAGGTGATACCTCTTAGTGGTTTTGATTTGCATTTCTCTAATGAGGAGCGATGTTGAACATCTTTTCATGTGTTTATTTGCCATCTGCATGTCTTCTTTGGAGAATTGTCTGCCTAGATCCTCTGCCCATTTTTTGATGGGGTTGTTTGCTTCTTTGGTGTTGAGCTGTAGGAGGTGTTTGTAAATTTTGGAGATTAATCCCTTGTTGGTTGAGTCATTTGCAAATATTTTCTCCCATTCTGTGGGTTGTCTTTTCATTTTGTTTAGGGTTTCCTTTGCTATGCAGAAACTTTGAAGTTTAATTAAGTCCCATTTGTTTATTTCTCTTTTAATTGTCCTTACTCTGATACATGGATCTGAGAAGATGTTGCTATCATTTATGTCAGAGAGTGTTTGGCCTATGTTTTCCTCTAAGAGTTTGATAGTATCAGGTCTTATATCTAGATCTTTAATCCATTTTGAGTTTATTTTTGTGCATGGTGTTAGGAAGTGTTCTAGTTTCATTTTTTTACATGTAGCTGTCCAGTTTTCCCAGGACCACTTACTGAAGAGGCTGTCTTTTGTCCAATGTATATTCTTGGCTCCTTTATCATAGATTAGTTGACTATAGATGCGTGGATTTAATTCTGGGCTTTCTATCCTGTTCCACTGATTTATATTTCTGTCTTTGTGCCAGTACCATACGGTTTTGATGACTGTAGCTTTGTAGTATAGTCTAAAGTCAGAGAGCCTGATTCCTCCAGCTCCATTTTTCTTTTTCAGGATGTCTTTGGCTATTCTGGGTGTTTTGTGCTTCCAGACAAACTTTAAAATATTTTGTTCTAGGTCTGTGAAAAATGTCCTTGATAATTTGATAGGGATTGCACTGAATCTGTAGATTGCCTTGGGTAGTATAGTCATTTTGATACTATTGACTCTTCCAATCCAAGAGCATGGTATTTCTTTCCACCTGTTCATATCATCCTTGATTTCTTTCATCAGCACCTTATAATTTTCAGAGTACAGGTCTTTTGTCTATTTAGGCAGGTTTATTCCTAAGTATTTGATTCTTTTTGATGCGATGGTAAACGGGATTGCTTCCCTAATTTCTCTTTCTGATCTTTCATTGTTAGTATATAGAAATGCAGTTGAGTTCTGTGTATTAATTTTGTATCCTGCAACTTTACCAAATTCATTGATGAGCTCTAACAGTTTTCTGGTACAGTCTTTAGGATTCTCTAGATATAGTATCATGTCATCTGCAAACAGTGATAGTTTAACTTCTTCCTTCCCAATTTGGATTCCTTTTATTTCTTTTTCTTCTCTGATTGCTGTAGCTAGGACTTTCAGAACTATGTTGAATAGTAGTGGCAAGAGTGGACATCCCTGTCTTGTTCTTGATCTCAGCGGGAATTCTTTCAGCTTTTCACCATTGAGAATGATGTGAGCTCTGGGTTTGTCATAGATGGACCTTATTATGTCGAGGTAGTTTTCCCCTATGCCCACTTTCTGAAGGGTTTTTATCAGAAATGGGTATTGGATTTTGTCAAAGACTTTTTCTGCATCTATGGAGAGGATCATATGGTTTTTATTCTTCAGTTTGTTAACGTGGTGTACCACACTGATTGATTTGTGGATATTGAAGAATCCTTGCATCCCTGGGTGTAAATCCCACTTGATCGTGGTGTACAATCCTTTTAATGTATTGTTGGATTCGGTTGGCTAGTATTTTGTTGAGGATTTTTGCATCTATGTTCATCAGTGAGATTGGCCTGTAATTTTCTTTTTTTGTGTGTGTGGTATCTTTGTCTGGTTTTGGTATCAGGGTGATGGTTGCTTCATAGAATGAGTTTGGGAGTGTCCCTTCCTCTGCAATTTTTTTGAAGAGTTTCAGAAGGATAGATGTTAGGTCTTCTCTAAATGTTTGATAGAATTCACCTGTGAAAACATCTGGTCCTGGACTTTTGTTTGTTGGAAGTTTTTTAATCACAGTTTCAATTTCAGAACTTGTGATTGGTCTAGTCGTATTTTCTATTTCATCTTGGTTTAGTCCTGGGAGATTGTACTTTTCTAAGAAGTTGTCCATTTCTTCTAGGTTTTCCATTTTATTGCCGTATAGTTGCATATAGTAGGCTCTTATGAGCCTTTGTATTTCTGTGATGTCTGTTGTTCCTTCCCCTTTTTCATTTCTAATTTTATTGATTTGTGTCCTCTCTTTTTTTTTCTTGATAAGTCTGGCTAAGGGTTTATCAATTTTGTTGATCTTTTCAAAGAACCAGCTTTTAGTTTCATTGATCTTTTCTATGGTTTTGTTTCTGTTTAATTGATTTCTGCTCTGATCCTTGATTTCTTTTCTTCTACTAACTTTAGGTCTTGTCTGTTCTTCCCTCTCTAGCTGCTTTAGATGTAAAGTTAGGTTGCTTATTTGAGCTTTTTCTTGTTTCCCGAGGTAGGCTTGTATTGCTATAAACTTTTCTCTTAGAACTGCTTTTGCTGCATCCCATAGGTTTTGGAGTGTCATATCTTTGTTGCCATTTGCTTCTAGGTATTTCTTAATTTCCTCGTTTTATTTCTTCAGTGATCCATTGGTTATTTAGTAGCATGTTGTTTAGTCTCCACGTATTTGTATTTTTGGCCATTTTTTTCTTGTTGTTGATTTTCAGTTGTATAGCATTGTGGTCAGAGAAGATGCTTGATAGGATTTCAGTTTTCTTAAAGTTACTGAGGCTTGATTTGTAACCCAGGATGTGATCAATCTTAGAGAATGTTCCATGCGTACTTGAGAAGAATGTGTATTCTGTTGCTTTTGGATGGAATGTCCTATAAATATCTATTAAGTCCATCTGATCTAGTGCTTTATTCAGGGCCTGTGTTTCCTTATTGATTTTCTGTCTGGATGACCTGTCCATTGCTGTAAGTGGGGTGTTAAAGTCCCCCACTATGATGGTGTTATTGTTGATTTCTCCTCTTAAGGTTGTTAGCGGTTGCCTTGTATATTGTGGTGATCCTATGTTGGGTGCATAGATATTTAAAATAGTTATATCTTCTCCTTGGATTGATCCTTTGATCATTATGTAGTGCCCTTCCTTGTCTCTTAAAATGTTCTTCATTTTAAAGTCTATTTTGTCTGATAGGAGTATTTCTACTCCAACTTTCTTTTGATGCCCATTTGCATGGAATATTTTCTTCCATCCTCTCACTTTCAATTTGTATGTGTCTATAGAATTGAAGTGGGTCTCTTGAAGACAGCATATATATGGGTCTTGTTTTTGTATCCGTTTGGCTAGTCTATGTCTTTTGGTTGGGCCATTCAGTCCATTAACATTTAAGGTAATTATTGATATATATGTTCTTATTGCCATTGTATTCACTGGGTTTTTTTTTTTTTTTTTTTTTTTTTTTGGCTTTTCTAGGGCAGCACCCTCGGCATATGGAGGTTCCCAGGCTAGGGGTCTAACAGGTGCTGTAGCCGCCGGCCCACGCCACAGCCACTGCAATGTGGGATCCGAGCCGCATCTGCAACCTACACCACAGTTCACGGCAACACCGGAATCTTAACCCACTGAGCAAGGCCAGGGATTTTACCCACAACCTCATGGTTCCTAGTCGGATTCATTAACCACCTAGCCATGACGGGAACTCCTGTTTGGGTTTTTGTTGCTCTTTTTTCTTCCCTTATTCTCTTGTTGTCTCCTCTCACAAGATGGCTATCTTTAATGTTGTATTTGAGTTGATTTTTCTTATTTGTTTGTGTATCTGTTGTAGATTTTTGGTTTGCAGTTACCCTGAAGTTTTGATATAGGAGTCAATATATAACTGAGGTTGTATTAAGTTGTTGGTTTCTTAATTGCACATGCTTCTCCAGTGACCTGCATTTGTGCTCTCTTCTCATGATTTCTGATTTTGGTAGCATAATTGTGCATGGATGATTTAGTACCTTTACTGTATATATGCCTTTATTGGTGATCCTTGTCATTTGTGGTGTTTTTGTTTCTGGTTGTGGCCTTTTCTTTTCTGCCTAGAGTAGTTCCTTTAGGATTTGTTGTAAAGCTGATTTAGTGTTGCAGAAATCTCTTAGCATTTGCTTCTCTGTAAAGGTTTTGCTATCTCCTTCAAATCTGAATGAGAGCCTTTGCTGGATAAAGTAATCTTGGTTGGAAGTTTTTCCCTTTTATCACATGAAGTATATCATGCCACTCCCTTCTGGCCTGTAGAGTTTCAGATGAGAAATCTGCTGATAACCTTATCAGGGTTCCCTTGTATGTCATTTGTTTCTTTTCCCTAGCTGCTTTCAAAATTTTCTGTCTTTAATTTTGGTCATTTTGATTAATATGTGTCTCAGGGTGTTCCTCCTTGGGTTTATTTTATATGGTACTCGTTGTGCTTCCTGGATTTGAGTGAGTGCTTCCCATATTAGGGAATTTTTCGGCTATAATCTCCTCGAATATTTTTTTCTGTCCCCTTCTCTCTGTCTTCTCCCTCTGGTAGCCCTATAATACAGATGTTGGTGCGTTTAAAATTATCCCAGAGTTCTCTGAGACTCTGCTCATTTCCTTTCAATCTTTTATCTCTTCTCTTCTGCATTAGTGATTTCCGCTAATCTGTCCTCCACCTCACTAATTCGTTCTTCTGCCTCCTGTATTCTACTGTTGGCTGCTTTTAATGAATTTTTTATTTCAGTGATTGTATTTTGCATCTCTTCTTGTTTAATCTTTACATCTTGTATTTCTCTGCTCTGTGTTTCCTGTG
>PVHT021183693.1:55130911-55153309 GCA_004024745.2 Catagonus wagneri
ACAGTCTAAAGTCTCTTTCTGGGAGGCTGATAATCTCCTCATCACTGAGCTGTTTTTCTGGGCTTTTCTCTTTCTCCCTTATCTGAGTTAGAGTTTTCTGTCTTTTCATTTTTATAGGTTTTTGGTGTGGTGACCTTTTTGCCAACAATAGAGTTGTAGCCTCTCTTAGTTCAGGTGTTTGCCTCCCCTGTGGCTAAAGCTGGTATGGAGGGGGCTTGCTGTAGGCTTCCTGATGGGAGAGACTGATGCCTGCCCACTGGTAGGTGGGGTTGATTCCTCTCCCTCTGATGGATGGGGCTTGTCTCTGGATGAGATTAGAGGCTGGCTGTGTGCCTGAGGGGTCTTTAGGCAGCCTGTTTACTGATCGGTGGGGCTGAGATTCCACCTGGGTGGTTGTTTGGCCTGGGGCTTCTCAGTGCTGATGGGAGGGACCAGATTTTCCCAGAAATGGCCCCCTCCAGAGAAACGCAGGCTGATGAATGTCCCCGAGAGCTTCTCCTTCAATGCCCTTCCCCCACAACAAGCCACAGTCACCCCTGTTTTCCCAGGAGATCCTCCAAGAATTGCAGTCAGGTTCCACCCAGGTTCCTATGGAGACTGCTTTGCCCTGAGACCCAGTGCACATGAAAGTCTGTGTGTGCCTTTCAAGAATGGGGTCTCTGTTTCCCCCAGTCCTGTGGAGCTCCTGCACACAAGCCCCGCTGGCCTTCAATGCCAGATGCTCTGGGGGCTCTTTCTCTGTGCCAGATCCCCAGGCATGGGGTTTTGACATGGGGCTCAGAACTCTCAGTCCTGTAGCTGAGTCTCTGTGCTGCAGTGACTTTCCAGTCTGTGGGGCTTCCCACCCGGGAGATATGGGGTTGCTTCTATCGCGTGATTGCCCCTCCTACCTCTTGATGTGGTCTCCTCTTTGTCTTCTGGAGCAGAATATCTTTTTTTGGAAGTTTACAGTCCATTTGGTTGAAGGTTGCTCGTCATTTGTTTGTAGTTTTGCTGTTTTTTGGGAGAGAATTTGAGCTCCAGTCCTTCTCTTCTGCCATCTTAATCCAGTCTCCTAGAGCCTTGATTCTTGTGGCCACAAACCCTCCACAGTGACACACTGCATTGGGAGGCGGGGGTCCTACCTAGCTGTGTCTCGTTTGGACGTCACAGGAGCAGAGGGAAAAGCCGGGCTCCACTCTGGTGTTCAGGCTCCGCTGTTCGGAGGCAGCCGGTGGGCCTGGCTCTTCTGTCCTCGGTTTTTACTTTTTTTATCCAGTCTGTCACTGTGTCTTTTGATTGGAGCATTCATTCCATTGGCATTTAAGGTGATTATTGATAGATACATATTTATTGCCATTTTAGACCTTGTTTTCCAGTTGATTTTATGTTCCTCTTTTTTTGGTTGGATGGTTTCCATTTATTTTATGTTTGAGTGCTTTTCTTTTTGGTATTTGTGGATGTGATGTTCCATTTTGATTTGTGGTTGCCCTGTTTAAATATGTTAACACCTTCTTTTATCTGCTTGCTGCAGCCTGATAGCCATATAGGCTCAAACACATCATTACAATTTTTTTTTCAGTTAAAAAAGTCTATGTTTTCTTATTTTCCCTCCCCAGAATGTATGATTTTGTTGTCTTTTTATTTTTGTTATTTTTTTTTAGCATCTTCATGTTTAGATCTCTATGATGGCTTATTTGAATGATTGCTTTCCATTTGTGGTTTCCTCCATTCTATTTCTTTTTAATTTTGTTTTATAGGAATCCTTTCAGCATTTCTTTTAGAAAGGGTTTAGTATTGCTGTACTCTTTTAGCTTTTGTTTGTTGGAGAAATTCTTTATTTCCCCTTCTATTTTAAATGATACTCTTGCTGGGTAGAGTATTCTAGGTTGCAGATTTTTTCCTTTCAGCACTTGAAATATATCATGCCACTCCCTTCTGGCCTGTAGTGTTTCTGTAGAAAAATCAGCTGATAGCCTTATGGGGGATTCCTTATAATTAACATTTTGCTTTTCCCTTGCTGCCTTTAGGATCCTCTATCTTTAATTCTTGCCATTTTTAATATGTCTTGCTGTGGGTCTGTTTGGGTTCAACTTGTTTGGGGCCATCTGTGCTTCCTGTATCTTTTTTTTTTTTTTGTCTTTTTGCCTTTTTTATGTAGAGCTGCACCCATGGCATATGGAGGTTCCCAAGCTAGGGGTCTAACAGGAGCTGTAGCTGCCAGCCTTTGCCACAGCCAAAGGGGATCCGAGCTGCGTCTGATGCCTTCATCACAGCTCATGGCAACGCCAGATCCTTAACCCACTGAGCAAGGCCAGGGATCGAACCTGCAACCTCATGGTTCTTAGATTCGTTAACCACTGAGCCACGAACGGAACTCCTGTGCTTCCTGTATCTTCAGATTTGAAAGTTTTCAGACATAATTTCTTCAAATATATTTTCAATCCCCTTTTCCTTCTCCTTCTGGAATTCCTATTATGTGTAGATTAGGCCACTTTATATTATCCCATAAATCTCTTATATTGCTTTCATGTTTTTTTAACTTGGTTTTCTGTCTGCTGTCCTGATTGGATGATTTCCATTATTCTGTCTTCTACGTCACTAATTCGTTCCTCTGTATTATTCAAACTGCTCTTTATTGCCTTTAGCTCAGTTTGCATCTCTGCAAATGAGTTTCTAGCTTTTCTTGGCTCCTCCTTATATTTTCTAGTTCCTTTCTAAGGGAATCTGCATTGCTGTTTGTGTCTTCTCTTAATTTCTTGATATTCAGCCTTCATTCCTCAAGTATCTTCACTACCTCCCTTCTGAACTCCATTTCTGTCAGACTGCAAAGGTCTGTTTCATTGTTGGCTGCTTTAGTTGACTTGTCCTGTTCCTTTAACTGGGAATGGTTTCTGAGTTTCTTCATCTTGCTTATGGTTTTCTTTTTCTGTGAGTTTGGGGAAGCCACACTGTAGTCTTATAAGGCTACTTCTAGGCAACAACACCCCTTTGTATCTTTTTGGTGGGGTTATGATTTATTTTTGGTGTGGGAGTTTGAATATTTGGTGTCTCCTTCTTTGGTGTGAGCAGGCTGTTATCTCAATGGTGCTCTGTGTGTTTTCAGGGAGAATGAAGCAATGGGTAGGGCCAGCAGTTGATGCCTGGTCTCTGGGCTCTCAACAGCAGCAAGGACCTGCAGGAAGATGGCACTGGCAACTCCTAGTTGCAGGGCCCTGGGAAGTGGTATTGAGCTCTAGGCAGATCTACCAGGTGTCCAGAGCAATTGGCAGTAGCAGCAGCAGGATGTGTGAGTTCCCAGGGGATTAAGAGCCACAATGACTGATGTTTGATTGCAATGCCCTCCTCTTAGGTGATTGGAACAGCAGGTGGTACCTGTTCAGGGACCCCTAGTGGCTGCGGGCCATGATCGTCTCTAGAGCCAGTGATAACTGTGGTGGTTTGCCCCCTTCACCTGTAGACCATGCATGAAGCAACCCGTCTCACTTAGCCCACAGAGGAGGTGCTGTACAGGCTGTTCCCAGTTGCAGGGTCCTGGGAAGTGATAGAGATCAGGCATATGGGTGCTGCCCAGAGCACTTAGTAGTGGGAGCAGTGGGTTGGTGTGTTCCACCCACAAGTGGTGCTCAGTCCCAGTGCCCTCCTCTGTAGTGCCCTTGAGGTGACTGGGGCTGCAAGTGGTGCCTATTCACGGACCCCTAGTGGTAACATGTCATTCCCATCTCTGGAGCCAGAGATAACTGTGGTGGTTTGCCTCTGCCCCCTGTAGACCATGCAGGAAGTACCTCGTCCTGCTTAGCTCCTACAGGATGTACTCTTAGTTACAGGTTCCTGGGAACGGACAAGCATCTGGGCACTGCCCAGAATGTTTGGCAGTGGCAGGTGTGCCCCCAGGGGAGTGAGAGCAACAGCAGGTGTTCCATCGTAATGTCCTTCTCTGTGGTGCCCTCTGAGGTGGTTGGGGCTGCAAGGGATTTTTGTTCAGGTGTTCCCTGTGGCGGTGGGCCATGCCCTCCTCTGGAGTTAGGGATAACTGTGGTGGTTTGCTCCCGCCCCCTGCAGGCCACCAGGAAGCACTCTGTCCCACTTAGACCACAAAGGAGTTGCTGTACAGCTGCACCTAGTTGTATGGACTTGGGAGGTGACAGTGAACAAGTGTCTAGGCGCTGCCCTGAGCATTTGGCAGTGGCAGCTGTAGGGCAGGTGTGTTCCCAGGGGAGTGATAGCAACAGTCTCTGGTGCTTGGTAGGCCCCGTGTTGCACTTGGCCTCCTCGTACCCTTAGCCCATGCTAGAGGTGCCTGGTCACCAGTAGCCTGCATAAGAAGTACGCAGTCTCCGGTATAGGAGCAAAAGTCTTATGGATGCTTGTGCCGGAGATGCTGGACCACTGCGAACAAGCAAGCGGCCTCCATGTGTGGGCACTCTGTGCCCCAGGAAGCCTGGTCCACAACGGTTTAGCAAGCTGCTTCCCGTCACGTGTGAGCTGTGCCCAGAGAAGCCTGATCCACAGCAGTCCAGCAAGGGGCTTCTGGTCACGTGGCCCAGGCAGGAATGTGTCCAGAAGCCACCAGGGCAACAGCCGTCTAGCAAGCTGCCTCAGGCTACCCAGCTACCTGGGTTTCCTCTTGAGTCACCCCGCCCTTTGCACACTCCCCTCTGGCTGCTGGAGGCTGGCGCTTAATCTGACCGGCTCTCTGCATTTACTCCCCCCACCCTTTGCCAGCTAGCCTCAGGCTGCTGGAGGTTTGTGCTTGATCCACCCCCTCCCTCTGCAGTGGTTCAAGGTGCTTCCTATGGCGGTCAGCCCCTCCTCCTCTCCTCGTCCCCGACAATGGAGCCTTGCCTCTCTGTGGGCCCAGACCTTCTCCCAGGTTCCCTCTGTCCTCGCGTTCCACTCCCCATCCCGTAGAGTATCGCTCCCTCACCTGTGGCCTAGCCCCCTAGGCTGTATCCACACCGCCAACCCCAGCCCTTTTCAGGGGACTGACCTCCGGAGCCTGTCTCAGCTCCCAGCCCCTGCCCAAACATTTCAGGTGTGGTGTCTGTGCCGGTCTTCAGATGATTTGTGTGAGGTTCTCACTCTGCTTTGCCGTTCTCTGTCCAGCTGCTGCACTTTTCTTGGGCATTGAGGTCCTTCCAGCTCGGCTGATCTTTCCGTCGGTTAGGTGAATTCCCGGGGTGTGGGTTCCCTTTCTCCTTCTCAGCTCCTTCCCTGGAGTGCTGGTGCTATCCTGATTCCTTTTCTCTTTCTCTCTCTCTTTTTTTTTTCTTCTCTTGTTCTACTCAGTTGTGTCAAGAGTTTCTTGACCTTTTTGGAGGTTTAAGTTCTTCTGCCAGCATTCAGTTGATGTTTTGTCCAAGCTGTTTTACATTTAGGTGTGTTTTTTTGATGTGTTTGTGGGAGAGGGTGAGCGTGACCTCTGCCATCTTGCCATCCCCCCCGCCGCCCCGCAAGAAGTCTTTCTGTGCATGTACAGCTGGGGTCTCCATGACCCTGAGGATGGGAAATAGTGACCTCTTGACATTTTGCCCAAGCAAGGCTTAGCCCCTCTCTGCCATTACCATTGTTTAATGGTGTCCGCAGAAGACAAAAGTACAGTCATTTACCTTTTTCTGTTGTTGTTATCTCTGTCTCAGAGTATAAACAGGAAGCTGGTTGTTAATGTTTAGCCTGGAGCCTACCTATCTTCAGCCTCAATAAGACAGAGGAAACCTCAGACGAAAATAAGGTTTTGACTTTGAACTTCTTGGTTGAACAAGGCTATAAGGTATTTAATAAAAAGGCACAGAATTCTCAACCTTCTGTTAAATATTTGGGTTTTGCACTTTCACAAGGACAGAGACTTACTCTCTGACAGAAAGGAAGAGCTAGCCGAGGTTGCAGTTCCCCTAACAAGAGACAACTGTGGGGATTTCTAGGAATGGCCAGGTTCTGCCCCATTTGGATCCCTCACTCTGGACTCGTAGCAAAAACCCTTTATGCAGGTCTTAAATGATGAGACAACGAACCTCTAAACTGGACTGGGAAATGTCATTAGGCATTCCAGGTCATCAAAGAAATTGCTAACTTCCAGATATCATAGGTCTTACAGATATCATAAAGCCCTCTGACTTAGTTGTTCTTAAGAAAGAAGAAATCAGCCTTGGGGTCCTCAGAACCTGGGCAGCATAAGGAGGTCTGTTGTATATTTCTCAACACATCTAGATACTGTCACTAAGAGATGGCCATTTTACCTTCTGGCCATAGCAGCTACCTGTGATCTTTTATAAGAAGTAAAGAAATTTACACTAGAACAATGTACCACTCTGTGCATACCCCTCTCTGTGAAATTTCCTGGGACAATACTGGTTAACTTCAAGAAGGTGGGGAAGATATCAGACTGTATTATCATCCTAATGTTATTTTTTGCTGCAGTGTGCAGCAGCTTGATGTGGGATCTCGGTTCTCAGTCCCAGGATTGAACTCCAGGTCACAGCGGTGGAAACACAGAGTCCTAATCACTAGACTACCTGGCAACTCCCTCCTAACTTCCTCTGAAAGCAGGATCTACATTGGACAAAGAATATTACCTGCCATGTCAGGAAACAAAGGATGTTGTGGCCATCAGCCACTTTAGCCACCCCTGACAGTGCACCCTGAGGGGCTTCAGGGTGGAAAAAACCAGAATACTGGCCCTAGAGAGTCAGTGGTGCATATCAAAGGAATAACTTCAATAAGTCCAGACTCTTGCATCTTCCCATGTATAGAAAAGCAGTAAGTTCAATAACTTGAGACTTCTATTTCTTTTTTTAATTTTTTTATTATAGGTATTATATATATAATAAATATATACTTTTTAGGGCCACGAGCACAGCATATGGAAATTCCCAGGCTAGGAGTCAAATCAGAGCTGCAGCTCCTGGCCTACACCACAGCCATGGCAATACGGGATCTGAGCCAAGTATGTGACCTAGGCCACGGCTCATGACAACACCGGATCCTTAACCTACTGAGTGAAGCCAGGGATCGAACCCTCATCCTCATGGATATTAGTCAGATTTGTTTCTACCGAGCCACAATGGGAACATCCTGTCTGTTTCTTTAATTAGCAGTAAGCTTTTGATGTTTGACAACTTGGGTTTTTGTTATCATTGTTGTTTATACTGGCCTTCCCCTTACCTTTTCAGTACAGTCGCTCAGAGTTGTCCAAGAGGTTGTATCCTGGACTTACGTCCTCAGTAATGCCCCAGATAAACATAATTCTCAACTTTTAGGTTATGCATTTTTTTTTTTTTTCAGGCGACAAGACGTTCACAGATGGAAGCAGCTCTAGTGGTCCGGACCAGGGTCAATGGAAGGCTGGGTATGTGGTGCTGACTCATCAAAAGACACTGGAAGCTGAAGCCCTTCCCCGCCAGGTAACTTTGCACAAAAGGTGGAACTTAATAACCCTGATGACAGTCTGCCATCTAGGTGAGAATGTGAGAATAATTACTTTCACTAATTCCATACTGCTTTCTTGGTGGACCGTGCCCATGGGTCCATTTGGAGAAAGGACTGTTAATTACAGGAAAGAAGGAAACTAAAAATGGCAAAGAAACATTAAACTTATTAGAAGCTGTCATGGAGCCAAAAGAATTGGCTGTTGTCCACTATCTAGGACATCAGAAATCGGGTTGACTGCTTGAGGGAATAATCCAGCAGATCAAGCAGCAAAGCTAGCATCCAGGGCTAAAACACCTGCCTCCTGGACTTGGCTCTGATCCCTGGTGTGGATTTGACAAGATGCTATCCAAAGTGGTCTTCTGAAGACTTAGAAAGGGCCAGTGAATGGGGATTTGACTGGAGTCCTGTCCATTCTCAGGAGGCTGATTATATAGGTACACCAAGGAAGGTGGGTTTGTAATGGACAAGGCAAGATGCTTGTACCTAAATACCTTATGGAAGATCTAGTTAATTAATTTATAAATGATAATTCCAGATTAATAAATTATTTATACCAGTGTACCTGCTATGGGAGAGATGCCACCCTGCGGTGGATGGAGAAATTCACTCTAGGACCAAATTTGCAAAAGACGATTCTGAAGATGATAAAGTCATGGTATGTGCTAAAAATAACTAAAACTGGGCCACTGCTTATCAAAGAAGTTGAGACTGAAGGGGCTAGACCCAGGGAAGATTGGCTGACTGACTTTACTGTGATGCCAAGAGCCACTGAAAATCAGAGGTGCTTACTAGTATTTGTGGATACTTTTACTGGCTGGGTAGAAGCATTCCCCTGCTGGACTGAAAAACCCTCTGAGGTTGTGAAAACCTCACTAAGAAATAATTCCTAGGTTTGAGCTAACTATGTTCATTAACAGGAGTTCCTGTTGTGGTGCAGTGGAAACGAATCCAACTAGGAACCATGAGGTTGCAGGTTTGATCCCTGGCCTCGCTTAGTGGGTTAAGGATCTGGCATTGCCATGACCTGTGGTATAGGTCGCAGATGCAGCTCAGATCCCACGTTGCTGTGGCTGTGGTGTAGGCCAGCAGCTGTAGCTCCGATTTGACCCCTAGCCTGGGAACCTCTATGCTGTGGGTGTGGCCCTTAAAAAAAAAGAGAGAAAAAAAGAGTAACATAGGTATAGGCTTTTATACCAAGAATAACTGAAGAAATTATCTGGAGCTTGAAACCTTCGTTGGAGTTGCTGTGAAGCATATAATTTCCAGTCTACTGGCAAAACAATCTTAAAAAGACTTATCTCTTGACAAATTTTAGCTGTAATTTAATCTGGGATAAAGCCTTACCAGTTACCCTGCTTCGAGTGAGGGTGGCCCCTAGAAACAAGTTCCAGTTGAGTCCCTATGAGCTGTTGTATGAGAGACCATTCCTTTCCTCCAGATGTAGTTTCAGAATCCTCAGAGGGAATTTGAATCAAGAAAGCAGACATCGTTGGATATGTATAATCATGGGGACTACTATAACTGGTAAACATGTTTCTCTCTAGCAGGTTAAGGTTTCCTACGGCTGTTCCCAGGCAGTACTCTGTTCCGGAGACTGAGTCCTACTGAAATCTTGGAAAATAAACAAGATCAGTTCCATCCTCGTTGGACTAGACCTTATGGGTGTTGCTTGGTGACGTTGAAGGGAATTAAGGCACGGATCCATCACACTCAAGTTAAGCTGGGCCCTCAGAGATCAACAGACTGCGATGTCCTGGAAAGCAACAGGAAAAGGAAACCATGCTGCAGAGGAGAGCCACTGCCAGGATCACCCAAAACGTGACTGGTTCTGGACCTTGACACTGGCTTCTCCAAGTGGGCAAGTGTACCCCTAAAAGATTTTAGATTCTTCCTTTTCAGAAAGAAGTTGCACGAGAGAAATGGAAGTGCATGGGATTGCTGCAGGGGTGACTTGGTAAAACAAAACTCTTCAGAAAACAGTTTAAATAGCTTGTTAGGTTACTAGAATGATTGTTTTGTTTTTTTCCCCTTTTGTTACATTTCCTGTTTCTAATCTCCCAGGCTTGGAAGAACTTGATGTTGGGATTTCGCAGACTTTGGCAAAAGCAGGTAATCTTTCTAGTCATTAGATGTGTCATCCCAAAGTATTTTCTGTATTTAATCATGGTGACCCTTCAGCTGTGCCTGTCAATTTTCTGACCCTCCCTAATGTCACTGTGACAAATGATGAAAAGCCCTCAGATGTAACCGGGTTAGGCTAATTAACAGAATTTCTTGCACAACCCCTCCCCCCCTGTTTCCTGACTAAACTGAAATTTCGTTTTCTCCTTCTGTCTTAAACAAACAAACAAACAAAAACCCTGGTGTCTACCTTTTGTCAAAGTTTGGTCAGGATATAGTAGAGACAGTACTTATTTCCCCAGACTAGGTCCCTTCCATATTGAATATCCAAGTGTTTTTGCCAAACTGATAGTGATCAAGACATTCCAATATGTAAGAATGTAAAAAAAGAAAAAACATACTCTTGAAGGCTGCCTATACCTCTTTTTGCAAATTAAATCATTGCTTATGAATATTGCCTTATCCTGATCCCTGGTTTGACCATGTCCTGGATAAAATTCCTGAGAGTGGCATACATGTTAACAATATGTCCAGCATTCTGTATCCCCCTTCAGGGTACATCTTTGTGGTTTTGATCACTAATCTTTGGCCAAATGAATGCCTTGACAGTTGGCATTTGTTTATTGGGTGCACAGGTGGCATTTGTTTATTGGGATGGTCACTTTACTATCCATAATCCACATAAAGTTGCAACATGGGACCATTTCTTTAAATTCATTCTCTAGAATGAAAAGGACCACTACTTGCTTGGACCACCTATGTGTTTGGATATCAGGAAGATGGATTTTGGTACATGATTGAAAGAGCACTTTTGCTATGCTGGGGCATCTGATCACATGAGCATAGGATCAAAAAAACACCTAGGGTAGATGAAAGAGCAAATGAAAATGTTGTAGCTATGACTGGCTTACAAAGGAAACTGACTCATCCAGTAGTTCTGGAAATATATATATATAGCTCTAGATTATATACTGGCTGAACAGAGTGTCATTTGTGCTATTGGTAATACCTCTTGTGTATACATTAGTGCTTCTGCTGAAATGGAAAACCATAGACAAAATTAGGCAACTGGCTATAAGTATCCCCAGAAGTGCTGGGTCCAGACAAGTTTTTAGGACTATTTTCCTGGATTCTTCAAGAGATTTATCTATACATCAGGGACTATTAAAACTTCGGTTATTTATACTTTTTATTCTTTTATTTGGTTATTTAGCTATAAACTGTGCTCTTAAATACTGTACTAAGATTTGTTTTATTACTTAATAAATTTTATTACAATTATAGGTGTACAGAAATCATCAACCAAATTTTATAGCATTTCCATCCCAAACCCTCAGTGCATCCCCCCACCCCCCAACTTGTCTCATCTGGAAATACAGTTTTCCAAAGTCTGTGAGTCAGTATCTGTTCTGCAAAGAAGTTCATTGTATCGCTTTTTTTAGATTCCACATGTAAGTGGTAGCATTTGATGTTGGTGTCTCATTGTCTGACTGGTTTCACTTCACATGATAATTTCTAGGTCCATCCATGTTGCTATAAATGTTGTTATTTCATTTCTTTTAATGGCTGAGTAATATTCCATTGTGTATATGTACCACATCTTCCCTATCCATTCCTCTGTCGATGGGCATTTAGGTTGTTTCCATGACTTGGCTATTGTATAGAGTGCTGCAGTGAACACTGGAGTACATGTGTCTTTTGAGTCATGGATTTCTCTGGATAGATGCCCAGGAGTGGAAATGCTGAGTCAAATGGTAATTCTATTTTTAGTTTGCTAAGGAATCTCCATACTGTTTTCCACAGTGATTGCACGAATTTACATTCCCACCAACAGAGTAATAGGGTTCCTTTTTCTCCACACCTTCTCTAGCACTTACTGTTTGTAGACTTTTTGAGGATGGCCATTCTGACTGGTGTTAAGGTGGTACCTCATAGTGGTTTTGATTTGCATTTCTCTAATAACACGTGATGTTGAACATCTTTTCATGTTTTTTTTTTTTTTTTTTGGCCACCTGTATGTCTTCTTTGGAGAATTGTCTGTTTAGATCTTCTGCCCATTTTTTGATGGGGTTGTTTGTTGTTTTTTTTTTTGGTATTGAGCTGTAGGAGGTATTTGTAAATTACAAATTTACAAGAGATTAATCCCTTGTCAGTCGATTCATTTGGAAATATTTTCTCCCATTCTGTGGGTTGTCTTTTTGTTTTATTTATGGTTTCCTTTGCTGTGCAGAAACTTTGAAGTTTAAGTCTCATTTGTTTTTCTTTTTATTGTCATTACTCTAACAGGTGGATCTGAGATGATGTTGCTGTGGTTTATGTTGGAGAGTATCTGGCCTATGTTTTCTTCTAAGAGTTTTATAGTATCTGGTCTTCTATCTAAGTCTTTAATCCATTTTGAGTTCATTTGTGTTTGGCGTTAGGAAGTGTCCTAATTTCATTTTTTTACATGTTGCTGTCCAGTTTTCCAGCACCACTTATGGAACAGGCTGTCTTTTCTCCATTGTATATTCTTGCCTCCCTTGTCATGGATTAGTTGACTACAGATGCGTGGGTTTAATTCTGGGCTTTCTATCCTGTTCTACTGATCTATATTTCTTTGTGCCAGTACCATAAGGTTTTGATGACTGTAGCTTTGTAGTATAGTCTGAAGTCAGCAAGGCTGATTCCTCCAGCTCCATTTTTCTTTTTCAGGATGTCTTTGGCTATTCTGGATCTTTTGCACTTCCAAACAAACTTTAAAATATTTTGTTTTGATACTATGAAAAATGTCCTTGGTAATTTGATAGGGATTGCATTGAATCTGTAGATTGCCTTGGGTAGTATAGTCATTTTGATAATATTGACTGCATGGTATGTCTTTCCAACTGTTCATTGTCATCCTTGATGTCTTTCATCAGCATCTTATAGTTCTCAAGAGTACAGGACTTTTGTCTCTTTACATAGGTTTATTCCTAAGTATTTTATTCTTTTTAATGCGATGGTAAATGGGATTGCTTCCCTAATTTCTCTTTCTGATCTTTCATTGTTAGTATATAGAAATACAGTTGAGTTCTGTGTATTAATTTTGTATCCTGCAACTTTACCAAATTCATTGATGAGCTCTAACAGTTTTCTGGTACAGTCTTTAGGATTCTATAGATATAGTATCATGTCATCTGCAAACAGTGATAGTTTTACTTCTTCCTTCCCAATTTGGATTCCTTTTATTTCTTTTATTTCTCTGATTGCTGTAGCTAGGACTTTCAGAACTATGTTGAATAGTAGTGGCAAGAGTGGACATCCCTGTCTTGTTCCTGATCTCAGCGGGAATTCTTTCAGCTTTTCACCATTGAGAATGATGTGAGCTCTGGGTTTGTCATAGATGGCCTTTATTATGTCGAGGTAGTTTCCCCCTATGCCCACTTTCTGAAGGGTTTTTATCAGAAATAGGTGTTGGATTTTTGTCAAAGACTTTTTCTGCATCTATGGAGAGGATCATATGGTTTTTATTCTTCAGTTTGTTAACGTGGTGTACCACACTGATTGATTTGTGGATATTGAAGAATCCTTGCATCCCTGGGTGTAAATCCCACTTGATCATAATGTACAACCCTTTTACTGTATTGTTGGATTCGGTTGGCTAGTATTTTGTTGAGGATTTTTGCATCTATGTTCATCAGTGAGATTGGCCTGTAATTTTCTTTTGTTGTGTGTGTGGTATCTTTGTCTGGTTTTGGTATCAGGGTGATGTTTGCCTCACAGAATGAGTTTGGGAGTGTCCCTTCCTCTGCAGTTTTTTGAAGAGTTTCAGAAGGATAGGTGTTAGGTCTTCTCTAAATGTTTGATAGAATTCACATGTGAAGCCATCTGGTCCTGGACGTTTGTTTGTTGGAAGTTTTTAAAGCACAATTTCAGTTTCAGAACTTGTGATTGGTCCGTTCATCTTTTCTATTTCATCTTGGTTTAGTCTTGGGAGATTGTACTTTACTAAGTTGTCCATTTCTTCTAGGTTTTCCATTTCACTGGCGTATAGTTGCATATAGTAGTCTCTTATGAGCCTTTGTATTTCTGTGATGTCTGTTGTTCCTTCCCCTTTTTCATTTCTAATTTTATTGATTTGTGTCCTCTCTCTTTTTTTCTTGATAAGTCTGGCTAAGGGTTTATCAATTTTGTTGATCTTTTCAAAAGAACCAGCTTTTAGTTTCATTGATCTTTTCTATGGTTTTGTTTCTGTTTAATTGATTTCTGCTCTGATCCTTGATTTCTTTTCTTCTACTAACTTTAGGTCTTGTCTGTTCTTCCCTCTCTAGCTGCTTTAGATGTAAAGTTAGGTTGCTTATTTGAGCTTTTTCTTATTTCCCGAGGTAGGCTTGTATTGCCGTAAACTTCCCTCTTAGAACTGCTTTTGCGGCATCCCATAGGTTTTGCAGTGTCATATCTTTGTTGCCATTTGCTTCTAGGTATTTCTTAATTTCCTCGTTTTATTTCTTCAGTGATCCATTGGTTATTTAGTAGCATGTTGTTTAGTCTCCACGTACTTGTATTTTTTGCCATTTTTTTCTTGTTGTTCATTTCCAGTCGTATAGCATTGTGGTCAGAAAAGATGCTTGATAGGATTTCAGTTTTCTTAAAGTTACTGAGGCTTGATTTGTAGCCCAGGATGTGAGCAATCTTAGAGAATGTTCCATGCACACTTGAGAAGAATGTGTATTCTGTTGCTTTTGGATGGAATGTCCTATAAATATCTGTTAAGTCCATCTGGTCTAATGCTTCATTCAGGTCTTGTGTTTCCTTATTGACTTTCTGTCTGGATGACCTATCCATTGCTATAAGTGGGGTGTTAAATTTAAAATTATTATATCTTCTTCTTGGATTGATCCTTTGATCATTATGTAGTGCCCTTCCTTGTCTCTTAAAATGTTCTTCATTTTAAAGTCTATTTTGTCTGATATGAATATTGCTACTCCGGCTCTCTTTGGATTCCTGTTTGCATGGAATATTTTCTTCCATCCTCTCACTTTCAATTTGTATGTGTCCCTAGAAGTGAAGTGGGTCTCTTGAAGACAGCATATATATAGGTCTTGTTTTTGTATCCATTCAGCCAGTCTGTCTTTTGGTTGGGGCATTCAGTCCATTAACATTTAAGATAATTATTGATATGTATGTTCTTATTGTCATTTTATTAACTGTTTTGGATTTTTGTTGCTCTTTTTTCTTCCCTTATTCTCTTGTTTTCTCCTCTTGTGGTTTGATGACTATCTTTAATGTTGTATTTGAGTTGATTTTTCTTATTTGTTTGTATATCAGTTGTAGATTTTTGGCTTGCAGTTACCCTGAAGTTTCGATATAGCAGTCTATATATAAGCGAGATTGTTTTAAGTTTAGTTTCTTAACTGCACATGCTTCTCCAGTGACCTGCATTTGTGCTCTCTTCTCATGATTTCTGATTTTGGTAGCACATTTGTGCATGGATGATTTAGTATCTTTACTATATATATGCTTTTTCTGACGAGCCTTGTCATTTGTGGTGTTTTTGTTTCTGGTTGTGGCCTTTTCTTTTCTGACTAGAGATGTTCCTTTAGTATTTGTTGTAAAGCTGGTTTAGTGTTGCGGAAATCTCTTAGCTTCTGCTTATCTATAAAGGTTTTGATTTCTCCCTCAAATCTGGATGAGAGCCTTGTTGGGTAAAGTAATCTTGGTTGGAAGTTTTTTCCTTTCATTATGTTAAGTATATCATGCCACTCCCCTCTGGCCTGCAGAGGTTCAGCTGAAAAATCTGCTGATTACCTTATCAGGGTTCCCTTGTATGTTTTTGTTTCTTTTTCCTAACTGCTTTCAATATTTTCTGTTTGTCTACAATTTTGGTCATTTTGATTAATATGTGTCTCGGGGTGTTCCTCCTTGGGTTTATTTTATATGGTACTCATTGCGATTCCTGGATTCGAATGAGTGGTTCCTTTCCCATGTTAGGGAAGTTTTTGGCTATTATCTCTTTGAATGTTTTTTTCTGTCCTCTTCTCTTTCTCTTCTCCCTCTGGCACCCCTATAATACAGATGTTGGTGTGCTTAACATCATCCCAGAGTTCTCTGAGACTCTCCTCCTTTCCTTTCTTTTTTTTTAATTTTAATTTTTATTTTTGCATTATAGCTGGTTTACAGATTTCTATCAAATCTTCCAACTGCACCACGTGGTGACACAGTTACGTGTACATATATGGATTTGTCACATGTGATTAGACATAGTCCCCTATATTATACAGCTGTATCTCCTTGTTTTTCAATCATGGAAACACTAGTTAACCCCATTCCCTCCCACCCTCTCCCCCACCCCCTTGGCAACCACAAGTCTGTTCCCCATGTTCGTGATTTTCTTTCCTGTTGAGAGGTTCATTTGTGCAGTGTTTTAGACTCCAGTTATAAGAGATTTCATATGGCATCTGTCTTTCACCTTCTGACTTGCTTCACTCAGTATGAGGTGTCTCTAATTCCATCCATGTTGCTGCGAATGACATTATTTTATCCTTTTTTATGGCTGAATAGTATTCCGTCATGTATATATACCACATCTTCCTTCCTAATCCAGTCATCTGTCGATGGACATTTCAGTTGTTTCCATGTCTTGGCTATTGTGAATAGTGCTGCAGTGAACATGCATGTGCAAGTGTCTTTCTCAAGGAAATTTTTGTCTGGATATATGCCTGAGAGTGAGATTGCTGGGTCATATGGTAGTTCTATGTATAGTTTTCTAAGGTACCTCCACACTGTCTTCCATAGTAGTTGCATTCCCACCAACAGTGCAGAAGGGTTCCCTTTTCTCCACACCCCCTCCAGCAATTGTTTGTGGTCTTGTTAATGATGGCCATTCTGACTGGTGTGAGGTGGTACCTCATGGTAGTTTTGATTTGCATTTCTCTAATCATCAATGATGTTGAGCATTTTTTCAAGTGCTTGTTGGCCATCTGCATATCTTCTTTGGAGAAATGTCTGTTCAGGTCCTTTGCCCATTTTTCTTTTTTCTTTCTTTCTTTCTTTTTTTTTGTCTTTTTGCCTTTTTATGTGGAGCCGCACCCGCGGCATGTGGAGGTTCCCAGGCTAGGGGTCTAACAGGAGCTGTAGCTGCCGGCCTTCGCCACAGCCACAGCAATGCGGGATCCGAGCCGCGTCTGCAACCTTCACCACAGCTCATGGCAACACCGGATCCTTAACCCACTGAGCAAGGCCAGGGATCGAACCCGCAACCTCATGGTTCTTAGTCGGATTTTTTAACCACTGAGCCACGATGGGAACTCCGCTTTGCCCATTTTTCAATGGGGTTGTTGGCTTTTTTGCAGTTAAGCTGCATCAGTTGTTTGTATATTTTAGAGATTAAGCCCTTGTCAGTTGTGTCATTTGAAACAATTTTCTCCCATTCTGTAAGCTGTCTTTTAGTTTTCTTTTTGGTTTCCTTTGCTGTGCAAAAGCTTGTCAACTTGATTAGGTCCCATTGGTTTATCTTTGCTGTGATTACTGTTGCTTTGGGAGACTGACCTGAGAAAACATTTGTAAGGTTCATGTCAGAGAATGTTTTGCCAATGTTTTCTTCCAGGAGTTTGATAGTGTCTTGTCTTATATTTAAGTCTTTAAACCATTTAGAGTTTATTTTTGTGCATGGTGTGAGAGTGTGTTCTAGTTTCATTGATTTGCATGCAGCTGTCCAAGTTTCCCAACAATGCTTACTGAAAAGACCTTCTTTTTCCCATTTTATGTTCTTGCCTTCTTTGTCAAAGATCAATTGGCCATAGGTGTCTGGGTTTATTTCTGGGGTCTCTGTTCTCCTCCATTGGTCCGTATGTCTGTTTTGGTACCAGTACCACACTGTCTTGATTACTGTGGCCCTGTAATATTGCCTGAAGTCTGGGAGAGTTATGCCTCCTGCTTGGTTTTTGTTCCTCAGGATTGATTTGGTAGTTCTGGGTCTTTTGTAGTCCCATACAAATTTTTGAATTGTTTGTTCTGGTTCTGTGAAGAATGTCACGGGTAATTTGATAGGGATTGCATTGAATCTGTAGATTGCTTTGGGTAGTATGGTCATTTTTACAATATTAATTTTTCCAGCCCATGAGCATGGAATATCTTTCCATTTCTTTGTATCTTCTTTGATCTCCTTGATTAATGTTTTGTAGTTCTCTGCATATAAGTCTTTCACTTCCTTGGTCAGGTTTATTCCCAGGTATTTGATTTTTTGGGGTGCTATTTTAAAAAGTAAAATATTTTGGTATTTTTCTAATATTTCATCGTTAGTATATAGAAATGCGATTGATTTCTGAAGGTTAACCTTATGTCCTGCTACTTTGCTGAATTTGTTGATCAGTTCAAGTAATTTTGGGGTTGCGTCTTGGGGTTTTCTATATGTAGCATCATGTCATCTGCATACAGTGACAGTTTTACCTCTTCTCTTCCTATTTGTATGCTTTTATTTCTTCTGTTTGTCTGATTGCTGTAGCTAGGACTTCTAATACTATGTTGAAATTTAGCGGCGAGAGTGGGCATCCTTATCTTGTACCAGATTTTGGTTGGAAGGCTTTCAGCTTTTCTCCATTGAGTATTATGTTTGCCATGGGTTTTTCATATATGGCCTTTATTATGCTAAGGAATATTCCCTGTATTCCCACTTTGGTAAGGGTTTTGATCATGAATGGATGTTGGACTTTGTCAAATGCTTTTTCTGCATCTATTGAGACAATCATGTGGTTTTTAACTTTTCTTTTGTTAATGTGGTGTATGACGTTGACTGATTTGCGTACGTTGAACCTTCCTTGTGCACCTGGGATGAATCCCACCTGGTCATGGTGTATGATCTTTTTGATATGCTGTTGGATTCTGTTGGCTAAAATTTTGTTGAGAATTTTTTCATCTATATTCATCAAAGATAATGGCTATAGTTCTCTTTTTTTGTGGTGTCTTTCTCTGGTTTTGGAATTAAGGTGATGATGGCATCATAGAATGTCTTTGGGAGTGTTCCTTCTTCTTCAGCTGTTTGGAAAAGCTTAAAGAGGATGGGTATGATTTCCTCTTTGTACATTTGGTAGGATTCACCCATGAAGCTATCTGGTCCTGGACTTTTATTTGTAGGGAGTGTTTTTATGACATACTCAATTTCACTTCTAGTGATTGGTCTGTTCAGTTGATTTATTTCTTCTTGATTCACTTTTGGGAGGGTGTAGGTCTCTAAAAATTTGTCCATTTCTTCTAGATTATCAAATTTATTGGCATATAATTGTTTATAGTATTCTCTCATGTTTTTTTGTATTTCTGTAATAGCCGTTGTAATTTCTCCTTTTTCATTTCTTATTTTGTTTATTTGGGTTTTTTCTCTCCTCTTCTTGGTGAGCCTTGCCACAGTTTTGTCAATCTTGTTTACCTTTTCAAAGAACCAGCTCTTGGATTTATTGATTTTTTTTCCATTGTTTTTTGAATTTCCATTTTGTTGATTTCCTCTCTGATCTTAATGATTTTCTTCGTTCTGTTGACTTTAGGGTGTTTCTGTTCTTCTTTTTCTAATTCAGTTAGGTGATGGGTTAGGTTGTCAATTTGAGATTTTTCTTCTTTTTTTGAGGAAGGCCTGTAATGCTATGAACTTCCCTCTAAGCACCGCTTTTGTGGCATCCCATAGATTTGGGGTTGTTGTGTCTTCATTCTCATTTGTTTCAAGGTATTTTTGTATTTCTTTCTTGATTTCCTCATTGACCCATTAGTTTCTTAGAAGCATGTTGTTTAGTCTCCATGTATTATGTTTTCTCTCATTTCCTTTCCTGTGGTTGATTTCTAGTTTCATGCCTTTGTGGTCAGAGAAGATACTTGAAATAATTTCTATACTCTTAAATTTGTTGAGGTTAGCTTTATGCCCCAGTATGTGATCTACCCTTGAGAGTGTTCCACGTGCACTTGAGAAAAATGTATATTCTGATTTTTTTGGATGTAATGCCCTGAAAATGTCAGGTCTAACTTTTCTATTGTGTCATTTAGGATCTCTGTTGCCTTACTGATTTTCTGCCTAGAGGATCTGTCCATTGATGTGAGTGGAGGGTTAAAATATCCTGCAGTTATTGTATTGCCATCTTTTTCTCCTTTTATGTCTGATAGTACTTGTTGTAGGTACTTGGGTGCTCCTATGTGGGGGCATATATATTGACAATTGTAATATCCGTTTCTTGAATGAATCCTTTAACCATTAAGTAATGTCCTTCTTTGTCTTTCTTTATGGCTTTCACCTTTAAGTCTACTGTGTCTGATATGAGTATTGCCACTCCTGCTATCCTTTCTTGTACATTGGCATCCTCATTTCTTTTCAATCTTTTATCTCTTTTCTGTTCCTCATTAGTGATTTCCACTAATCTGTCCTTCACCTAGCTTATTCGTTCTTCTGCCTCCTGTATTCTACTGTTGGCTGCTTCTAATGAATTTTTTATTTCAGTTATTGTATTTTGCATCTCTTCTTGCTTAATTTTTATATCTTGTATCTCTTTGCTCAGTGTTTCCTATAAAGTATCAGTCTTTGCCTACAGTTTATTTCAAATGTGTCTTGCATTATTTTCAGCATCAACAGTCTAAAGTCTCTTTCTGGGAGGCTGATGATCTCCTCATCACTGAGCTGTTTTTCTGGGTTTTTTTCTTGTTCCCTTATGTGAGTTATGGTTTTCTGTCTTTTAATTTTTATAGGTTTTTGATGTGGTGACCTTTTTGCAGACATAGAGTTGTAGGCTCTCTTACTTCTGGTGTTTGCCTCCCCTGTGGCTGAAGTTGGTATGGGGGGTTTGCTGTAGGCTTCCTAATGGGAGGGACTGGTGTCTGCCCACTGGTAGGGGGCTTGATTCCTATCTCTCTGATGGGTGGGGCTTTGTCTCTGGGTGAGATTAGAGGCTGACTGTGTGCCCAAGGGGTCTTTAGGTAGCCTGTTTACTGATGGGTTGGGCTGTGATCCCCACCTGGATTATTGTTTGGCCTGGAGCTTCTCAGCGCTGATGGGAGGGGCCAGCTTTTCCCAAAATGGCCACCTCCAGAGGAATGCAGGCTGATGAATGTTCCCAAGTGCTTTGCCTCCGATGCCCTTACCCCACAAGCCACAGTCACCACTGTTTTCCCAGGAGATCTTCCAAGAATTGCAGTCAGTTTTGACAAGGATTCCTATGGAGACTTTGCTTTGCCCTGGGACCCAGTGCACGTGAAAGTCTGTGTGCACCTTTCAAAAATGGGGTCTCCATTTCCCCCAGTCCCGTCCACACAAGCCCCACTGGCCTTCAATGCCAGATGCTCTGGGGGCTCTTTCTCCCTGTGCCAGATCCCCAGGCATGGTGATTTGATGTGGGGCTCAGAACGCTCAGTCCTGTAGGTGAGTCTTTGTGATACAGTTACTTTCCAGTCTGTGGGGCTTCCCACCCAGGAGGTATGGAGTTGCTTATATCGTGTAATCACACTTCCTACCTCTTGATGTGCTCTCCTCTTTGTCTTCTGAAGTAGAATATCTTTTAGAAAGTTTCCAGTCCATTTGGTTGAAGGTTGCTCGGCATTTGGTTGCTTAGTAATTTTGTTGTTTTTATGAGAGAAGTTGAGCTCTAGCCCTCTGTTCTGCCATCTTAATCCAATCTCCTGTACTAAGACTTGTTAAACTTGAAACCAGGAACAAGAGTATTTTCAGTGAGCACTGAAGAGTTTCATTCCTAAAGCCCCTGTTAAGGCGATGCTACTTAGCAGGATGAAGCCAGTGTTCCTAACCCGTCTTCTCTCCAGATTGAGGAATAATCAAATGATAAGGGGATGGAAACAGTGGGTAATCATTAGTTAATTACATGTTAACCTGCCTTTGCTAATCAACGTCGTTCTACTTGTTGCTACAAGACTTGCATGTCTTGCAAGTTGTGTGTAGCCTGAACGATAAGATGCTTGCCACAGCTTTCCCGGAATTTGGAGTTAGTTGCACCTAGTTCAGCTGAGCTGTCTAGGTAGAGCGGAGCTGATTGAGACTAGGTGGGACCACCAACCCTTGAACTGGGCATGTTCAAGGCTCCTCTCTGTAACCTTTTGACATCAGTGGGCCAGAAACTCCACCCTCAGATCATGCAGAGACCTGTAGCCTAGTTCCACCTGCACAGAACATGAATTAACCACATCTTTGTCCAGTCGCCTTTCCCTAGGCTCCAGACTATGCTGATGCTTTATTCTTCATCCCATAAATACCCTGAACCCCTTGCCTTCACAGAGGCAGACTTGAGGTTTATTCTCCTGTCCCCTCTCTTGACTGCCTTGTGAATAAACCCTCTGTTTGCTGCAAACCTCATCATGTCAGCATTTTGGCTTGCTGCATGATGGGCAAAACCAACCTGGCTTGGTAACGAATTTGGTGAACCACCCTGAAGGTTTAAGTCCAGATGGAACTTGAGCCTGTGATTTGTTGGCCCCTCGGTGGTATTGAGAATCTGTGGACGAGTCCAAGCAACTGCCTGGTCCATCTGTTCCAGGGATCATCCCCTGGATTTCATCAGGGAGGTCCTGCAGACCTCCAGTGCTAAATTTTCTTTTGTAGTGAAGAAATAGTTTTAGAGTTTGGCTTGGAAGCTGTCTTTGGAGTGTTTCATTAAAGAAACGTACTTGTGCCTAGACTGTTTGGCAGTCTTGTCCAGGTCTTGGATTGGAGGTGTACCTGGTAGGATTTTTGGCAAATAATAAAGGTTGCAGCTGCTGAGGCACTCCAAATCTGGGTTAACAGTCCAGGACTCTGGGTTTTGGTTTGGTTCTGGCCTTGTTCATGTCCATCTATGTCAGATTGTTGTAGGAATTGGCTCGTGTGTGTGTGTGTGTGTGTGTGTGTGTGTGTGTGTGTGTGTGTGTGTGTGTAGTAGTGGTTGTGGTGGTGAG
>PVHT021183693.1:55153409-55189728 GCA_004024745.2 Catagonus wagneri
GCCAGGGATTGAACCTGCAACCTCATGGTTCCTAGTCAGATTTGTTTCCACTGTGCCATGACGGGAACTCCTACAATACTCTTTAGACTCTGGAGAAAGATGTCCAAGATGGGGTTCTTTGGACGTTCCCAAACTGGTTTTGTGCATGTGTTGGAAAAAGCCGGCTTGAGAAAATATCTTTTCAGAGTTCTGACCCTAAGGGAAGCAGTCTTTCTAGGAGGAGCTTGCATTTCTCTCCCTGTGCCTTTGAGAGGTCAGTGTTCTACCAGGACTTGGGAAGGCTGATCTTACTCTGATCTAGATCATCTTCACATCCTGAGAGGAGGAGAGGAAGAAAAAGATGAGGCTTTTTAAAACTCAAACAAGAAAACTGAGCCCTTTGGAAGTGTCTATGCAGATGTATAAGTCTGTGTGTACAAAATGTCTCTACCTATGGACGATTTTATCAAAACTTTTAAATGAACGCTCATTAATAGGCTTAAAGAAAGTTAAGGGCTTATATAATTTCTCAAACACAACAGAAACTCAAATTTTTATAAGATCACATGATCTAGGGTTAATCTTTAATGAATAACAGGTTTATACACATAGCTATATTGACAACTTGGTCATCAATATTACGTGTAATATTTTTATTGCACCCAGGTTTACTAAAAGGTCATATTTGTTAAAGTGCTAAACTAACAATATAAAACTTGAGATTAAATAGGAAGTTTTTAGATGAACTCCTTATGAATAACTGTTTTAGGAATGTCTACATGAATCTAGAAAGACTGATAATTTAACAAAACTCTCAAGTTTCAAGTTAAATGATGGGGAATTCATTGACTATCCAGATCATTTCAAATAATACTGCTACATTAATTGCTATAGGAGTCCATATATATATATATATATATATATATATATATATATATATATATATATATATATGAGATTGTTTTAAGTCGTTGGTCTCTTAATTGCAAGTGCATCTCCAGTGTCCTGCATTTGTACCCTCCTCTTCTCATGATTTCTGATTTTGGTAGTATAATTGTACATGGATGATTTCCTACCTTTACTGTATATATGCCTTTACTGGTGAGTCTTGTCATTTGTGGTATTTTTGTTTCTAGTTGTGGCCTTTTCTGCCTAGAGAAGTTCCTTTAATATTTGCTGTAAAGCTGCTTTAGTATTGCTGAATTCTCTTAGCTTTTGCTTATCTGTGAAGCTTTTCATTTCTTCTTCAAATCTGGATGAGAGCCTTGCTGGGTAAAGTAATCTTGGTTGGAGGTTTTTTTCCTTTCATCACGTTAAGTATATCATGCCACTCCCTTCTGGCCTGCAGAGTTTCTCATGAAAAATCTGCTGATAATCTTATCAGAGTTCCCTTGTATGTTATTTCTTTTCCTAGCTGCTGTCATTGTTTTCCCTTTGTCTTTAATTTTGGTCAGTTTGATTAATATGTGTCTCAGGATGTTCCTCCTTGGGTTTATTTTATATGGTACTTGTTGTGCTTCCTGGATTTGAGTGAGTGTTTGGTTCCTTTCCCATTTTAGGGAAGTTTTTAGCTATTATCTCTTTGAATATTTATCTGTCCCTTTCTCTCTGTCGTCTCCTTCTGGCACCCGTATAATATGGATGTTGTTATCTTTACCATTGTCCCAGAGTTCTCTTTTCAATGTTTTTTTCTCTTTACAGTTCCACATCAGTGATTTCCACTAGTCTGTTCTCCACATCGCTTATTCATTCTTCTGTCTCCTGTATGCTGCTGTTGGTTGCTTCTAATGAAATTTTTATTTCAGTTATTGTATTTTGCATCTCTGCTTGCTTAAGTTTTAAATCTTGTATTTCATTGCTCAAAGTTTGCTGTAAATTATAAATCTTTGCCTGTGGTTTATTTCCAATGTCTTGCATCATCTTCAGCTTCATTGGTCTAAAGTGTTTTTCCTGGAGGCTGATAATCTCCAGATCACTTAGCTGTTTTTCTGGGTTTTTTTCTTGTTCCCTTATGTGAATTATGGTTTTCTGTCTTTTCATTTTTTATAGGTTTTTGGTGTGGTGTCCTTTTTGCAGACAATAGAGTTGTAGCCTCTCTTACTTCTGATGTCTGCATCCCTTGTGACTGAAGTTGGTATGGGGGCTTGCTCTAGGCTTCCTGATGGGAAGGACTGGTGCCTGCCCACTGGTAGGTGGGGCGTGGGGCTGATTCCTATCCCTCTGTTGGGTGGGGCCTTGTCTCTGGGTGACATTAGAGGCTGGCTGTGTGCCTGGAGGGTCTTTAGACAGCCTGCTTACTGATGGGTGGGGCTGTGATCCCACCTGGATTATTGTTTGGCCTGGGGATTTTCAGTGCTGATGGGTAGCACCAGAGTTTCCCAAAATGGCCACCTCTAGAGGAACACACACTGATGAATATTCCTGAGAACTTTGCCTGCAGTGTCCTTCCCCCACAATGAGCCATAGTCACCCCCTCTTTTCCCAGGAGGTCCTCCAAGAACTGTAGTCAGGTCCAACCCAGATTACTATGGAGCCTCTGCTTTGCCCTGGGACCCAGTGCACAGGAAAGCCTGTGTGCACCTTTCAAGAATTGGGTCTCCATTTCCCCTAGTCCTATGGAGCTCCTGCACACAAGTCCCACTGGCCTTCAATGACAGATGCTCTGGGGGCTTTCAACCAGTGCCAGATCCCCAGGCCTGGGGACCTCACGTGGGGCTCAGAACTCTCTTGTAGGTGAGTCTCTGTGATAGTTACTTTCCAGTCCGTGTACTGCCCACCTGGTAGGTATGGGGTTGCTTATTTCGTGTAATCGCCCCTCCTACCTCTTGATGTGGCCTCCTCTTTGTGTTCTGGAGTAGGATAACTTTTTGATAATTTCCAGTCCATTTGGTTGAAGGTTGTTCAGCATTTGGTTGTAATTTTGTTGTTTTTATGAGATAAGTTGAGCTCCAGTCCTTCCTGTTCCGCCATCTTAATCCCGTCTCTGATACATGAATTGCTAAATGAGTAAGTTTTGTTTCTCTTTAATAAAGGGGACAGGAGTTTCCATTGTGGCACAGTGGAAACAAAGCTGACTAGTATCCCAGAAGACGCAGGTTTGAGCCCTGGCCTCACTCAGTGGGTCAAGGATCTGGAGTTGGCATGAGCTGTGGGGTAGGTCACAGACACGGCTCTGATCTGGTGTGGCTGTGGTGTAGGCTGGCAGCTACAGCTCCAATTTGACCCCTAGCCTGGGAACCTCCACATGCTGTGGCTGCAGCCCTAAAAAAATAAAGGGGACAAAGTGTAAATGTTTTTAGCTTTGGATATACTTCTTTTACCACACTGAGAAAAATTAAGCTGTGAGAAAATGTTTCTAGAGGTCGTAGATGTTCACAATTTTGTCATACCAGCATTTCCTGATGAGCAAACAGTTCACAATTTCTTACTTACTGGTTTTTAGAGATTTAGAGATTAAATATTTAGAGATTAAATATTTTTGAAGTTCAAATTATAGTTAAAGCTTCTAGAAATAAGGGAAATATCTCAGTATCCAAGGAAAGTCAGATGTGTGTCTAAAGTATAAAGAATGAAAATGCATTGTGTTAAGGGAAAGTAATTTTGTTCTAAAGCTGGTTATTTCAAAATGGGAAAGAAAATAAGGGATAAACTTATACAGAAAGTTATGAAAGATTTGTAGAAAAAAAAAACCCTTGGCTTTTGTGCATAGTCAGGATTGGTTAAGATTAGACTTAATAAGGTAGATGAATTGTTACTAAAGGGAGCTGCTACAAGACTGGTGTTTGTTCTAACAGAAGCAGCTAAAGTTTTATTGGAATATTGAACTGCTTTTGATGACAGATTGGAGGTGTCTTTACCTTTTAAAGTGACCTGTTATAACTTTGTCTTTGAATTTTTTGTTGTTACTTTGGTTAAGTGAATAAGTATTGTTTCACAATGACCTATGATCCTATATGACCAAGCATTTTATTTTTTATTTTTTGCCTTCATAGCTGGTTTAGTTTTCCATCAATTTTTTAACTGTACAGCATGGTGACCTGGTTACGCATACACATATAGATTCATCACAAGTGATTAGACATAGTTCCTAGTGCTATACAGCAGGATCTCCTTGGTTTTCCATCCCAAAGGCAATAGTTTACAACTATTAACCTCAGACTCCTATACCGTCCTGTTCCCACCCCCACCCTCTTGGCAACCACAAGTCTGTTCTCCAAGTCCGTAATTTTCTTTTCTGTGGAAAGGATCATTTGTGCAGTATATAAGATTCCAGATATAAGTGATATCACATGGTATTTCTTTCTCTCTCTTAACTTCACTATGAGGGTCGCTAATTCCATCCATGTTGCTACAAATGGCATTATTTTATTCTTTGTTATGGCTGAGTAGTATTCCATTGTGTATATATATCACATCTTCCTAATCCAATCATCTGTCAATGGACATCTGTGTTGTTTCCATGTCTTGGCTATTGTGTATAATGCTGCAATGAACATGCGTGTGCCAGTGTCTTTTTCAAGGAAAGTTTTGTCTGGATATATGCCCGAGAGTGGGATTGCTGGGTCATATGGTAGAGTTCTATCTGTAATTTCCTAAGGTACTTCTGTACTGTTTTCTGTAGTGGTTGTAGCAGCTTACATTCCCACCAACAGTGCAGGAGGGTTCCCTTTTCTCCACACCCCCTCCAGCATTTGTTGTTTGTGGACTTATTAATGATAGCCATTCTGACTGGTGTGAGGTGGTATCTCATGATAGTTTTGATTTGCATTTCTCTAATCATCAGTGATGTTGAGCAGTTTTTCATGTGCTTGTTGGCCATCTGCATATCTTCTTTGGAGAAATGTCTATTCAGGTCTTTTGCCCATTTTTCGATTGGGTTGTTGGCTTTTTTGCTGTTGAGTTGTGTAAGTTGTTTGTATATTTTAAAGATTAAGCCCTTGTCAGTGCATCATTTGACACTGTTTTCTCCCATTCTGTAAGCTGTCTTTTAGTTTTCTTTTTGGTTTCTTTTGCTGTGCAAAAGCCTGTCAGCTTGATTAGGTCCCATTGGTTTATCTTTGCTTTGATTTCTGTTGCTTTGGGAGACTGACCTGAGAAAACATTTGTAAGGTTGATGTCAGAGAATGTTTTGCCAATGTTTTCTTCCAAGAGTTTAATGGTGTCTTGTCTTATACTTAAGTCTTTAAGCCATTTTGAGTTTATTTTTGTGCATAGTGTGAGAGTGTGTTCTAGTTTGATTTTCATGCAGCTGTCCAAGTTTCCCAGCAATACTGAAAAGACTGTCTTTTTCCCATTTTATGTTCTTGCCTCCATAGGTGTCTGGGTTTATTTCTGGGTTCTCTATTCTATTCCATTGGTCTGTATGTCTGTTTTGGTACCAGTGCCACACTGTCTTGATTACTATGGCCCTGTAATATTGCCTGAGTTATGCCTCCTGCTTGGTTTTTGTTCCTCAGAATTGCTTTCACGATTCTGGGTCTTTTCTGGTTCCATATAAGTTTATGGATTGTCGTAGTTCTGTGAAGAAGGTAATTTGTTAGAGATTGCATTGAATCTGTAGATTGCTTTGGGTAGCATGGCCATTTTTACAATATTAACTTTTCCGGCCCATGAGCATGGAATATCTTTCCATTTCTTTGTATCTTCTTTGATCCCCTTGATTAATGTTTTGTAGTTCTCTGTATATAAGCCTTTCACCTCCTTGGTCAGGTTTATTCCCAGGTATTTGATTTTTTTGGGGGGTGCTATTTTAAAAGGTAAAGTATTTTGTTATTCTTTTTCTAATATTTCATTGTTAGTATACAGAAATGGTTTTCTGAAGGTTAACCTTATATCCTGCTACTTTGCTGACTTTGTTGATCAGTTCAAGTAATTTTATGGTTGAGTCCTTGGGGTTTTCTCATGTCATCTGCATACAGTGATAGTTTTACCTCTTGTCTTCCTATTTGGATGCCTTTTGTTTCTTTTGTGTGTCTGATTGCTGTAGCTAGGGCTTCCAGTATTATGTTGAGTAACAGTAGTGATAGTGGGCATCCTTGTCTTGTTCCAGATTTTAGTGGGAAGGCTTTTCAGCTTTTCTCCACTGAGTATAATATTTGCTGTGGGTTTGTCATAAATGGCTTTTATTATGTTAAGTTTTGATCATGAATGGATGTTGGACTTTGTCAGATGCTTTTTTTGCATCTATTGTGATGATCATGTGCTTTTTGACTTTTCTTTTGTTAATGTGGTTTATGACGTTGATTGATTTGCATATGTTGAACCATCCTTGTGCACTTGGGATAAATCCCACCTGTTATGGTGATATTTCTTATGTGTTGTTGGATTCGGTTGGCTAAAATTTTGTTGAGAATTTTTGCATCTATATTCATCAAAGATATTGGCTATAGTTTTCTTTTTTTGTGGTATCTTTAGTTTTAGAATTAATTAAGGTGATGTTGGCATCATAGACTGTCTTTGGGAGTGTTCCTTCTTCTTCAACCTTTTGGAGAAGTTTAAGGAGGATGGGTATGAGTTCCTCTTTGTTTGGTAGAATTCACCTGTGAAGCCATATGTTCCTAGACTTTTATTTGTAGGGAGTGTTTTTATGACATACTCAATTTTATTTCTAGTGATCAGTCGTTCAGTTGATCCATTTCTTCTTGATTCAGTTTGGCAGGGTGTAAGTCTAAAAAGTTGTCCATTTCTTCTGGGTTGTCCAATTTGTTGGTGTAAACTGTTCACAGTATTTTTTTTTTTGTATTTCTGTAATATCTGTTTGACTTCTCTATATGACCAAGCATTTTAAAGCCTTTTTGATAAACTTCTCAAGGATCAAATCTGACTGGAGGTTGACACTAGCAAAATTTTATTTAGGTTTTCCCAGAGGGGCTCTGGGACACCTCCAGGAGATTTCTTTTCTGTATATATCAAAGAACATTGAATTAGGATTATTTGGTAAGTTAAATTACATGGGCACCAAATTAGTGGTAAATCTCTTGCTGTATTACATGGGTAAATGTAACTAATATGTTATCTTAAATGTATGGCACTGAAATAGCAAATTTCCTTGACAGCTACATTGTAATCAGGCCTTTAATTGTGCCTTTAAGTCTTAGCATTCATAGACAGTTGTTAATCTGATGCTAAAATGCTTATAGTTGCTTTTTTAAAACTGAAATATAGTTGATTGAATCACTGCTATATACCAGAACAGTTAGTTACACATATTTTGCTATTTTCCATATGGTTTATTATAGGATATTGAATATAGTTGCTTGTGCAATATAGTAGGAACTTGTTTTTCTTTTTTTCTCTTATTTGTCTTTTTAGGGCCGCACCCATGGTTCCCAGGCTACGGGTCCATTCAGAGCTGTAGCCACTGGCCTACACCACAGCCACAGCAATGTGGGATCTGAGCTCATGGCAACATCAGATCCTTAACCCACCGAGTGAAGCCAGGGATTGAACCCACATCATGGATGCTAATTGGGTTCATTAACTGCTGTGCTGCAATGGGAACACCTTGCGTTTCTGTTTTTATATACAGTATTTTGTGTCAGCTAATCCCAACCTAACTTATCCTTTTCTACCCACTTTCCCCTTTGGTAACCATAAGTTTTCTGTGTCTTTGAGCCTGTTTGTTTTGTACCATATTTTAGATCCTAGATGACTTGATTTTATGCTCCAAAACTAAATTAGAATTGTGAGAAAAAGGATTACACCTTGGATAAGGGTTATGCTCCATCTTACAAAGACTCTTATGTAAGGCTCCACCAGAAGTAGGAATAACTTCCCCATCTCACACCTTCAGGGTACTCAATTTGGCCAGAGAGCTATCTAAACCCAGGTGGAGCAACACCCATTAAGGCAAGTCCCATTGGAGGTGTGAATGCTGAGACTGTTTATAGACAATGGAATTAATTTAGATTCACTCTCCTTTTTCAACTTTGGCATAAGTTGGGTTTATTCAGTTTTTCCAACTGAATAAACCCAACTTAGATGACCCAAAGAGAATGGAAAAATTTTCAACCTAAAACCCAACCTGCGCTGATATCAAAATTTATTAAACATCTTCCTCACTTCAGAAGAACATAGAAGAGAGCTAGGAAAACTAGGGAGGAGGCAGATCTGCTTCGGGTAGATGTCTCTCACCACTCCAGAAGGGCTGTAGCAGGAATGAATGTACCAACAGCAGATCCTCACTGGGATGTGAATGCTGGGGATAGGCCAAAATTTGAACATGATCAAGACTGCATTTAGATAACTGACAGAAATGTATTTCAGATGTCCTGACCCAAGGGACCTGCCATTGGAGGATCCAGACTTTGAGATCTTCATGGAAGGAAGAATCAAAGGAATTTAGACTCAGATTATTGGCAGATTTGATTTTACTATGATGCTGAAGAGCCACTAAGGACCTCAGGTACTTAACTAGCATTTGTGACACTTTTTACTGGTTAGGTAGCATTTATCTGTTGGTCTGAAAAAGCATCTGCAGTTGTTAAAGCCCTACTGAAAGAAATAATTCTTAGGTTTGTACTGCCTATGTCTATTTCAGAGTGACAAAGTAGGGGCCTTTATAGCAAGAATAACTGAAAAAGTACCTGTAGCTTTAAACCTTGCTTGGAAACTACATGCTTCTTGGTGACCACTTCTATCCTGGAGACTGGGTCCTGCTGAAACTTTGGGAAAAAAATATCTGGAAGACCAGCTCCATACTCCCTAGACAAGGACAGACAAGGTACTGCTCACAGTCCATTCCTTGGTGAACGATGAAGGGAATTAAAACATGGGTCCATCATACTCAAGTTAAGCTGGTCCTGCAAAGATCACTGGAGACACCACATCCCATCTAGAGGAAAATGACAGGAAACAGAGTCCATGCTGCAGAAGAGGACCATGATTGATATTATCCACACTTTGGCTAATTCTGGTCCCTGACAGACTTCCCTGAGTGGGCACGAGCCCTAACAGATATTAAGTTCCTTTTCAGAAGGAAGTTATGATAAAGAAGTTGAAGTGAATGGGATTGCTCCAGTAGTGACTTCAGTAAAGTAAAACTCTTTGAAAGGGAATTTAAATAACTTTTTAGGTTACCAGAGTGTTTGTTTCTTTTGTTATGCCTTATTTCTAACTTTGCAGGCTTGGAAGCACAACTCCAAAAATTAAGAATTTCTCATACTTTTGAAAAAGCAGGTAATCTCTCTAGCTGTTGGATATGTCATCCAAAACATTTTCTGTATTTGACCATGCTGACCTCTTAGTTATACCTATCATCAGGTTTTGCAACCACTTGTAATGTCACTGTGACTTATAATAAAAGCCCTCTCATGTAACATAACAAGTTACAGGACAGGAAATTCTATTGAATGTTTTTTTTTTCCCTTGACTAAGTCAATTTGGCACTCTCTTACTTTCTTTAAAAAGAAAAAAAGTTCCTGTTGTGGCTTAGTGGGTTTAGAACACAAGTAGTATCAGTGAGGATATGGGTTTGATCCCTGTCCTGCTCAATGGGTTAAGGATCCAGCATTGCCATGAGCTGTGGTGTAAGCTGGCAGCTGCAGCTCTGATTCGACCCCTAGCCTAGGAACTTTCATATGCTGCAGGTGTAGTCCTTAAAAAAAATGCAGCATCTACTCCTTTCAAATTCTACTTAAGATATTATAGAAACAGTACTTACTTTTCCCAAAGTCTTTCAGCCAAATTGATAGTGATTGAGACAGTCCAATAGGTAAAGGTGAGAAACACTGATCCTTGGCTTGACTGTGTCTGAAAGTTTAACAATATCTAGCATTCTCTGTTCCTCCTTGGGTACTTTTTTCTGTTTGCAGTTTTGATTACCAGTTTCAGGCTTGTGAATACTTTGACAGCTGGCACATAGGTGGTCTTGGTTTATTCAGATTGTGGAAAGGGAATGTTGTCTGTCATTCCCATTCTCCAAGGATTATGGCCACCAGCCACTGCAGCCACTCACCCCACTCCCTCCATGATACACCTTGAAGAGAATGGGGAATGGAGAAAAACAAAGCATTCTGTGTTTTGGATCCTTGACCCTATATAGTTAAGATGCATATCTAAGGGAGTGTTTCAAAGAGCCTAGGCTGTTGCATTTTCCTAGACAGAAATCACTAAAATCATTGACTTGATCTATTTTTTGTGATCAGAAATAACTATTTTGATGTTTGACTACATTTTTTTTCTGTATATCTTGGCTCCTCCCTTAACCTCTTTTGAGCTGTTCCCCTGCTATCTGAGAGGCTGTCTGTGTCCTGGGCTTATTGTCAGTCCCTCCATAATGGCCCCAAATCATGCAAGTTTTAGCGTATGCATTTTCTTCAATCAGCAGTTTTGGTGACCACAGAGAGACCCAAAACAGATTTCTCCTTCTCCTGACCTCTACTAAGATCTGGAGCCTTGGCACCACCAGAGACCCCTTGGGCCTGTCCACCTCCTCAGAGTCCAGATGAATTTGGATGAACCTCTACTGGTCATAGGATCAACCAATAATCAGAAGATCCAGAGTTTTACTTGATGGTGTATATAACAGGAACCTGGCCCCCCAGTTGAAGGACCCAAGGAAGATTTTTGCCTGGTGGAGGTAGGAGATTAAGAAGTACAAAGTATTATGAATAAAGTAAGCAATGAGGATGTATATTGTACAAAGGGAATATAGCCAATATTTTATAATAACTATAAATCTTTTAAAGTTGTGAATCATCATTACATACCTGCAACTTATACTGTAAATAAACCCAACCTTAACAAACTAATACAAGCAGCAAAAGAAAAGCAACAAGCTACATGCAAGGGAATGCCTATAAAGCAGCTAGCTGACATTTTCAACAGAAACTCTGCAGATCATAAGCACAGTATATTTAAAGTAATGAAAGGTGGAAAAACCTACAACCAGGAATGCTTTCTACCAAGAATACTCTCTACTTGAGAAGCCTCTCATTCAGATTTCATAGATCAAAAGCTAAAAGAGTTCAAAGCCACCAAACCAGCTATATAAGTAATCTTGGACTTCTCTAAGCAAAAAAAAACACAACTGGAAACATGAAAATTACAAAAGGAAAGAGCTCATGGGTAAAGGCAGCCATGTACAAAACTAGTCGGAAAGTTTAGACAAAAATGGTAAAATCGTCTACATCTATATAATAAGCAATTGAGGCAACAGTAACAAATATAAAATGTGATGTTAAAATCAATAATCATGACGAGAGTAGAAATGCAGGGTTCTTAAAATGTGTGGGTTTTTTTTTCTTTTTATAGCTGCATCTGGGGCATATGGAAATTCCCATGCGAGGGGTCAAATTGGAGCTGCCGTTGCAGGCCTATGCAACTGCAAGGCCTGTATCCATTCAAGACTGGTTCCGTGCTGCATCTGTGACTTACACTGCAGTTTATGGCAACACTGGACCCTGAACCCACTGAGTGAGACCAGGGATTGAACCTACATCCTTACAAACACTATGTTGGGTTTTTAACCAATTGAGCCACTACAGGAACTCCTTAGAATGTGTTTTAAACTAAAAATCAGCATATTTTAAAAAATTAGACTGTTATGTATAGATTTTGTGGTAACCACAAACCAAAAATCTGCAATAGATAGAAACATAGACATGACAGAAACTAAGCCAAACATAACACTAGTCATTAAATCACAAAGGAAGAGAACAAAAAAGAACTATTACAAAAAACAACAAAATGTCAATAAGTATATGCCTATCAATAATTTGGAAAAAAGTACTGTGGAATTTTCATTCCATTTATATCAAATCAAAAGACAGAGTGAGTTGATGTAAAATGAAGACCCATATATATGTTGCCTACAAGAAATTTCAGATATAAAGACACGCAGACTGAAATTGAGGGTATGGAATAAAGATAGTCTACACAAAAAGAAAAATAAAGCTAGGGTAGCAGTGCTTATGTCAGACAAAATCGATTGATCCCTGGATCATTATTTTAAAATCAGAATGACTGTAAATACACAGGAATACCTAAATAATTCAAATATTAACAGACAGGAAAAAACTGACAGTAACATTAGAATAGTAGGGGACCTTTAACACTCCCTTTCATCAACGGACAGATCATCTAATCAAAAAATCAAAGAAACTAGACTTAATAGATACATAGAGAGCCTTTCATCCAAAAGCAGAACTATGCACATTCTTTTCAAGTGCACCCAGGACAGTTTCCAGGATAGATCACATGCTAGGCCACAAAACAACTTTCAATAAATTTAAGAAAACTGAAATATCACACATCTTTTCCATAGACTAGAAATCAAGTACAAGGAAAAAAATACTGCAAAAAGAACAAATGTGGAAGCTAAATAATATGGCATAAACAACCAGTGTATCACTGAAGAAATAAAATCTGAAGACAAATTACAAAAACACAGTGATCCAAAATCAATGGTATACAGTACCAGTAGTGATATAAACTTTACCTCAGGAAATAAGAAAAACCTCAAGTAGCCTAACCTTACACAAAGGAACTAGAACAAGAACAAATAAAACCCAAAATTAGTAGAAGGAAAGAAGTCATATACAGATCTGTGCAGAGATAAATGAAGTAGAGGCCAGAAAAAGATCAATAAAATTAAGAGGTAGTTCTTTGAAAAGATAAACCAAACTGATAAACTTCTAGCCAGACTCATCAGGAAAGAGAGGGCCCAAATTAATAAAATCAGAAATAAGAAAGTTACATCCAATGGCAGAGAAATACAAGGGATCATAAGAGATTGCTACAAAAAAAACTATATGCCAATAAAAGGGACAATCTAGAAGAGACAAATTCGTAGAAATGTACAATCTCCCAAGACTGAACCAGGAATAAATAGAAAATATGAATAGAAAATAAATAGAAAATATGAGTGAAATTAAATCGATAGTAGTTTTTTAAAAAACTCCAGTAAACAAAAGTCCAGGACCAGATGGTTTCATAAGTGCATTCCAGTAAACATTTAGAGAAGCGTTAACACCTATCCTTCTCAAAACTATTCTAGAAAATTGCAGAGGATAGAATCCTTCCTAACTCACTCTGCGAGGTCAGCATCACCCTGATACCAAAGCCAGACAAAGATATCACAAAAAAAAAAATTACAGGCCAATATCT
This sequence comes from Catagonus wagneri, assembly GCA_004024745.2. Taxonomy (NCBI): domain Eukaryota; kingdom Metazoa; phylum Chordata; class Mammalia; order Artiodactyla; family Tayassuidae; genus Catagonus; species Catagonus wagneri. The sequence continues at coordinate 55,166,496 of PVHT021183693.1, forward strand.
CTGGTGAACATAGATGTAAAAAAAAATCCTTAAAAATGTATCCGCGGTATATTGAAAGGATCATACATTATGATCAAATGGGATTTACCCAGGGATACAAGGATGGTTCAGTATCTGAAAATCAAATCACTGTGATACACCATGTTAACAAACTAAAGACTAAAAACTATAGGATCATCTCAATATATTCAGAAAAAGCTTTTGACAAGATTCAACATCCATTTATAAAAACTCTCCAGAAAGTGGGTATAAAGGGGACATACCTGAACATAATAAAGTCTATATATGAAAAGTGCACAGATAACATTATACTCAATGAAACTTGAAAGCATTTCCTCAAGATCAAGGATGCCTACTCTCTTCACTTTTATTCAACACTGTAAGTCCTAGTCACAGCAGACTCCAAATTGAAAAAGAAGTAAAACTTAACTTTCTATAGATGACATGGTGCTATACATAGAAAATCCTAAAATGCCACCAAAAAAAAACTACCAGAGATCATCAATGAATTCTATAAAGTTGCAAGACACAATGTTAACATACAGAAATATGTTGCATTTCTGTATGCTAACAAACTACCAGAAAGAGAAATTAAGAAAACAATCCCATGTACAATCACATCAAAAAATAACATACCTAGAAGTAAATCTCCCTAAGGAAGTAAAAAACGCGTGCTCGGCAAACTATGAGAACTGATGAAACAAATCTCAGAAGACACAGACAGATGGAAAGATCTACTATGTTCATGGACTGGAAGACTTAATAGTGTTAAAATTACTATACTGCACAAGGCAATCTACTGATTTAATATAATCTTCATCAAAATACCAATGGCATTTTTTAAAGGACTAGAACAAATAATTTAAAAATTGGTATGGAAACACAAAAAACCCTGAACAGTTAAAACAATCTTGAGAAAGAAGAGAGCCAAAGATATCACTCCCCCTGACTTTAGACTCTACTTCAAAGCTACAGTAATCAAAACTGTATAAACAGACATACAGATCGGTGAAACAGCTCAGAAATAAACCCATGCACTTGTAGTCAATTAATCTATGACAAAGGAGGCAAAAATAAGTCTCTTCAATAAGTGGTTCTGGGAAAACTAGGCAGCTACATGTAAAAAAGTCAAATTAGGAGTTTCCGTCATGGCTCAGTGGTTAACAAACCTGACTGGCATCAGTGAGGATGCAGGTTCAATCCCTGGCCTCACTCAGTGGGTTAAGGATCCAGCTTTGCCGTGAGCTATGGTGTAGGTTGCAGACATGGCTCAGATCTGGCATTGCTATGGCCCTGGCATAGACGGTGGCTACAGCTCTGATTGGACCACTAGGCTGGGAACCTCCATATGCCACAGGTGCATAAAAAGAGGAAGACAAAAAATTTTTTTAATTTAAAAAATCAAATTAGGGAGTTCCCGTCGTGGCGCAGTGGTTAACGAATCCGACTAGGAACCATGAGGTTGCGGGTTCGATCCCTGCCCTTGCTCAGTGGGTTAACGGTCCGGCGTTGCCGTGAGCTGTGGTGTAGATTGCAGACGCGGCTCGGATCCTGCGTTGCTGTGGCTGCGGCGCAGGCCAGTGGCCACAGCTCCGATTAGACCCCTAGCCTGGGAACCTCCACGTGCCGCGGGTGCGGCCATAAAAAGGCAAAAAGGCAAAAAGGCAAAAAAAAAAAAAAATCAAATTAGACCATTTTCTAAAACCATATACAAATATAAACCCAAAACGGATTAAAAGCCTAAATGTAAGACCTAAAAACATTCATAAAACTCCTAGAAGAGAACATAGGCAAAAATTTCAGCCATAGCTTTTGGATTTGTCTCCTAAAGCAAACAAAAGCAAAAGTAAATAAATGGGACGTAATTAAACTCAAAAGCTTTTGGACAGCAAAAAGAAACTATTGACAAAATGAAAAGACAACATATCGAACGGCAGAAGATATTTGTAAAGATATAACCAACAGGAGGTTAAGATCAAAAATACATAAACAGGAGTTCCTGTTGTGGCTCAGCGGGAACAAATTCGACTAGGAACCATGAGGTTGTGGGTTCTATCCCTGGCCTTGCTCAGTGGATTAAGGATCCGATGTTGCCATGAGCTGTGGTGTAGGTTGCAGACATGGCTTGGATTCCGCATTGCTGTGGCTGTGGTGTAGCTCCAATTAGACCCTTATCCTGGGAACCTCCACATGCCTCGAGTGTGGCCCTAAAATGACAAAACAAAAAAACAAACAAAAAACAGCTCATACAACTCAATATTTTTTTAAAAAATCAAAAATAGGCAGAAGACTTGAATAGACATTTTTCCAAAGAGGACATACTGGTGGCCAACATGAAAGGATGCTCAACACTGCTAAATATCAGAGACATGCACATCCAAACACAGTAAGATATATAACTCACACTTGTCAGAACGGCTATTGTCAAAAAGTCTAGGGAGTACCCTGGTGATCTAGTGGTTAAGACTTGGCTCTTTCTTTATTGTGGCCCAGGTTCAATCCCTGGTCTGGGAACTAAGATCCCACATCAAGCCACTGTTCACTGCAGCCAAAATAAGTCTACAAATAACAAATGTTAAGCAAGGATGTGGAGAAAAGGGAAGCCTAGTATACTGTTGGTTGGAATGTAAATTGCTGCAGCCACTATGGAAAACGGTATGAAGGTTCCTCAAAATACTCAAAATAGAACTATCATATGATCCTATGATTCCTCTCCTGGAAGAAAACAAAAACACTAATTTGAAAAGATACAAGAACCCCAGTGTTCAGAGCAGCATTATTTACAATAACCAAGAAGCCAAGATACGGAAGCAGCATAAGTGCCCATCAACAGACCAAAGGATAAAGAATATGTGGTATGTACATATATGATGGAATAATACTCAGCCATAAAAAGGAATGAAACTTTGCCATTTGCAACAACATGGATGGACCTGAAAATACTGTATGATATCACTTATATGTGGAATCTAAAAAATAAAACTAGCAAATGTAACAAAAAAGAAACTAGTGGTTACCAGTTAGGTGAAGGAAAGGAGGCAAGGCAATATAGGGACAGGGGATTAAGATGTACAAACTACTACTACGTATAAAATAAGCTACAAGGATATATTTTACAGCACAAGGATTACAGACAATATTTTATAATACTATAAATGGAGTATCATCTATAAACACTTTGAATCTTTATGTCGAATACCTAAAACTAATATAATAATTGAGTCAACTATATCTTCAAATATACAGACATGTCTTTCTTTTATTGCATCTAGGTTTACTAAAAGTCAAAGAAGTTCATATTATGTTACAAAATTTACCAGCAAAAGTAACTGTTTGGAATTAACTGTTGGCTAACGTAGTCTGCTATCTCATGAAGTTTTCATAGGTAATCTAAACATAATTATATTTCAGTAGATATAAATGGGTTAATAGCTTTTAGGTAAACTCTAAAAATTATGTTTTATGGTATATTTACTTAAAAGTAGTTTCTCCAGGAGTTCCCACTATGGAGCAATGGGTTAAGAATCCGACAGCAGCCGCTCAGGTCAGAGGTGCAGGTTCAATCCCAGGCCTGGTGCAGTGGGCTAAAGGATCTGGTGTTGCTGCAGTTGCAGCATAGGTTGTAGCTGCTGCTCAGATTCAGTCCCTGGCCCAGTAACTTCCATATGCTGTGGGTATAGCCATTATTTAAAAAAAAATTTTTTAAAAAGGAGTTTCTCCAGAGTTTTGGTAGCTTGAAACTTAAGAGTTTTGCTGAATTAAATGATGGAGACTTGTTAAGTATCTAGATCATTCCCAAATAAGATCCTGAAACATTTCATTATTAAATATAGGCTTCCTTTTACATAGAAATTAAAGATATTTAGCTTTATTAACAAAAATGTTTGGTATCACTGAACTTTTCTATAAAAAGTACATTTTTTGGAAATCATCAATATTTATAATTTTGCCAGTCCACCAAATGCTAATGTAAAGTATAATTTATAATTGCTTAATTTTTAGTTTTCCCTAGAAATTAGATTTTTAAAATTGAGAATTCTAATATATAATTAAAACTGCTCAAATTAATAAGAAACATCTTTGTATATAAAGAAAAAGGTATAAGAAATGGAAATATATTCTGTTAAGAGAAAAAATAATTTTTGTCTTGGAGTTAAACAAAAAAAGGAAACATAGTACAAAATCTAAAAGTAAAAAAAGTTATGAGGGTTTGTGGAATGAAAAAACCCTGAAAAAGAGTTCAGTGCATGGTTAGGACTAAGATTATGAAAATTTAATTGAGTAAATAAAATTTAATATTAAGAGTTGGTACAGAAGTTGCCTTTGTGGTTCAGCAGTAACGAACCTGACTAGGATCCAGGAGGATGCGGGTTCAATCCCTGGCTTTGCTCAGTGGGTTAAGGATTTGGTGTGGCTGTGAGCTTTGGTGTAGGTTGCAGATGCAGCTCAGATCTGGCGTGGCTGTGGCTGTGGTGTAGGCCAGCAGCTATAGCTCCGATTAGACCCCTAGCCCAGGAACTTCCATATGCCATTGAGTGCAGCCCTCAAAAGACAAAAAAAAAAAAAAAAAAAAGAGTTGGTAAAAAAACTAGAATTTGGTAGTTCCTGTCGTGGCTCAGCAGAAATGAATCCAGCTCGTAAGCATGAGGTTGTGGGTTCGATCCCTGGCTTTGCTCAGTGGGTTAAGGATCCGGTTTTACTGTAAGCTGTGGTGTAGGTTGCTGTGCCTATGGCACAGGCCAGTGGCTACAGCTCCGATTCGACCCCTAGCCTGGGAACCTTCATATGCCGTGGGTGCAGCCCTAAAAAGCAAAGGACAAACAGAAATACCCCTAGAATTTGGTTTTCTTTAAGAGAACATGTTTTTCTTGGAATATTGATATGCTTTTTGAAAATAGATTGTAACTTTTTTTAACCTCCTTTTTACTAATCTGTTGTAACTTTCTGTATTTGCCTTAAAATCTTATTGTCAGTTTGGCTGAATACATAAGTATTGTTTCAGTGGCCTACGAGCCTATTTGACCAAATGTTTTAAAATCTTTTGATATCTTTAAACTTTCCTTTTTTTTTTTTTTTTTTTTGGTCTTTTCTAGGGCCACACTCGTGGCATGTGGAGGTTCCCAGGCTAGGGGTCTAATTGGAATTGTAGCCACCGGCCTAGGCCACAGCCACAGCCACAGCAATGCCGGATCCGAGCTGTGTCTGCAACCCACACCACAGCTCATGGCAATGCTGGATCCTTAACCCACTGAGAGAGGCCAGGGATCGAACCCACAACCTCATGTTTCCTAGTCAGATTCGTTAACCACTGAGCCATGACGGGAATTCCCTCTTCAAACTTTCTTAAATCAAATACTAAATGAAATTCTTTTGACTTCTAGCTAACTTTGAAATATTTCAGAGGTCCCCTAAAACATCCCAAAGAGAGATATTAAACTTACTAGGTTTATATGGTATGTTAAATTATGTGTCAAACATTGTCAAATAAGTGGTGCTAAACCTTTTTAGGTTATATTGTATGTGTAAATGTCACATATTTTAAAAACTATATGGAATTCCTAAAAATCTGGTATGTCCTAGTATATCAGTCGTAAGTAATTCTAGTTATCATCTTAAAATGTTGTATGTCCCAGAACTAGCTGAGTTTCTTGTCAATTACAATGTATTCTTCAGATCTTTAACCATGCCATTTAAAGTCTTTTGTCGAAGATATGCAGATGGCCAACAAGCACGTGAAAAAATGCTCAATGTCACTGATGATAAGAGAAATGCAAATCAAAACTACAACAAGATACCACCTCACATCAGTCAGAATGGCCATCATTAACAAGTCCACAAACAACAAATGCTGGAGGGGGTGTGGAGAAAAGGGAACCCTCCTGCACTGTTGGTGGGAATGAAAGCTGCTACAACCACTATGGAAAACAGTATGGAGGTACCTTAGAAAACTACACATAGAACTACCACATGACCCAACAATCCCACTCTTGGACATATATCTGGACAAAACTTTCCTTGAAAAAGACACTTGCACACGCATGTTCATTGCAGCAGTCCTCACAATAGCCAAGTCATGGAAACAACACAAATGGCCATCGACAAATAAATGGATTAGGAAGATGTGGTATAGATACATGATGGAATACTACTCAGCCATAACAAAGAATAAAATAATGCCATTTGCAGCAACATGGATGGAATTAGAGACCCTCATACTGAGTGAAGTAAGTGAGAAGGAGAAAGACAAATACCATATGATATCACATATCTGGAATCTAATATACTGCACAAATGAATCTTTTTACAGAAAAGAAAATCATGGACTTGGGGAACAGACTTGTGGCTGCCAAGAGGGTTGGGGAGGGAGTGGGATGGTAGGGGGGGTCTGGGGTTGGTAGTTGTAGACTACTGCCTTTGGGATGGAGAAGCAGGGAGATCCTGCTGCATAGCACCTGGAGCTCTGTCTAATCACTTGTGACGAATCCATATATGTAAGTGTAACCAGATCACCGTGCTGTGCAGTTGGAAAACTGACAGAAATCTGTAAACCAACTATAATAGAAAAAATAAATAAATAAAAAAAATAAAAAATAAAGTCTTGTCATTTATATACAGTTTTTCTCTGATGCTTTTATAAAATGATCTTCAAAAACATTCATAAGGATTTTTTTGACAAGGTTCCTGATGACTTTTAGATCATACCACTGAATTGAGTAAGAAATTACAAAACCAATGGAAAACCTGATAGTTTCATCCAGATCAACAGGAATCAATTACATGGGACTAAATGAACTAATAAATTTATGATTTTATAACTTATTTTTTTATTTTTATTTTTTTGCCTTATCTAGGGCCGCACCCGCAGCATATGGAGGTTCCCAGGCTAGGGGTCTAACAGGAACTGTAGCCACCAGCCTACGCCACAGCCAGAGCAATGCAGGATCTGAGCCACGTCTGCAACCTACACCACAGCTCGTGGCAATCCTTAACCCACTGAGCAAGGTCAGGGATCGAACCCGCAACCTCATGGTTCCTAGTCGGATTCATTAACCACTGAGCCATGACAGGAACTCCTATGATTTTATAACATTATGTGAAATATTACTGGCTTTAATCTGTCTTAATAGAAAAATTTTTCCTCTTACACTAAACTGTGACCTATGTCAACTCGATAAATTGTAAACAAAGATGAAACACTTATTTATCTTTTTCTCTCTACCTGATCCCTTTAGAATTTGGTTTCTCTAGCTGGCTCCCCTCTGGATTTGGTGACTTATTGTGACCAAATTACAACTCATTATACTAAGCATTTTTTTAATTCTGTTCTTTTCAAACTGTTGTGTCTGCCTCTGCCGTATTATGACTTTAGTAATGTTACTAGCTATATTACTTATATCCTATTTTACAAGATTGTCATCTCTTACATTAGTCAGTGTGTAACCAGGCCTCCAACAAAGTTAACGGCTAAAGTCTTAAGACAATTGGTGATATATATAACTCAATATGAAATAATGGTAATAGTGCAACTCTAGATATGGGAAGAAACAAGAGAAAGCATTTCTTGGATCATAATGGAACAGTAAAACAGAGGATCCAGAAAATGTTAGCCTATCAAGGCCTAATACAAAAACACCACACTGAGCAGCCTATCAATGAAATCCTGTCTGACCTAGGAATGAGAATTCCTAGCACTGGGGGACAAAGTAGTCATGAAGTGCCTCCCAAACCTTGGTTAAATTTATGACCGAGAGGGGGCCTGTGGAAAAGGAATGTTGCCTGCTAGTCCAGTTCTACAGGGATCAAGCCACCGGCTACTGCACCAGACCCCTGGATCTGGTGTACCTTGAGGGGAATTCATTGTGGTGAAAAACAAGGATTCTGTGTACTGGCCCTATATAGTTAAGATGCTTATCTAAGGAATAATTTTGATGAACCCAGACTTTTGCATCTTCCTATGCACAGAAAAGTACTAAAATCATTAACTTGAGATACCTGATTTTTGTGATTAGCAGTAATTTTTCATATTCAACTACATTTTTTTTCCAGCAAAAAACTCCTATATATTCTGGCTCCTTGCTTACCACTTCTGAACAGTTTCTCAGAGATATCTGAGAGGCTGTCTCCTGGGCTATGGTCCTCAGTAAATTCCCCAAATAAAACTTAACTTGCAACTTTTAGGTTGTGCATTTTTCTTCAGTTGACAGGATCAAAATGTTAACACGAAACCAGGAAAAAGAGGATATTTTCAAATGAGTGCTAACCAGTTTCTTCCCTCAAGCCCTTGTTAGGTCTAGCCTGTGCCCCCTTATCAGCAGGAAGTAGCCATAGTGGTCACTGCCCTGAGACCAGGTCCCCCTAAAACCAAGCTCCCCTCTTGAGTTGATGATTAACCTCTCTATTCAAAACTCTATTCTTTCTTGTCCCATATTTGTTCTCCTCAGGATTGAGGAGTATCAAAGCGGGGACTGAAACTGAGCAGGGCTTGACAGCGCCTTCCCAGGAACAAAAGCCGCTTTGCATCCTCATTTCCTGTGTGTTGGAAAAAGGCTTTAGTCTCCTACGCCTTCCCTGAGTTTCGAAGACCAAACTCGAGCAGTTACTAATTAGGAAAGGGAGGGAATGCAGAAACAAAGAAAAAGTAGTCAAGCAAGAAAAGTAATGTTAGCTTAAACAAAACTGCCCCAGTTTCTCCTTGAGAATTATACATAGCAACCTGACACACAGCTTTGAGTGGGTCTATACAGACCGAGACCCCATCCCCACCCCGGCTGGAAGATGATGACTACACGCTGACCACAAGCACAAGACCCCAGATTGCTTGGAACCAGAAGGTTGCTGATCAAGATTCCCAAAACATCACTCTGTTACCTAACCACCAGTCAATCAAAAGAAAGTCCATGAGCTGCAACTCTCAACCCAAACGTCTTTAAAAACCCTTTCCTGAAAGCTGTCAGAGGGCTTGAGTCTTTTCAGCACCAGCTGCCCATTCTCCTTGCTTGGCGTTGTACATCCCTTCACCACAATCAAGTGTCAGTAGACTGGCTTTGCTGTGCAGCAGGTTAGGCGACTCAGGTTCTGTCCTTCTGTCTGGTAACAACTCCTCTTCCCTCAAAACTGAGGAATGATAAAAAGCTAGAGGGAACTGAAACCATGAATTGAATCCATTTCATCTGCCTCCTCTAATCAAGGTTGTCTTAAGATTTGTGTCATCCAAGGGGCACATGGCTTAAACAATATTTGTAGCTGCATTTAGTTCAGCTTAGCCAAGAGTCAGTTTTGTCCAATTCAAGCTGAGCTGGTTAAGACTAGATAGGACCACCAGTCCCTCAACTGGGCATGTGCAAGTGTCCTCTCAGTGACTTTTTGACATCAAAGGGTTGAAAACCCCACCATCAGACCGTGCAGAGGCCTGCAGACTAGGTATGCCTGCATGGACATTAATTACCACACTTTTTTCCAATCATCTTTCTCATCACTCACCATGTCCCAGTCTGTCCCACTGCTTTATTCTTTATCCCATAAATACCCCGAGCCCCTTGCTTTTGGGGAGGAAGAATTGAGATTTGTTCTCTAGTATCCTTGCTTGACTGCCTTGCAAGTATACTCTCTGCTGCAAATCTCAGCATCATAACATTTTAGCTGCACATCCAGCAAAATGAACCTGGCTGGGTAACACTCCTACCCTGCTGTGGGTTGTAGAAACTAAGCCTCAAGGAGACCCGTGAAACCACACATGTAGACATGCTCACGCCCAGGGCATGCTGCCACAACAGAGGACACAACCCAGACCTTCACAAACCCTTCCCATCCCCAACTCCTTTGAGCTAATCCCAGAGAACATACTTGTTTCCTTTGTAGAGATTTATACCTTCTTTTCAAAAGCGTATTCATACCTAGAATTGTTAATTAGCAAAGACACTCTTGTTATGTAGGGTGAGTTCTGAACACTTTAATGCCCACTGACAGCAAAGACCAATCAAGACCAGACTTCACGGAGGGTCGTTAGTAATGTCGGCAGGAAGTCACAGTGAACCTTGATGCACTGAGGAAGCTGAAGCTAAACGTTAACCATGTGACCATGTTAAGACTCCTGTAATTACAAACACATTTACAGACCTTTCCCAAAGCAAATGTCACCTGAGTGGCATACAGATAAATCATGCCCAGAGCTGTAGTCTTCACAGGATAAGACATGGGTGTTTCTGTGCGCTGTCTGGCCACTAGTTGCTAATTGGTAGAAAGGGAGCTTCCTGGCGCCTATAAAAGATGCTGAGCTCACATCCTCGCAGGGCGGGAAGGCATTCTTAGGCACAGGATGTAGGTGCTGAAAAAGTAGTGTTGCACACACAGACCCTCACTGCCGCTTGAACAAGAGAACTGCACTGGCAAGGACACGCACACCATGACAACCCACACCTTCTGAATTTGTCTAGATTGAAACAACTCCACAATGAAGAGAACAAACACTATACAGGTCATCATCTCCAGAAGGGAGGAGTGAAGCAGCGGCCAGGCAAGTAGCATGGAGCATGAGTGTCCGGAGGAAAACGGACAACACCGGCATTATCTGTGGATTGATCTGAGGAGCAGAGGATACCACGTCCCCTCATTTGGATAAACTTCAGTGTATAAAGAGCTTTCGTGTACATTTTTTTCCCTGTGCTTCCCCTCAGGTCTTGGAGGCAGTGGGAGAAATTGGTATAGCTCCTGCAGTGGCTCAGATACTTGGAGATGAAAGCTGTGGCATTAGCCCAGGGGCACTACTGTTCACTGTGCAAACCTGGCTGAGTACCAACGATCTTGGCAGGAACAGAGTGCTCGCCACTCTTGAAGGCTGACAATAGATGAAATGAGATCCAATTACCATGGTACTATGTAGCTTTCCTTATCTTTCCAAATTTTCAAAAAAGCCCTTTGGTATTTTTTTTTTCCCCTCTGTGTCTTGGGTGGAAAAATGTACTTGCTGTCCTCCTCTTACCTATCTTTCCTTCCCAACTGCAAGGTCATTGCTTCGCAAGACAGACACAGGATAAAGCCAAGTGAGGCCCCTGGAACAGCTGACCTCCAAGGCTTCTTCCTTCTCTGGCATTCCCTGACTACAAATACATGTGCAACTCTTTATCCAGTCTTCAAGTGCCAGACTACATGGATCATGCAAACATAAACACAATCAAATCAGGATTTTACGATTTTAGAGTCAAAGGCAGAGACAAATGAGATGAAAGCAAGTTGCCAAGGGGGTCTGTGGGAAGATCACCTTCAAACCGGTCAGAAGCAGCCTTTGTTCCGTCCTCCTCATGACAACCCAGTGGCAGCAGCCGTGCATGATGGATGCCCTTTTCCATCGAGGGCCCTGATCCACGGAGTGTGGAGAGGTGAGTGGAGGTCAATCTGGGTTCACAGAGTAAGTTCAGAAAGACAGGGTGGTGAGTTGACAAAGAAAAGGGGAAGGATACTTTGGGGCTGTGGTGAAGTAGGCATCCTGTCCCCATCGGCTTGCCAGCCCCAAACCTCACCATCTGTTTCCAGAGAGAAGAGCTATGCTACCTCTCCTTTGGTGAGTGTATATTCATCCCTAGGGCCCCTTTCCTATTGCCTATGAATTTAAGACGTCTCACTGGAATCCAGTAGGAGCCTCATCCCTTTATTTTCTCCCTTAGCCAATTTCCAATTTAGAACTGCCTGAAATCTCTAGTTTGTCACCATCTCTGGTTACTCTTAGACTATCTTCCAATTTTGCAAAATTTGCTTCTCTGCTCTGACACTGTCATGTCCCTGGCTCACCTGGGTTTCGTTGTTTTGTTTTGGAGGGAGCAGTACATTTCACATCACATTACTCTCTTGAGAGCCATGCCACATCTGTGCTAAGACTGCCTTAGGCTCTTACAACCCCAGCATCTATGTATTTCCATACTACACTTGAAGGCTGCTGGCTGCCTTCCCCACCCCTTGCTCTTATCTGTGCATAGACCACACATGCACAAACTCACCCTTGGGGGCCCCCGCAGAGTGGAGGACACTAGGCAGCAGCCATCCAGGAGTACTCGATAGACCAAATTAGGATGTCCAAAGCAAAGGATGATGGGGCCAAAAGTGCCAGTGCCACACTGGATAAGATGAGGTTCCCAGAGGCACCTTCACCATTTGACAGCAGTGCTCCAGTGCCTAGGAGACTGCAGGTCCTGGAAAGTAGTCTGCTTCTTCCAGGCCGAGTGACACTGGATTAAGTGGCAACTTAATCCTCTTTACTTACCTCAGATGGATTTTGTTAAGCTCACATGGATGCTGCATGGAAAATACCTGATGTACAACAGGCATTTGGCAATGCCAAGCCCCCAGTTCCCTTCTCTGTATCTGGATGTGTCCCCAGTGCCCTGCCCAGAAGTCTGCACACAGCTTGCCAGGGCAGGGCACCTGACCACTAAATATTTCAACAGGATTCTCACTTAATTCACAATTTCTGCAAAGCTATGTACAATGATATATTTGGGGTCATTTGCTATTTAAAAAGACTGCTATTACTTTAAAGTAATAGTAACACTAACCAGAGAGACCACAATGTGATGTCCTAGCGCCCATGGTACCAGGCTCTAAGAGCTTCTATTTGTTGACTCATTCAGTCCTCACAGTGTTCTGCTAAAAGTGCTGTTATTATCTCTACTTCACAGATAAGGAAACTGAGGCAGAGAGGTTACACGACTTGCTGAGGTCACAATGCCAGTGGCAGGGGAGCCAGAGGTCTGGCTCTAAACTCATAATCACTACTCTATTCTGCAAATAATGCCTTCTATTCTTTGTTTAATGTTTTCAGATCTAGGGACTGCTTATAGCAGAAATCCCATGAAATTACTTCCTATCAGAGAACTAATCTATGCTGGCCTTCAGCTAGAAAAAAGTCAGTGTAACATATGAATCACTAAGGAAGCTTTGACCTTCTGCATCAGGAATCAATACTTCACGAATTAGATTTGAGAAAGACTAAACTTTATACCCCCTTGCCCTAAAATCTAAAGTACACTTAAGGTTCACCATACTTCTGGCAGCCATCTGTCCTATGTCACTCTTATAGGAATTTTAGGAAATTTTATTCAGTCTAGGTCATCTACACTGTAGGGGTTAGCAATGACCCAATCTCTTTTAAAAGTAATGTAGATCAGGGAGTTCCCACTGTGGCTCAGCAGGTTAAGAATCTGACTAACAGCCATGGAGATCTGCAGATTTGATCCCTGGCCTTGCTCAGTGGGTTAAGGATCTGGCGTTACTGTGAGCTATGGTGTAGGTCACAGACACGGCTCGGATCTGGCATTGCTGTGGCTGTGGTGTAGGCTGGCAGCTGCAGCTCCAATTTGACCCCTAGCCTGGGAACCTCCATAAGCCACTGGTACAGCCCTAAAAAAACATGTAGATCATTTGTATATATATTCCAACACATTCCTTATATATTTCAACATAGTTCTATGCTACCTAGCTTAATAAATATTTCAAGGTGGTTAAGAGCATAAGCTCTGAGTAAGACTGACCTGGATTGAAATCCTGGTGCCACCACACAGGCTGGATTGTGACGGTGGTCAAGTCACTTCTTTAGGCCTCAGGTGCTTTGTCTGTAAGACAGGAAGCCTTCATAAAAGCTTCCTTGAGGATGCTTAGTACACACAGCGCCATTTTTTCTCCACGGTGGCTTCATCTGTTCTCATTGCTGCTGTAACAGTTATTAGCCCAGTGTTGTCAGAAACACACATGACCTTTTTTTCTGAAAGGCTCTGTGGCACGGAAGAAAAAGCACCAATTTTTCAGTCCTTTAAACCTGAACCCCAGGTTTGAACCTGAGTCTTCTTTTCCTCAAGTGAACATAAGATAGCGCCCACTCCCATCTCCCAAGGCTGCCAGAAAGATTAACTATTTAGGAGGTCCTACCCTGGCCCACAAAAAGTGCTAACAAGCATTATTACATTAGTTCTAGGTATGGAGGAGTTCAAAGTGCAAGGGTGAAATATTCTTTGTTCACCTTTAGGCAAGATCTCTTTGACAATCCAAACTCAAAGGAAAGCACTAGTGCAGAGGAGGCACAATGCAGAGCTTGGGAGGGGCTGCTGGGACCAGACAGGAAACAGAACAGATGAGCCCTGTTCCCTACTGTCAGATGAAGCCTGAATGTGCTTCTGCGGTGACTCTTGCTCTGCTACGTTATGGGATACAGGAGAGAACAGCAAATGTGAACCGTGGGTGCAGCTGGGCTGAAAATGCCCTTTGTTGTCAAGGAAACATCAGAAACAATTTATAAGGCTAGGGAACTGACTTGAGGAACTCTTTAAGCCTGTTTCCTCCTTCAGTTTCCTAAAGCCTCCACTGTGCTGAGACTATTCATTACAGATAAAAACGAGCACACACATGTCAACACCCTGTACTGTACACAGCGAGGAGGATACAAGCCACATGGCTTCCAACCATGCAGTGCTATGACACTGTGATTTCACCTGCTAATTAAAGAAACCTAGGAAGCTTGGCCATGCAAGGAACAGATGTTACAAGAGTGGCAGCCCCAGATACCACTTCTCTTTGTGCCAACAGAAGGCTGCGAAACACCAGCATTCAACAGCAGTCCCAGAACATGGATGATCAGATGTCTCTAATCCCAATCAGTAAGACTAGAAGAGTTAAATCCTCAGCTACAAACACAACTCATCTATAATCCTTGGAGCTGGAAGGGTTTCTTCTACTAACCGTGGGCTAGGATATTCCTAAGGCCAATTTAACCCAAAAATCATGTTTGATCATGTTTGATTTTACCACAGCACTTTTAGGTAGAAAGATTCTATTTCTACAGAGAAAATAAAGCAGAAAAATGTAAGGAAGGCTTGACCACAAAGAACACAGCCCTGAAAACCCATGTGTGGTAAATCTAAGTGTTTAATTTGGTCTGAGTGGTGGCTGATTTTGAAATAATTTTTTTCTTTTACCACATACTCTATTACAGTTCTAACTTTTATAGTGAACAAAAAAACAGCAAGAGGAGTTCCCTTGTGGCACAGTGGGTTAAGGATCCAGTGTGGCCACTGCAGCAGCTGTTTGCCATCATGACACAGGTTTGATCCCTGGCCTGGGAACTTTCACATGTCACAGATGCCCCCCCCCGCAAAAAAAAAACAAGTGAAAACATACACAGATGTGTGCATAAACTCTGTTATGTCTCTTGGAAATCCAACAGCTTGGAGTAAACCTTTTGGAATAAAGGCCAAGTGGAAAAGGCCTTTTTGGAAAGCAGCTAACCTTAGGAGGAAGCACTTCTGTGACATAGGGATTAAGGCTCACCTGACAAATCTGGTCTTTGTGGAGCCTTGACAAATCATAATTCTATCCAGACACAGGCCAACAGAAATGGAAATTGCATTTCTTCAGACTGGATTCCACTGCGAAAAAGACCACATTTAACCAAATAAATGTGCCAACCCAGGGGTAGCACATTCACTTTATATGTTATAAAATTGCAAAGTTGCGTAGAGGTTTTCCATGTCTTAAGGCATTTGTCTCAAAGAGATTTTCAGGTTTTAACAAGGATACTTGTTTTTAGCTTAGGAGGAGGATTCTTATGGGAACAAAATCTTCTATTAACCACACAAAAAAAAAACCCTGAAATGAAAGCTTTTGAAAGCTGGTACAATCTGATGGTCCAAGGCACAACTGTAATATGGAAATGTATATAAAACTGAGGATTTTGTTCATTTTAGCATTTCAAAGGACCCTCAATTGCAAACATTTTTTTTTCCAGAATTCATCAAGAAGACATCTCTTCTGAGAAACATGCTTTGACTTACGAATACAGACCAAGGCAAAACTTGTTTTTCTTTCTTCTAGCCTTGACTTTACAAGATTTAAGGATCAAAATTTATACTCAGTAATATCAACATGTTCACCCTTCCTTCCAGTTTCACTGATCTCGTTTTCTCCCCTTAATGTTCATATTCTATTAACATTATTGTGTATGTATGTATGTATTATTATTATTATTATTATTATTTTGACTTTTTAGGCCCACACCTGCAGCATATGGAGGGTCCCAGGTTAGGCGTCAAATCTGAGCTACAACTGCCAGCCTACACCACAGCAACAAGGGATCTGAGCCTAGTCTGCGACCTACACCACAGCTCACGGCAATGCTGGATACTTAAGCCACTGAGCAAGGCCATGGATCAAACCTGCAACCTCACAGTTACTAGTCAGATTTGTTTCCACTTTACCACAATGGAAACTCCATGTCTTTTCTTGGTATGCTGCTTCAGTCTTTTGGGAAAGAGGTCAGGTATAAATACATTTCAAATACAGACCAAAAAAAAAAAAAAAGCAAGCAAATATTGTCATTACTTTTAGGATATAATAGGAAGTATCTTTGCCCTCATAGCACACCTTAATAAAAAAATAATATTTCACGGAGTTCCCATTGTGGCTCAGCAGGTTAAGAACCCAACATAGTTTGTGAGGAAGCAGGTTCAATCCCTGGCCTCACTCAATGGGTTAAGGATCCTGTATTGCTGTAAGGTGCAGCACAGGTGGCAGATGCAGCTCAGATCCAGCACTGCTGTTACTGTGGTGTAGGCCGGCAACTGCAGCTCCAATTTGACCCCTAGCTCAGAAACTTCCATGTGCTGCAAGTGTGACCTTAAAAAGAAAAAAAAAAGCATTTCAGAATTATCTTAAACATACACCTAGATTTGACAATAACAGGCTATAGCTCATTATTTTAAGAAGTCCCCAGTACTTGATTTTTACCAAGAACAGATATTTTCCCTGAATATAATCTTAGTTATCTTCATTAGTTTCTACTCTAGCATAAAAACCTTGGGCCAAGGGAGTTCCTGTAGTGGCTACAGGAACCCAACTAGTATACATGAGGTCTTGTGTTCAATCACTGACCTTGCTCAGTGGGTTAAGGATCTGGTGTTGCTGTGGCTGTGGTGCAGGCCAGCAGCTTAGCTCCGACTTGACCCCTAGCCTGGGAACTTCCATATGGTATGAGTGTGGGCCTAAAAACCAAAACCAAAACAAAAACTTGGGCTAAGAGACTGGAAATCATGTATGCTTTGCTCTTAAGCAAAGTCAGATAAGTCATTAACATCTGATCACTTTAGTTTCCTCTTTCCAATGAGGTCATCTATTATCTCCCCTATACGATAAGACCCACTATGATTAGACAGGTAAATGCAGACTTGCTTTTAAAAGTAAAATTGCAATATAAACACACCGTATTACCATCATACACATGAGGGGGCCTAAGCGATTCTTTCCGAAGAGCTTAAAAACTTCTTTACATTCATGGCAAAAACTTCTCTTTCCAAACTCACAGTCTCTTCGGAAGCTACATGATAGAGGCAAGGAAATTTTATAAACACTCAGAGACCCAGGCACCAAATAATGAAAGAAAGCATTTCTATACACAAATCGTTATTTACACCTGTTTTCATTTTTTACATTAAGATGTAAACATCCCCTTATCCAAAACAGCTGGTGAAAAAAATAAACATAAAATGAATTATGCCTTTTAAGATAGCTGGTGAGTTTTCAAGTATCCTTGCTGAATGGATCCAAATACCAAACATTAGAATTCAATAATAAGGAGAACCAAACTGGTAAGAAAGCTATAAAAATATCAATATACAGCAAAATCACAATTAACCAGAATATTCCAATCTGGTTAATTGACTATGTACAAGAAAATTCTTGTTTTAACCATTAGTTTAGAAAAAAACTTTCTAAATTGAACCACTTTACTTTCCTGGCTTAGTAAGTACAAAACACCAAACATAAGCCAATTTTATTTTGATGATTTAGGATCAGGTGGTGCCTTGGGATATTTCTCAGAATATACATTAACTTCTGTGCAGTTTTGTTAGAGGCAGAATATTAGAGGGAACTAGAGTTTCTCCCAATATCATAAGCTAGTTGTCTTCCTCTTGCCTCATTCTCCAAAAAGGAGAATGTAGCAAAAAGGTCCTAGTTAAATAAGATTTCTCACTGTAGACATACTTTATGTATACTGGTTCTGCAAATGATGCAATTCAGTGATGTTCCCCCACTGGATTATTTCTTCTTCTTAATCAATATGCCCAGTACCATGAATGCTATACAGTGGGTCCACTGTTTTTTTGGAGATCAAATTTTAGTACCTCATGAATTCCTTAACTGGAATATTTCTCAAGAAAATCACTCATGAAGATGGCTTCAAAACCAGGAGAGCTGTATATTTTGCTAATGGAACCAAACTATGCCTTGTCCATTAATTCATGACTGCTCGAACAATCTTTATAACGTTATCAAAACGCAAGTAAGTTCTCTAAGACAGTAGGTACTTAATCAAAGCCTTAAAACAATGAGGCGCTGAGAGAAGAGTCACCTTCTGATTCTCTTAGAACAGCTCAGTGTTTCCATAGTGCAGGATCCATGCCACTGGGTGGCATGCGAGATGATTTTTGGTGGTATACAACATAGAATTAAGCCATGCTGAATCATGGTGAGGATGTCATTCCCTTTATACTTTTCTTTTAAACTTCTGATAATACCACAGACAGATCCCCATTTTGGTGCTGGGAAACATCTCTCAATGCAACAAAAGAAGAGCAGCCTTCTTGGATTCAGAGCCTTGACTTGCACTGGTTATCTAGCTAGAATTTAATAACATTTTTTGTTTTAATTGTATTTATTTTGTTGTTATCTTTTATTTATAGCAATCTGATGCTGGTTTTCCACTTGGAATAGAAGTTTCTTTTTAAAATATTTTAAAATTTAAAAGATAAATATTAATAATAGCATGTGTAATACTCAAGTGATTGAAGTTTAGGAATCAATGATTATAGTCTAATAAATCATATTTTTAAAAAGTTATTTCAAATGAAAGTATAAACACAGTCTAAGAAAGAAACATATGTCACTGCGTTTTCAATACTTGTGATGCTCCAAGGATAAGCTTACCACAGCCTTCTCTTACACTGGGCCATCTCCAGAGTTTAGATTCCAGCAAAAATATAAAAGGAAAAAGAACCAACTCCACACCAATTTAGACTTCATAAACTCATGGTACCATAAGTGTGCAAATAATCTGATATTTAGCAAGTCATGTTTTACACATAAACTTTCTAATTCACTGCAGCATCTTTTTATTTGGTCTATAATGCCTCACAAAGGCCAACCGGGGTTTTAGAGCTCCTGCTTGGTTCTCACAGCAAGTACCACACATACTTTTTGACTGAACTCTCCAGCCAGGATTCAGAGCTGCTGGCCAAATCTTCCAATGGCGACTGACTATTCTTCCACTGCCATGGTGTCTCCTCCTCATCTTCTGAATGATAATCTCATGGCCACCATTCTGCTGAGAGGAGTTTGCCTAGCAGGTAATGCATGCTCGCAGGCATGCTATGCTGACTTAAAGCAAAAAAAGACAGTTGGAGAGAGAGAAAGCAGAGCTTCTCATTTGTGGTGAACAGGCTCTTCATCACAGTGGTAGTTAAGATATGCTCCCTCCTCCTTCCCCCGAAGCCAAGGCAATAGTCTGAAGGATGGTGTCAGACATCATAATCGGGAGCCTTGCCCTGGGCTTGCCTTAGCCAGATCTGTAGTGTAACAAATGCTCCCACAGTCACATGAAAGAAAAGCTGCCAGAGGTTGCGCAGTTCATAGAGATACATGTTGCATAGACAGATTAAGCCAAAAGTCAAAAAAGATTTGACATTCCGCCAGCTGGTGTAGTAGACAAGTAAATTACACTGTTGAAAATATAAAAATGAAAGATGATTAGGGTTATAGGAAAAGAAACAGATGCTTCTACTGTAAAACTGTAACAGGTCACAGGGTAAAAAATGAGAGTGTAATAAGGGGATTTTTCAACTACAGAAAGATAATGTAACATCTTTAAGACATTCAACTATTAAAGTTCCACACCTCAAAAGGGAAATAGATTTTTCCTTTTATGTTTTTCATTTTTCAAAAGAAAAAGCATTTTCTATCATATTTTAAATGGATAACTCCCTTGCAAAAAGGCTAAACATATTCTTCAAGATGACAGGGAACTAATAAGCATTCTCAGGGTCAAAGGGGTTCTATTCGAGAAAGTACAAAAAACTCACAGAAGTTATTCAGCAAAATGGGCTCATACAACCTGAATTTGAATATTAATGAAATTAATAAATATTTGCCAATTCCTCACTGAGTGCACAGAGCTCAGCTAGGTATAGGATCTGAGTGGCCATTTGAGGGTGAATTCATTCAATGGATATTTATTGAAAGTCTGTTACAACACATTGTTCTTTAGTTTGCCTTTTTTTTTTTTAGGGTCGCAGCACATGGAACGCAGCATATTTGTACCTACAGCTGCGTCTATGACCTACACCACACCTCACAGCAACACTGAATCCTTAACCCACTGAGTAAGGCCAGGGATTGAACCCACATCCTCATGGATACTAGTCGTGTCTGTTATCACTGAGCCACGATAGGAACTCCTGTTCTTTACTTTTAAGTAAACAAGTACTCACTCACATGGAGCTTACATTCTAGTTAAGGGAGACAGGTTATAAACATTACGCACACACACACACACACACACACACACACACACACACACACACAATCAAGTAACTATATTCTGGAAAAGATAAAAAGATTGAAAAATAGAAAAGAGGAGATAGAGTGCTAATTTAGATAATACAGGAAAGAAAGTATTCCCCTGTCCCACAAATCCTGGCATTCATCTTTCCTGCTTTATTTTTCTCCATAACACACTATTAACATACTTCAAAAATATGATTATTTTGTCATCTATATTCTTCTAATAAAATCTAAACTTCCTGAGGGGAGAGGTTTTTAACTGTCTTGTTCACTCATTTTTCTCCAGTGCCCAAAATAGTGCCTGGTACGTAATAAGTGCTCAATAAAATTTTGTTGAGTGAATGAACTGTTTTCTAGAAGACATCTAAAATTTAGGGTCTGGTAAATATAGGAGTTATATATGATCACAAAGTCTTAAGAAGCAGAGGTCTCAGTGTGAAATCGTATCCAGACTTCAGAATAGGAGGGACATAAGGGTGTTCATAACAATACAGAAATAGTATGATGTTCTGTTTAATGTGTTCAGTTCTTATACAAATCAGGACTGTCCTTGCTAATCCAAGCATAATGCATTGGAAGCATTTATTTTATTGCAGTGTTTTGCATTATATAAAAAAGTTGGGGAAAAAAACAGGAAAAAGAAGTTTTTCCTTTTGAAATAATTTTAGACTTACAGAAAAGCTGCAAAAACAGTATAGAGTTCTCATATACCCTTCACCTTGACCAAATGTTATCCTCTCATATAACCACAGTATAACCATCAAAAGAGGAAATTAATATTAAAATGATACTATTAAGTAACCCAAAGACTTAACTTGAAATATGCCAATGTCCTATAAAGTCCTTTTTCTGGTCCAGAATCCAATCCAGGATTCCATATTGCATTTAGTTGTCATGTCTCCTGCAACCTGTAAGAGCTCCTCAGGTCTTTGTTTTGCATGACTTTAACAGTCTTAAAGAATACTGGCAAATTATTTTGTAAAATGTCCCCTAATTCTGGTTTGTCTGATGTTGTCTCAAGATTAAATTGAACATATCCAATTTTGGCAAGTATACCACAGAAGTGATATGTAGTATGACTTATTATTAATGTTGATCTCCTGATGAGGTGGTATCTGACAGGTTTCTCCATTGAAGTTACTATTTCTCCCTTTGGAATCAGTAGCTTGTGGGAGGACACTGTGAGATTATGTAAATATTCTATTTTGTCATACTTTTGCCCATTAATTTTAGCATCTATCGATAATTCTTGCCTGCAGCAATTATTACTGTGTGTTTGCCAAATGGTCATGTTCTATTCCCACCATTCTCTACATTAATTGGAATTCTACTATAAGGAAGAGCTATATTTTCTGCCATTTTTAAAAAATCAATATTTTAATTTTTTGTTTCCAAAGGCTTTAAAAATGGCTTTTACACCACAGATAACTTATTAATTACAAAGAGTGAAAAGATAGTTTTGCAACGGAGATATCTGACAGGTACCACTTAAAAGAATGATCAAATTTATTACATGCTTCCTGACTGATATAATTAGAGATATACAGCATACTATACCAGCTAGTCCTGTTACCAAAATAATTAACCTGAATTTGATCATGAGAAACAGACACCTCCAGATAGTGGATCATCCTATAAGGTACTTGGCCTGGACTGTTCAACATGGGATCTGAGCAGTGACTGCGACCTGCACCACAGCTCATGGTAACGCTGGATCCTCAACCCACTGAGTGAGGCCAGGGATCAAACCCGCATTCTCATGGATACCAATCAGGTTCATTTCCACTGTACCACAATGGGAACTCCTTGTAATTTACTTTAAAAACAACCATGTAGAAACTTCTGCTTCTGGGAAGATGGAGTTGATGCACTTTCCCTTATTCTTCCCACAAAGCACAACTAAAAATCCTGGACATTATTTATCAAACAAGCATAAGATGACTCTGGATGATGGGGAGAAGGCAGACAGGCTAAGGACCTTGAGATCCAAGGAATGACGATGGTAAATTACCTAAGTTTTTTTTTTTTTTTTTTTACCTCATATATCCCACACTTGAAGCTGAAGAAGCTGGCAACTCAAAATACCAATGGATGCACACCAAAAAAAACCCAACACAAAAAAACACTCACTCAGAAGACAA
This sequence comes from Catagonus wagneri, assembly GCA_004024745.2. Lineage (NCBI taxonomy): Eukaryota > Metazoa > Chordata > Mammalia > Artiodactyla > Tayassuidae > Catagonus > Catagonus wagneri. The sequence goes on from PVHT021183693.1 coordinate 55,189,229, forward strand.
AGAGGAGACCACATCAAGAGGAAGGAGGGGAGATTACGTGATAGAAGCAACCCCATACCTCCTGTGTGGGAAGCCCCACAGACTGGAAAGTCACTGCAGCACAGAGACTCAGCTGCAGGACTGAGAGTTCTGAGCCCCACGTCAAAACCCCATGCCTGGGGAGTGGGCACAGGGAGGAAGAGCCCACAGGGCATCTGGCATTGAAGGCCAGCGGGGCTTGTGTGCAGGAGCTCCACAGGACTGGGGGAAACACAGACCCCATCCTTGAAAGGCACACACAGACTTTCACGTGCACTGGGTCCCAGGGCAAAGCAGTCTCCATAGGAATCCGGGTGGAACCTGACTGCAATTCTTGGAGGATCTCCTGGGAAAAGAGGGGTGACTGTGGCTTGTTGTGGGGGAAGGGAATTGGAGGTGAAGCTCTCGGGAACATTCATCAGGCTGCATTTCTCTGGAGGGGGCCATTTCTGGGAAAATCTGGTCCCTCCCATCAGCACTGA
>PVHT021183693.1:55190728-55233268 GCA_004024745.2 Catagonus wagneri
GACCCCATCCTTGAAAGGCACACACAGACTTTCACGTGCACTGGGTCCCAGGGCAAAGCAGTCTCCATAGGAATCCGGGTGGAACCTGACTGCAATTCTTGGAGGATCTCCTGGGAAAAGAGGGGTGACTGTGGCTTGTTGTGGGGGAAGGGAATTGGAGGTGAAGCTCTCGGGAACATTCATCAGCCTGCATTTCTCTGGAGGGGGCCATTTCTGGGAAAATCTGGTCCCTCCCATCAGCACTGAGAAGCCCCAGGCCAAACAATAATCCAGGTGGTATCACAGCCCCACCCATCAGTAAACAGGTTGCCTAAAGACCCCTCAGGCACACAGCCAGCCTCTAATCTCATCCAGAGACAAGCCCCACCCATCAGAGGGAGAGGAATCAACCCCACCTACCAGTGGGCAGGCATCAGTCCCTCCCATCGGGAAGCCTACAGCAAGCCCCGCCCATACCAACTTTAGTCACAGGGGAGGCAAACGCCAGAACTAAGAGAGGCTACCACTCTGTTCTTGGCAAAAAGGTCACCACACCAAAAACCTATAAAAATGAAAAGACAGAAAACTCTAACCCAGATAAGGGAGAAAGAGAAAAGCCCAGATAAACAGCTCAGTGATGAGGAGATTACCAGCCTCTCAGAAAGAGACTTTAGACTGTTGATGCTGAGGATGATGCAAGGCACTGGAAATAAACTGGAGGCAAAGATTGATCATTTACAGGAAACACTGAGCAGAGAAATACAAGCTGTAAAAATTAAACAAGAAGAGATGCAAAATACAATAACTGAAATAAAAAATTCATTAGAAGCAGCCAACAACAGAATACAGGAGGCAGAAGAACGAATCAGCGAGGTGGAGGACAGATTAGTGGAAATCACTAATGCAGAAGAGAAAAGAGATAAAAGATTGAAAGGAAATGAGCTGAGACTCAGAGAATTCTGGGATATCGTTAAACGCACCAATATCCGTATTATAGGGGTGCCAGAGGGAGAAGAGAGAGAGAAGGGGACAGAAAAAATATTTGAGGAGATAATAGCCGAAAACTTCCCTAATATGGGAAAGGAACCACTCAGTCAAATTCAGGAAGCACAACGAGTACCATATAAAATAAACCCAAGCAGGAACACCCCGAGACACATATTAATCAAAATGACCAAAATTAAAGACAAAAAGAAAATATTGAAAGCAGCTAGGGGAAAGAAACAAATGACATACAAGGGAACCCCAATAAGGTTATCAGCAGATTTCTCATCTGAAACTCTGCAGGCCAGAAGGGAGTGGCATGATATACTTCATGTGATGAAAGGGAAAAACTTCCAACCAAGATTGCTTTACCCTGCAAGGCTCACATTCAGATTTGAAGGAGAGCTCAAAACCTTTACAGATAAGCAAAAGCTAAGAGATTTCTGCAACACTAAACCAGCTTTACAACGAATCTTAAAGGAACTTCTCTAGTCTGAAAAGAAAAGGCCACAACCAGAAACAAAAACACCACAAATGACAAGGCTCACCAGTAAAGGCATATATACAATAAAGATATTAAATCATCCATGCACAACTGTGCTACCAAAATCGTGAGAGGAAAGCACAAATGCAGGTCACTGGAAACGCACGTGCAATTAAGAAACCAACAACTTAAAAAAAGCTCATTTGTATATAGACTCCTGTATCAAAACTTCAGGGTAAAAAAAAACAAAAAAAAACCCCAAACAGTTAATACAATGGCAATAAGAACATATATATCAGTAATTACCTTAAATGTTAATGGACTGAATGCCCCAACCAAAAGACATAGACTAGCCGAATGGATACAAAAACAAGAAAACAACCAATGGATCACTGAAGAAATCAAAGAGGAAATTAAAAAATACCTAGAAGCAAATGACAGCAAAGACACGACACTCCAAAACCTCTGGGATGCAGCAAATGCCGTTCTAAGAAGAAAGTATATAGCAACGCAAGCCTACCTCAGGAAACAAGAAAAAGCTCAAATAAACAACCTAACTTTACATCTAAAGCAGCTAGAGAGGGAAGAAGCCAGGTCATGGAAACAACCTAAATGCCCATCGACAGAGGAGTAGATAGGGAAGATATGGTACATACACACAATGGAGTATTCTCAGCCATTAAAAGGAACAAAATAACGGCATTTGCAGCAACATGGATGGACCTAAAAATTATCATTCAAAGTGAAACCAATCAGACAATTAGACAGCAACGCCCAGTGCTACCGCTTACAGGTGGAAACTAAAGAGACACAATGAACTTCTTTGAAGAACAGACAATGACTCACAGATTTTGGAAAACCTTGGTTTTTCAAATAAGACAATCTGGGGGGTGGGGGGGTGCACTGTGAGTTTGGGACACAAAATCTATCGAATTGACTTATGATCTTTGTACACCTATAACTGAAATAAAATTCATTGTTAATAAGAAAAAAAAAACACTCAATAAAATCTTGCTCTCTTTAGCCAAAACACCAAAAAAGGGCACCTTACCTTACTGAGACAGAGAACTTTTATACAATAACTATTTTACTCTAGCCAAACACCACCAAAACCAAACCAAACCAAAATAAAACCTGTAACCCCCACATTCACACTTTCAAAGCCTATATGGGGAACCTATAATGCTGTTCTAACCCTCCAGAGCTTCAGGGAAGGCAAGTGGGAAGCCAGAACTTTGATTCCATTGAATGGCAGTGACTCCCTCAATCCTACCCTGCAGTGTCACTGGAGACCAAGTAGGACTCTGAACATTCACCTCCGCTTGGCATTAAGAAGGCAATGGATTTCTCATCCGAAACCACAAAGTGCCAAAAGAAAGCAACTGTTAATCCAAAATCCTATATCCAACAAAAATATCCTTTAGGAATGAAGGAGAAATAAAGATATTCTCAGATGAGAGAAGTCTGAGAGAATTTGTCACCTAAAAATGTATTCTAAAATAATGGATAAAAGGAGTTCTCTAGACAGAAAGGAAACAGTGTTAAGAAGGAATCTTAGAACACTGGCTAGAACAGGATCACAGAAAAAATACGGATAAACATAACAGGCTTAGCTTTTTAATTTAAGAGCTTTCTAAATTATGTTTGATGGTTAAAGTAAAAACCTTAACAGTGACATGGTTCTAAATATATGCAGAGGAGCTATTTAAGATAATTACATTGTGAACAGAGGAGGACAAAGTGACATAAAGGAAGATATAGTTCCTATGCTTCACTTGAACTGGTAAAATGATGACACCACAAAACTGAGATAAGTAGGTAAAATGAAATACCTAGAGCAACTATTTAAAAATCTATGCAAAGAGACACACTCAAAAACATTATAGAAAAAGCAAAATGAAGTTCTAAAAGTATGTTCAAGTAACCCACAGGAAGACAGGAAAAAGAAAACAGAAAAATGAAAAACTAAAAATAAAAAGTAAGACGGGAGAATTAAGCCCTAACGTATCAATAATTACACTGAATAAAAATGGCTTAAATACAGCAATAAAAAGAGACAGACGACAGGGTGGATTAAAAAACATAAATGAACTCTATGTTGTCTACCAGAAATTCACTTCAAATGACATACGCAAGTGAAAAGTAAAAGGACGGGAAAGGATATAAATGCAAATATTCATCAAAGGTAAGCACAAGTAGCTATATTACTATTGAATAAATATAAAATATTTCAAGAAAGTAAAAACAACCAGGGACAGAGAGGGATTTTATATAATTATAAATGGATGAATCAATCAAGAAGACACTGCAATCCTAAATGTGTATGAATCAAACAACAGAGCTGCAAAATACCTGAGGCAAAAACTGATACAACTGAAATGAGAAATACATAAATACAGATGAAAGCTTCAATATTTCTCTCTACACAATTGATAGAACTAGCCAGAAAATCAGGAAGGATATATAAGAACTGAACAACAGCATCAATCAACATGATCAAATCAACACTTAGAGAACACCCATTCTGATCAAGTGCCCATGTAACATACCAAGACAGACCAAACCTAAACAAATGTAAAATAACTGAAATCACACAGAATATGTTCTCTACCTATAATGAAATCAAACTGGAATCAATAATGGAAAGAATCAGAAAATATCCAAACACTTGGAAACTATACCACACAACTCTAAGTACATCATACATCAAGGAGGAAACTGTGGGGAAATTTTTAAAAAATACACTGAATTAAAAATGAAAAATAACATCTCAAAATGTATGGAATGCAGTTAATGAAGTGCTAAGAGGGAAATCTGTAACACTAAACACATATATTACAAAAGAGAAAATTCTCAAATCAAATCATCTAAGCTCCTATCTCAAGAATCTACAAAAAGAAACGCAAAATACACTGAAAGCAAGCATGAGGAAAGAAATAATAGGGAGTTCCCATTGTGACTCAGTGGGTTAAGAACCCAATGTTGTCTCTGGGAGGATGTGGGTTCAATCCCTGGCCCTGCTCAGTGGGTTAAGGATAGGCACTGTCACAAGCTGTGGCATAGGTCACAGACGTGGCTCGGATCCAGTATTGCTGTGGCTGTCGCATAGGCTGCAGCTACAGCTCCAATTTGATCTCCCAGCCCAGGAACTTCCATATGCCATGGGTGCGGCCATAACAAGAAAAAAGGAAATAATAAAGTGCAGAAATCAATAAAATAGAAAATAGGAAAAAACCCTATAAAACAAAGAGCAGGCCCAGTGAAAAGATCAATGAAATTAACATGTAAAACTGATAAAGAGAATATATAAATTATCAGTATGAGGAATGAAAAGGAGTATACTATGTATCCCATAGACATCAAAAGGATAATAAGGGAATGCTATGACCAACTTAACATACACAAATTTGATAACTTAAGTGAAATGGACCTTTTCCTCATAAAACACAAACCATAATTCAATCATCATAAAACATATTATTTGAATAGTTTTATAACTATTTTTAAGATTTATTAAATTATCAAAACTATATGGTACTGGCAGAGGGACAGACATTTAGATCAATGGAACAGAATACAGAACCCAGAAACAGACCCACATAAACACACCCAACTGATTTTTTTTTTTAATGCAAAAGCAACTGAGTAGAGAAAAAAAAGGCTTTTAACCAAACAGTGCTGGAGAACTTAACCATCCATGCAAGGCAAAAAAACCAAAAACCAAAAAAAATCTTACTTATTATACAAAACTTTAAACGTATCATGAATTTAAATGTAAAAAAACTATAAAACTTTAAAACTATAAGGCTTTTAGAAAAAACAAAAGAAAATCTTCAGGATCCGTGGGTAGGCAAATAGTTCTTAGACTTAACATTATAAGCAAGACTCATATCAGGAAAAAACTGATAAATTTCACTTCATAAAAATGTAAAATATTTGCTCTGCAAAAGACCCTGTTAAAAGGATGAAAAGATAAGCTAAAACTGGGAGAAGATGTTTGCAAAGTACATATCTGACAAAAGACTAATACCTGGAACACATAAAGAACTTTCAAACTCAACAGTAAAAGACAAACAATCCAAATAGAAAATAGGCAAAAGACATATGTTCATGACAGATGACATACAGATGACAAATAAGCACATGAAATTACACTCAACATCATTAGCCATTAGGAAAATACAAATTGAAACCACAATGAGATATCACTACATACCTATCAGAATGGCTAAAATAAAAAAAATAGGAGTTCCTGGGAGTTCCCACTGTGGTTCAGCGGTAATGAACCCAACTAGTAACCATGAGGATGTGGACTGGATCCCTGGCTTTACTCAGTGGGTTGAGGATCTGACATTGCTGTGAGCTGGGGTGTAAGTCACACACGCGGCTCAGATTTGGCGTTGCTGTGGCTGTGGCATAGGCGAGCAGATTCAACCCCTAACCTGGGAACTTCCATATGCTGCGGGTGTAATCCTAAAAAGACAAAAAAATAAAAAATAAAAAAATAGTGACAATACCAGATGCTGGCAAGGATGCAAAGAAACTGGATCATTAACACAATGCTGGTGGAAGTATAAAATGGTACACTACTCTGGAAAAGAGCTTGTCTCTTAATAAGCATGCAACTACCATGCACTACCATAACTCAGCAACTGCATTCCTGGGCATTTATCTCAGAGAAATGAAGACTTTGTTCACACAAAAACCTGTACATGAATGTTTACAGCAGCTTTATTTATAATAGCCAAAAACTAGAAATGACTCAGATGTCCTTGGAATGAGTGAATGATCAAACTGTGATACAGCCATACCACAGAATACAATTCAGCAATAAAAAGGAACAAACCACTGATATATACAACAATTTGGATAAATCCTCCCAAAATTATGCTGAGGAAAAAATGCCAATCACAAAAGGTTATGTACCATATGGTTTCATTCATATAACATACTCAAAATGAGAGTATTATATTAATGGAGAACACATTAGTGGTTGCCAGAAATTAAGGAGGGGCTGGGGCAGGAGGGAACTATAAAAGGCAACATGAGGAGTCTTTCTGGTGACAAGATTGTCCTATACCTTGATTGCATCAACATCAATATCCTGGTACATATTACAGCTTTGCAAGATAGTACCATTGGGGGAAAACAGGTAAAGGTTATACAGGACTTCACATAGGTCTCTAAGTATCTCAAAATAATAAGAACAACTTTACATATTCATTTTTTCTGCAACTTACTTTTGTAAACAATGAATATACACACTATGTGCACATACAAAGAAAGAAAGCAAATGTTGCAAAATGTTAACAATTGGTGATTCTAGGTGTACTAGTTTTTCAACTTATATACTTTCAAGTGTTTTCAAACTGAAACACTGAGGGAAAAGTAATAGTGTCTAATCTCTTCAGACTTCCTCTGACTTCCTATTTTAAATGCTCCATATCAAGACAACCTCTTTCTGGCTGCACTCTGCGATTCCATAAGAACCTAAGGCCTGGAGGAAAGGTAACAAACCATGAGTAGAGGCCTTTGAGGTCTGATCAAAAGGGGATTAGAGGAGTTCCCTTTGGGCTCAGTGGTTAACGAATCCAACTAGGAACCACGACGTTGCGGGTTCGATCTCTGGCCTTGCTCAGTGGGTTAAGGATCCGGCGTTGCCATGAGCTGTAATGTAGGTTGCAGACGTGGCTCGGATCCCGTGTGGCTGTGGCGAAGGCCAGCAGCTACAGCCCCAGCCCCTGTTAGACCCCTAACCTAGGAACCTTCATATGCCGTGCATGCGGCACTAGATAAGGCAAACAAAACAAAACAAAAAACAAAGGGGATTAGAAATATCCTGACCATTGGAGACAGAGCATGTTATATGGTGAAACGTAATCACTTAAGTTTCACTGTGGGAAAAACAACATTATTATCACTCTGCTCAGCATACTTGGAAAGCATGCAGTTTCATGCCTGTCAATATGAAGGGAATTGGTTTTTTTACTTTTCTTTGTTAAAGCATGAATTTGTATTTTTCTGAAGTTAAAAAAAAACAAAAACACCTGGGTGACACTATTCAACCATGAGGCAACTCTTAAGACTACTTTCAGCTGTTCTGGGAAAGGTACCAAACGGAGCTAGTTCTGGAGTCATACAGACCTGGGTTCAAGTCACTGACAGGCTGTAAAAACTGTCCGGGCCTCAGCGAAAAATGGTGATAATAACAGGATTAGCATGGGGCTTTCTTTGAGGATTTAATGGTGGAAGGAATGCAAAGAGCTTAACACAAAGTAAGAGCTGAATACATTTTGGCATTATTATTAGCATGTAGGTGATTTCTTTAAGCAAAACAGCTCTTAGGGTGAAATTATTTAAGTTAATATTTACCTCACATTGTTTTAGAATCATATGAAACAGTGCATATACAAGTTATTAAGTTATAACTTTATAGCATTATAAAAGTCACGCATATATAGGAAGTTTGCTTGGAAACAGAATGATATAGTAGAATGAACATGACACTGAAAATCAGAAGATTCAGTATTAAGTTCTTACTCTACCACTTACTAGCTACATGATCTCAGGATACTACTGAAACCACCTCAGATTTCTCCTTTTCAAAACTGAGAATAATATACCTTGTGTGATAGGACTGCAGAGATTAAAGCAGAAAATCTACACAAGAATATTTCAAAAAATTAAATTACTTGTGACATCAACGAATACAAGTTTTCACAATTGCTGCATGAAATGTCATTCATCATAATTCAATCTGTCAAAATTTGACAGAAAAACAATTTCTCAAGTTAATATAAATGATTAGGAGAATTTAAGGGATTTTAAAAATGGGGCCACTGAAACTAAAATTTTTTAAAGTGATTTTTATTTTTTCCATTATAGTTGGTTTACAGTGTTCTGTCTCTCTCTCACACACACACACACACACACACACACACATACATATACACACATTCTTTTTCTCACATTATCCTCCATCATGTTCTATCACAAGTGACTATATATAGTTCCCTGTGCTATACAGCAGAATCTCATTGTTTATCTAAAATTTCTAATACGTTTTCTTTTTATTTGCAGTCCTGAACCTTTCTAATGTTTTTCTGTGTAAGACAAAGAAATGTGTCATTTTTAAAAGTTAGGTCAAAAGGCCTTGCTTACTCTAACATGTTTTAGTAAAGATTTCTTGAGTCTGAGTAATTGCAAATGGTGACCCTTCCCTTCCCTTAAATCTATGCCTCCTCTGGCCTTGGAAATGGGAATACACGTCTCCCTATCACTTGGGTGCAAAACTTCCTCCTTCCTGAAGTCTCAGATCTCTTCTGTCTTCGAGTCCTGGTGAGTTGTCCTCAGTGTCCTTTCTTTTCCTATCCCTACTGCCATTACCATAGTTTAGGTTTTCATTACCTTCTGCCTGAAGTAATATAATCACCTCTCATCCAACTTCCTTGCTTCTAGTCTCTCTGCTCTGATAATTCATCCTATTCATCACTACTAAATTAAATGTTCTTGCTTTTGCTATCCCCTATTCAAAGACTTCCCCAAGAGTACAAAACCCTCAGCCTGAAGTAAAAGTAGAGTCTGGAAGCTGAATAAATCACCAGAATATCAAGAATTAGCCTTTACTGCCACAGGCAGATGACATGCCATCACTGAAACCCCGGCACAGGGGAGGGTTAACATTAGTTCACTGGGATCTATGTCCATTCAAAAGGATCACAGAGCAAATAGCGGCTCATATTAAGACAGAAGCAAAGAACACAGACATTATTTTTATTTATTTAAAGTATATGGGAGATTATCAGAATTGATACCTGAAATAGGCAATAATGGGAATGTGTTTCTTAAAAATGGGAGAGAACCTACCTGATAAAGGCAGGCTGCTGTTCCAAGGAAAAACGCAACAATGTAATTAAAATCCTCACCATCACTCTGCAAAAACAAAATAAAAAATTACTTTCTTTTTTTTCTGGTGGAAGCCCATAACCAAAAACAATCCATCAGGATGGGTTATGACAACATGTATACACAAGCAATCAAAATTCTCATGAAGTGGCATATAAAAATTCTCAAGAATCCTAAAACAGAAACATAAAATGTAAGAACCAGGGAGTGTGAGGGAGAGGAAGACTATTCCAGTTCCTCTATGTCTGGCCCTCCCATGAATTACATGTAACCCAAGAGAAGATGAAAGCCAGTGGAAACAAGTTGCCATGGAATGTAAAAAGCCTCTTCTCTATACTAAGGAACCCATACAAAAACGTACAATACCCCAGCAGTCTAATAAAATTAGGCCTGCTGATTAGGCCTGCTGACTGCGATTACTACCTGACTCAAATAAATACTGACAAATTTTACTACCTAGTAAGCACATCATTGAAATGTCCAATAAAGTCATTTGACATGATTAAAAAAAAAAGTCACAACCCAAACTGAAAAGCTACTGTCCACTAGAGTGTGCTAAAGCTCAATGAGGAGGCAGTCATACCTGATATTACTAGAAAAAGAGCCACCCAGAGGAAACCTGAGATAGATCAAGCATAAAATATTAAAAAAAAAAAAGTAATGGAGCCATGTAACAACCCATTTTTTTCTATTTTTAATTTCTTTTAAGTATCAATATTTATCACTTCTTTCAATGTTTTTATGGAATAGAACATAAAGCCCAGGCAGGAGTATTAAATTTCTTTCTTCTAGGCAGGAACATTAAATTCGGTCCTTATTTTAGAAGAAAATCTCTTTATATAATAAAAATTCCCTCAGGATATGGGAATGTCTATCATGAGCATGTCTTTTTTTGTCTGCAGCATATGGAAGTTTCTAGGCTAGAGGTTGAACTGGAGCTGCAGCTGCTGGCCTACACCACAGCCACAGCAACTCAGGATCTCAGCTGCATCTGCGACCTACACCACAGCTCATGGCAACACCGGATCCTTAACCCACTAAGCAAGGCCAGAAATCAAACCCGCATCCTCACGGATACTAGTCGGGTTCATTACCACTGAGCAACAAGAACTCCCTCATAACCATGTCCTCATGAAATAATGTAAAGAAAAAAATTCCTTTTCCATTTGCTACTGAGCAAAGTGCCTGTAAGGCAGAGGGACAGTGAGTGGCTTATCTAGTGAGATGATCTAAAAACAGAAACCATTAATCAGTCTGGGGTGGTTAGGCCAGTTCTATCCCAGAGAAAGGGAAAGTCAACATAAAACTTTCCTACTTTAATCATTCTAAGACTTTTAAATAAGTTCTGCTTGATTGGTTTTTCTTTAGTCCTTTTAAATGATCTATTTTCATGATAAAAGTTCATGTTCATTGTAAAGAATTTGGAAGAGACTGTTCCAAAGAAGACTATGAGTATATATAGTCCATGATATCGCAACTTTGGGATAATTCTCCTAAATGTTAACCATTTACGTACTTCCTTCCAACCCTCTCTGTATAAAACCATATGCACATTAAAAAAAACAGAATCAGGAGTTTCCTCTATGGTGCAGCGGAAACAAATCTGATTAGTAACCATGAGGATGTGGGTTTGATCTCTGGCCTTGCTCAGAGGGTTAAAGATCTGGCATTGCCCTGAGCTGTGGTGTAGGTTACAGACACAGCTCGGATCCAAAGTTGCTATGGCTGTGGTGTAGGCCAGCGGCTATAGCTCCAGTTCAACCCCTAGCCTGGGAACGTCCATATGCTGTGGGTGTGGCCCTGAAAAAAGAAATGGAATCATACTTTTAAACTTTTTAGTATTTCATGTTCTCAAGATACTAAATATTTTCTCAGCCACTTAATTTGTAATAATTATATAACCTTTAATTGCAGCAATATACAATGATTTCATTATTGTCTTATAACTAAATATTATATTTTCCCGAAATTTACATTCTCACTTTATAACTCTCTTAATTGCCTTTGGAACATTTAAGAGCGTGTTTCTGGGGTCCATCAGATCTGGATTCAAATATTTAATAGCTGTACGACCATGGATTATTTAACTTCAGCCTCCCTTTTTCTGGGAAAAAAAGCTGTAAAGATTCAATGAAACAAATGGAACATTAAATGAAAAAATATTTTCTAACTTCCCTCTCTCAGAAGTTATTATCTGCATCATCCAATGGATAAGTAGGATTACCTTTCAGTATTGTATAAACCTCTAATGTACTGGCCTTGTCTTCTCAATGAGATCCTCATCTTCTTCAAGGCAGAAAATAAATCTTATTACTTGCACGAAACTGTTATAATAACTACAATTTTAATTTCAAATGACTCAGAAAAAAAAAGAGAAAGGAAGAAAGAAAGGTAGGTAGGTAGGTATACATGTTGATGTTAACTGTGTTATTTGTACTGGTTTTGTTTGTTTTTTTGGTTCCGTGGCATGTGGAAGTTCACAGGCCAGGGATGGAACCTGTGTGCAGCTGCAACCTGTGCCATGGCTGCGGCAATGCTGGATCCTTAATCTGCTGCTCCATAAGGGAAATTCCAATTGTACTGTTTTTTTAAACCTTCCAATAATTTTGAATTCTTTCAAAATAAAATGTTGCATGGTAGGGGAAAATGGGGGTACAAATAAAAAATGCTATGCCGTCACTAAAAAGAATGTCTATATACCGATGTGAAATAATATACATTTTTTTTAGGTAGAAAAAGATACAAATCAGTATGAGATAAAACCCTCATCCTCATGGTTACTAATCAGATTTGTTTCCGCTGCACCATAGAGGAAACTCCTGATTCTGTTTTTTTTAATGTGCATATGGTTTTATACAGAGAGGGTTGGAAGGAAGTACATAAATGGTACTTCCTTTATTTATAAAGGAATAATTTTTAAAGAATTATATAAGTAAACATATAAATATATATGTATTAGCATATGCACATAATCTCTCTAGAAGGATACACCAGTGGTTGACTCTGGGGAAGAGAAATGGAATGAAAATTATTTATTGTGAAAATTACAGGCTTTGAAATTTACCATGTACACATTTTACTATGCTTATGCATGACTGGACTGTCTGTGGCTATACATGTATTACCTTTTTAAAAAAATGTCACTATGAAAATATCCAAGGAGAAGGTGTAGAGTTAGACAAATATAAGCTAAGAACAAGACACCATAAAATGCTACTATTTAAAGGACAGGTAACAAGGCAGGTGGAGGAAGAAAGTTTGCCAAGTAAACTGGGGAACAGGAAGAGAAAGAATAAACTACAAAAGGAGAAAATTGTTTCATGGAACTGAAGGGATGAGATAATGTCAAGAAGAATAAAGTAACACAGCAAACTATTAACAGTGATCTATTTTATTTGCTTCTGTTTTCTAAAATAAACGTAATTTTTAAAATTAAACAATGGGTTATTTTTAAAAGGAAGAACTGAACAGTGTGTGAGGTGAGGCAAAGGGAACACACAAAACAAGGTCTCAAGAGTGGCTGCAATATTTGGCAACCAGAAAGACACTGGTGAACTTCATGGTTTGTGTTTGAAAGAATTAGGAGGGCGGAAAGACGTCACAGTAGACTAAGAAAATAGAGTTAAGGGAATGGGGGCAACAAGTGTAGCGTACGTTTTCAAAATATTAAAAGGGAACGTACACCAAGAGATTTTTTTTAGGGGCTTTTTGTTTTATAAAGATCAGCAGGCCATAACATGTTTATGAGGTGAGAGAACAGCCAGTAGAGAAGCAGCAGATGAAATGTAGGTGAGGGAGCAGCTAGAGGTTGGGGAAACATGGGGCAGAGGTTGGGAGACAGGACAGAAGTGGGAGTGGGGTGGGGCAAGGTGAAGGTGGGGCAGAGGTAAGTAGCTGAAATTTTTAAAAATCTCAATCACCTTCAGAGGTTGCTAGATAGCAATATATTGCTTTGAAAATGAACAAATAAAGGAAAAGAACATCTTTTTTTAAGATGAGGAGGAAGAGGTAAGCAGAGCGTCATTATATAATAGCCACAAATACATTAGGATGATACTATTTAAATGTTTGTAATTGGGAGATGTTCCCTTTTTAATCTTAAGTAAAAAAAGGACACCAAGTTATATAATCGATATGATGTGCATACATGTATGTGTGTATGTGTATTAATACAGGGAAAGTTTGCAGATGATTTTTCTTTTCTTTATGTATTTTCACCCAATTATTTAATAGTGAGCATAGAACTCAGGAAAAACACTTTTCTTTTGAAAGCAAGTAAGCACTGCATCTGAGTGTAGATATCACACCACTAAATAAAACTTCCATGAACTTTAAGAGGTAGTAACAAATCTATGGGAAATAAAGAACTCAAGTAATAAAGCAAGTTGATTTATTTTACTACTGCTTTGTAGTAGGTATTACAATTTTAGAATCAGAGGGGTTTAGATCCTTAGTATTAAAGTGGTCCTTGAGCCTATATAGTTTAAAACTTTCCTCTTACAGAATAAGGAAATGAGATTCAAGAAGGTAAAATGACCCATCCAAGGTCACAAAGTTAGTTACCGGCAGATGGGGCCCAGGTATTCTGACTTCCAGGTCAGCATTTCTATATGCTGCATCAGAATACTTAACTTTTTTCTAATACACCACATGTAAATTACTCCTAGGTTGGCCTCAACCTAATTAAAATTATCATTGTTTCAAGGCTGATCCTTAAAGGAAAACAGGCAAAATAAATCTAAAGTGATAAAAGTTATGCATTCATAAGGTGCTAATTCATAATAAACTTAACAACTCTAAATTCAGAACAAAGTACAGAAATGAGTGAAAATACTCTAATTTACACTTTACTATGAACACTAAATCAAATTTGCCACAAATGTATTTATCCTAAACCACTCGTCTGACCTCAGATAACAAAGAAAAACTTCAGTACTAGGCGTTTTAATAAATCTCTCATGTCATCCTAAGAGCCAGTTACTAATCTAGAAGAAATAGACCTGTGCTGAATCTTCAAACAACATTAACAATACATAGGAATGTTGATTCATGTGGGTTCTCAAATTTAAATGTGCCTCAGGCACCAAGTTACATGCTAGAAGATAAACGTGGCAACCATTCTTAGCATTTAAGAATATTTAGAATTCACAGCCTTAAAAAAGCAAACTTTCCATTAATACTGATATATTGCTCATACTCAGGAAACACACTACCCATTTTTGACTAGATCTAAAAATATGACCCCCAAGTAAATCTTTTGCTTTTAAATCAAGTTATTAAAGAAATGCTGACGCCATTTAATCTAGGTACTGTCTTTCCGCCTCCTCTATCACCACCTTGATACTAGTACGTAATTTCAGAACAGATAAAGGTAATTTCAGAACAGATAAAGATTTTAGTCCCATGTCCTGGATTCTGCACTCAAGTCTACATAGCCGACCTCAGAAAGATCTACTTTAACTGACCAAAAATTATCTACAGCAACTCCAGAGATTACTCCTAACATAAAATACAACGATGAGCCAAGAGAAAGCTCAGTCACCTAGGTTTTCTCCAATTACTTTCTATAAGTTCTACAGTTTTGTGTTTTAGGTTTGTGGTCCATTTTGAGTTTACTGTTTTTGTGTAATTCTGTGTCTAGATTCTTTTTTTTTTTTTTGTACATGTAAATGTCCAACTATTCCAGCACCATTTGTTGAAAAGAAAATTCCCTACTGAATTGCTTTTGTTTCTTTATCAAAGATCAGATGATTTTATTTGTATGGGTGTATTTCTAGGTTCATTTCATAAGCTGAAACTGAGGACCAGAAAGTAAGGTGAGCTAGTCAAGGTCACAGAGCTAATCAGTAGCTCAGCTGGAGGCAACCCTCATTCTCTCTCTCTCTTCCACAAACAAAAATCAACTCTTCACACACTAATGCTGCTGTTCTTTCCACTACATCAAGTTTAAAAAAAAAAAAAAAAGGCAAGAAAGGATCTTATTTATTAGCTATTTCAGTCAGCAATCTCCAAATTGTCTTTGTTTTCTTTCTGGCAGGTTTTTTACTTGGCTTGAAATTAAACTTCTGCTGGAATAAAGCTGAACTGGCTAAGAAACAGGGGCAGGAATGACAAGGGATAGTAGCCAGTTGTCCTATGCCTGAATGGGAAGAGGGGCTTTACCTGCAGGATGTTTGGGAAAGGAACTGGGAAGTCATGAGAAGCTGAGGGTCAGCTCAGCTGCCTGGAACCTGTGATGTCCTCTGCTACTGGTTTCATATGACTGAGGACACTCAGAGGGAACTCAAAATGGCACTCTCTTGAGTACTCTCCAAACTAACAGCAATTTAAAAACAATATAAAGTGTCTTGAGTGGGGTTTTTTTCTACAAATGATATTCTTAGCTTAATGCTGGCTAAAAAAAAGAGAGAACTAATTTACAATGAGGAAATGTTAAAAAATCTTCACAGAAACTGAGTAGAAATAGGGAAAGGAAAGCTAAAATATGCTTAACTTTAAGAAAGAGAGTTTCTGCAAAAAAAACACACACACAAAAAACTGCTTTGGAGTTCCCGTCATGGTGCAGCAGAAACGAATCCGACTAGGAACCATGAGGTTGCAGGTTTGATCCCTGGCCTCACTCAGTGGGTTAGGGATCTGGCGTTGCCATGAGTTGTGGTGTAGGCCGGCAGCTGTAGCTCTGATTCGACCCCTAGCCTGCGAGCCTCCATGTGCTGCAGGTGTGGTCATAAAATGCAACAAAAAAAAAGGGGGGGGGGGATTTCAAAAGTTTACAAAAAGAATAAAAGAAAAAGTATAATCTGATATTTTCTGATAGCTGTAGTCTCTGGAAGAAATTTCACTGGAAAACAAAATAGGTGACAATATCTGAAGAACTTAGTGATTTCACAGGTAGCCACCAACAAAAAAAGGAAAAAGAGCAGATAACTCAGCTGGGATACCCAAAAGTGGGACAAAAAACCTGCCCACGAATACCTTTCTTCTACTCTTCTCTGTCCACTCAGATTCTTCCAGGTCTCACTCACCCTTCTTCCACTGAGCTTCCTCCTCCTATCCTGACTCAAACTGACCGCTCCTCTTGCAAACTCTGTACTTGACATTTATTAGTGCACTTCTTTGCCTTCCCAATTCAACTCTACAATCTGAGACTGCCGGGCCCATGTCACACATAGCTTGGTGACCCCACAATACTTTTAAGCAGTGTCCCCTGCAGAGTAGGTAGTAAATAAATATGTGTTAAGTCAAAGAAGCCAACTAGAAATCAGTGTTTTTACAGGAAAGGGAAACTAAAGTAGGTATAAAGAATACAAAAACTGGGAGTTCCCATTGTGGCTCAGTGGTTAACGAATCCGACTAGGAACCATGAGGTTGCAGGTTCAATCCCTGGCATTGCTAAGTGGGTTAAGGATCTGGCGTTGCCGTGAGCTGTTGTGTAGGTTGCAGACGTGGCTTGGATCTGGTGTTGCTGTGGCTGTGGCGTAGGCCGGCGGCTACAGCTCCTGTTAGACCCCTAGCCCGGGAACCTCCACATGCCGCGAGTGCAGCCCTGGAAAAGGCAAAAAGACAAAAAAAAAAAAGAATACAAAACCTGAATATGCACTGAAATATCTAAACCAATTTAAATCAATTGTGTAACAAGTAGAATTCATAGACACAGTCACTTGAAATTGCAAAAATAGCACCATACCTGCAGGAGACTTTCTATGGCATGAAAGCCTCGAATTAAATTCAGAGCTGCACATAAAAGACTAAGGATAAATGCCACAATCCCTGACAGGGTTGCTGGTTCTAGCCGCTGGTGAGCTGGGGGAAAAAAAAGGGTTAGAAATGAACATCAACATCGCACATCAATACCTACACTTATGTAAAATGAAATTCACTGTTTCCAATTTAAACAAGTCACATATAGATGAATCTTCATAAAATTATTTGATAATGTATCTTAGAAATCAAATTTTTTTAAAATGCAAAATGTCTGACCTGACAGCTTCATTCCTCTGAACTCAAGTTAAATTAACTTCTTTTTCTCTACATTTTCAACAAAGACCCCTAACTTGCATTTGGGGTTATACAGTGCTACGGAGTGCTCACACCTGGCAGTAAATCATATAGGAAAAACCATACCACTTAAACATGTCTACTATTTGCAAGTACCTGCAAATATTTGCAAAGATGACTTTGCTCAGAAATTCACTGCAGAATTCCCACTTTTCTGAAAATGCTCAGAAAACATTTTAAAGGACAAACATAGCCTGCTTTTAAGCAAAGCTCTCCCTTATTTGGGTTCCAGGGTCATAAATACCATGGGATATATGTCAAAGCATATATATATATATATATATATATATATATATATATATATATATCACCAATCTGAACTCTACAATAGAATGGACTCAAGGTTCCTGCTCTCCGAAGACCATTTGGAGGTAAAAATGCTAAAACAACAGGTGAAGTAGTGACCAGTTTATTTTACAAACACATTCCCCTTTCTGTCAGGGCTCTGCAGCATAAGACATTTAGATATATAAAAGCTTCCCTTCATCATTATCTTGCAGTTAACAGAATTAACAATAGAATCTATTTGAAAACACAAAACTAAATATGTAATCATCGAGACCTCAAAAGGGAGAGAGAGGGAAAGAGAGGACAAAAGAACTACATTTAGATCATTTTATTTAAATCACTGAAGTGTAAAAAGCCCTAACAATGAAGTTAATGAGGTGGAGCATTAATATAAGGAAGGACTTAAATCTCTGCAACTTATATTCAGTCATTAAAGCAGAAAAGCCTCCCAAAACACATAAACACAGAAAACTCCACATTCCACAAAAAAGTATTTATTCTTCAAGTTCAGCAGAAAATGCTAATAGAAAAATCATAAAAAAAAGTATATATATATATATATATATGTATGGCTGGGTCACTTTGCTGTACAGTAGAAATTGACAGAACACTAAATCAACTATAATGGAAAAAATAAAAATCATAAAATAAAAATAGAGAAAATGCTAATGGAGGATAACATTCTCTTAAATTTCTTCTGTGCCCAAACTGACTGCTTGATCTCCCAATCAATTTCCTTTATATTTTAAAGTGAAAACAAAAAATTAAATGTAAAGTCTTGGTACCAAATTTTCTATCACCAGAGGGAAAAAAAATCTCATAATTTAAAAACCTAGTTCTCTTGTGTACAGTGGGTTAAGGACCCAGCATTGCTACTGTAGTGGCTTGGTTCACTGCTGTGGCGTAAGTTCAATCCCTGGCCTGGGAACTTCCGCATGCCAAGGGCTTGGCAAAACCAAACCAACCAAACCAAAAACCAAAAACCAAACAAACAAAAAAACATCCAGCTGATCTACCAATTAGTCATGTTTTAAATCCCTCCTGACATCCTCCCCTACCCCTAACTCATAAGGCGGAACTGGCCTCTAAGTAAAAAGGAAATCCTTAGCATGGGCCTCAAGCATAAAGCCACCTGATAATTGAATAGATTACAGAAATAACACTTCTAAGGTATACAAGTTTACCTTACAAAAAAGCCAAATAATATTTTGTGTTAAAATGAATCTTTGCTTTTTATAGTCAACTAAAGGATGGCCATTCTTTTTTTTTTTTTTTTTTTTGTCTTTTTAGGGCTGCATATGGAGGTTCCCAGGCTAGGGGTTGAATCGGAGCTGTAGCCACTGGCCTATGCCACAGCCACAGCAACGTGGGATCTGAGCCACATCTGCGACCTACACCACAGCTCATAGAAACGCCGGATCCTTAACACACTGAGTAAGGCCAGGGAATCGAACCTGTGTCCTCATGGATGCTAGTTGGGTTCGCTAACAGCTGAGCCACAAGTAATAAATAATACATCTATACAAATTATTTACTATGTTTCTAACACTTGCCTTTTGCCCTTAGAGCATTCTCTCCGTAATGATAGTACAGTATTTATAAATTATTTCAAAATGACCAGAAATATTTTTAAACCATGAAAGCAAATTACAAGCCCCCTTTAACAAGGGCAAGGCATGTATTATACTGAAGGACAGGCTGGAGATGTGCCAAATCGCTTCAAGAAATAAAATTCTCAAGTGGAGAGTCCCTGCTCCTACCCCAGTCCCTTTCCAGGACCTGAGGGTATGGTTACCGAGAAAAATCTGCACGCAGTGAGGGTGACACTTCCTAAGGACACATCCTCATTTTAACAAACTGAATGAGTTATTTAATCATACTTTAATGTATTAATTATATATTTTTTCACTAAAACAGATCTTAGATTGTAATCCACAAATACTTAACTTCACACTTCAATTTGGTACCATGATAGGTACTGTTAGGTACAGAGCAAATTTGGAACAATAAGACATGAAGAAATGAGAGGCAATGTAGAAAAAAAAATTGTATAGAATCAAAAATAGTGTCACCTGATCACAGTTTTTGTTTTGTTTTACTATTATTGTCTTCTGCTATAATGTCTTTTCTTTAGTCTCCTTGAGGCCATATGGCATTTTCATGACAAAATTAAAATTTTTATATACCTAGGATTAATGGAGAGTGTACAAAAGTTCCTAAAGAAACAAAAGTAAATCCCCTGGAACAAAAGGACTATTGTTTATAGTGAATTAACATGTTTAGCAAGTACTTTTTGGCATGATTCTCTGAAAAATGAATTATACAATCTACCCTCAAGGCACTTTCAGTCTTTTAAAGAGAAATGGACAGATAAGCACATGAAAGCAGTAGCATTCTAAACTAAAAGAGTTAAGGAATTCTGAAGAGGAACGATAACTAGGGGAAAGGTGGTGACACAGGAGTTGAAGAGAATCAAGGAAGATCTTTAAAGATGGTTAAAATTTAGACAGGCACAAATGAGAAGAACTGCATTCCACGCAAAGAAGAGAATATGAGGAGCCTGGAGATGGAAAAGGGAGAAGCAAATAATAACAGCATCAACAAAAACTATTACTACTACTTCTGCCAACTCTTCTATTAGTGGCTACTCTTAACGTGCCAGGCACTGAGTGCTTGACAGACATGAACTCATTTCATCCTTCCAAGAACCCAAGGCAGTAGGCACTATAATTATCCCAGTTTTATCAGACAGAAACTAAGGTGGAGGGAGCTTGAGTAATTTGTCCACATTAAGTAATGAAACTGGGATTTAAATCTAGGTAGCCTGACTCTAGAACTCATGCACTTAATCACTTTGCAACTGGGCACTGCTATTGGTTTTGCTTTGCTCAAAAAGAGTTTATAAGAGTAGAAAGAAATAAGGTCAGAAAGAGAGGGTAAAGTAAATTAACAGTCTGAAATATGAGGCTAAAAATTATAGGCAAATTGGACTGGGGAAACATGGAGGAGCAAGAGACTGATGATTAAAGATGTGCTTTAAAAATATTCTATTAGGGAGTTCCCGCCGTGGCTCAGTGATTAACGAATCCGACTAGGAACCATGAGGTTGCGGGTTCGATCCCTGGCCTTGCTCAGTGGGTTAAGGATCCGGTGTTGCCGTGAGCTGTGGTGTAGGTTGCAGACGTGGCTCAGATCCCGCGTTGCTGTGGCTGTGGCATAGGCTGGCAGCTACAGCTCCGATTAGACCCCTAGCCTGGGAACCTCCACATGCCGCGGGTTCGGCTCTAGATCAGGCAAAAAGACAAAAAAAAAATTACTCTATTAATGAGTTGTGAAGAGATTAAAAGGAGAGATAAATAATATTCCTTAGTGCCTTCTCACTAGGTCTACACTGTCCCATTTATCCTTCAAAATGGGGTACTTCATGAGGTAGGAAGACTAACTTATCCGTGTCTGATTTTTCTCATCTAGAAATAATTTGCTCTAAGGCAGACAGCTAGTAAGTTCCATCTTCACAATCAGCACTTGGGTCTGAAAAACCCATGCTCTTTCTACAGTTCTGCCTTAGGAAGTTCATGAGGAAGTCAGTGAAAAAAACAGACTGAAATGAGGGCCTGAATTAGGTTAGTGACAGGAGAAGTGGAAAAGAGATGAGAGAGATTACAAAGGTTAAAATTACTAGAATTGGCAACTGACTAGATGGGGAAGCAAAAGAGAAAAAAAAAATCATGGAAAATGCCAAGGTTTGAAGTATTGGTGATTGGAAAGATAAGGGTGTTATTAACAGACCCAGCAGAAGCTGCTCAGGTTTGGTGGAAAATAGGGACATTTTAAACAAGTCAAACTTCAAGTGACAGTGAAGCACATGCAACTGAAATGTAAGAGCAGAAGAGCTGGAGTAACAGATGAGGTCTGCATCTGAGGGGAAGGGTTTGGATGAGATTACCAAGTCAAGAAACAGGCCAAGGGCAAATCCTTGGTAAACACTTCCTTTACAGAGAAGGCGAGGAGGCAGGGGGAGGCAGATGTAGACCGACCAGAAAAAGAAAGTCACAGGGGTCTAGGAAGGGAAGGTCATCAAGAAGAAAGATGTGGCTTACAATGCCTATAGATAAGCCAAAGACAATCTGAACTATAAAAGAAAAAACAAATTAGATTTATTGACTAAGAGATGGTTTTTAACCCTTTATAAAGTAGTATCATGAGAGTGGCTGAAGGCAAAGTTCAGATTGCAAGAAGTTAATAACTCATAAAGGTAAGAGATAGAAGCAATAAAGGAGAGGAAGACAGAATGACAAATTGACAAATATAACAGGATTGAAAAATAATTATTTTTTTCCCTGTAATAAGGTAGATGAAGGAGATTTTAATACATTTATAGGTGGTACAACAAAATTCAGTGACGAAAAAATAAAGAATCAAGAGAAAGGAAAAATAACTGATGAACTAGAGTACCAGAACAGTCATGGTGAGGATTCAGAAAGATTCTACCATTCTAATCCTCAAATCTCATAATACCAAAGTGCCTACGCTCTGAGTCAAAGACAAAGTTCCTAACGTGCAGTCACTCACTGACGCCAAAAAGATCCAGAGAAACAGGTTTGGGAACATAAAGACAGAAATTTCAAGCCAGTTCCATCTAAATGAGCATAACTTGTTACTAAATTATGACTAAATGAAACTAACTGTATAGTACAAAAACATACTGTTCTTTCACTATGAGGCCCTTTCCTATCATCACCTGTGCAAAGCCTACATGTCCTTCAAGATTCCAAGAACTAAAACTGTTACTTCCTATTTACCTCTTTTGGAGCATGTATCATATTCTACCTCACATTTTACTAACTGGCTTTTATTTGCTTTTCCCATCTTGAAAACAGATAATGTGCTTACTGTCTTTATAAAATGGCCCACAGGAGTTTCCTTTGGGTAACAGTGGAAACAAATCTGACTAGCAACCATGCGGATGTGGGTTTGATCCGTGGCCGCACTCAGTGGGTCAGTAACCCAGCGTTGCCATGAGCTGTTGTATAGGTCACAGATGAGGCTCAGATCCTGAGTTGCTATGGCTGTGGTGTAGGCCAGTAGCTGTAGCTCTCTGATTCAGTCCCTAGCCTGGGAACTTCCATATGATGTGGGTGTGGCCCTAAAAAAAAAAAAAAAAACCTTAAATGTCCCATAATATTTAATATAATACACTGCAGGAAAAAAGGCAATAAGTACCTGTTACATTGTGAAGGGTGTGTGTGTGTCTGTGTGTGTGTGTATGTCTGTGTATGTTTAAGAGAAAGAGATTGGGAAATCTGCTTGCCTTGTGGGGCACTATGTGAATAGAGCAGCATTTTCAGGCAAGTGAGAAACTGTCTAGAAAGTTATACAGACTGAAAAAAGGCTGATTAACCAAGTATTTATCCTAAAAATACTGGTGTCAAAGAAACAAAAGTACATTAAGTTTAGGGTTTTGTGAAATTTTTATTTTTGTAAAGGATATAAAATTTTAAAAATTAACAACATTAAATCGTGGTAAGGATACAGAACAATCAAAACTCTTCAACCAAATGGACTGTAAACTTTCAAAAGATAATTCTACTCCAGAAGACAAGGAAGAGACCACATCAAGAGGTAGGAGGGGCAATTATGAGATATAAGTAACCCCATACCTCCCGGGTGGGAAGCCCCACAGAATGGAAAGTAACTGTATCACAGAGACTCACCTACAAGACTGAGAGTTCTGAGTCCCATGTCAAATCCCCATGCCTGGAGACCTGGCACAGGGAGAAAGAGCCCCCGGAGCATTTGTCATTGAAGGCCTATGGGGCTTATGTGCAGGAGCTCCACGGGACTGGGAGAAACAGAGACCCCATTCTTGAATGGCACACACAGACTTTCATGTGCACTGGATCCCAGGGCAAAGCAAAGTCTCCATAGGAATCCTGGTCAAACCCAACTGCAATTCTTGGAGGATCTCCTGGGAAAAAAAGGGGTGACTGTGCCTTGTTGTGGGGAAGGACATTGGAGGTAAAGCTCTTGGGAACGTTCATCAGCCTGCATTTCTCTGGAGGTAGCCGTTTTTGGGAAAATACGGGCCCTCCCACCAGCCCTGAGAAGCCCCAGGCCAAACAATAATCCAGGTGGGGATCTCAGCCCCACCCATCAGTAAACAGGCTGCCTAAAAGACCCCTCAGGCACACAGTCATCCTCTAATCTCACCCAGAGACAAAGCCCCACCCACCAGAGGAATAGGAATCAACCTCACCTACCAGTGGGCAGGCATCAATCCCACCTATCAGGAAGCCTACAGCAAGCCCCCCATACCAACTTCAGCCACGGAGGAGGCAAACACCAGAAGTAAGAGAGGCTACAACTCTTGTCTGCAAAAAGGGCACCACACCAAAAACCTAAAAAACGAAAACACAGAAAACTATAACTCAGATAATGGAGAAAGAAAAAAAAAAACCAGAAAAACAGCTCAGTGATGAGGAGATTATCAGCCTCCTAGAAAGAGACTTTAGACTGTTGATGATGAAGATGATGCAAGACACTGGAAATAAACTGGAGGCAAAGACTGATAATTTACAGGAAACACTGAGCAAAGAAATACAAGATGTAAAAATTAAGCAAGAAGAGATGCAAAATACAATTACTGAAATAAAAAATTCATTAGAAGCAGCCAACAGTAGAATACAGGAGGCAGAAAAATCAATAAGCTAGGTGCAGGATAGATTAGTGGAAATCACTGATGAGGAACAGAAAAGAGATAAAAGATTGAAAGGAAATGAGCTTAATCTCAGAGAACTATGGGATAACGTTAAATGCACCAACATCCGTATTATAGGGGTGCCAGAGGGAGAAGGGGACAGAAAAAATATTCGAGGAGATAATAGCCTAAAACTTCTCTAACATGGGAAAGGAACCACTCAGTCATATACAGGAAGTGCAATGAGTACCATATAAAATAAACCCAAGGAGGAATACCCCCAGACACATATTAATCAAAATGACCAAAATTAAAGACAAAGAGAAAATTTTGAAAGCAGCTAGGGAAAAGAAACAAATGACATACAAGGGAACCCTGATAATGTAATCAGCAGATTTTTCAGCTGAACCTCTGCAGGCCAGAAGGGAGTGACATGATATACTTAATGTGATGAAAGGAAAAAACTTCCAACCGAGATTACTTTACCCAGCAAGGCTCTCATCCAGATTTGAGGGAGAAATCAAAACCTTTACGGATAAGCAAAAGCTAAGAGATTTCTGCAATACTAAATCAGCTTTACAACAAATACTAAAGGAACTTCTCTAGGCAGAAAAGAAAAGGCCACAACCAGAAACAAAAACACCACAAATGATAAGGCTCACCAGTAAAGGCATATATACAGTAAAGATACTAAATCATCCATGCACAATTGTGCTACCAAAATTAGAAATCGTGAGAAAAGAGCACAAATGCAGGACACTGGAGATGCACATGCAATTAAGAAAACAACAACTTAAAACAACCTCATTTATATATAGACTCCTATATCAAAACTTCAGGGTAACTGCAAACCAAAAATCTACAATTGATACAGAAACAAATAAGAAAAATCAACTCAAATACAACATTAAAGACAGTCATCAAACCACAAGAGGAGACAACAAGAGAATAGGGGAAGAAAAAAGAGCTAAAAAATCCAAAAGAGTAAATAAAATGGCAATAAGAACATATATATCAATAATTACCTTAAATGTTAATGGACTGAATGCCCAACCAAAAGACACAGACTAGCTGAATGGATTACAAAAAAACAAGACCTATATATATGCTGTCTTCAAGAGACCCACTTCACTTCTAGGGACACATACAAATTGAAAGTGAGAGGATGGAAGAAAATATTCCATGCAAGCAGGAGTCAAAAGAGAACTGGAACAGAAATACTCGTATCAGACAAAAGAGATTTTAAAATGAACATTTGAAGAGACAAGGAAGGGCACTACATAATGATCAAAGGATCAATCCAAAAAGAAGATGTAACATACATACATACATACATACATACATTTATTTTTATTTAGGGCTGCACCCGCTGGATATAGAGGCTAGGGGGTGAATCAGAGCTGTAGTTGCCAGTCTATGCCGGAAGCACAGCAACGCCAGATCCGAGCCCCATCTGCAACCTACACCACAGCTAACAGCAATGCCAGATCCTTAACCCACTGAGCGATGCCAGGGATCGAACCTGCAACCTCATTGTTTCTAGTCACATTCATTTCTGCTGCGCCATGACAGGAACGCCTGCAATTTTAAGTATCTATGCACCCAACACAGAATCACCACCATATATAAGACAACTGCTAACAATCTTAAAAGGAGAAATCAGCAATAACACAATCATAATTGAGGACTTTAACACCCCACTTACAGCAATGGACAGATCATCCAGACAGAAAATCAATAAGGAAACACAGGCCCTGAATGAAGCACTAGACCAGATGGACTTAAGAGATACTTATAGGTCATTCCATCCAAAAGCAACAGAATACACATTCTTCTCATGTGTGTATGGAACATTCTCTAAGATTGCTCACATCTTGGGCTACAAATCAAGCCTCAGTAACTTTAGGAAAATTGAAATCATATCAAGAATCTTTTCTGACCACGATGCTATACGACTGGAAATCAACAACAAGAAAAAAATGGCCAAAAATACAAATACGTGGAGACTAAACAACATGCTACTAAACAACCAATGGATCACTGAAGAAATCAAAGAGGAAATTCAGAAATACCTAGAAGCAAATGACAGCAAAGATACGACACTCCAAAACCTATGGGATGCAGCAAAAGCAGTTCTAAGAGGAAAGTTTATAGCAATACAAGCCTACCTCAGGAAACAAGAAAAAGCTCAAATAAGCAACCTAACTTTACATCTAAAGCAGCTAGAGAGGGAAGAACAGACAAGACCTAAAGTTAGTAGAAGAAAGTAAATCATAAAGATCAGAGCAGAAATCAATGAAATAGAAATGAAGAAAACCATATGAAAAAAATCAATGAAACTAAAAGCTGGTTCTTTGAAAAGATCAACAAAATTGATAAACCCTTAGCCAGACTTATCAAGAAAAAAAGAGAGGACACAGATCAATAAAATTAGAAATGAAAAAGGATAAGTAACAATGGACATCACAGAAATACAAAGGATCAATCATAAGAGACTTCTGTATGCAACTCTATGGCAATAAAATGGCAAAACCTGGAAGAAATGGACAACTTCTTAGAGAAGTACAATCTTATAAGACTAAACCAAGATGAAATAGAAAAGATGAACAGACCAATCACAAGTTCTGAAACTGAAACTGTGATTAAAATACTTCCAACAAACAAAAGTCCAGGACAAGATGGCTCCACAGGCGAATTCTATCAAACATTTAGAGAAGAGCTAACACCTATCATTCTGAAACTATTCCAAAAAACTGCAGAGGAAGGGACACTCCCAAAATCATTCTATGAGGGAACCATCACCCTGATACCAAAGCCAGACAAAGATACCACAAAAAGAGAAAATTACAGGCCAATCTCACTGATGAACATAGATGCAAAAATCTTCAACAAAATACTAGCCAACCGAATCCAAAAGTATATTAAGAGGATTATACATCATAATCAAGTGGGATTTATCCCAGGGATGCAAGGATTCTTCAATATCCATAAATCAATCAGTGTGATACACCACGTTAACAAATTAAAGAATAAAAACCTTATAATCCTTTCAATAGATGCAGAAAAAGCCTTTTCTGATAAAAACCTTTCAGAAAGTGGGCATAGGGGGAAACTACCTCGACATAATAAAGGCCATCTATGACAAACCCAGAGCTCACATCATTCTCAATGTTGAAAAGCTGAAAGAATTCCCGCTGAGATCAGGAACAAGACAGAGATGTCCACTCTCGCCACTACTATTCAACATAGTTTTGGAAGTCCTAGCCACAGCAATCAGAGAAGTAAAAGAAATAAAAGGAATCAAAATTAGAAAGGAAGAAGTAAAACTATCACTATTTGCAGATGACATGATACTATACCTAGAGAATCCTAAAGACTCTACGAGAAAACTGTTAGAGCTCATCAATGAATCTGGCAAAGTCGCAGGATACAAAATTAATACACAGAAGTCAACTGCATTTCTAACAGTGAAACATCAGAAAGAGAAATTAGGGGAGTTCCTGTTGTGGTGCAGTGGAAATGAATTCGACTAGGAACCATGAGGTTGCAGCTTCAACCCCTGGCCTCGCTCAGTGGGTTAAGGATCCAGTGTTGCCATGAGATGTGGTGTAGGTCGCAGACCTGGTTCAGATCTGGCATTGCTGTGGCTGTGGTGTAGCCTGGCAGCTGCAGCTCTGATTGGACCCCTAGCCTGGGAACCTCCAAATGCCACAGGTGTGGCCCTAAAAAGCTAAAAAAAAAAAAAAAAAAAAAGGAAAGAAAGAAATTATGGAAGCAATCCTGTTTACCATCATATCAAAAAAAAAAATTTAGGAATAAACCTACCTAAAGAGACAAAAGACCTGTACTCTGAAAACTATAAGATGCTGACAAAAGACATCAAGGATGACATAAACAGATGGAAAGACATACCATGCTCTTAGATTGGAAAAGTCAATATTATCAAAATGACTATACTACCCAAGGCAATCTACAGATTCAGTGCAATCCCTATCAAATTACAAAGGACATTTTTCACAGAACTAGAACAAAATACTTTAAAGTTTGTTTGGAAGCACAAAAGACCCAGAATAGCCAAAGACATCCTGAAAAAGAAAAATGGAGCTGGAGCAATCAGGCTCCCTGACTTCAGACTATACTACAAAGCTACAGTATTCAAAACTGTATGTTACTGGCACAAAGACAGAAATATAGATAGATCAGTGGAACAGGATAAAAAGCTCAGAATTAAACCCATGCACCTATATTCAACTCATCTATGACAAAGGAGGCAAGAATGTACAATGGAGAAAAGACAGCTTGTTCCATAAGTGGTGCTGGGAAAACTGGACAGCCACATGTAAAAAAATGAAATTAGGACACTTCCTAACACCATACACAAAGATAAACTCAAAATGGATCAAAGACCTAGATATAAGACCAGATACTATAAAACTCTTAGAAGAAAACATAGGCCAGACACTCCCCCACATAAATGACAGCAACATCTTCTCAGATCCACCTGTTAAGAGTAATGATGATAAAAAGAAAAATAAACAAATGGGACTTAATTAAATGTTTCTGCACAGCAAAGGAAACCCTAAACAAAATGAAAAGACAAGCCACAGAATGGGAGAAAATATTTGCAAATGAATCAACTGACAAGGGATTAATCTCCAAAATTTACAAACACCTCCTACAGCTCAATACCAAAAAAACAACCCCATCAAAAAATGCCCAGAAGACCTAAACAGACAGTTCTCCAAAGACATACAGATGGCCAAAAAATACATGAAAAGATGTTCAACATCACTCATTATTAGAGAAATGCAAATCAAAACCACTATGAGGTACCACCTTACACCGGCCAGAATAGCCATCCTCAAAAAGTCTACAAACAGTAAGTGCTGGAGAGGGTGTGGATAAAAAGGAACCCTATTACTCTGTTGATGGGAATGTAAATTGGTGCAACAACTGTGGAAAACAGTATGGAGATTCCTCAGAAAACTAAAAATAGAATTACCATCTGACCCAGCAATCCTACTCCTGGGCATCTATCCAGAGAAAACCGTGACTCGAAAAGACACATGTACTCCAGTGTTTACTGCAGCACTCTATAGAACAGCCAAGTCATGTAAACAACCTAAATGCCCATTGACAGAGGAGCAGATAGGGAAGATGTGGTACGTATACACAATGAAATATTACTCAGCCATTAAAAGAAATGAAGTAACAGCATTTATAGCAACATGGATGGACCTAGAAATTATCATGTGAAGTGAAACCAGTCAGACAATGAAACACCAACATCAAATGCTACCACTTACAAGTGGAGTCTAAAACAAGAACCCAATGAATTTTGCAGAACAGATACTGACTCACAGACTTTGGAAAACTTATGGTTTCCAAATGAGACAAGTTAGGGGGTGGGGAGATGTACTGAGGGTTTGGGATGGAAATGCTGTAAAATTTGGTTGTGATGATTTTTGTACACCTATAATTGTAATAAAATTGCTTAATTAAAAAAACTCTTATACATAGCTTGTGGGAATGTAAAATGGAACAAATACTTTAGAAAATTGGCAGTTTCATAAACAGTTAAACGTGCACCTTGACCTAGCAATTCCACTCCTAATACTTACTCAGAAGAAATGAAAACATTAAGTCAACAAAAGATGAATATTTGTAATAAATTTATTTACAATAACCAAAAACTGGAAACAGGCTAATATCCAATGTGGATATCCACACAATAACTACTACTCAGCAACAAAGAGTAACTACAGAGACATGCAACATATTACGTATGACATTGTGTTGAACAAAAGAAGCTGAACACAAGAATCACACTACGCAATATTGTTTATATAAAGTTCTAGAACAAATAAAACTAATTTAAAGTGAAAAATTTAAATAGTGGTTGCCTAGAGCAGGGTAGAGACTGGGAAGAGACACAAACTTTTTGGGGAGATGGAAATAGTCTATATTGTGAGGGGGCACTTGTGAGAGGCACTCTTGCAGGTGAGTTGCTTGCTATCTCTAGTAATTAAGTTGCCCTGGGAAGGGCAATCCTCTGATGTCCACAAGGCCCCAAGATGTCAAAATATCAAAAATACAAAATAACTGCCCCCCTCAAATTCATTCCAGACTGTGGAGATAGGTCACAAGATTGGGAAGAGGAAAAAAAAGGTTAAGAAATACAAGAAGAAATCAAAAGTAAGAGAAAAAGACCTGCAAAATAATGTTTATCAAATAACTATTAACTAGATTCCAAAACAAATTTATTTAGGAAGGAGTACTGCAAAACAGGAAAATATATTTAAATTGGGAGACTACAGAAAATATTATGCAGGCTTGGTCTGAATTAAAAACAAACTTAAAGTTAATATTAAAATAATTTCTAATCATGAAGTACTTTAAAAAACCTCTCTTGGGGAGTTCCCGTCGTGGCGCAGCAGAATCGAACCCAACTAGGAACCATGAGGTTGCGGGTTCGATCCCTGGCCTCACTCAGTGGGTTAAGGATCTGGCATTGCCGTGAGCTGTGGTGTAGGTCGCAGATGCAGCTTGGATCCCGTGTTGCTATGCCTGTGGCGTAGGCTGGTGGCTACAGCTCCGACTGGATCTGTAGCCTAAGAACCTCCATATACCGTGAGTGTGGCCCTAAAAAGACAAAAAGACCAAAAAAACTTCTGACTTAAAACTTTTCTTTCCCTCTTTTTCTTAAAATAATAAATCCCAATTCTCCCCATTTTCCACGTATCCTGTATTTTGTGCTATCTCCTATCTTCTTATTGCAGGATACCACTGCAATCTGCAGGTCAGAGAGGAAATTTATGAAAGTCCAGTAATACACAGAGTTTTAATAGAGTCTGCCTCCTAGTAGGTCAATGAACACGTATTCCCAGTTAAGGTGATTCTCCTGGGTCCTAAGTGTGAAACTTAATGAACAGATATTCATAGCAACTGTTGGACCTATGGAATTAAAACTATAAGAAAAGGAACAGCCAATGGAAGTCTTAGAGGTGGCCCAACCCAAATTTTACCAAAACATTAATCCCTAAGTTATCTGCAAAGATCAGTGCTACCATCAAGCCTTGCTTAAAAAGATGCATAGATGGTGATTTCTATTATATTCCTTTTTAACTTTCCAATTTGTCTCCAAAATAGGTGCATCTTAGAGGATTACAACAGATTACTGTAGATTCCAACTGTGCATGCTTTTCCAGATGCGGTCTCCACATAGAAGAAATAAATTAATTTCCTGGCATGTAGGTACTAATATTCAAATACTTTTTTTTCTATCCTCATAAACAGAAAAAGTTAAAAGCAGCTGGCTTTTACCTAAGAGATGTATCAGTACATTTACCACATTGCCACTAGGTTATATCAACTGTGTGCCACTGACTGGTCTATACCAGGAGTTGGCAAACAAGCCAAATCCAGGCTATCATCTATTTTTGTAAATAAAGTTTTACTGCAAAACAGCCTCACCTACTCTTTTACATATTACCTATAGCTGTTTTCATACTACATCAGCAGAACTGAATAGTTGTAATAGAGACCACATGGCTTGTAAAACCTAAAATATTTACTACCTGGCCTTTTACAGAAAAAGTCTTCTCACTCCTGGATTACAAGGACCTAACATCTTAACACCTCAGAGAATATTATATTAATCTATTCTATTGATGACCTCGTGCCAACAGGACCTGAAGAAGAGACCATATATGCCTTAGGTTAGACAACTTAGGATGACACATATATGCCAGAGAGTGAAAAATAATTACAAAATTATAGAAGCCTACCACCTTAGTCAAGTTTTAGGTAGTTAAAGGTCTAGAATACATTGAAAGTAAAGATCAAGTTGCACTAAGAAAAGATACACTGCTTAGTATGCCTTTTCAGATTTGGGTATGCTGCTCCAACACATTTTACTAAATGACAATGGTTGAAGAGGACCCAAAGCAACAAGGATCCAGACTTCATGCAGGACACTGTGCAACTTAGACCTTATGACCTATGGATCCAATGGTGCCCAAAATATCTGTGGAAAAATAGGGATGACATTCTAAGCCTATTTACCAAACCTGTAAAGAAGAATCATAAAAAAGGCTCCAGGGGTTCTGAAGCAACGACATGGCCCTTAGGCAAAATGTCTTTTCATTTTGAGGATAGTTCTTGGCTTGGTTACTAGCCACGGCAGAACCTATTGGCCCCACCATGAATAATCAGATATATACTATAAAACCCAAAACAATCACAAAAACAAACAAATGAAACAAGGAGGGCTAATAAGCTAAAAGGGAACAGAAAATGGGTCAAAAGTAATCAATACAAAAAAAAAGCAGAAAAAGGGAAAAGTGATCAAAACCAGAGGAGACAAAAAGAAAAAAAAAAGCCAAGATAGTAGTTTTAAACACAATCTTATCAATAACCACATTAAGTGTAAATGGCATAAATATCTAAATAAAAAGGCAGATATTGTTAAGTTGGATTTTTTCCAATTTGATTTTTTTTCTAAAGACCAAACAACATGATACTTATATTTAAAGAAATCACTTTACAAAAGTGATATATAAAGTGATAAAAAGGATAAAAGAAAAAAGATGGTAACAGGCACACCATTCCAATACTAATTTAATTTTATTTTTGTCTTTTTGACTTTTGCAGGGCCACACTCACAGCATATGGAGGTTCTCAGGCTAAGGGTATAATCGGAGCTATAGCCGCCCGCCTACACCATAGCAACAGCAACGCGGGATCCAAGCTGTGTCTGCAACCTACACCACAGTTCACGGCAATGCTGGATCCTTAACCCACTGAGCGAGGCCAAGGATCGAACCCAAAACCTCATGGTTCCTAGTCGGATTCATTAACCACTGAGCCACAATGCAAACTCCTCCAACATTAATTTTAAAAAAGAATATGTAACAGCTATAGTAATAAATTAGATTGCATAGCTAATAATATTACTAGGTATAAAAAAAGCAATTTCAAAGTGTCACAGGAGTGCATGCACCAAGAGAACAAAATAATCCTAAATATTTAATAAGATTTAAAGTATACAAAATAAAAACAGTAGACATAAAAGGAGAAAAACATAAATTCAAACAAATACAGTCAGAGATTTCACCACCCCTCTCCCAATAACTGACATAAGTAGACAGAAAATTAGAAAGATATAAAACTCTTGAACATCATCAACCAACGTGGTCTAAATGATATTGATCAATGATACCGATATTGGAGGACCATCTACCCTGTAACAGTAGAATATATATTATTTTGGGCAGTTCTCTGGTGTCTTAGTGGTTAGGAATTTGGTGTTTTCACTGCCGTAGCCCAGGTTCAGTCCTTGTCTGGGAACTGAGATCCCACATCAAGTTGTTGCATGTCACAGCCAATAATAATAATAATAATAATATACACTCATTTCAAATGAACACAGGAAAATTACTAAGATTAACCATGTTCTGAGGGAATAAAACAAGTCTCAATAAATATAAGAGGATTAAAATCATACAAAATCTGGTATCTGGCCATAGTAAAATTAAATTTGAAATCAATAACAGAAAGATACCTGGAAAATCTCTAAATATTTAAAACTACATAACATTCCTAACAAACCCATGGATCATGAAAGAAATAAACAGGTAAGTTAAAAACCATTTTGAACAGAATGAAAATGAAAATACATTTAAATGTATGAAATATACTTAGTAATGTCTGTACTATTACAAAAGAAAAGAAAAAAATGACCTCAACTTCATTAAGATAATGACCTAGAAAAAGAAAAGCAGAGTAAACCCTAAGGAAGCAGAAGATAGGAAGTAATAAAGACCAAAACATACATCATGAAATAGAAAACAAAAACAATAAAAAGTCAAAGAAAGCAAAAACTGGTTCTCTACGAAAATCAATAATAATTATAAACTCTAATAATACTGATGCCAAACTTCACGCCAAAAAATTTAATAACTTAGGTGAAATGAACAGAATCCTTAAACTACTAAAACCTACTCAAAAAGAAACAGATAACTTGAATAACCCTACATTCACCAAAGAAACTGACTTATAGTTAAAAAAAATCTTCACAAAGAAAACCGCAACCTTAAAAGGCTTCATTGTACTAAATGCTTAGAAGAAGAAAACATTAAAATTCTACAGAAACATTTCTCTTATTTTGAAGAAGAGGGAATACCTCTCCATTTATTCTATGGGGCCAGCTTTATCTTGATAATAAAATCAAAGAAAACCATCACAAGAGAGGAAAACTACAAACCTCTTCCCTCATGAACACAGATCTACTAACAAAAGTTTAGCAAATTGGATCTGATAATATATAAACAGAACAATATATTTTGACCCAGTGGGGTTTATCACAGAAATAGAAGGTTGACTTAATGTTTGAAAAGCAATCAATGTAATTTACCATATAAAGACTTTAAAAAGAAAAATTGCACAATCATCTCAATAAAGGCTGACAAAATATTCGACAGAATACAACTTCAGTTTCTGATAAAAACCACTCATCAAACTGGGAATATAAGGGAATTTTCTCAACCTTATAAAAAGGCTTCAATACAAGCCCTAAATTAACATCGTATTTAACTGTTTAAAATGGAATGCTTTCCCTGCTAAGACAAGAATTAGGAATAATGCAAGGATATCCACTCTTGCTACTTCATCCTTTCAGGGTACTTTTGTTAAGTACAGAACTCTACATTTGCAGTTATTTTCCTTTATCCTTCAGGAAATATTAAGTTGTCTTCTGGCTTCCATGGTTCCTGAGACTGTGTGTATTTCTAATGGTTTGCATTAACACAGTTTACCTCTTTAGAAGCCTGGTTATTTATGATTGTTTGCCATTCTATTTTCAAAATCCTGTTGTAGACATAATTTGAAGCTTGTGAAACTATTTCTTCCAGGAAGTTTCTTCGCTTCTGCCAGGATCTTTGGAACACTGTGTAATCAGCTCAATCCAATTTTAAAGATCAATATGATTCAAAACTAAGCTGCAGTCCTGATAAAAGCCTGTCTACTTTGTACTCCTGTCTACCCATATTCCTAGAGTGCAGACATACTAAATCCTAACCCAGAGCTGCAGGACTGCTCATGAGGTTTACCACCTTGGTGGGCCCTGCTCTTGAATCCCTGTCTCTTCAAGTCTGTAGAGGCTGTCAACAGTTCCTCCAGAAATGGTAAAAAGCCCCCAAAAGTAAAATAGCTCCAAACACTGGACACATCTCCTAGAGCTTCCATCCTCTTCCGTGTCTTAATATTTCTTAATAATCTCCAAAGACTTTAGGAAGATAATATCTTAAATTCTATATATTAGACCTATATATTCTACATAACATATACAATTCTATTTAGGTTTTCTACATGTAGTGGGACTATTTGTCTGAACTACTTATTCCATCATTATTGGAAGTCTTCAAAGTAATAATCCCTTTATTTCTGATTCTAAAACTTGAAATGTAATCCAAAATACAGTAAAATTCACCCTTATAAACTATACAATTCAGAAAATTTCAGTATATTCACAAGTTGTACAACCATCACCATCATCTAATTCCACATTTTTATCTCCCTAAAAAGAAACCTCATACCCAACTATTAGTAGTAGTCATCGCCTATTTCCCTCTAGCTGCCATCAACTGCTAATAAACTTTCTGTCTCTATGGATTTGCCCATTCTGGACATTTCATATACATGAATTACATACATGTGACCTTTGGTATTTGGCTTTCACTTAGCATAATGTTTTTAAGTTCATCCATGTTGTACCACGGATCAACACTTCATTCCTTTTTTATTGTTTAGTAATATTCCACTGCATAAATATGCCATATTTTGTTTATTCATTCATCAGTTGATAGACGTTTGGATTATTTCTTTTTAGTTGCTACGCATATTCAAGTACAAATTTTTATTTAGACATACATTTTCAATTTCTGGGGTAAGCACCCAGAAAAAGAATTGCTAGGTCATATGTAACGAACCCTTTTGAGAACTTCCAAATTACTTTCCAAAGCAGTTGCACCATTTTACTACCCCATCAGCAGATTGTGAGAAGGTTCCAGTTTTTTAAGATCCTTGCTAAAGCTAGTTATTGTCTGTCTTTTGTTATTATAGTCATCCTACTGGGTGTAAAGTGGTATCTCATTTTGCTGTGCATTTTACTAATGACTACTAATGTTCAGTATTTTTTCATGTCCTACTCAGCCAATTGTACATTTTCTTTGCAGAAATGTGTATTCAAATGCTTTTCAAATTTTAAAACTGGATTATTGTCTTGTTACTTGAATTGGGTTATTGTATACCCTGAACACAAGTGCCTTAAAAGAGATATGATTTGCAAACATTTTTTTCCATGTCTGTGAACTGTCTTTTCATTTTGAAGTGTCCTTTGAAGAACAAAATTTTAATTTTGATGGAGTCCACATATCTACTTTTTCTTTTTTCAGTTTTTGGTATCAAATCTTAAAAAAAAAATGCCAAATACAGAGTCACAAAGATTTAAATCTCAGTTTTCTTCTAATAGTCTGATCGTTTTAGCTGTTAAATTTAGATCTTTGATCCTTTTTATTTTTATTTATTTATTTATTTTTTTGCTTTTCATAGCATACGGAGGTTCTCAGGCTAGGGTTCGAATGGGAGCTGCAATTGCCAGCTGATACCACAGCCAGAGAAACACAGGATCTGAGTTGCGTCTGCAACCCACACCACAGCTCACAGCAATGCCGGGTCCTTAACCCACTAAGGGAGACCAGGGATCAAACCCGCAACCTCATGGTTCCTAGTCAGATTCGTTTACGCTGTGCCATGATGGGAACTCCTAGATCTTTGATCCTTTTTGAGTTAGTTTTAATATATTTTGTGAGGTAGGGGGTCTAACTTCATTCTTTTAAATGTTTCATTTCCACTTGTCCCAGCATCATTTGTTGAAAAGACCATTCTTTTACCATTGTCTTGGCATCTTTGTTAAAAATGAACTGATCATAATTTAAGGGTTTCTTTCTGTATTCTCCATTCTATTCTGATAATCAGTATGTTTATCCTCACACAAGAACTACATAGCCTGGTAGTTTGTGTCAGTCCTCCAACTTGGTGCTTTTTCAGGATTATTTTGACTATTCTTGGTCCCTTGCATTTTCATATGAATTTCAGGATCAGCTTATAAATTTCTGAAAAAAAATACAGCTTGAATTTTCATAGAGATTTCACTGAATCTGTGTATCAATTTAGGAGTATAGCCATCATAACAATACTGTTTCCTAATCTGTGAACACAAGACTACTTTCCATTAATTTAGGTTTTCTTTAATTTCTTCCTATGTTTTGTAATTTTTAGCACTGGGATTTTCTTTCCTTTTTTTAGTCACAAAAAAAAAAAGAAAGTACACTCGGTCTTATTTTGGCCAGCTCTTATGAGAATTTTAATTTTATTCTCAAATTGTTCACTAATAGTATTTAGATTTTTGTATTATTTAGATTTTTGTATTTTTCTTGTACCCTACAACCTTGCTAGATGCATTAGTTTAATAGTTTTTAGTGGATTCTTTAGGTTTTCTACATATAAGACCACATGATATGCGAATAGAGTTATTTCTCCTTTTGCAATTCAGATGACTTTTTTTTTTTCTTTTCCTTGCCCTGTCTAGACCTTCCAGTACAACGCTGAATGGAAATAGTGAGAGTCGACATCCTTGTCTTGTTCCTGATCTTAGGGAAAAGCATCTGGTCTTTTCATCATTAAGTATGAGGTTAGCCGTTGGTTTTTGTGGATTTATATGAAGTTGAGGAAATTCCCTTCTATTCCTAGTTTGTTAAGTGTTTTTATCATGAAAGGCTGTTGGATTTTGTCAAATGCTTTTTTTTTTATCCACTGAGATGATGATGTGGTTTTTATTTTTTATTCTATTTATATTCTGTATTACATCAATTGTTTTTCAGATGTTAAACCACCTTACAGCACTGGAATAAATCCCACTTGGTGACAGTATATAATCGTTTTTATATATTGCTGGATTTGGTTTGCTAGAACTTTGTTGAGGATTTTGGTATCTATGTTCACAAAGGATATTGGTCTGCAGTTTTCTTGTGATATGTTTATTTGGTTTGGGTACTAAGATAATACTGGCATGACAAAATAATATGAAAAGCATTCTCTATCTTCTATTTGTTGAAACAGTTTGTAAAGAACTGGGATATTATTTAATTGATAAAATTCACGAGCAGAGCCACTTGGGTCTGCAATTTTCTGTGAGTAGTTTTCTATCACTAATTTGGTCTTTATCTT
Source organism: Catagonus wagneri (assembly GCA_004024745.2). Classification (NCBI taxonomy): domain Eukaryota; kingdom Metazoa; phylum Chordata; class Mammalia; order Artiodactyla; family Tayassuidae; genus Catagonus; species Catagonus wagneri. The sequence goes on from PVHT021183693.1 coordinate 55,229,410, forward strand.
TTTATAGGTCTATTCAGATTATCTACTTATTCTAGAGTCAGCTTCTATAGTTTGCGTATTTCTAAGAATTTGTCCACTTCATCAAAGTTGCTCAATTCATTTGCATACAATTGTTCATAGTATTCCTTTAAAATCTTTTTATTCTGTAAGGTCAGTAGAAGTGTTCCCTCTTTCATTTCTGTATCTAGTAATTTCTCTTTTTCTTGCTCAGTCTAGCTAAATGTTTGTCAATTTTATTAATCTTTTCAAAAAACCAGCTTTTGAGTTCAGCGATTTTTCTATTTTCATTTTCTATTTCATTTATTTCTGTTCCAATTTTCATTATTCCCTTATTTCTGCTTGCTTTAGCTTTTTTCTTCTTTTTCCAGGGTCTTTAGGTGGAAGGTTAAGTTATTAATTTGAGATCTTTCTTCTTCTTTTATATTCCTTTTTTGGCACCCTTTGGCATAGGGCCAGGGATCATATCTAAGCTGCAGTTGCGAGCTACACTGCAGCTGTGGCAATAGGGGATCCTGTAACCTACTATTCCAGGCCAGGGATCGGACCTTCACTCTACTGCTGCAGAGACATGATGATCTCACAGTGCTACAGAGGGAATTCCCTTTCTTCTTTTTTAGTATAGGTATATATAGCTATAAACCTTCTTCTAAGCACAGCTTTAGGTGCATCTCATGTTTTGGTATGCTGCGTCTTCACCTTGACTTATCTCAAAATATAGATTCCCCCTTTGATTTATTTGACCCAGTCATTATTTATGAGTGTGCTATTTAATTTCAACATATTTGTGAGCTTCCGAACTTTTGTTATTAATTTCTAATTTCATTCCATTGTGAATACAGAATTTAATTTGTATTATTTCCTATCCTATTAAATTTATGAAGTGTTTTGTTTCCACTGACTTGGCATGAGGTCTGTCCTGGAGAATGTTTCCTATGTATTGGAGAAGAATGTATTCTTTACTGGTAGATGGAGTGGTCTACTGATGTTTGTTAAATTTAGCTGGTTTATGGTGTTTAGTCTTCTATTTCTTTGTTTATCTTCTGCCCAGCTCTACCCATTATTGAAAGTTAGGTATTTAAGCCTTTAACTATCACTGCTTGTGTCATGCTCTATTTCTGGTAGCTTTTGTTTCCTATATTTTTGGTGCTCTGTTGACAAATGTGTATATGTTTATAATCATTATACCTTAACAGATGGATTCTTTTAATATTTATAAAATGCCCTTTGTCTCTAACAGCAACTTATCTTTTTTTTATTTTTTTGGTCTTTTCAGGACCACACCCACAGCGTATGGAAGTTCCAGGCTAGGGGTCAAATCGGAGCTGTAGCTGCCCAGCCTACACCACAGCCACAGCAACGCCAGATCCAAGCCATGTCTGTGACCTACACCACAGCTCATACCAACGTTAGATGCTTAACCCACAAAATGAGGTTGGGGATTGAACCCATGTCCTAATGCATATCAGCTGGATTCATTACTGCTAAGCCACAATGGGAACTCTGAAATTTCTATCTTTTTTTTTTGTCTTTTTGCTTTATCTGGGGCCGCACCCGCAGCATATGGAGGTTCCCAGGCTAGGGGTCTAACAGGAGCTGTAGCCGCTGGCCTTCACCACAGCCACAGCAACGCGGGATCCGAGCCGCGTCTGCAACCTACACCACAGCTCACGGCAACGCCAGATCCTTAACGCACTGAGCAAGGCCAGGGATCGAACCCGCAACCTCATGGTTCTTAGTCGGATTCGTTAACCACTGAGCCACGAAGGGAACTCCTGAAATTTCCATCTTAAAGACCATTTTGTCTGATATCAAAATAACCACTCCTGGTCTCCTTTGGTTACTGTTTGCTTTCTATATCTTTTTTATCTTTTTACTTTCAATCAATTTGTATCTTTGGATTTTAGGTTTTTTAAATTCATTTTTAAAATCTCTAAACTCTTGACTGGAATGCTTCTTCCATTAACATTCTTTTTTATTTTATTTTATTTGCCTTTTTTGTCACTTTAGGGCTGCACCTGTGGCATGTGGAGGTTTCCAGGCTAGGGGGTCTAATCGGAGCTGTAGCCACTGGCCTACTCCTCAGCTACAGCAACGCAGAATCCGAGCCACATCTGTAACCTACACCACAGCTCACGGCAACGCCGGATTGTTAACCCACTGAGCAAGGCCAAGGATTGAACCCGCAACCTTATGGTTCCTAGTCGGATTCATTAACCACTGTACCACAAGGCAACTCCCCATTAACATTTTTTAAATCTATTTACATATGATATGATTACTGAGATAGCAGAATCTTCCATTCTTATTCTGATATATCTTTTTTGCTCTATTCCTTTTACTGCTCTCACTGCAATACGTGAATATTTTATACTGCAGTGTTTTAATTTCCTTAATGATTTTTCACTATTCTTTGTGTTGTTTAGTAGATGCCCTAGAACTTACCATATACAAATTAATTTATCAGAAATAACTTCAGATTTATACTAACTTAATTCAAGTGAGCTATAGAAACATTAATTCTAGGGAGATTGGATTAAGATGGCGGAATAGAAGGACTGGAGCTCAACTTCTCTCCCAAAAAACAGCAAAACTACAAACAAATGCCGAGCAGCCTTCAACCAAATGGACTGTAAACTTCCAAAAAAGATATTCTACTCCAGAAGACAAAGAGGAGACCACATCAAGAGGTAGGAGGGGCGATTAGGCAACAGAAGCAACCCCATACCTCCCGGGTGGGAAGACCCACAGACTGGAAAGTAATTGTATCACAGAGACTCAGCTACAGGACTGAGAGTTCTGAGCCCCACCTCAAATCCCTACGTCTGGGGAACTGGCACAGGGAGAAAGAGCCCCCGGGGCATCTGGCATTGAAGGCCAGCGGGGCTTGTGTGCAGGAGCTCCACAGGACTGGGGGAAACAGAGACCCCATCCTTGAAGGCGCACACAGACTTGCACGTGAACTGGGTCCCAGGGCAAAGCAGTCTCCATAGGAATCTGGGTAGAACCTGACTGCAATTCTTGGAGGATCTCCTGGGAAAATAGGGGTGACTGTGGCTTGTTGTGGGGGAAGGGAATTGGAGGTGAAGCTCTCGGGAACATTCATCAGCCTGCATTTCTCTGGAGGGGGCCATTTCCGGGAAAATCTGATCCCTCCCATCAGCACTGAGAAGCCCCAGGCCAAACAATAATCCAGGTGGGTTCCCAGCCCCACCCATCAGTAAACAGGCTGCCTAAAGACCCCTCAGGCACACAGCCAGCCTCTAATCTCATCCAGAGACAAAGCCCCACCCATCAGAGGGAGAGGAATCAACCCCACCTACCAGTGGGCAGGCATCAGTCCCTCCCATCGGGAAGCCTACAGCAAGCCCCGCCCATACCAACTTTATCCACAGGGGAGGCAAACACCTGAACTAAGAGAGGCTACTGCTCTATTGTTGGCAAAAAGGTCACCACACCAAAAACCTATAAAAATGAAAAGACAGAAAACTCTAACTCAGATAAGGGAAAAGAGAAAAGCCCAGAAAAACAGCTCAGTGATGAAGAGATTATCAGCCTCTCAAAAAGAGACTTTAGACTGTTGATGCTGAAGATGATGCAAAGCATTGGAAATAGACTGGAGGCAAAGATTGATCATTTACAGGAAACACTGAGCAGAGAAATATACAAGCTGTAAAAATTAAACAAGAAGAGATGCAAAATACAATAACTGAAATAAAAAATTCATTAGAAGCAGCCAACAGTAGAATACAGGAGGCAGAAGAACGAATCAGTGAGGTGGAGGACAGATTAGTGGAAATCACTAATGCAGAAGAGAAAAGAGATAAAAGATTGAAAGGAAATGAGCTGAGTCTCAGAGAAC
>PVHT021183693.1:55233368-55261457 GCA_004024745.2 Catagonus wagneri
GAAAACTTCCCTAATATGGGAAAGGAACCACTCAGTCAAATTCAGGAAGCACAACGAGTACCATATAAAATAAACCCAAGCAGGAACACCCTGAGACACATATTAATCAAAATGACCAAAATTAAAGACAAAGAGAAAATACTGAAAGCAGCTAGGGGAAAGAAACAAATGACACACAAGGGAACCCCAATAAGGTTATCAGCAGATTTCTCATCTGAAACTCTACAGGCCAGAAGGGAGTGGCATGATATACTTCATGTGATGAAAGGGAAAAACTTCCAACCAAGATTGCTTTACCCTGCAAGGCTCACATTCAGATTTGAAGGAGAGCTCAAAACCTTTACAGATAAGCAAAAGCTAAGAGATTTCTGCAACACTAAACCAGCTTTACAACGAATCTTAAAGGAATTTCTCTAGTCTGAAAAGAAAAGGCCACAACCAGAAACAAAAACACCACAAATGACAAGGATCACCAGTAAAGGCATATATACAGTAAAGATACCAAATCATCCATGCACAACTATGCTACCAAAATCAGAAATCATGAGAAGAGAGCACAAATGCAGGTCACTGGTGATGCACGTGCAATTAAGAAACCAACAACTTAAAACAATCTCATTTGTATATAGACTCCTATATCAAAACTTCAGGGTAAAAAAAGAAAAAGAAATAAAAAGAGCAACAAAAACCCCAAACAGTTAATACAATGGCAATAAGAACATATATATCAGTAATTACCTTAAATGTTAATGGACTGAATGCCCCAACCAAAAGACATAGACTAGCCAAGTTGATTCAAAAACAACAAAACAATCAATGGATCACTGAAGAAATGAAAAAGGAAATTAAAAACTACCTAGAAGCAAATGACAACAAAGACACGACACTCCAAAACCTCTGGGATGCAGCAAAAGCAGTGCTAAGAGGAAAGTATATAGCAATACAAGCCTACCTCAGGAAACAAGAAAAAGCTCAAATAAACAACCTAACTTAACATCTAAAGCAGCTAGAGAGGGAAGAAGCCAGGTCATGGAAACAACCTAAATGCCCATCAACAGAGGAGTGGATAGGGAAGATATGGTACATACACACAATGGAATATTACTCAGCCATTAAAAGGAACAGAGTAACAACATTTATACCAACATGGATGAACCTAGAAATTATCATACAAAGTGAAACCAGTCAGACAATTAGACAGCAACACCCAGTGCTACCGCTTACATGTGGAAACTAAGGAGACACAATGATCTTCTTTGAAGAATAGACAATGACTCAGATTTTGGAAAATCATGGTTTTTCAAATAAGACAATCTGGGCGGTGGGGAGATGCACTGTGGGTTTGGGACACAAAATCTATCGAATTGACTTATGATCTTTGTACACCTATAACTGAAATAAAATTCATTGTTAATAAGAAAAAATAAAAAATTAAAAAATAAAATTGGAAGAAAAAAAGAAACATTAATTCTATATAGCTCTATTCCCTTTCTCTCATTTTTGTCAGTGCTGTAAATACACATTTATAAATGTTACAAGCCCAAAATATACTGTTATAAATATTGCTTTACATAATTTTATGAAACTAAGAGAAAAAGGGACAGGAATTAAAATTTTGCAGATTTTGTTAATATTAATTCTTATTTCTGGCTTTCTTCATTTGTCCTCATGGAATCAAATTACCATCAGGAGTCATTTCTTTACTAGCCCATTGCAGCTTTGCTCCAATTAACCTCCTTTGTGCTGCTATTAGAAAACATTACATCTCGATATGTCATAGGCACCAAATAATTACATTCATTGTTTTATATAATTGCTTTTCAAATCATCTAGGAAAGAGTGAAGAAAAAATGTATTTTTACTGTCTTCTATAATTACTTTTACCACAATTCCCTGATTTTTTTTTTCTTTTTGAGAAGGGTACGGACTCAAATTATCGTCTTCCTTTCAAGTACTAAGAACTTCCTTTAGTATTTCTTTAAGGTGAGTCTTTCAACAAACACTTATCTTCTGCTCATCTGAAAAATATCTTTACCTAACCTTTTTTTTTTTTTTGGCTACACCCATTGCATGTGGAAGTTCCTGGGGCAGGGATCAAACCTGAGCCACAGCAGCCATCAAGCTGCTGCAGTGACAACTCCAGATTCTTAACATACTGCATCTCAAGGAAACTCTGCCTTAATTTTTTTTTTTTTTTTTTTTTTTTTGGGCAACACACACAGTATATGGAGGTTTCCAGACTAGGGCTTGAATCGGACCTATAGTTGCTGACCTACACTACAGCCACATAGGATCCGAGCTGCATATGTGACCTACATCACAGCTCATAGCAACACTGGATCCTTAACTCACTGAGCAAGGTCAAGGATCAGTGTCCTCATGGATAATGGTCAGGTTTGTTAACGCTGAGCCACAGTGGGACCTCCCTGTTAACCTTCATTTTTGACGGATAGCTTTACTGGATACAAGATTCTTGGTTGAGTGTTTCCATTCCTTTTTTCCCTTCAGTATTTTGGACGTTATAAGAATCACCTTGTCTCCATTCTTTCTGTCAAAAAAGCCATCTGTTAATCTTGCTGTGGTCCCCTTGTAAATGACAGGATGTTTTTCTTTTGTTGCATTAAAGATTTTCTCCTTGTCTTTGTCTTTCAACATTTTTAATATGATTCATCTATTTGTGGATTTCTTATATGTATCCTATTTGGAGTTCTTTAAACTTCCTGGAGGAACAGATTAACATTTTTGAATAAGCGGAGACTTTTCAGTCATTATTTTCTCAAAACTTTCTCTTCTCTTTTCTCTCTCTCCTCTACTTCTGGTTCTCCCATCATGCATTTGTTAGTGTGCTTAATAAAGGCCCCATATTTTTCTGAAGTTCTGGTCATTTTTCTTCATTCATTTTTCTGTTTTTTGAATTGCATAATCTCTATGGATCTTCAAGTTCGCTCTTTCTTCTGCCAGTTCAAATCTACTGTTGAGCCCAATTAGTATATTTTTTATTTCAGTTTTAACTTCCTTCTAGAATTTCCATTTGGTTCTTTTTCTTTATAATTTTTATCTCTCATTAACATAGTCTATTGATGTCACATCATCATACCTTCCTTACTTCTTTAATCTTGGTTTCCTTTAGTTTTTGAAGATAATTATAAAGGCTACTTTGTTTTTATTTTATTGCCACACCCACAGCATATGGAAGTTCCAAGGCCAGGGACTGAATCTGAGCCACAGCTGTGACTTACGCCACCCACAGCTGCATCAATGCTGACTCCTTTTAACCCACTGCATCAGGTCAGGGATCAAACCTGCACCTCACAGCAACCCAAGCTGCTACAGTCAGACTGCACCACTACAGGAAGCCCTAGAATGGCCACTTTGAGGTCTTTGTTAAATATGACATCAGAGCACTCTCAAGGGCAGTTTCTATTCTCTCCCTTTCTCTCCCCTCCCCCCACCTCCAGTGTACGGATCTATTATTCCTCTGCATGTCACGTAATTTTCTTTGTTGGAAACTGGAATATTTAGTAACATATTTTAACAACTCTGGGTGGTGATCTACCTCCTCTTCCCCAGGGTTTCTTAAGGTTATTTGCTTGTTTACTTCTTTTCTGACCAGTTGGATTATTTTAGTGAAATCTGCTTCCCTTTTCTCCTATAATTTGTATTAATCAAACCAAATAAGATGTGTTGTGATCAGTACTGAATGTCACATTTGAAGAATACTAACAAATAAAACATATATAGAGGAAGCTTTCAGGATGACAAGGGCTTCAAAATACCATATACAAAAAGGCTAAGGGAACTGATGATATTTTATATGAAGTCAATCAGACCAGTAGGATAGAAAGGACACAGAGTTACTGATTTCAAAGTTCTGATACAGCTGAAGAGAGGGAGGGAGAGGTCATAGAATTAGGCAAATGTAGCATTACGGGAAACAGATTTTAGCTCAAAATACAAGAAAGAATTTTTTAAACACATATTTCAATAATGGAATATGTTACCTTTAAAGTAACAAGGGTTCCACTTTTACGCAGAAGTTTTCAACATATCACAACTGTTGAGGATGGTATTCCTTGTTTTGGAGGGGATGTCTGAATAGATGATCACATTTTCTGTGAAAGTCAAGAACCCTAACCTTAAAGACACAACCATTCCATATCTATGGGATGGTGCAAAAGCAGTGCTCAGAGGGAAGTTCATAGCATTACAGGCCTTCCTCAAAAAAGAAAAGTATCAAATCAGCAACCTAATCCATCACCTAAATGAATTAGAAAAAGAAGAACACAAAAACCCTAAAGTTAGCAGAAGGAAGGAAATCATTAAGATCAGAGAGGAAATCAATAAAATAGAGGTTCAAAAAACAATAGAAAAAAAATCAATAAAACCAAGAGCTGGTTCTTTGAAAAGGTAAACAAAATTGTCAAACCTGTGGCCAGACTCACCGAGAAGAGGAAAGAAAAAGCCCAAATAAAATAAGAAATGAAAAAGGAGAAGTCACAATGGATATTACAGAAATACAAAAAACAATGAGAGAATATTATGAACAATTGTACGCAAACAAATTGGACGACCCAGAAGAAATGGACAACTTTTTAGAGACTTACACCCTGCCAAAACTGAATCAAGAAGAAACAGATCAACTGAACAGGCCGATCACTAGAAGTGAAATTGAGAATATCATAAAAACTCTCCATACAAATAAAAGTCCAGATAAGATGGCTGCACAGGCAAATTTTACCAAATATACAAAGAGAAACACATATCCATCCTCCTTAAACTTTTCCAAAAGGTTGAAGAAGAAGGAACACTCCCAAAGACACTCTATGATGCCAACATCACCTTAATTTCAAAACCGGACAAACACACCACGAAAAAAAAAAAGGATAGGCCAACAGCTTTGATGAATACAGATGCAAAAATTCTCAACAAAACTTTAGCCAACTGAATCCAACAACATATAAAAAAGATCATACACCACGACCAGGTGGGATTCATCCCAGGTGCACAAGGATGGTTCAACATACACAAATCAATCAACATCACACACCACATTAACAGAAGTCAAAAACCACATGATCATCTCAACAGATGCTGAAAAAGCATCTGACAAAGTCCAACATCCATTCATGATCAAAACTCTTACCGAAGTGGGGATACAGGGAACATTCCCTAACATAATAAAAGCCATTTATGACAAACCTACAGCAAATATAATACTCAATGGAGAAAAGCTGAAAGCCTTCCTACTAAAATCTGGAACAAGACAAGGATGCCCACTCTCACCACTGTTACTCAACATAATACTGGAAGCCCTAGCAACAGCAATCAGACACACAAAAGAAACAAAAGGCATCCAAATAGGAAGACAAGAGGTAAAACTGTCACTATATGCAGATGACATGATACTACATACAGAAAACCCCAAGACTCAAACCCAAAATTACTTGAACTGATCAACAAATTCAGCAAAGTAGTAGGATATAAGGTTAACCTTCAGAAATCAATCCCATTTCTGTATAATAACAATGAAATATTAGAAAAGGAAAACAAAAATACAATACCTTTTAAAATAGCACCCCAAAAAATCAAATACCTGGGATACACCTGACCAAGGAGGTGAAGGACTATATGCAGAGAACTACAAAACATTAATCAAGGAGATCAAAGAAGATACAAAGAAATGAAAAGATATTCCATGCTCATGGGCTGGAAAAATTAATACTGTAAAAATGGCCATACCACCCAAAGCAATCTACAGATTCAATGCAATCCCTACCAAATTACCCATGACATTCTTCACAGAACTAGAACAAACAATCCAAAAATTTATATGGAACCACAAAAGACCCAGAATCATCAAAGCAATTCTAAGGAACAGAAACCAAGCAGGAGGCATAACTCTCCCAGACTTCAGGCAACATTACAGGGCCACAGTAATCAAGACAGTCTGGTACTGGTACCAAAACAGACAGACAGACCAATGGAACAGAATAGAGAACCCAGAAATAAACCCAAACGCCTACAGTCAATTGATCTTTGACAAAGGAGGCAAGAACATAAAATGGGAAAAAGACAGTCTTTTCAGTAAGTATTGCTGGGAAATCTGGACAGCTGCATGAAAATCAGTCAAACCAGAACACACTCTCACACCATGAACAAAAATAAACTCAAAATGGCTTAAAGACTTAAATATAAGACAAGACACCATTAAACTCCAGGAAGAAAACATTGGCAAAACATTCTCTGACATCAACCTTACAAATGTTTTCTCAGGTCAGTCTTCCAAAGCAACAGAAATCAAAGCAAAGATAAACCAATGGGACCTAATCAAGCTGACAAGCTTTTGCACAGCAAAGGAAACCAAAAAGAAAACTAAAAGACAGCTTACAGAATGGGAGAAAATAGTGTCAAATGATGCAACGGACAAGGGCTTAATCTCTAAAATATACAAACAACTTATGCAACTCAACAGCAAAAAAAGCCTACAACCCCACTGAAAAATGGGCAAAGGACCTGAATAGACATTTCTCCAAAGAAGATACGAAGATGGCCAACAAGCACATGAAAAACTGCTCAACATCACTGATGGTTAGAGAAATGCAAATCAAAACTACCACAAGATACAAGCTCACACCAGTCAGAATGGCCATCATTAATAAGTCCACAAACAACAAATGCTGGAGGGGGTGTGGAGAAAAGGGAACCCTCCAGCACTGTTGGTGGGAATGGAAGCTGCTACAACCACTATGGAAAACACTACGGAGGTACCCTAAAAAACTACACATAGAACTACCATATGACCCGAAATCCCACTCTTGGACATATATCCGGACAAAACTTTCCTTGAAAAAGACACTGGCACACGCATGTTCATTGCAGCACTATACACAATTGCCAAGACATGGAAATAACCCAAATGTCCATCGACAGATGATTGGATTAGGAAGAGGTGGTATATATACATGATGGAATACTACTTAGCCATAACAAAGAATAAAATAATGCCATTTGCAGTAACACGCATGGAATTAGAGACCCTCATACTGAGTGAAGTAAATTGGAAAGAGAAAGATTAAATACCGTATGACATCGCTTATATCTGGAATCTAATATACTGCACAGCTGAACCTTTCTATAGAAAAGAAAATCACAAACTTGGAGAACAGTCTTAAGGTTGCCAAGCGGGTCGGGGAGGGAGTGGGATGGTATAGGAGTCTGGGGTTAACAGTTGTAGACTATTGCCTTTGGGATGGAAAAGCAGGAAGATCTCGCTATACAGCACTGGGAACTATGTCTAACCACTTGTGATGAATCCATATATGTATGCGTAATTGGGTCACCACGCTGTGCAGTTGAAAAATTGACAGAAATCTGCAAACCAGCTATAATGGAAAAAAAAAGAAAAATACCAAAGAAAAAAATCCTAACCTTAGATGTAGGCATTTTTACATAATGCAAAAGCACTTTAAATGCCTAGAGGTCTACATTACAAATAAACTATTATTCTTTTGTAGAAAAATATATATGAAGAAGTCTTCGTAAATGTTTCCCTAGCAAAAAGTGCTTCTGAGATTGCTATTTAAAGTATTTTCCTGGGAGTTCTCTGGTGGCCTAATGGTTAAGGATTCAGTGTTGTCACTGTTGTGGCTGGGGTTCGACTGCAGGCCTGGGAACTTCCATACGCCACGGGCACACACCTCCCCACCCCAAAATCATCTGCAGAAAAAAAAAAAGGTCTTTTCCTGATGAGTTACACATCTGAGAGATGACTGTATAACACACTGGGACAAATTATTACTCTGAACTTCAACATTCTTTCATGTACTTGCTTTAAAATTTTAGAATAATTCATTTTAAGAGTCCCTTAGTTCTTAGTAAATATTTTTTAAATGAAGTAATTGAGATCCAGAACTCACCAGAAGAAATCTTACCAGCACCTTTATAGTCAACAGAAAATGCAGACGTTACTCCATTGGCTGACCCCAATTCACCCATGGAAATTTGATAAGGGGGCCTCAGCTTGATTTCCATCTGCATGTCAGACAGATTTATCTTTGTTGAAAGAGACCTGGGATTATTATATCGCTGCTTGGTCCTCTGAATGAAGTTATCTATGTAAAATAAAAAATAAATTTCCTTGCAGTCATCTGTTAATAAAATCATTTGAGAGTGTTATGTTTATGGACAGTAAATTTTGCAATAAACAGTTTAATCTGTTATCCCAAACTGTTCAATCTGCCATGGAATGTCCTAATATTATTTGTGTTTAATGGTTAATATATCCTGGTGTCATCAGTTTTTCCCATGAGAAACTGTACTCTAGAAATTAATAATTATAAATACAGATTTAACATTACATAACTGTGAGACTATTTCTACTATTATATCCACTTCAGGGAATTATTCTGAACTTCTACAAAAAAGCCAAAACAGCTCCCTTTAAATTTAAACCAAAGTCTTAAGTTTTAGAGACATTCAGATCTTATAAAATATTAAGTCTGCCAGTATTTACCAGTTGTAATTACATTAAAACATATACTGTAAATTCCATTCATATAAATCTGTTTTATTTATTGCTCATACCATTAAAACAAATGTTTTAAAGAATAAACTTTTATTTTCACTATTTACACTTTGGATTTATTTATTTTTTCCCTTCTACATCAGGAGTCATGCAAACTAATGTCCACAGGCTAAATATAGCCTGCATCTTTTGTAAATAAAACTTTACTAGAACATAACTATACTCATTTACGTATTGCCTATGGCTGATTTCAAGGCTATAATAGCAAGCACTGAGTAGCTATGACAAAGACTATGTAATCCCTCTTAAAGCCTAAAATTGTACTATCTGGTCCTTTCAAACAAATGTTTACCAACCTCTGTTCTACATTAGGCAGTCTAAAAATACTATCACATAAGCACAAACTCTCAGTCTCTGGCTTACAAATTTCTCATTGAGAAATTGTCCTCTGGGATTAATTCTTGGCACCAATAATCACAATTCCCTATAAAAGCTCAGATACATTTTTTCTAACAGGTACCTAAATGAGTTAAGTTGCCATAATTTATAGATTTGTCAAATTATTCTATCAAAAGCAAGGTAGCAGAATTTCCTGAATTCTCTCTCTGTCCCTTAGTATTAGATGAAAAATCACTTATGACTGGATGGAGACAGGATAATGAAAAGGAAAAAAAAAATCAGGCCCTTACCAAATTCAATGAAACAGTATGGTCTGACAGCAGTATTTGTCTTCATCATGTTATAAGTAGTAATGAACTCCTTCTGAAGCTCATCCAGGAAAGAGAAGGCCAGAACATTTGGGTAATTTTCAGTGCACAACATCATGTAGCTCACGCCCATAGAGCTAATAAAACTACAGTGTAAAAAACATTGGGTTTAAATTTTCAAATTAAATCAAGGTAATTCGTTGCTTCACAAGACTTGCTCTATACACCATAAACTGCTGAGATAGAGGCAGTGAAGGTATTAACATTTATTACATATTTCAGCAGAAAAAAATTAAAGGAACCAAAACATAATATACTAGTTTCAGTTGTGGTTTAAAAACAGTAGATAAAATAACAAAATGTACCTAAAGAGATTCATACTATGGTTCTAACACTTTAGTTATTTATCACTTGGGGTATATAAAGCAGGGGAAATACTATACAGCGAGAGCTTAAGGTTTCAACCCCTCAACCTAGTGGAACTTAATGCCATTTGAATCAAGAACTTTTTATTGGTTCTGATAAGTTATGCACACTCTCTCCAGAAACAGCGTAGAACTTGTCACACAATTTCAAGGTGATTACTGACCTTCTGACATCATCCACTGAGCCCAGAATCAAATCCTCCACTTCATGTAATAATGAATTATGAATCATGGGGGGGGGGGAATTTATGAGTTTATAATGACAAGTAAAAGGGAAAAAAGGAAGACTCTTGTTCATAGCAGAATGCTGAGTAACAACTGATAAATGTGGAGATGGTGCTAGAATTGGAAAAATCAGCATTTTGCAACCAACATAGTAAAAATTAGATCAAGCGAGGATAATCAATGGATGCTAAATCTAAGTGGATATTCTCATGAAGAGCAGGAAATTTTGCACGGTTTTAAAATGTCTTCTCATAGTCGTCTTATTGACTTCAAGGGAAAAGTATTTATTATACAGTAGAAGTGAGACATCTTGACCAAGAATTCTCACGTCACTAATGAGGGGCACATGGGCTTCCTGTGCCTCCAGATGTGATATCCTTATTAAGACATATTAGCTAATGTAAAATTCTGGCTGAGAACGCATACTCTGAATCTAATCACAAAGGAACATCAGAATGATCAACATTCTATTTCTTTAAAGCAGAGGGTGTTTTTTAAAAACCTCAGTGTGGAGTTCCTATTGTGACACAACAGAAACGAATGTGACTAGGATCAATGAGGACTCAGGTTCAATCCCTGGCCTCACTCAGTACATTAAGGATCTGGTGTTGCCATGAGCTGTGGTATAAGTCGGTGTCACGGCTTGGATCTGACATTGCTGTGGCTGTGGTGTAGGCTGGTGGCTACAGCTTCGATTCGACCCTAGCCTGGGAACCTCCATATGCCACAGGTGCAGAACTAAAAAGCAAAAATTAAAAAAAAATAAAAACCTCAATATTGTAAAAAAAGCAAATAAAGGCTGTGGAAATGTTTCCCATCACAGTAGGCTAAAAAAGAAACAACTAAACGTAATATCTAGCCCTAGTCTGGATCCTATGTCAGAAAGGGGGGAAAATGCCTTAAAGAACATTCCTGGAAAACAGGCAGTAGATTAGGTAAATATGTGGTATCAGTGTTAAATTTATTAGATCCAATAACTGTACTATAGTTAAGTAAGACAGCATCCCTAATCATAAATACACTGTGAAGTCGTCAGGAATAAAGGGATAGGTACTTTTAAGTTTCTCTCAAATGGTTCAGACAAAATTAAATCAGACAGGTAGATAGATAAATGAAATAATAAAGCAAATGGCGTAAAATGTTAACAAGGTGAGTCTTGGTAACAGGTATTGTCATTTTCTCATTTGTACAACTTTCTGAACATTTGAAACTATTTCTAAATAGCAAGTTAAACATTAAAAACAAAAAACTTCTACTTTTGCAATAAAATGTTTAAATTAACCCATCTTCTATAGAAAAAACTTATTTTTTATAAAATAAAGTATATACATTCCTCTATAATAAGCAGAGCGTGAGACACAAATGGACCCTTTTTAATAAGTCTCAAACATTCTTTTATAGTACTATCAACATATGGGCTCGATAAAGGGTAGCAAACAGAACACACAAGCTATAACTCCCACTCCAGTGCCAGACACTGAATCCCAGCAATTTTTATTGGCAAACCCTGATCCATATTGGCATTCCCCTCCCATTTTTCTCTAATATTGTAGAAGCAGATTTTATTATTTTAAATTTCACTTTTAGGATACAGATCTTCACATGACTCAAATTTTAAAAGGAAGAAAAATGAAATGAAATACTATACATAGTATCCTCAGCTCAGAGATACCCAGTTCTTTATCTCTCAAGAAACTTATGTTATTATTAATTTTGTATGTAGTCTTCCAGGGAGAGTTTATGCATATGCAAGTAAATACATGCATATCTTTCTTTCTTAAAAGATTACCCAAGGCAGCCAAATGATGTGGGATTGGCACCTATTAAGAAAGCATCTATTATTAATGATGTGGGCTATACTAATTCCATTTAATATAGCCCTTTGATGCAATGTTTTTCAAACTGCAAGTTGTGACCCACTAGTCGGTCACAAAGTCAGCTTAGTGAATCACACAGTATTTTCTCAAAAATTGAAATACAGCATAACAGAAAATACTGGAATGCATAGTGTTTCCTAAAAGTTTTGTTTTAATTTCCTATTTGTACATAAGTAATGTTCACCAAGTAAAATGTATCTCTTCGTATGGGTCATGGCCAAAAAAGTTTAGTTATAACATACTGCATTTTTCTACAAAATGGACAACTAAATCAAAAATCAAAGTATGACTTCCCAAGTGATTTTCTCTTCCCAAAAAATCTGCACTGTCATTATCAAAATTCTTTGACATGTCATTAGCATTCAAATATACTCCACAAAAAATTGAATTGGGATAGAACATAAAATTGGTGACTGGTTGCCACACACACTGGCTAGCCAGGAGTTATTTCACTATCCTTCAATAATATGACTGAAACTTTAAGACTCCATTTTTTCTGTTATAACGGGGTTTTACTGTATTTCCATATTAATAACAGTGAACCACGGACACTCACATGAGTTTATCCCAGTTTCTCTTGCTTGCTCTCAATTTAACTGGAGAATAACTTATGAAATAAAGGAAATTCAAAGTTTTTAAGATTGTATGTTAACATTTTCAGAGTCTTTATTCCTAAGTCTTTATTTTACTATAACTGCATGATACTCTGAAAATGCTATAAAGTGTTCTATAATATTATGAATTTTCACAGTAAATTTACCCTTACAAATGCTGTCTTCATTTGAAATGCAAAGCCAGTTTTCCGAAAGTACATACAGCTCTGTCAATCTGCCTTTCTTTTAATTAAAAGTTCTGCTTTTTCATATTACTAGGACGAACTGAAAGACTCCTACCATGGCACTGAGCACCACTCACATGAAATAGTCTAAAGTCACTAGAGGCATGCCAGTTTGTTTAGGTTTTAACCCATCAGGTTCATTTAGCTCATTTTATAAACAATCTGGCTGTTGTCCTTCTGTTTTAAGGAGGAGGAAAAAGAGAAGTGGCAGTAATAACAACAGTAGCAGGAACGGTTTACTGACCACTTAGTATGAACCAGCCCTCTGGTAAGTGCTTTACATATTTTATCTAAACTAAATTCTTGTGATTGGGGGGCACTACTATCTCGATTTTGCAGGTGAAGGAACAGAGGCTCAGGGAGGCTCTGTAATTTACCCAAGACAACACACCATTAAGAAGCAGACTAGGAAGAGCTTAGTTCTAACTCCAAAGCCCAAATTCCTTCTACAACAAAATACCAACTTTCCTACGGTACAGATAAACTAACTATGTTCAAATTCATCAACAATTTTTCACTTTTTCCAAGCCACAAATCAGTCTCCATTTTTCCTGTAATTAAGAGTAATAAAAATCTGAGGATTTCTGAACTTGTATCAGAAGAGTACTTGGGAAGCCCTACCAACTTCTCCACTTCACCTTATCAAACTTTACTCTTCCCACTCTGCATTCGATCCACACCAGTCTGGTTTGAGATCCTCAAGGATTATCAACCCCTTACCCCCATCCTCTAACTCCTAATCTGAGAATTTTCATGAATTTTATATTCCCCACTTGAAATATTCCCAACCCTACCTCATGCTTCAATTCTGAGCTGGCTATTCCTACTCATCCTTCAGTTCTTAGATTTAAAATTCCTTACAGAGCAAATGGTAAATTGATCCCACAAGTGATCACAGCACTTGTTATTTTTCTTCATGTAACTAATCCAGTTTGCACTTAGTACACAATAAGTGCTCAATAAATTAGCAAATAAATGAGTGCAAAGATGGCATTATTCAATTACTCATTTATACGTAATTTGGCATATTTTGCAGATAATTTCTTAATTTATTTGGCATATTGTGCACAGATAATATTGTGCACAGCTCAGCAGTAGCTACACAAAGCAGAGGTTCAATAAATACTTGACTAATGACAGACAAGAGTCAAACTTCACCTGCTTTTCCAGGTCAGTGTTCCTAGGAAGCTTGAGTTCAGGTCACTGAGTCTTCAACATACCCCTACTTTAAATTGAGGGCTGTTCTGAGAGACCATGTAGAATTACTCACCTCTGCAATATGTACCTCCAAATGGTTATAAAGGTCTAACAAGTATGTGTGCTTTTCTTTTATCACAGTCATTACCAACCCTTACAACAACAAAAAGTCCTCTTTTCTCCACCTTGAGCACAATTCTTAAATTGCCATTGTTTTCTTCCTACTTTGCTCTAATTTCCTTTTTCTTTTTTATATCCTTCCACTTCTGGGCTTTGGGACCAATGGGATTTGATCTCCATAGCTACTTTCTTCTGGCCAAGGAACTGATCTAACCTCATTATGTCTCAGGTTCCGCTCCACAACACACATACTAGGAGCTTCTTTAGGGCCTTCTGGGATCAAGTGTGTCTTGAACAGGTAAGGCTGGAGGAAGCTCAAACTCTAAAAAGGAGGATTTACCTCTTTTAATGACTTTGTTAAAGGCTAATTTTATTTATACTCAAGCAGGCCATACCTCAAGTGATTACTAAACCCAGTAAAATGAGTAAGTGGATTTACACATTGAACTTTTTCTGGTATCCCTAATTTTACTTATGAAATTTCAAAGGAATTTTAAGCATCACCAGTTAAACACTGACATTATTATGACAATTCTGGCTTACTACACCAAACTAAGTAATTAAGGGAAACAACGACCTTCACCACAACAAATAATAGAGCACTTAGCATATGTCTAGCATTCTATTCTCTAGGCTCTAATGTCAAAGTCCCTGCCCACAAGGCACCTGCAATTAGATTCTGGGCATACACTTAAAGAGATAAGCAAAACAAGATTAAAGAAACAAAACCGTATTATGTAGTATGCTAAATGACAATGTATATAGCAAACTATCTGTAAACTGAAATAATTAATATTTGTACTACATATAATTTTCATTATACAATTGTACCACTGCACAAAGAAAATCTATTTATCCTTTGTAGCCATCTTTGCCCAAAAAATGGCTTTCCTGGGTGAAGAAAAGTTGCCAAGTATGACATGAAATCTCTAATCTACTCTTAAAACTGCTAATATAAGAAAAAAATGTTATTTTCAAAATCAACCTTCTACACTGAATTCCATTCTCTAAAATAAAGCATTTCAACTTTCAATATTAAAAAAAAAGGTTTGATGTTATCGAAGTTAGTATACCCTTTGAATTTACTATCACCAAATAATTCTGATAAGAAACAAAATGAAAACAAGACTTCACCATCAGTGGGACAATACGGCGTAAGAACCAGAAAGAGAACTGAGTAACAATGAGCATCTGCCACGTGCAAGCAGAACACTACCAAGAACTTCGTCTTCCTCTCTAGGTAGCCAACCTTCAATTATCCTCCAGTGATGAAGAGCTAAATCATAAATACATTATTCCATGATAAAAGACCCATTTTAGTCACTAATTTAAACCTCATTAAATAAGAAAATACATATTAATATGTAATATGCCAGGTGATAGCACCTTATAACAGTAAGCTACAGGAGAATCAGATGATTTTAAGTGGCCAAAAGTAATTATACCGTCAGAACCTTGGACACAAAACTAGCCCCTGACATCCTTCATTTTCTTTTTCTTCAGAGTTAAGCTATCTCCTTAATTCACTCTTTCCCACCTAACCCTAACACTTTCACACCTTCACATCCCAGAAAATAAAGATCCTGACTTTCTTTAGATAACCAATCACAGATAGTCCCTAATTTGCCTGTTAATTTTATTCCAGAAATTTACTGCACCTAGGACTAATTTTCCTACAGAAACTGTATTTTAAGAGTAATTAGGTTTCCAACTTATTTCATAAGCACCTATTTAACATATATGCGGCTGAAAAGCTGTAGATTTTACTCTAATAATAATGAACAACAGAAAAGTAGCATGATGCTAGTAATGAGACAAAACACAGGACCTCTTCTTCCTCCAAGTGGTAGCTACTGGTGGGTTGAATTACCCTGCCCCACCCCCTTCCCCCCAAACACCTATCTCCAGTGAAACAATGCTTTCTCATCAATGTCAGACTTCACGCATACTCAGATCCTTATCATTTCTTAAGCACACAAAAAAAAGGTGAGAGGGTAGTTTCACTTAAAATTCTCTTTCCTGATTAATTTCTCTTTCTGTAAAATGAAAAGAATTAGGAGAGTTAGGAATGCACCCTGTCAAGAAAGAAGGTAAGACTAATGTGAATGCTGAAGCCAAAACACTGTATGTCAGATACACCACTTATTAGCTTTGTGACCTTGAACAAGTTTCTTTACATCCCTAAGTCTCAGTTCCCTCATCTGTAAAACAGGGGTGGTGATAGCATAACAGCCATTTGCCCAGCATTCTTCTCTCCTTCCCTTTGGGGAACTATCTCTAGCCCCATTACCTATTCTTTTCGGTTTTGATAAAGCTACCAATCAAATGGGTGGGCATGTAACCCAGACCAGACCAACTGAGAGTACCTCAGCTCAGTCCCCTAAGCACAGTGTTACTCCAGAAGTGGACCATGACACAGTGAGGCCAATTAAAATCCTTTTCCTGAAACATGAAGAGAGTATGTTGCCCAGCTGGAATAAAGTAAGCCTGGAACCACCTCTACGGTGTTTTCCAATTTGTGCAGAATATTTATCTGAAAAAGGAATGACTGAAGAAATGAGAAAAGATTTCTGCTAATATCTGAGTCCCTGGCTCCAGCCAACTCAGAAGCTGGCCTATCTTTCACAACACCCTTTTTCTGTGTAAGCTAGTCTAAGCTGTGTTTCTGCCCTTGCCAATGGGGAAGAGCTCTATGAAAAAGCCATTCACAGGACTGCTGTAAAATTTAATGCTAAGTGGAGCGCCTGGCGATTGCAGGTACTTAGTAACTGGGTCACTGTTGAAGCTGTTACTCCTGTAATCAGAAAATACTACCACCAAGTGAAAGGAAAGTCAGAAACAAAAACCAGGGAGTTCCTGTTGCCCAGTGAATGACAAACTCGACTAGTATCCATGAGGATGCGGATTTGATCCCTGGCCTTGCTCAGTGGGCTAAGGATCTGGCATTGCCATAACCTGTGGCGCAGGTCACAGATAAGGCTCAGATCTCGAGTTGCTGTGGCTGTGGCGTAGCCCACCAGCTGCAGGCAGCTCTGATTCAACCCCTAGCCTGCAACTTGCAAATGCCTCAAGTGTGGCCTGCGAAAGGAAGAAAGGAAGGAAGGAAGGAAGGAAGGAAGGAAGGAAGGGAGGGAGGAAGGAAGGAAGGAAGGAAGGGAGGGAGGAAGGGAGGAAGGGAAGAAGAAAGGAAGGGAGGAAGGAAGGAAGGAAGGAAGGAAGGAAGGAAGGAAGGAAGGAGAAACAAAATCCAAAAGGCAGGTAAGTCTAAAAGAGCATTCCTGGCAAAAGGCAGCAGTTTGAGGAAGTGACTCCTTAGGTAAGGAGAGAACCTGCAAAGCTCACAGCCATTAGAAGACTTTAAAGGAATTTTTCTATGAAAGAACTAAGGAAATTTATTTCTTGCACTAAAACTAACAATAGAGCATGACTGACCTCCCAAAGGGTTTGTCTTTTAATAAGATTAGTGCCTCAACATTTAAAGAGATCTCAAAATGTACAACTATTAATTTTTAAAGACCTAAACCAATTTTAAAGTTTTAAGATTTCATAAGACAAAACTTAATTTTCATATGGTTCATAATTATTGCTTTTGTCACTGCTGTTTCCTAGTTTCCTAAGTAGTAACATAAGTACATATATTAAACATTCATTACAATTTAAAGAAAGTAAGCTTCAATTAATAAAACATAGGATTTCCTGAAAATTGTATACAGAGAATTAAAATATCACTATGTAACGTGAAAAGAAATCACAAAACTAGATTACGCAGCCTCCATCCTCCAATCAATGAGTCCAGCTGAAGAATTTTGGAAAAAGTGAAGACTTAACTCCATGGCACTTTGAATGCTGCCACACCCCACAACCATCCCTCACGTAGCAGCTACTATATGGGCAAAGCATTGTTCCAGCACAAGCCAGACTCCAGAGAATCCAGTCTACGAGGGAAGAAAATTAAGGAATTTTAAATGTTACCCACCTATTTTTTTTCCTTAAAACTCTGGTCTTCCTCTACCTATTCAACTAGAATTGAATGCGAGGTAACAACTGATTTAGCACCTAATTATAAATTTAATTTTGCTTCTCAGTGATATTCTGCAAAGAGCACCTCAATTTCTGTACAGATTTGAAAACCACAATGCTGAGATGAGGAATCAAAAATAATATAAGCTATGACAAATTAATTATCTTGATGAGTTACAGCCTAGTTGTAGAGAGCAGATCTAGAAATTCTAAAAAATTTTAAATAAGAAAAAATTGATGAATAAGTCAGTCAGCAAGTTCTACAGATGAGGTGTGAAGGAAGTGGGTTCACTACCGAAATTAAATAATACTAATGAGGCAGAAGGTGATTCAAAAGATAGAGGCTATAAGCCAGGCTTTGGAAGAAACAAAAGCATTGGACACATGGCTATGAAAGCAGACCGGTGCCAGTTTTATGTTGCACAACAATACTATTACTGCAGATCTATGCGTTTATCTGACAAACTCATGGTGGTCTGAAAAAGAGGTATCATATGAGAATCTTAAGTAAGTCAAATAACATACAAATTGCCAATTTACTAATATTTCAGGCTAAATTTACTGTCATATCGCATGAAAACCTCAATAAACTAGAATCCAATTAATAACACTTCTAATCAATGATAGAAAATATATAAAATCTAGGTTCTTGTAAGAAACTAAAAAAAATTCTGTTGTTCAATCTTTTTTTAAAACTTGGCTACAAAAATAACACACAGACTTCTCCTATGTGTGATTCTGAGGGCCATGTAATCTATTTATTCCTTTAGACATTTCTAAATCATATCCTTAGATCAGGCTGATTAGACCTCTGCTGATTTACCCCAATCCTAAACTTACTCATAAAATCGTTGTTTGCATCAAGCTATTTGTTTACACTAAGGAATATCATAAGAAAAAGTCATAAAAATCTCATTGTTATGGCTGATAGAAGAATGCTATCCAAAGGTTGTCTCTCTTTATGTACAGATTTCAGTAACATGAAAAGCAATGTTTTCATCCAATGGATACTGTGAATTCTATAAATGATCCATTATCCCCTTTGTTTTGGCCCCAAGGAAGTTCAGAACAATATTTGTAGCCCTTTTCTAAAAACTGAACACATTATATATTTTGCATCTCCAAAAGGAAATGTTACTTCAGTTTATTATTCTCTGTTTTTCCCTTCATGTGATTCTCTTAGCTATACTCTTGAAAAAATTTTTTTTTCTTATGGCTGCACCCACAGCATATGGAAGTTCCTACATCAGGGACTGAATCTAAAAACTACGGCTGCAGCAACACCATATCCTTTATAACCCACTGTGCCAGGTCGCAGATCAAACTCCGGCCTCTGCAGTGACCTGAGCCGCTGCAGTCAGATTCTTAACCCACTGAACCATGAAGAACTCCTTAAAATTTTTTTTTAACTTGCCTCACATCCTTTGTGGAATAACACAGAGTGCAAATAAATACAAAATCTACAACAATTAAATAATGTTGAAATTTTACACTAAATTTTACACTAAAATAGGGAATGCATTCTTCCCTATTTTAAGACAATAAGGTAAAAGAACAAAAAATATTTGCAAAAACTTTTTTTTTTAAGTCCAGGACATCTGTCAGAATTAATACACATTCAAGGCAATCTTCTGTAATGTTGATATTTGTTCATAGCACCATATACAACAACTGAAACTCCAAATAATCACCTTGGGCACTAAAAGAGCCTGACTATTCAATATGAGAATGTTCCAGGTTTTTTCTTCAAAAAATAAAAGATATTATTTTAGATATATTTTAACCACCATGGCCATCACCACATTTTTGATTTAAAACTCTCAGAAAGCCCAATTAAAGATAAAACTGCTCATTATTCCATGTGATCCAAGTAAATATAGACCTTCCCTAAAGTTCTATTCTGGGCCTCTCAGAAACGCAGTGAGCATTTCTACCCACAATTTCTAATTAATGATTCCAAAATCTCTATCCCACCCCAACTGAACCGTCTTGTCAAAACCTCAATTAAAATGCTCAAAATGGAGCTTCATTGTCTGCCTCTTCTTCACCACATAAGTAACCCTTTCCAAAGATCTCAATCTGTCCAATTCCAAGTCATTTTTGTCCCTTCCTTCTCTTCATCTCTGGTATTCCAGCTTATCAGGCTTTACCTTTTCTTTCTCTGAAGTGTCCTTCTGATGGGCGTTTTCTTTTTCATTTGCACTGTATGTTACTAGTTCAGGCCCTAAGCTGGTTTCTCTCCTCTCCTTAAACTTTCCATTTTCACCCTCTATTTCACTCTAGCATTGTTTTTTTTTAACCAAGTCACTTCCCTCAAACCTGCAGTAACAGCTTCCTGTAACCTATCATCAAAGTGATATCCCTCAGTCTGAACTTTCAGGGAAATTCAGGATCTGGCCCCACACTAATCATCTCGCATTTTCCATAACTATCCTTAAATCATCATTCACGATACCAGGCCAAGCAGGTTAATGCAACTAACCATCCAAGTCACATGCTTTACTTCTCTGCCTCCTCCCTACACCTGGAATGCTCTCCTCTCTGCTTTACATGGCTCTTCTCATGAGGTGCTCTCCTTATTATATCCCATGTAGCTCTTGTTCTTATCTGATTTCCCACTGTATATACAATCAGTATCAAATCTCTCAGGAGTTCATTATTCTCTAATTGTTTCATGTGTATGCTCTCCGAGGTAGTCTTATCTATTCCCACAATTTTTTTGGCTACACCCATGGCATAAGAAAGTTCCTAGGCCAGGGACTGAACCTGAACCACAATGGTGAACCAAGCTGCTGCAATGATAATGCTGGATTCTTAACCCACTGGGCCACAAGAGAACTTCCCCTATTCCCATGATTTTAATTATAAACTGTAAGCTGACCTCCAAATCTATCTCCACACCTGTCCTTCTCTTCACTAAACTTCAGACTTATACATCCAATTGCCTGCCTGAAAGTGCCCCTTGGATGTCTAATTGACATCTCAGACTTAACAGTCCAAAAAGAACTCTCGATTTTCACCAGTGAAACACACATTCTTCAGTCTTGCACATTTCAGTCCCATTATCCAAGTAATTATGGACATTCTTTAGGTCAAAAAATCTAGCGGTAACTCTTAATAATTCCCTTTCCCACACATTCCATTTCAATCCATTAGGAAAATTTGTTAGTACTACTCCCAAAATATAGCCCACATCCAAGCCCTTCTCATCATCACTCTCATTTCAAGTTAAAAGCACCACTTCTAACTAAATTTCTCTAAGAATCTAAATGACCTCTCTGCCTCCACTCTTTCTTCCTTAGAGCCATTCTTCATAGAGCAGCTATTCAAAACCAAAATCAGATTATATAACTCCCCAGCTTAAAGCTCTCCAATGGCTTCCTATCACACCACACTTAATCCAAACTCCTTATCACAGCCTAGAAGGCCCTACGTAACCTGTCCCATTGCTACCTTTCTAGCTTCACCTTCTGTCACTTTATCAATTGTCTATCCTGCTGATCTTGGTTTTCTTTCCATCCCTTGATCTGTACTGAAGACCTTCGGCACTGGCTGTTACCTCTGCCTTGCTCTTTATTCACAACATTCAAAAGACTGTCTTCCTTTGCATCCTTTAGGTCTCTGTTGAAATGTCACTCTCTCAGAAAGGCCCTTGAGCACCATAAAGTCACTCTCTATCCCACTGCCCAGTTTTGTTTTCTTTATATACAATAAACAGTGATGAGCACTATCCCCTCTCAGTAGGATGTAAAATTCTTAAGTTCTTTAAGAGCAGGTATCATATATGACTTTTTATATTTTCCATTACAGTTTTTCTAGGCATGTGAGAATACCAACAAATACCTAACAATCAACTTATAGAATATCTGTGATCTGCAAAACTATAAAATTTGCTAAAGCCAGACATAAATACAGAGAAATTGCAAAAAGGATGATGACATGAATACTATTTAGTATAAGTTCAGAACAACATTCTTGATTTGAACAAATTCTTAATTACTCAAACATTAATTTCTATTTTGACCACTTAAATTTCATTAAAATGACAACCACAATGCAAATAATTCTAATGGAACAAAGTGAAATCTTACTTAATGTTATAATGTCCAGTTTTCAGTGTACATCTATCAGGAAGCTGAGCAAGTTTCCTCGAGAGCATCTTAAAATACTTTCTGCACTCCTGCATGCCTGTGCCTTGCTCATAGTCAGTTGAAGCAGAAAGTGGCAGTCCATCTCTAACACGAATGACTGAAGCAGATAAAATCATAGACATTTCAACCAACAGAGAAGACCTAAAACAAAATGAACAATTTGGGTTAGGTATGAAATTAAAGCCAAAGCTGATAAACACAGTGCAAAAACGGGCAACTCACTAATAATCAAAGACATGCTAACTAAAGCAATGACATACTATGCTTTTCTTCAAAAACTAGCTATTAAAAAAAATACCTGCTTTATCTCAACACTGTAAATTATACTCAATAAAGCTTTAAAAAGTGAACAAAAATAAAATTTAAAAAAATGCCTGCTTCTTCCTGGCATTTCGGGAAGTAAATATCAGAATAAACACCATTTCCAAAACAATTTTGTAATATTCAAGAAGAAATTTTAAATATTATCTTTGACCACAATAAATTTAAGTATATAACCCTATCCTGAAGAAAATAGTAAAACTTGAACAAAATTTTAAACAGAAAGACATTTTTCTCATAGAAATAACAGAAAACGGGGGGTTGCGGCAAGATGGCAGAGGAGTAAGAGGTCCCACAAACGCACAAAAAAACACAGCTAAATGTAAAACAACTTGCACAAAGTATCAACTGAATGCTGGCAGAACTTAAACCTCCAAAAAGGGCAAGAAACTCTTGACATAACTGGGTAGAACAACAGAAAAAAGAGAGAGAGAGAGAAGGAATCAGGATGACACCAGCACTCCAGGGAGGGAGCTGTGAAGGAGAAAAGGAACCCACATCCTGCGAAGCCACCTAACTGACGGAAAGATCAGCTGAGCCGGGGGGAGCCCAAAGCCCCAGAAAAGCACAGCAGCTGCACTGAGAACCTCACAGATCATCTGAACACTGGCACAAACACCACAGCCTGAGATGCTCTGGCAGGGGGTGGAAGCTGAGACTTAGGCTCCAGAGGTCAGTCCCTAGGAGAGGGCTGGGATTGGTGGTGTGGAGACAGGCTAGGGGGCTAGGGAGCAGGGCAGCATGGGCGGACGAGTGATACTCTATGGGCTGGGGAGTGGAACGACAGGACAGAGGGAACCTGGGAGAAGGTCTGGGCCTGCAGGAGAGGCAAGCCTCCATTGTTAGGGAGGAGGAGAGGAGCAGGGGCTGACCACCATAGGAAGCACCTTGAACCAGCGCAGAGGGTGGAACGAATCAAACACAAACCTCCAGCAGCCCCTTGATAGCCTGCTGTGGATCAGGCCCCTCTGGGCACAGCTTAACCGCAATGGGAAGCAGCTTGCTAGAACATGGCAGACCAGGCTTCCTGGGGCGCAGACTGCCCAAAACATGGAGGCCGCTTGCTTGTTCACAGTGGTCCAGCATCTCTGGCGCAACCATCCATAAGACTTTTGCTCCTATACCGGAGACTGCGTACTTCTTATGCAGGCTACTGGTGACCAGGCACCTCTAGCATGGGCTAAGGGTACGAGGAGGCCAAGTGCAACACGGGGCCTACCAAGCACCAGAGACTGTTGCTATCACTCCCCTGGGAACACACCTGCCCTGTAGCTGCCACTGCCAAATGCTCAGGGCAGCGCCTAGACACTTGTTCACTGTCACCTCCCAAGTCCATACAACTAGGTACAGCTGTACAGCATCTCCTTTGTGGTCTAAGTGGGACAGAGTGCTTCCTGGTGGCCTGCAGGGGGCGGGAGCAAACCACTGCAGTTATCCCTAACTCCAGAGGAGGGCATGGCCCACCACCACAGGGGACACCTGAACAAAAATCACTTGTAGCCCCAACCACCTCAGAGGGCACCATAGAGAAGAACATTACGATGGAACACCAACTGCTGTTGCTTTCACTCCCCTGAGAGCACACCCACCACTGCCAAATACTCTGGGCAGTGCCCAGATACTTGTCTCTTCCCAGGAACCTATAACTAAGAGCACCTTGTGCAGCACACCTTGTCCCTACTAAGCAGGACAAGATACTTCCTGCATGGTGTACAGGAGGCAGAGTCAAACCACCACAGTTATCTCTGGCTCCAGAGATGGGAATGACATTTTACCACTAGGGGTCTGTGAATAGGCACCACCACTGCAGGCCCAGTAACCTCAGGGGCACTACAGAGGTGGGCACTGGGACTGAGCACCACTTGTGGGTGCTCTTGCACTCCTGGGAACACACCAATCCACTGCTCCCACTGCTAAGTGCTCTAGGCAGTACCCATACGCCTGATTTCTATCACTTCCCAGGACAATGCAACTGGGAACAACCTGTACAGAACCTCCTATATGGGCTAGGGGAGACGGGTTGCATCATGCATGATCTACAGGTGAAGGGGGAAAACCACCACAGTTATCACTGGCTCTAGAGATGATCATGGCCCACAACCACTAGGAGTCCCTGAGCAGGTACCACCTGCTGTTCCAATCACCTCAGAGGAGGGCATTGCAATCAAACACCAGTCGTTGTGGCTCTTAATCCCCTGGGAACACACACATCCTGCTGCTGCTGCTGCCAATTGCTCTGGACACCTGGTAGATCTGCCTAGAGTTCATTACCACTTCCCAGGGCCCTGCAACTAGGAGTAGCCACTGCCACCTTCCTGCAGGTCCTTGCTGCTGTTGAGAGCCCAGAGACCAGGCACCAACTGCTGGTCCTACCCATTGCTTCCTTCTCCCTGAAAACACACAGAGCACCACTGAGATAACAGCCTGCTCACACCAAAGAAGGAGACACCAAATATTCAAACTCCCACGCCAAAAATAAATAGCAACCTCACCAAAAAATACAAAGGGGTGTTGTTGCCTAGAAGTAGCCTTACAAGACTACAGTGTGGCTTCCCCAAACTCACAGAAAAAGAAAACCATAAGCAAGATGAAGAAACTCAGAAACCATTCCCAGTTAAAGGAACAGGACAAGTCAACTAAAGCAGCCAACAATGAAACAGACCTTTGCAGTCTGACAGAAATGGAGTTCAGAAGTGAGGTAGTGAAGATACTTGAGGAATGAAGGCTGAATATCAAGAAATTAAGAGAAGACACAAACAGCAATGCAGATTCCCTTAGAAAGGAACTAGAAAATATAAGGAGGAGCCAAGAAAAGCTAGAAACTCATTTGCAGAGATGCAAACTGAGCTAAAGGCAATAAAGAGCAGTTTGAATAATGCAGAGGAACTAATTAGTGATGTAAAAGATAGAATAATGGAAATCACCCTTCAGGACAGAAGACAGAAAACCAAATGAAAAAACATGAAAGTAATATAAGAGATCTATGGGATAATATAAAGCGGCCCAATCTATGCATAATAGGAATTCCAGAAGGAGAAGAAAAAGAAAAGGGGATTGAAAATATATTTGAAGAAATTATGTCTGAAAACTTTCCAAATCTGAAGGAATCTGACATCAAGATACAGGAAGCACAGAGGGTCCCAAACAAGCTGAACCCAAACAGGCTCACAGCAAGACATATTATATTAAAAATGGCAAGAATTAAAGATAAAGAGAGGATCCTAAAGGCAGCAAGAGAAAAGCAGAACATTAATTATAAGGAATCCCCCATAAGGCTGTCAGCTGATTTCTCTACAGAAACACTACAGGCCAGAAGGGAGTGGCAAGATATATTTCAAGTGCTGAAAGGAAAAAATTTGCAACCTAGAACACCCTAGCCAGCAAGAATATCATTTAAAATAGAAGGGGAAATAAAGAACTTCTCCAACAAACAAAAGCTAAAAGAGTACAGTAATACTAAACCCCTTCTAAAAGAAATACTGAAAGGGTTCATATATATAAAAAAAAGTAAAAAGTAAGAAATAGAATGGAGGAAACCACAAATGGAAAGCAATCATTCGAATAAGCCAGCATAGAGATCTAAACATGAAGATGCTAAAAAAATTTTTTTAAAAAGGACAACAAAATCATACGTTTTGGGGAGGGAAAATAAGAAAATATAGACTCTTTTTATAACTTTTAAAAAATTTTAGTGATGTGTTTGAGTCTATGTGGCTATCAGGCTACAGGAAGCAGATAAAAGAAGGTGTTAATATACTTAAAAAATAGGGCAACAACAAATCAAAACAGAGCATCACATCCACAAATACTGAAAAGAAAAGCACTCAAGCATAAAATAAATGGAATCCAACCAAAAAAAGAGAAACATAGAATCAACTGGAAAAAAAGGTCTAAAATGGCAATAAATACATATCTATCAGTAATCACCTTAAATGTCAATGGACTGAATGCTCCAATCAAAAGACACAGAGTGGCAGACTGGATAAAAAAGCAAAAATGTACAATCTGCTGCCTACAAGAGACTCATCTTAGTGCAAAGGACACATATAGATTGAAAGTGAGGGGGTGGGAAACAATATTTCATGCCAGTGGACAAGACAGGAAAGCAGGAGTTGCAATACTCATATCAGACAAAATAGACTCTAAGATGAAGACCATAAAGAGAGACAAAGAAGGGCACTATTTAATGGTTAAAGGATCCATTCAAGAAAAGGATATTACAACCGTCAATATATATGCCCCTAATATAGGAGCACCCAAGTACCTACAACAAGTACTATCAGACATAAAAGGAGAAACAGATGGAAATACAATAACAGTAGGAGGCTTTAACACTCCACTCACATCAATGGACAGATCCTCTAGGCAGAAAATCAGCAAGGTAACAGAGATCCTGAATGACACAATAGAAAAGTTAGACTTAACTGACATTTTTAGGACATTACATCCAAAAAAATCAGGACATACATTCTTTTCAAGTGCACATGGAACATTCTCAAGGATAGATCACATGCTGGGGCACAAAGCTAACCTCAACAAATTTAAGAGTATAGAAATTATTTCAAGTATCTTCTCTGACCACAAAGGCATGAAACTAGAAATCAACCACATGGACACTAAACAACACATTACTAAAAAATGAATGGATCAATGAGGAAATCAAGAAGGAAATTAAAAAATACCTCGAGACAAATGATAATGAAGACACAACCACTCCAAATCAATGGGATGCTGCAAAAGCATTTCTCAGAGGGAAATTCATAGCAATACAGGCCTTCCTCAAAAAAGAAAAAAAATCTCAAATGGACAATTTAACCCAGCACCTAAATGAACTAGAAAAAGAAGAACAAAAACAAAAAAAAAAACCTAACATAAGGAAGGAAATCATAAAGATCAGAGAGGAAATCAATAAAATAGAGATTCAAAAAACAATAGAAAAAAAATCAATAAAACCAAGAGCTGGTTTTTTGAAAAGGTAAACAAAATTGACAAACCTCAGGCTAAACCCACCAAGAAGAAGAGAGAAAAAACCCAAATAAACAAAATAAGAAAGGAAAAAGGAGAAGCCACAATGGGTATTACAGAAATACAAAATTATAAGACCCTGATGAAAGAAATCAAGGATGACATGAACAGATGGAAAGACATACCATGCTCTTGGACTGGAAGAGTCAATATTATCAAAATGACTATACTACCCAAGTCAATCTACACATTCAATGCAATCCCTACCAAATTACCAAGGACCTTTTTCACAGAATTAGAACAAAATATTTTAAAGTCTGTTTGGAAACACAAAAAATCAGAATAGCCAAAGACATCCTGAAAAAGAAAACTGGAGCTGGAGGAATCAAGCTCCCTGACTTTAGACTATACTACAAAGCTACAGTCATCAAAACTGTATGGTACTGGCACAAAACCAGAAATATAGATCAGTGGAACAGGATAGAAAGCCCAGAATTAAATCCACGCATCTATAGTCAACTAATCTATGACAAAGGAGGCAAGAATATACATTGGACAAAAGACAGCCTCTTCAACAAGTGGTGCTGGGAAAACTGGACAGCTACATGTAAAAAAATGAAACTAGAACACTTCCTAACACCATGCACAAAAATAAACTCAAAATGGATTAAAGATCTAGATATAAGACCAGATACTATAAAACTCTTAGAGGAAAACAT
>PVHT021183693.1:55262457-55274182 GCA_004024745.2 Catagonus wagneri
ATAAATGATAGCAACATCTTCTCGGATATTACAGAAATACAAAAAACCATGAGAGAATACGATGAACAATTGTACGCAAACAAATTGGACGACCCAGAAGAAATGGACAACTTTTTAGAGACTTACACCCTGCCAAAACTGAATCAAGAAGAAACAGATCAACTGAACAGAATGATCACTAGAAGTGAAATTGAGAGTGTCATAAAAACTCTCCATACAAATAAAAGTCCAGACAAGATGGCTTCACAGGTAAATTCTACCAAACATATAAAGAGGAACTCATATCCATCCTCCTTAAACTTTTCCAAAAGGTTGAAGAAGAAGGAACACTCCCAAAGACACTCTATGATGCCAACATCACCTTAATTTCAAAACCGGACAAACACACCACGAAAAAAGAAAACTATAGGCTAATAGTCTATATAGACGCAAAAATTCTCAACAAAATTTTAGCCAACAGAATCCAACCACATTTAAAAAAGATCATACACCACGACCAGGTGGGATTCATCCCAGGTGCACAAGGATGGTTCAACATACACAAATCAATCAACATCACACACCACATTAACAAAAGAAAAGTCAAAAACCACAGGAGCATCTCAATAGATGCAGAAAAAGCATTTGACAAAGTCCAACATCCATTCATGATCAAAACTCTTACCAAAGTGGGGATACAGGGAACATTCCCTAACATAATAAAAGCCATTTATGACAAACCTACAGCAAATATAATACTCAATGGAGAAAAGCCGAAAGCCTTCCTACTAAAATCTGGAACAAGACAAGGATGCCCACTCTCACCACTGTTACTCAACATAATACTGGAAGCCCTAGCAACAGCAATCAGACACACAAAAGAAACAAAACGCATCCAAATAGGAAGACAAGAGGTAAAACTGTCACTATATGCAGATGACATGATACTACATATAGAAAACCCCAAAGACTCAACCCCAAAGTTTTGAACTGATCAACAAATTCAGCGAAGCAGCAGGATATAAGGTTAACCTTCAGAAATCAATCCCATTTCTGTATAATAACAATGAAATATTAGAAAAGGAAAACAAAAATACAATACCTTTTAAAATAGCACCCCAAAAAATCAAATACCTGGGACTACACCTGACCAAGGAGGTGAAAGACTATATGCAGAGAACTACAAAACATTAATCAAGGAGATCAAAGAAGATACAAAGAAATGGAAAGATATTCCATGCTCATGGGCTGGAAAAATTAATACTGTAAAAATGGCCATACCACCCAAAACAATCTACAGATCAATGCAATCCCTACCAAATTACCCATGACATTCTTCATAGAACTAGAACAAACAAGTCCAAAAATTTATATGGAACCACAAAAGACCCAGAATCAGAAACCAAGCAGGAGGTATAACTCTCCTTGACTTTAGGCAATATTACAGGGCCACAGGAATCAAGACTGTGTGGTACTGGTACCAAAACAGACATACGGACCAATGGAACAGAATAGAAAACCCAGAAATAAATCCAAACGCCTACAGTCAATTGATCTTTGACAAAGGAGGCAAGAACATAAAATGGGAAAAAGACAGTCTTTTCAGTAAGTATTGCTGGGAAATCTGGACAGCTGCATGAAAATCAATCAAACCAGAACACACTCTCACACCATGAACAAAAATAAACTCAAAATGGCTTAAAGACTTAAATATAAGACAAGACACCATTAAACTCCAGGAAGAAAACATTGGCAAAACATTCTCTGACATCAACCTTACAAATGTTTTCTCAGAAACATTGTTCCAAAGCAACAGAAATCAAAGCAAAGATAAACCAATGGGAACTAATCAAGCTGACAAGCTTTTGCACAGCAAAGGAAACCAAAAAGAAAACTAAAGACAGCTTACAGAATGGGAGAAAATAGTGTCAAATGATGCAACGGACAAGGGCTTAATCTCTAAAATATACAAACAACTTATGCAACTCAACAGCAAAAAAGCCAACAACCCAATTGAAAAATGGGCAAAGGACCTGAATAGACATTTCTCCAAAGAAAATATGCAGATGGCCAACAAGCACATGAAAAAATGTTCAACATCACTGATGATTAGAGAAATGCAAATCAAAACTACCATGAAATACCACCTCACACCAGTCAGAATGGCCATCATTAATAAGTCCACAAACAACAAACGCTGGCGGGGGTGTGGAGAAAAGGGAACTCTCCTGCACTGTTGGTGAGAATGTAAGCCGCTACAACCACTATGGAAAACAGTATGGAGGTACCCTAGAAAACTACACAAAGAACTACCATATGACCCAGAAATCCCACTCTTGGACATATATCCGGACAAAACTTTCCTTAAAAAAAGACACTGGCACACACATGTTCATTGCAGCACCATTCACAATAGCCAAGACATGGAAACTAACCAAATGTTCATCAACAGATGATTGGATTAGGAAGAGGTGGTATATATACATGATGGAATACTACTCAGCCATAACAAAGACTAAAATCATGCCATTTGCAGCAACATGGATGAAATTAGAGACCTCCTACTGAGTGAAGTAAGTCAGAAGGAGATAGACAAATACCATATGACATCACTTATATCTGGAATCTAATATACTGCACAGCTAAACCTTTCTACAGAAAAGAAAATCACAGACTTGGAGTAGAGATGTGGTTGCCAAGAGAGTGCGGGAGAGAGTGGGATGGTATGGGAGTCTGGGGTTAACAGTTGTAGACTATTGCCTTTGGGATGGAAAAGCAAGGAGATCCTGCTGTATAGCACCGGGAACTATGTCTAATCACTTGTGACGAATCTATATATGTATGTGTAACTGGGTCACCATGTTTTGCAGTAGGAAAATTGACAGAAATCTGTAAACCAGCTATAATGAAAAAAAAAATTTTTTTAAAGAAATAACAGAAAACCTAAACTTCAACAATAGGTGAATGATTAAATAAATTATGGTACATCTCTATGATGAAATACAATGCAACCAAGTTACATTTATGGCATAGTCTAATAATGTGGTAAAATGCTTCTATGTTAGGTAGGAAAAAAAGCTGGAACAAACCTGCATATGTTAAACCCAAGCACCTATGGTCAACTAATCTATGACAAAGGAAGCACGAATACACTATGAAGAAAAGACAGTCTCTTCAAGAAGTAGTGCTGGGAAAACTAGATAGCCACACGCAAAAGAATGAAATTAGAGCATTCTTTAATACCATACACAAAAATAAACCCAAAATGGATTAAAGACCTAAGACCAAATACTATAAAACCCTTAAGAGAAAAACATAGGCCGAAAACTCTTTTACATAAACCACAGCAATAACTTCTCAGATCTACCTCCCTAGAGTAATGACAATAAAAACAAAAATAAAGAAATGGGACCTAATTAAACTTAAAAAGTTTTTGCACAGCAAAGGAAACCATAAACAAAAAGACAACCCACAGAATGGGAGAAAATATTTGCAAATGAAGCAACTGTCAAGGGATTAATCTCCAAAATATATAAACACCTCCTGCAGCTCAATATCAAAACAACAAACAACCCCATCCAAAAATGGGCAGAAGATCTAAATAGGCATTTCTCCAAAGACAACATACAGATGGCCAAAATACACATGAAAAGATGTTCAACATCACTAATTATTAGAGAAATGCAAATCAAAACTACTATGAGGTATGACCTAACACCAGCCAGAATAGCCATCATCAAAAAGCCTACAAAATAATAAATGCTGGAGAGACTGAGGAGAAAAGGGAATCCTCTTACACTGTTGATGGGAATGTATACTGGTGCAACCACTATGGAAAACAGTATGGAAGTTCCTCAAAAAACTAAAAATAGAACTAACACAATCCCACTCCTGGGCATCTATCCAGAGAAAACGGTAATTTGAAAAGATATGTGTACCCCAGTGTTCACTGCAGCCCTATTTACAATAGTCAAGACATGGAAACAACTAAATGTCCATCAACAGAGGAACGGATAAAGAAGAGGTGGTGCATATATACAATGGAATATTACTCAGCTATAATAAAGAATGAAAAAATGCCATTTGCAGCAACATGGACAGACCTAGAAACTATCATACTAAGTTAGACAGTGAAAGACAAACATCACATGATACCACCTATATGTGGAATTTCTGATATCACCTATATGTGGAATCTTAAAAAACAAAGGAGGATGCAAATGAACTTGCAGAACAGAAAAACTCTGAAAAACTTAGGGTTATCAAAGGGGATAGGTAGGAAGGGGTGGGAGGGATGGACTGGGGGTTTGGGACTGATGATATATGCACACTGAGGTATTTGAGGTCAATGGGGTCCTGCTGTATAGCACAGAGAACTCTACCTAGTATTCTGTGATAACCTATGGGAGAGAATGGATATGTATGCCTGGGTCACTTTGTTGTACAGCAGAAATTATAACAGCCTTGTAAATTAACTATACTTCAATAAAAATAGTCTCATGAGAAAAAAAAATGAATATATTTTCCATAAAGACACAGAGAAGGGAGAGATAAATGGAGAAATAGATACTAGAAGGAAACATGACAAAATTAGAATAGTTATCTCTAGTAAATAGTATTATGGGTAACTGTTATCACTTTATAATTTCCTAAATTTCTATAATATTCCACAATGGGCACATATTCCTTTTATAATCAGAAAAAAAATAAAATAAATCTTAAAGCTAAAGGAATACTAGTTTTAATATTCTCAATCTTTTTATCAAAAAGAAAATCATAATGACTTCTTTTATTGTATTCTAATCATGCTTTACAAAAATAGATCAAAGGACCGCATATACTTAGGTCTGAAAGAAATTAGGTAAGCAATCAAACTTTGATTAAAAAAAATACACACACACACACAGTAGTTTTCAAATTTTAGCCTTTATAAAAACCATTGGAATTCTTCTTAGAAATGCCGATTTCTGGGCCCACTCTCCAACAATTCTGATCCACTGACCATGGGGTGGCACTTGAGAATTTCCAATTTTTAGAAAATTCCCCAAATAAGTACTGTTTACTAAGGACCACACTTTGATAAACACTAAATTAAAACATGTTCACAGTCTGAAATTGAATGATAACTCTTTCCTGTCACACCATCAGAGCACAATGCCACTAAAACTTCTCCTTCACTAACAGTAGGCACAACTGATAAAAACTGAAAAGTCTGATAAAAATTTCATAGCTTTTTTCAAGATACTGTATCTCAGAGATTAAATTAATACTTGCCTACTAAGCTCAACTAGGACAATATCATCTCATTCCAAAAATGAAAAACTGAGTAATATATCAAAAAATGACAAAATCTACTGGTACCAAGTTTGGAAACCAGTGGTCCCTAGTTTTTGTGGCTGTGTCAAATCAAAATCTGAGTGCCCATTCATGATATTAACTGATTAACCATAAAAATTAAATATAAAGCTAACGCATTAAATTTACTTCCCCCATTCCTCATTTCATGAGGAACAAAGAAGAAAAGATGGGTATTAATGTCATTACCCTTTAATATTTTTCTCCTCCATTTTTTTTTTCTTTTTATTGCCACACCCGCAGCATATGGAAGGTCCCTCCGGGCTAGGGGTTGAATCAGAGCTGCAGCTGCTAGCCTAAACCACAGCCACACCAGATCCAAGCCACATTTGCGACCTACACCACAGGTTGTGGCAACATGGGACCTTTAACCCACTGAGTGAGGCCAGTTATGGAACCCGAATCCTCGCAGAGACTATGTTGAGTCCTAAACCCACTGAGTCACAGCAGGAACACCCCTCCATTTATTTAGAAAGAAAAACACCTAGCAGGAATTAAATTAGCCCTAACCGTAATGGAACCTTTGAACAAAAGTTCCAACATGACATACCCATATCATCTTTTTCCCCCCTTTGGCAGTGTCCGCAGCATGTGAAAGTTCCTGGTCCAGGGATCAAACCTGTGCCACAGCTGTAACCAGAGCTAAAGCATTGACAATGCTGGATCCTTAACCTGCTGAGCCAACAGGAAACTCCCCAAATCAATTTTTTTCCTACTAAACCAATTTCTTTTTATTTCTAAAAGCAGTAGCAAGAGAAAATTGTGATCACTCAAGGGATAATGCCTGCACTCTAAATCATTTTTAAAAATTGTTACCATGTTTTATGTATTTATTAAACCATAATTGTTGTAACATTTAGCCTACATGTAAGAAATTAGGAAAATATCTTACTTCATACCCTTACACATTTATCATTTAAATATAAAACTTTGTCTTTCCAGACATATACAGTAATGCAACAATTGCTCCCGGGAACTGACATGAAAGAAAGGTTGTGACAAAGTTTCCAAACATTCATATTCTTAGTAGTATTTAAAACTAAACTACATTCTTTATGCCTGATTTTTCTAGGATCGCAACAGAAATATTAAGAATAATCTTTATTATAGGGTGCTAACTTTCATGTAATCGTCAAAGTTACGCTTTTTCTTTTTTATGACTTGAAAGATATGATCCATACTTCCTAAAACATATACTGAAAAAAGAATAACAACATATAAGTTCCATTCAATTAACAAACATTTATTGGGTACATGCTATATGCCAGAGGCTATGTCAGACATTAGGAATAGATAGCTCCTACCACCAAGAAGCACCGGTCCTGAATTCAAGGAATTCAGACGGAAAAATCAAACACAACACGAGCTATGCTGCCTACAATTTTACCAACTGGAAAACTAGAGTTAAGCAAACCTGCCTTTCAGACAGTCCTAACAGACACTTTGGGGCTTGTAACCAAAAGCACAACACAGCAGTGAGATTTCCTGTCTAAATTCTTAAAAGGCTGTCAGAGAATTCTTTCTATTTATCAGTAGATGAGATTTTTTTTTTGCAGAGAAAAATTAAATCTCTTCCTTCCAGAGACATCTGACCTAGCATCCAAACCAGTGAACTATTGAAAGAAACTGAGGTGACTGTCCAATGCACAGTGCAAGGCCTGACTATTTTGTAGGTAAAATTCAATCCCCTTAGGAAAAGCAATCTCTCCTTTATCAACTCAATAAATCCTCCCTTTTTTTTTTTTACTTTAAATTCTTAATACAGTTTCTTAACAAAGAAACACACATTCCAATCTTATCTGGACTACAGTCGTAGAAAAAGGATATCTGTCAACATCAAGGCCAAGTCAGGATCAGAAGACAGGGATGCCTTAAGAGTCTAGCCAAGGGGGCGGTTGGAAAAACCAAGGAAGAGCCAGTGGGAACTGAGAAAAGGAAGAGGTTAAAACGCATGGGAAGATTCAAGAGCAGTAGTAGTTCCATCAGGGCCACAGATTTTTACGCCACTGGTCCATTTTCCCTCAGCTTGAACATGAAAAATACAACGTGCCTTTAGACTGCAGCAAAAAAACTGCTAGGGAATCTGAGTGTTGGCCTGTATACCCTTTCCCCAATAGCAACTGCTAGAGGAAAAAGCCCCAATTAGAATCTACATTTATGTAAAGTGTAAACATCTGTGTAAAGGCTGAGGCAGGTAAAATCCCACAATGCCAAACTCCTACAGCAGTAATTAGCAAACTTTTAGACCTAAGATAACAAGAAGTTGATTTCTCTTCTTCAGAACTTTGTAGCATAATGACTGCGGGCCCAAGGTCTCAAGAGAGGCAATCTCTCCAAAAGCAATAAACAAAACCCAACACATAGGGACATTTTATATTCACTTTCCAGTAAGATGCTTTCAAAAATGCCTTAAGATAAAAACATTTCATAATGGGTTAATCACTCATACTTCCTTTTAGTCCATTATTTCCCAAACTTCAGTCATCTAAGCACCACTTTCAGAGGTCTTACTACATTTGCATTCCTCCTATACTATTATTTACCTAATACAGGTCTTTCAGTTTATTCATTTATTTATTGTCTCTTTTTTAGGGCCACACCTGCAGCATATGGAGGTTCCCAGGCTAGGGGTCGATTCAGAGCTGTAGCCGCTGGCCTACACCACAACCACAACAACACTGGATCCAAGCCAAGTCTGCGACCTACACCACAGCTCATAGCAACACCAGATCCTTTAACCCACTGATCGAGGGCAGGCATGGAATCTGCATCCTCAAGGATACTAGTCGGGTTCATTAACTGTCTAGCCAAGATGGTAACTCCTATATTCATATATTTAATTAGTTATGGTCTAACCTTAGCAGTAGTGTCTGTGAAATCAGTTTTGAGGTGTTAGGCTCCTCCCCTAATTAACTTAAAATACACAGAGAACTTTTGTTTCATTCAAGAGTGTGTGTGTGTCTGTATAAGTTTCTAGAGGGTTTTGTTGTTGTTGTTGTTGTTGTTTTGTTTTGGGGCTGCACCTGTAGCATATGGAAGTTCCCGGGCTGGGGGTCAATCAAAGCTACAGCTGTTGGCCTACACCACAGCCACAGCAATGCGGGATCCAAGCCGCATCTGTGACCTACACCAAAGCTCATGGCAATGCCGGATCCTTAACCCACTTAGCAAGGTCAGGGATCGAACCCACATCCTCATGGGTACTAGTCAGATTCATTTCCACTGTGCCACACTAGGAACTCTCTAGAGAATTTTTTTAATGTTCATCTGATTATCATCCAAAGTATCTTACCTATCTGACATTACTAATGTTTGCGAAAACATAACCTCAATACATACTACTTTATTAAAAGTGCTAGTTGAGATCTGTGGGAACTGGGGAGTAAACTGGGGAGAAAACTCTTCTAATTGTGACGCACAGGGTACGAACAAGATTGAGTGAAAAGGCAAGGACTTTACACAGTCACAGGTCAGCAGGAAGGCACTTGGGAGACAGAGCTTGAAGAGAAGGGGAAAGGGTACCAAGAACAACCAGAGTTCCTTTTGCAGCTTTGCCTGTGCCCCCATGCTACCAGCAGCCCTTTGTCTTCCTATTACAGATGCTTATACTGCACAGTATGTAAAGATTTCAGGCTCCAGAGTACATTACACCTACATATGGGAAGAGGGCCTCCAATATCTACACAAATACGTCAATCATTTGTGTAACACCTCATAGTTCAGAAACAGTGAGCTGGTATAAACTCCATTTTACAAACGAGGAAACTGAGCAACTCTTTCACAATGTCACACTGCTAATACGTGGCAGAACTGGTGCTTAAAGCTAAGTCTCTTATATCTCTACATCCCCATGCTCCTCCGATATCCAACCAGGGTGAGAACTCAGTGATACAGAAACTAGCTACTCATTTTGAAATAATAATAAGAGTAACAGCTTGTGTTTAAGAAACAGTATGATACCGTAGTTAGCAGGATGAACTCTGAAATCAGATTGCCTGGGTCCGAAAACTGGTTCCAAATTGGGCAATTTTGTCTTTTTATGTTCAATACCCTAATCTGTCAATTGTGGCTATCAACAATATCTATCACGCAGTGTTATTTTAAAGATATTAGTGGTATATACCTCATAGGAACACGTAAGAAACCTGAGACATCACCTTTCGGACTAAAAGTGCAATATTGTTTTATATTATTATGTATCGACTGCCCTCTATTTACCGGAGACTTCATATACATTGCTTCATTTAAGCCTTCCAATAAGCTGCACATATTATCAGTTTGATTTTACCTGAGGATATTCAAGCCTAGAAAAATAATTTATTCAATCCATGAACTAGCAAGTGACATACTTAAACTCATTCCTAACTCTAACTACCCTAGAGGGATTATTTCTCAACATATTCAGGCTTCTTACCCACAGACAGAAAGGTCACAGGCACCCCCTAGGCTCCATTCATACATCAGTATAAAATATACTTAGATTTTTAAAGAATCACGCATGCACACAAACACACACAAAGCAATTAACTGACACAATGGTTCTCAACACCAGAAATGCTCAGACGTCCCTTAAGTTAGGGCATGGTCACAGATGTCAGATTCAAATACTCAACTACAAACCAGAAACTGTAGGAACTGTCTACAGTATAGCCTAGTTCTTTATTATCTTAGCAGTAAGCAAATGCAAGTGACCTGAAATGTGATTCAGAGAGTTTTTTTTTTTTTTAATTGGCTGTTCCACCTGTTAGCTGGGATCCCAACATCTCCTGCCTAGTGGCTGACACTTTAGCCTTGGGCTTTGCCTTGGCAGCACAGGCACTAGGAGGAAATAGTTCTCAAACTCTCCCTCTTCCCCAGGTGGATGATCCAGGAAACTAAGAAGGAGAAAAGGCCAAAGCTGTTTTCACTGACAGATTAACGCCGGCTAGGTTTCAGCCTCCTATTTCGGAACGCTCTTCCACCTGCCGAGACAATTGCTCGGATCTCCTTTACGCCACATCATTTCCCAAAGTGCCGTTAACAGGGCCTCAAAAGTTGCCATGAGCCAATACGGCCAAGTTTCTGTATTCAGTGTTCATTCAGTGTCACAAAAGGCAAAATAAAAGTAAGCCACGAGTTGAAACTCCACCTTGCCTAAAATAAATAGGAAATGTCCTGTCGAGCTCTCAGGGCCACCTAAAAAAAGCGCAGGAAGCTCCCCGAGTTTCTGAATGCCCACCTCCCGGCCCCCCACAGCTGGCAGCCCAAAGCGACTTTCTCTCCTCCTCCGCCTCCCTGCCCAAGCTGCCCCATACCCCGGCGGGTCAGCCGAAGGGCAACCGCCGTCCACGCGGGACCACGCATCCCTCAAGTGTGAGGGGACGAAGTCCCCGTAAACACGACCCTCCAAAGCTCCGCGGCTCGGACGACTCCCGGCTCCCGCCCACACGCCACGAGCTTAGTTCCCGCCCGGGGTCTGTAAGTCTGTATTCCCGAGGGCGAGGGCCGGGGCTGTAACAGGCGACGAGGAGAGCGAAGGGGGCGAGCTGTCAGGGGTTCGAGCGACCCTTAAAAGATAGAAACAAGGACTGGGAGGGGCCCGGCAGTACCTGTCTAGCCGGGACCCGCCGCTCCGAGTGACGCGGCCCGCAGTGCATTGTGGGGCCGGGGCGTGGCCTTTCAGCGGGCAGTCCCTCGTGCAACGTGGCTGGCGCCCAGCGAGATCAAGCCCCGCCTTCGTTCCTTGAGCTCGCCCAGACCAATCAGGTTCTGGGGGAAGGACACAATGACCCGCCCCCTCCAGGGGAGATTGGCAGCTTTTCAAACTTCTGCGTCTAAGGAGTGTAAACGCTTTAGATTATGCTGTCCTTCACAAATAAGGCTGATCTCTCCCACCTGCCACCTGTGTCTGCAGGCACTTTGTTTTTCACGCGACTCTATAGCAAACACCGAAGGAACAGCAGGGGAAGCCCCCTCCAATAAATAAGAACACCACACAGGAGGAGGAACCTAACCTTGGCAAAGAAGTGCCAGATGCTGTTTCTGCGGCCCCTTCTAACTTTTGAATCAGTCATGCATTATTAAACAAGCACAGCATACCACGTGCTGAGTGCGGTATTAAGCATTGCGTTCCAGAGGTGAACTTAACACGATGGAATCTTAAGTGTAATAGGAGAAAGAGATGTTAAAGACAAATCTTTCCATAATTATAAATTGTAACCAGTTCTACGAAGG
Organism: Catagonus wagneri; assembly: GCA_004024745.2. Taxonomy (NCBI): domain Eukaryota; kingdom Metazoa; phylum Chordata; class Mammalia; order Artiodactyla; family Tayassuidae; genus Catagonus; species Catagonus wagneri. The sequence continues at coordinate 55,274,005 of PVHT021183693.1, forward strand.
AAAATTAGTGGGAGCGGTAATAGATTAATCAGGATTATCAGGGAAGAGCGCTTTCAAGAAGTGCCTTTTAAGCTTCCAGGCACATGAAAGAGTCTTAAAGAGTGTTGCAGGTGGGGAACATTACGTTTAAGGTTGTTGGGGCATGAAAGATCTTTTTTTTTTTTTTTTTTTTTTTTTT
>PVHT021183693.1:55275182-55323041 GCA_004024745.2 Catagonus wagneri
CTAGGGGTCTAATCGGAGCTGTGGCCACTGGCCTGCGCCGCAGCCACAGCAACGCGGGATCCGAGCCGCGTCTGCAACCTACACCACAGCTCACGGCAACGCCGGATCGTTAACCCACTGAGCAAGGGCAGGGATCGAACCCGCAACCTCATGGTTCCTAGTCGGATTCGTTAACCACTGCGCCACGACGGGAACTCCGGCATGAAAGATCTTGATGTGTTCTAGGAAGTGAAAGGAAGTCAGTATGGTTGAGGTGTAGGGTGTAAACATGAGCTGAGTTGAGGCAGAGGCCAAACCATGCAGGCTCTTAACTGGCCACATTATAGAATTTAGACTATATTTTGGAATATATCCTAAGGTCAATGGGCAGCCAATAGAGTGTTAAGTGGGATATTTACATATTTAAAAGCTCACTTAGGCTGTTTGTGGGGAACAGTTTGGAAGAGGGCAAAGGGGGTTGCTAGAAGTTCATTTTTAATGAACATTAGTCAAGGCCAGAGATTATCATAGCTTAAACTCTGATGGCAGTATAGACAGAAAGAATTGGATAATTCTGAGACATGTATAAATTAGAGGTGGAACCCAAGGGATTTAATAATGGATTGGTTTGCTGGGAAGGATAAAGAAAAGAAGAGCATTAAGGATGACTCTATAAGTAACGAGATAAATTAAAAAACCATTTACTGATTCAGGAAACATAGAAGGAGGAGCAAATGGTTTTGGATATGTGAAGTTTGAGATGCTCATAAATGGAGATGTCAGACAGATTTGGATATGTGTCTGATGTTCAGAAGAAATGTCTGGACTAATTATATAACTTCGGTGGTTACTGGGTAGGTTAACCTAGCAATTCCACTCCTAGGTCTATATGCAACAGAAATGTACTCATATGTTCACCAAAAGAATATATAAGAATGTTCATAGGATAAATAAATTTTAGAATATCCACATAGTTGAATAGAGAAAAAAATTGAACAATCAACTACATGCAAAACTTGGATGACTATCACAATCAAAAAATTGATTATAAGCCAGACACAAAAATTGTATACCACTTTTTCCCACTTACATAATGTTCTAAAACAGACAAAAACAATATATGGCAATAGAAATCAGGATTTGGTTACTCTTAGACGGTATAAATATTTGGAAAGGGCCACTAGGGGGCTTCAGGAGTTCTAATAATGTTCTTGATCTGGGTGTTGATTACACCAATATGTTCAATTAATGCAAGTCCATCAAGTTGTACTCTAAGATATATGCAATTTTTCAATATGTGTTTTATCATTTAATAGAAAGTTTACATTTTAAAAAAGTTATGGTGAGCCAGCCATGAATAAATACTGGTACCAGACTAACCATCCTACCACAAACAATAGAAAAGTAGACCAAATCTATGAAACAAACATCTTCAGACATTGGGCAATAGGCACTGTGATCCTGGAAAGAAGGGAAACAAATAAGATGAGCCCAGAGATTTCCCCAGATTTCTTTCTGGGTATATTTGTCTAAGCACAGGACAGAAGAAAGCTAAGCAGAATACAGTACTCATGCTAACTGGGAAGGAAATTGGAATTAGGAGAGATTGAGGCAGATGAAATTTGCAGACCAGATACCAGACAGAAGAGCTCGAGAAATATGCATGTGTTCTCCTTGTATCTTTGGTATAGGTTAAGGATAGGCTCCAGGAACCTGGTTAAATAAAAACTAGTCGGGGAACTGTAAACTGAACAACTACTAGAACTTGAATAGAATTTGGAAACATTCAAGTTCTGACCAGTTGGAATGGAAAAACCTTATTAAACACTCAGAGCGTTTAGTAAAAAGAACTTAGAAAGGCCACACTTTAGAAGATATGACTAAACTAGCCCAAGAATAAAGGCTAGTCTAGATTCACTAAAATAAAACTGAAAAAGCTTATCTGCAGGTAAATTAACTGCTTTCTTGAATTAAACTTTAACAGTCTTTAAAGAGAGACAACAAAATCCAGGCACTAAACCATGTGACACCCACGATGGCCATTATCCAATTAAAACGGTTATATATGTGAAGAAGTAGGAAAATGTGAACCATAGCCATTATGGAAAAAAATTAGTCAATAGATGTAGAAATGACAAAGAAGATGAAATTAGCAGAGAAGAACTCAAAGCAGGTATTAAAAATGTGGCTAAGAATTAAAAATATATAAATATAATGAAAAAAATAAAACTATAAAAAAAAAATAACCAAACAGGGAGTTCCTGTTGTGGCTCAGTGGGTTAAGGACACGATGTTGTCTCTGTGAAGATGTGGGTTTGATCCCTGGCCTTGCTCAGTGGATTAAGATCCAACGTTGCTGCAAGCTGTGGTATAGTTCCTAGATGCAGCTCAGATCCCGTGTTTCCATGGCTGTGGCATAGGCCACAGCTGCAGCTCTGATTCAACCTGTAGCCTGGGAATTTCCATGGGCTACAGGTGCATCCATTAAAAAAAACAAAAACAAAAACAGCCAAATAAAAATTTTAGGGCAGGGGAGTTCCCTTCGGGGCTCAGCGGTTAACGAATCCGACTAAGAACCATGAGGTTGTGGGTTCGATCCCTGGCCTTGCTCAGTGGGTTAAGGATCCGGCGTTGCCGTGAGCTGTGGTGTAGGTTGCAGACACGGCTCAGATCCCGCGTTGCTGTGGCTGTGGCGACGGTCGGCAGCTACAGCTCCTGTTAGACCCCTAGCCTGGGAACCTCCATATGCCGCAGGTGAGGCTCTACATAAAAGGCAAAAAGACAAAAAAAAAAAATTTTAGGGCAGAAAAATGCAACAACCAAAATGAAAACTTCATTGGATTGGCTTAAAAGCAGCTTAGACATTTGACAAAATCAAATATCCATTTATGATAAAAACTCTCACCAAATTGGGTATAGAGGGAACATATCTTAATATAATAAAAGCCATTTATGGAGTTCCCATTGTGGTGCAGCATAAGTGAATCCAATAGGAACTATGAGTTTGCGGGTTTGATCCCTGGCCTCGCCCAGTGGGTTAAGGATTCAGCATTGTCATAAACTGTGGTGTGGGTGGCAGACTCGGTTCAGATCTGGCATTGCTGTGGCTGTGGTATAGGTCAGTGGCTACAACTTTAATTTGACCCCTAGCCTGTGAACCTCCATATGCCAAGGGTGTGGCCCTAAAAAGCAAAAAAAAAAAAAAAAAAGCCATTTTTGACAAACCTATAGCCAATATAATACAACGGGGAAAAGCTGAAAGCCTTCCTGCTAAAATCTGGAACAAGACAAGAATGCCCACTCTCACCAATTTTATTCAAAATAATATTGGAAGTCCTAGTCACAGCAATCAAACAAAAGAAATAAAAAGTATCCAAATTGGAAGAGAGGAGGTAAAATTGTCACTGTATGCAGATAACATGATACTATATATAGAAAACCCTAAGGACTCCATACAAAAACTATTCAAACTTATCAATGAATTCATCAAAGTAAGAGGATACAAGATAAACATTCAGAAACTGGTTGCATTTCTGTATACTAATAATGAAATATTAGAAAAGGAATATAAAAATATATAACCTTTTAATATCACACCCCCCAGAAATTAAATACCTAGGAATAAAACTGACCAAGGAGATGAGACACTTACAAACTGAGAACTATAAAACATTAATTGAGTAAATTAGACAAGATTCAAAGAAGTAGAAAGATATTCCATGCTCCTGGGTTAGAAAAATTAATATTGTAAAAATGGCCATTCTTCCCAAAACAATCTACAGATTCAATGCAATCGCTATCAAATTACCCATGACATTCTTCACAGAACCACAACTCACAATCCACATGAAAAAAATGCTCAGCATCACTAATTATTAGAGAAATGCAAATCAACACTACTATGAGGTAACACTTCACGCTAGTCAGAATGGCCATCATTATTAAGTCTACAAATAACACATTCTGGAGAGCAAAGGGAACCCTCCTGCACAGTTGGTAGGAATGTAATTTGGTACAACCCCGAGTGGAAAACAGTATGGAGGTAACTCAGAAAACTAAATATAGAACTACCGTATGATCCAGCAATCCCACTCCTGGGCATAAATCCAGATAAAACTTTCATTGAAAAAGACAAATGCACCCCTACATTCATTGCAGCACTATTTACAATAACCTAGACATGGAAACAACCTAAATGACAATTGACAGATGAATGGATTAAGAAGATATGATGCATATATACAATGGAATACTACTCAGACATAAAAAGGACAAAATAATGCCATTTGCAGCAACATGGATGGAACTAGACATTCTCATACTAAATGGAGTCAGAAAGAGACAGATACCATATGATATCACTTATATGTGGAATCCTAAATATGGCACAGATGAACCTATCTACAGAACAGAAACAGACTCACAGACAGGGACAGCAGACTTGTGGCTGCCAAGGGGGAGGGGGAGGGAGTGGGATGGACTGAGAGCTTGGGGTTAATAGATGCAAACTGTTACATTAAGAATGGATAGGCAGGTTCCCACTAAAATCTGGAACAAGACAAGGATGCCCACTCTCACAACTGTTATTCAACATAGTATTGGAAGCCCTAGCCACAGCAATCAGACAAACAAAAGAAATAAAAGCTATCCAAATTGGAAGAGAAGAGATAAAATTGTTACTGTATGCATATGACATGATACTATATATAGAAAACCCTAAAGATTAAACCAAAAACTACTTGAACTGATCAACAAATTCAGCAAAATAGCAGGATATAAAATTAACATTCAAAAATCAGTTGCATTTCTGTATACTAACGATGAAATATTAAAAAAGGAATACAAAAATACAATACCTTTTAAAACTGCACCCCAAAAAATCAAATACCTGGGAATAAACCTGACCAAGGAGGTGAAAGACTTACATGCTGAGAACTATAAAACATTAATCAAGTAAATTAAAGAGGATGAAAAGAAATGGAAAGACATTCCATGTTCTTGGGTCAGAAAATTAATATTGTAAAAACGGCCATACTATCTAAAGCAATCTACAGATTCAATGCAATCCCTATCAAATTACCCATGACATTTTTCACAGAACCACACACACAATCCAAAAATTTATATGGAACCACAAAAGACCCAGAATTGCCAAAGCAATCCTGAGGGACAAAAAACAAGCAAGAGGCATAACTCTCCCAGACTTCAGGCGATATTACAGGGCCACCGTAATCAAGACAGTGTGGTACTGGTATCACAACAGACATACAGACCAATGGAACAGACTAGAGAGCTCAGAGATAAACCCAGACACCTACAGTCAATTAATCTTTGACAAAGGAGGCAAGAATATATAAAGGGAAAAATACAGCCTTTTCAGCAAATGGTGCTGGGAAAACTGGACAGCCACATGTAAATCAATGAAACTGGAACAACACCCTCATACCATGCACAAAAATAAACTCAAAATGGCTTAAAGACTTAAATGTAGGACAGGATACCATCAAACTCCTAGAAGAGAACATAGGCAAAACATTCTCTGATATCAACCTTACAAATGTTTTCTCAGGTCAGTCTCCCAAGGCAGCAGAAATAAAAACAAAAATAAACCAATGCGACCTAATCAAACTGACAAGCTTTTGCACAGCAAAGGAAACCATAAAAAAAAAAAAAAACTAAAAAGACAACCTATGGAATGGGAGAAAATAATTTCAAACAATACAAGTGACAAAGGCCTAATCTCTAAAATATACAAACAACTTATACAACTCAACAGCAAAAAAACCAACAACCCAATTGAAAAATGGGCAAAGGACCTGAATAGACATTTCTCCAAAGAAGATATGCAGATGGCCAACAAGCACACGAAAAAATGCTCAGCATCACTGATGATTAGAGAAATGCAAATCAAAACTACTATGAGGTACCACCTCACATCAGTCAGAATGGCCATCATTAATAAGTCCACAAATAAAGGCTGGAGGGGGTGTGGAGAACAGGAAACACTCCTGCACTGTTGGTGGGAGTATAAATTGGTACACCACTATGGAAAACAGTATGGAGGTACCTTAGAAAACTATACATAGAACTACCATATGACCCAGCAATCCCACTCTTGGGCATATACCCAGACAAAACTTTCCTTGAAAAAACACATGCACCCGCATGTTCATTGCAGCACTATTCACAATAGCCAAGACATGGGAACAACTTAAATGTCCATAGACAGATGATTGGATTAAGAAGATGTGGTATATATACACAGTGGAATACTACTCAGCTATAAAAAATAACAAAATAATGCCATTTTTAGCAACATGGATGGAACTATAAACTCTTATACTAAGTGAAGTAAGTCAGAAAGATAAAAACAAATACCACATGATTTCACTTATATCTGCATCTAATATAGGGCACAAATGAAGCTTTCCACAGAAAAGAAAATCATGGACATGGAGAACAGATTTGTTGTTGCCAAAAGGGAGGGGGAGGAGGGGAAGGGACTGGGAATTTGGGGTTAAATGCAAACTATTGCCTTTGGAATGGATAAGCAATGGGATCCTGCTGTATAGCCCTGGGAACTATGTCTGGTCACTTGCGATGGAGCATGATAATGTAAGAAAAAAGAATGTATTCACTTATATGTGACTGGATCACCTTGCTGTGCAGCAGAAAATTGACAGAACACTGTAAATCAGTTATAATGGAAAAAATAAAAATCATTATTAAAAAAAGAAAAGAATGGATAGGCAGGGAGTTCCTGTTGTGGCACAGCAGAAATGAATCCCACCAGTACCCACGAGGATGTGGGTTCAATCCCTGCCCCTGCTCAGTGGGTTGCGGATCTGGCATTGCTGTGAGCTTTGGCGTAGTTCTCAGACATGGCTTGGATCCTGCATTGCTGTGGCTGTGGCCTAGGCCAGCAGCTGTAGCTCTGATTTAATCCCTAGCCTGTGAACTTCCATACACCTCAGGTGCAGCCCTAAAAAGAAAAAAAAAAAAGAAAAATGGATAGGCAATGAGGTCCTGCCGTGTAGCACAGGGAACTGTGTCCAGTCACTTGTGATGGAACATGATGAAAGATAATATGATAAATAGTGCATATAAATGTATCACTGGGTCACTTTGCTATACAGCAGAAATTGACAGAACAATATAAATCAACTATAAAAAATTTTTAAGTTAACACATTATTAAAAAAAAAGCAGCTTAGACACTACAGAAAAAAGATCTGTGAATGAAACCAACTGTAATGCAAAAAATAAAAATCGTTAAAAAAATTGATCTGTAAATGAAGAAACAGCACAAAGGAATTATCTATACCGAAGTATAAGAGGAGTTCCCATCATGGCGCAGCGGAAACAAATCCGACTAGGAGCCATGAGGCTGAGGGTTCGATCCCTGGCCTGGCTCAGGAGGTTAAGGATCCAGTGTTGCCGTGAGCTGTGGTGTAGGTTGCAGATGCAGCTGGGACCTGGCGTTGCTGTGGCTGTGATGTAGGCTGGCGGATATAGCTCCAATTGGACTTCTAGCCTGGGAACCTCCATATGCCATGGGTGCGGCCCTAAAAAGCAGAAAAAAAAAAAAAAAGAAAAAAAGAAAAAAAACCCACAAAGTATAGAGAGAAGAAAAGTTGAAAAGAATATGAACAGAGCCTTAGAGAGCAACACTGGGTTATCCAACATATGTGCAAAGATCCAGAAAGAGAGGAGAGATAATAAAAAGAATTAAAGAAATAATATCTAAATCTTTTCTAAATGTAATGAAAATATAAAGGCACAGGTCCAAGAAAGTAAACCAACCCCAAATAGGATAAACACAAAGAATCCTCACCAAGGCATGTTTCATGAAACTTACTAAAAAACAATAATTAAAGAAAATATTAGGAACACTAGAGAAAAAGCCACATTGTGCATAGGGAACCACTGACTCCATATCAAAAATAATGTATGCTAATATTTGCGGAAAAAATCTGAAAGGAGAAAACTCTATCAATCTACAACTTTAGCAAAATTTTTTTCAAAAAAATGAAAGTGAACTAAAAGCATTTTCAGGCAAACAAAAGATGAATTTGTTGCTGCATACTTGAATTATAATAAATGCTAAAGGAGTTCCCATCGTGGCTCAGTGCTTAACGAATCCGACTAGGAACCATGAGGTTGCGGGGTCGATCCCTGGCCTTGCTCAGTGGGTTAAGGATCCGGTATTGCCATGAGCTGTGGTATACATCGCAGATGCGGCTCGGATCTGGCGTGGCTGTGGCGCAGGCCAGCGGCTACAGCTCCTGTTAGACCCCTAGCCTGGGAACCTCCATATGCCGTGGGTGTGGCCCTAAAATGACAAAAAAGACAGAAAACAAAAAGAGGTAGCTAAAATCTGAAAAGCCAATAGAGAAATTAAAATTAAAATACTACAAAATACTCAGTGAATCCAAAACAAGGTAAGGAGAAAGGGGGAAAATGGAACAGAGAACAGATAGACAAAAATCAAAGAGCCAAGAAGTTCCCATTATGGCGCAGAGGAAACGAATCTGACCAGGAACCATGAGGTTGCAGGTTCGATCCCTGGCCTTGCTCAGTGGGTTAAGGATCTGGGGTTGCCATGAGCTTTGGTGTAGGTCGCAGATCTGGTTTGGATCCCATGTTCCTGTGGGTGTGACGTAGGCTGACAGTTGTAGCTCTGATTTGACCCCTAGCCTGGGAACCTCCGTATGCCGCTGGTGCGGCCCTAATAAAAAGCCAAAAAAAAAAAATCAAAGAGCCAATATGATAGATTTAAATTCAACCCATAATGACAATTTCATTAAAGGCATGAAAAGTCAGAGTGACTTATTATATTTTAAAAATTGGACAAGGCCTGACTATATGCTATCTACAAGAAATCTACTTGTAAGTCTAGAGATACTGATGATAAAAGTAAAAAGATGTGAGGAGAAAAATCCAATCACTAATGAAAAGAAAGGTGAAGTAACTATGTTAATATCAAAGTGAACTTCAGAATAAGAAATGTTATCAAGGTTAAAGAGATACTTCGTAATGTTAGAGTTATTTCATCAAAAAGGTATAACATTCTAAATAGAAAACTATGTAATAACAGAGTTTCAAAGTACACAAAGAAAAAATAAATAGAACTGAAAGGAGAAATAGATAAATACACAATGATGGTTGGAGATTTCAAAACTTTTCTCTCACTAAGTGATAGAAGAACTAGACAAAAAAAATCAATAAGGAGATAGAAAACATGAACAATACCAACAACCAGCTTGACCCATCTGACATTTATAGAACACTTGAAATCAAACAGCAGCAGAATATACCGTTCTTTTCAAGTGCATGTACAATATTCACCAAGCTAGAACATATTCTGGGCCATAAGGGTAATTTTTAAAAATACTATGTGCAACAAAAGAAACCAGACACTAAAAAGTACATTCTGGGAGTTCCCATCATGGCTCAGCGGAAACAAATCTGACTAGCATCCATGAGGACACAGGTTCAATGCATGGCCTTGCTCAGTGGTTTAGGGATCCAGCATTGCCATGAGCTGTGGTGTAGGTCACAGATTTGGCTCGGATCCCGCGTTGCTGTGGCTGTGGTGTAGGCCACAGGGGTGGCCATAAAAAGATTTAAAAAAAAAAAGCACATTCTGTATTTTTCTATTTAAATGAAGGTCTAAACAAGTAAAACTAATCTGTAATGGAAAGATAATCATAAAAATGGTTGCCTGTAGAGGTTGGATTGATGAAAAAGGAGCATGGAAGACATTTCTAGGGATGTGACAATGTTCTGTATCTTGAAAGGGGCTAGGGGTTCACAGGTGTACAAATTTTTCAGAAGTCATTAAATAGTATATTAAAAGGTTTACATGTCATTGTATGTAAATTTTACTGTGAAAGAAAAAATGGCATACAAATATTAAAGTCTGATTAATTAATCTAAAATTACTTCTGTGTTTTCTAGGCTTGAGCTAAGGAGTAAATACATTGAGGATAATGGAAGCCAGGGTTCTCACGTCATGTTTTTGTTTGTTTGCTTGCTTTTTAGGGCCTCATGCAAGGCATATGGAGGTTCCCAGGCTAGGGATCGAATTGGGAGCTGCGGCTTCAGGACTACACCGCAGCCACAGCGATGCCAGATCTGAGCCGCATCTGCAAACTACACCGCAGCTCATGGCAACTCTGGATCCCAAACCCACTGAACGGGGCCAGGGATCGAACCCATATACTCATGGATACTATTCGGGTTCTTAATCTGCTGAGCCACAACGGGAACTCCTCTCATGTCATGTTTTAACTCCACTTAAAAGTGAAGTTAAAAAAGAGAATCTCAGGAAAGTGTTCCCGAGTCACTAAACATTTTCCTATTCAATTTTATGTTCTGACCTCTTAGATTAAGCAGCCTAGAATCCAATCCCACATGCAGTGCCCTGCTGCTTTTGGTACCTGTTGGCTGGATCTTGCAACTTCCTGAGGGTGAAGCCCCTTTCCTTTCTTACTAGGCTCCCAATGTCCTCGGCGGGGTTTTGCTGTCACTTAGCCCTCATCACAGACCTGGGAGCCAAAAAGAGAGGTGAAGACAGGGGCACATATTGCCTTGTGAGGGTCAGATACCAGCGCATAATCTGGAGGGCTGGGCCACAGCCACTTCTGCAGGCCTAGAAAGTTCAGAGGAGACAGAAATGAGATGAGGGAGGTGCCAAAAGTTCAGGGTCCTCTACACAGATGACCCCTTCCCATGTGTCAATTTCCCCGCCCACATTTCCTGACGAGGGATCTGATCTCGGCATAAGGGTCCTGCCCTTTTTATTTTGGCCGCCCCTGTGGCCTATGGAATTTCCTGGGCCAGGGACTGAATCCGAGCTGCAGCTGCAGCTGTGGCAATGCCAGGTCCTTAACCCACCACACAACAGTGGGAACTCCCGTAATGGTCCTGCTTTGATTGGCTTTTAACCACTTAAGTCCTTGGCTTTCTCCTGAGCTTTCTAAGCCCTCTTGCTTAAGATGAGATTTTTCTCTTATTACGTATGTAGTTAAAGTTGTCCTCTAGCTTTCATACCTGGTTTTCAGTGGCCTGTTACCTTTAGCAGTTTATTGTATTTCTGCATAGCGCCTTGACGACAGTCAGCAATAATTGTCCAGTGCCCTCCACTCACAGCTATTCTTTTCTCCATACATCTTGAATACCTGCTACATCGTACCTGCTCATATATTCCCTTCCACCTTTATACCTGCCAACTTAACCACCGCCGAAGATTTTGACAAGTGGGGCGGTCAGTGCTCCCTCTATCCCCAGCCAGGTGGCAAATGAATCAGTTTCAAACACTCTTGTTATTGCCTTTTTTTTCTTTCAACATCCCATTTCAGGTACCATCACAGGATGGGTTCTTTGGAAGCAGGTGCTAAGTGCCCCCTGAGCAGAGCTCAGCGTGGAGACCAGGAATGAGGCACACTGGGCTTTGAGAAAACTGATAGGACAGGCCTTTTATATAGTTGGATTTCAGGTAAGGATTTTTATGGGCCCAAATTCTTGCATCTTCTCATATCTAGAAAAACAGAAATCACTAACAGTGGCATCCGCATTGACATTAGAGAGAAAAGAGAGAATGGAACAGCTGTGGGTCAGACATCCAAGGAACTTACTATGTCCAGCCACCAGTATTCTTTGCCCCTAACCAGCAGGAAGTAGCTGCAGAAGAGAGGACCATCGCCCCATCCCATTAAAAAAAAAAAAAAAAGGTCTGGAATGATAAGTTCCCAGAAGGATGGAGACAGACCCCCACTCACTGAATGTGACCGTTCACCTTGGAGACCTGCTGCTGACATGATCTGCAAAATCGGATTGATCCATAGAAAACTAATGAATGCCCTGCAATCAAAATTTACAATGACTGTTATTCTGCAACAAATAAATAAAAAAGGGGGAGATGTTGGGCACCATGGAAGAGCTGAACTCTGCAGAAGGCAAATATCTGTGGACTCAGAGTTCTGAAGTACAGAATCTCCTTCAAAGACAAGATAAAGGACTTAATGCATTAATCATATTATTATAAACAACTGCATTATGTCTTAAGGATACACCCTTTGATATCATTAAGAAGATAACCTCATGTTTGCTTATACCTATTCCCGCCCACTAATCTTGTCACCTTCCACACTAATCTCATCATGTTCCTCAATAAAAGTCATGTGGGCTGAAACCTAGGTGTCTTTTGTTCTGCGGAACAGAGTGCCTCCTGGTCCTCCACTTTCTAAAAAAAAAAAAGAAGAAGAAGAAGAAGTAGGTGCTAAGTGGAATTTGGGGTATAAAATGTTTATCAAGGACCAAGAGAAAGAAACAGTATTGGCGGAGGAAGAAGTTGAGCAGTGATGCAGACCTGACGAAGGAGTGCCTCAAGCAGCCCAGGGGGAGTTCTGGAGCAAGTAATGCCTATTAAAGTGTCCTGTGTCAGGCCACACGGCCAATCTTCCATTGCCTTGCCTCGCAAGTCATCAGATGACTTGTCATTCCCTGAGATGGGCATGACATCACACAAAGTTTTCTCTCAAACTGAAGTTGACAATAAAGGAGCTGTTGGCCAAAGGCTGTCTGCTCACCACTCTCCCTGCTGCTGTGTGACAACTCCTCCTGTATTAATCTACTTGAGATGCTACAAAATACCACTTAGTGGGTGGCTTAGACAATGAACATTTACTTCTCATGGCTCTGGAGGCTGGGAAGTCCAAGATTAAGGTGCTGGTAGATTTAGATTTTGGTGATGGCCCCTTCCTGACTGGCAGAAGGCTGGAGGCCTCTCTCACTATATCCTCACATGGTAAGAAAGTGAGACCTGGTGTCTCTTCCTTTCTTTTTGTCTCTTCTGGCTGCTCCACAGTGTATGGAGTCCCCGGGCCAGGAAACAAGATCCAAGCCACAGTTCTGACCTACACCACAGCCGTGGCTGGATCCTTAAGCCACCAAGCTGGGGATTGAACCCGTGTCCCAGCACTCCAGAGACACTCTTCTTTTTCTTGTAAGGGCACTAGCCCCTCATGGGAGGGCCATCTTCACGGCCTCATCTAAACCTACCTCATCGCCAAATACCATCTCATGCCTGGGGTAGGTCTTCAACAAATGAATACAGGGGAGACAAACATTTAGTCCACAACATTCAAATGCTCTTCCTTGAAGGAGGACCTGGGCAGGGAGCCCTATGTCTACTGCAGACTCCAGGTTTTATCTGGGATTCTTGCCCAAAATGTAAAACTTGAAAATAGTCATATAGAAACATCAGATGAACCCAAATTAGAGGATATTTTCATAACAGTTGGCCCATACTCTTCAAAAATCTCAATGTTTGGGAAGGCTGAGTCTATTTTCCAGATTCAAAGAGACTAAAGAGACACGACAACTAAACTCTTCAGTTAAATTTGTTTAAATTTTAATATTGAAGCAGTGTGGAACCTTTAAAAGTTATGCACATTGAAATCATAATATGTTCTATTTTGTCTTTCACTTCCTTTTTTCTTTCTTTCCTTCTTTCCCTCCTTCCTTCCTTCCTTCCTTCCTTCCCTCCTTTCTCTCTCTCTCCCTCTCTCATTCTTTCTTTCCGGTGGCAACCTACACTGTAGCTGCAGCAATACCAGATCCTTAACTCACTGTGCCAGCCTGGGGATTGAACCCATGCCTACACAGCAACCTGAGCCACAAATTTTTAACCCACTGTGCCACAGCGGGAACTCTGAAATCGTAGTATGTTAATATGTGGGTTAAAATACATTATGATAATTAATTTTACATTTCTATTCCTTTTACGGTGGCTACTAAATATTTAAAATTATATGTGGCTTGCATTCTATTTCTATTGGACAGAACTGTTTAACACCATTATTTTTCATAACATAGAAATCAAGATTATCCCTAGCACTCTCATCATCCCATATTTTTAAAAATTTTACATGCCCCAGTTTGAAATCGCACTATTGGGTTTGTGAACCAGTTCTTTGGAAGGCATGATTTTTTCTAACTGTAACAAGGAAAAGGAAAACAGCATTGACTTTCTGGGTTGGGAAATAGACACATGGGAAGGGGTCATGGGCGTAGAGGACCCTGAACTTTGGCACCTCTGTCATCTCACTCCTGTCTCCTCTGAACTTTGACTTTCTGTGCAGCCGGCCGCCTAAAGGAGACCTGGTCTGATCAAGGCTCCAGGTGGACCTGGTGGGGAATGGATGCAGATTTGCATTTGCAGGGAGAATGTGTCCGAGGCTTGCATGGCAGCACTGCAGAACCAGGACTGAAGAGCTGCGGGCCAGAGGGGTTAGAGAGGCCAGAGGCCGAGGATTTCCCAGCACTGCAGTTGCAGAAGTAGCTTTGCCACTGTGGCATCATTTCTTTGCACTAACACTGTCCACCAAAAGCCATCCTTAACATATGGGTGTCATATTTACATGATATTATTTTTCTTGCAGGTTAGCGCTACCTTTGACAGCCATGTTTCTTAGAAACAGAGAGGGAAAAGCTTATGTGTGCCTCGGAAATTCTGAAATGTCATTTCCACCACCCTGCAAAGGCTTTTGCCAACTATTATCTTGGTTTATTGTCCACGACTGTACTTTCATTAACCTTTCACACACTCAACAGATTCTGTGCTCCCGTGTGCTGGCAGTGTCAACAGTAAACATGATCCAGTCCTCGCCTTTAAGGCGCTCACAGCTGGGATGGGGAGAGAAACCTGCATAAAGACAATGATAATCTAACAAGATAAAAGTCAATAGATTTCTGGTGGCACAGAAGATTAAGGATCTGACATTGTCATTGCTGTGGGGCAGGTTCAGTCCCTGGCCCAGTAAAGTCTGCATGCTGTAGGTGCAGCCAAAAAAAAAAAAAAAAAAGGAAAATATCAATAACAATACAACATAAATCTCTGGAGGGAATCACAAAGGAGTGACAAACTGAGCTGGAGAGAAACAGAAAACTTTTTTTCAAAAAGAGGTGATAAATAGGAAGAAGAAAAGATTATCAGGCAAACTGTGGTCACGGACAAGTGGCTCCATATTTGTAAAGACACAGACACATGGAACAGCATTAACAACTCAGGGAAGAGTTCTGTCATGGTGCAGCAGAAATGAATCCGACTAGGAACAATGAGGCTGAGGGTTCGATCTCTGGCCTTGTTCAGTGGGCTAACGATCTGGTGTTGCCATGAGCTGTGCTGTAGGTCACAGACGCAGCTAGGATCTGGCGTTGCCGTGGCTGTGGCGTAGGCCGGCAGCAACACCTCCAATTATACCCCTAGCCTGGGAACCTCCATATGCCACAGGTGCGGCCCTAAAAAGACAAAAAAAAAAAAAAAAAAGAAAGAAAGAGAGAGAACAACTCAGGGAACTGCAAGTGGCCTTCTGCTGCTAGAGAATAGATGGGAAATGAAGCTGCAAGAAAGGCCAGATTCCAACAGCTGATATGCCAAGCTGCCAAGTTTGACCCTATCTTGCAGGCAATGGGAAGACGCTGAAAGATCTTAAGCAGAGGAGTAGTAAAAAATTTAATTCTTTAATTGAAAACAAGTGAATTCCATAGTTGTAAAAGGTTCAACTATTAAAACAGCTACAGAATAAAAGAATAATAATATAGAGGTAGATCAGGCTTTAGGATAAAGAAGGATTTCTAAGCAGGAGAGCAATGAAGAAACCACAAAGAAACAGATTAGGAGACCAGATTTCATCAAAATATAAAATGTCTGTACATGAAAGCAAATAAAATTAAAGCCAGACAACAAATTGAGAGAAATACAGGCCACATATGAAAAAGACTGCCAACATACCAACAAGAAACTTAGGAACACTCCCGTTGCAGATGGGCGAGGGAACTGAAAAGATAATTCACAAAAGGACAAGTGGCCAATGAACAAAAATGGTAATTAAAGGGAAAAAATCAAATACCCTGCCTTTCTAGTAGGAGATATATTTCAGAGTAGTTAAGTGGTCCCGAATGACAAGACAAAGCTCTGTTCAATAGAATAATAGAAAGTAAATATAGCAGAAGGAATGATAGAATTCTAAAATCATCATTTTCAACCCAAGTGAAAAGAATGATTTAGGTAGGAATTAACTATTGATGTTAAAGTTTGTAAGTGAAGGGTGGATGGACAGCTGACATGCCTCTGCTACAAAAGCGCACCACACAGGTTACTGTGCAGTTGCAAAGCGGACACCTGCCCCCGTACAATGGAGGGAGAAGGTTGCCACCACTGTCATTGGGGCCAAACTCAACATTCCTAATGACTGAGCACAAAATGGTATGGGTCAGTCCCTGATAAGATGCACTGATATATCAGGGGTGGAGCATGACATACCACCGTGATGCACTCTTTCCAGCAATGTTTAGCTTGCACCTGTCATGCCTTTAGAGCTAGCTCTTCATTTACAAAAAATACAGGGAATAGAAGGTCAAGGTGAACAGCACTGCAGGGAAGAAGAAGCAGACAAATATGGGAAGAAAACATTCTGTAGACAACTGGCCCAATGCCTTCAATAAATCAGTGCTTTGAGACAGACAGACAAAAGAAAAGAAAAGAAAAGAAAGAAAGAAAGAAAGAAGAAGGAAGAAAGAATGAAAGAAAGAGGGGAAGAAAGAAAAAAGGAAGGGATTTAAAAGAATCTTAAGATACATAATAACCAGGTTCAATGCATGGTCTTGGATCAGATTTTGTTCTGAACAAGGCAGAAACGACATTTCTGAGACAACTATTGCAATTTAACAAGGAAATAGATATTAGGTGATATTAAGAAATTACTAATTATGATAAAATGTTTGACTAGAAAGGAAAATGTTCTTTTTTAAACTATAAACTGAAATAAAAGTATGTTAAAAAAAGTTTCAACTACACTAACAATCAAGTAAATACAAATTTTAAAGAGGAAAAATATTTTTACCTGTTAAATATGTTTCTCATTTCTTTAAGTTTCTTTTATTATTATTTATTTAAATTAGAGAGTAAGCCTCCGACCACTCAGTGGTTGAAGCTTCATTCACTTTGATCCCCTCTGGTAAAAGCGTAATTTAATTTAACCTTTCCAGGAGCCAATTTGACAATATGTATTGAGTCTTTGAAATATTCGTGCCAATTTGTGCCAGTTCCTACTTCTTTTACTAGAAATTTATCCTAAAGAAATACAATGTATATATAATGGAATATATATTATATATATATTCTTTATAATAGCAAAAAACTAGAAATGATCAAATTGTTCAACATGAAATAACTGATGTTATATAAACAATATGGTATATTCTATAACAATTAAAATTTTACCAAAGGTGTTAATGGAATGGGAAAATCCTCAAAATAATACGTTAAGTTAAATACATTAGGAGTTCTTGCTGTTGCACAGTGGGTTAATAATCTGACTGCAGTGGCTCAGGTCCCTGCAGAGGCCTGGGTTCGAGCTCCGGCCTGGCAGAGTGGTTTAAAGGATCTGGCATTGCTGCAGCTGTGGGTGCAGCGCAGGTCTTCCATATGCCATGAGGATGGCCATAAAAAAAAAAAATCAGTATCTGATAACATATCTATAATTCTTACTTTCTAGGATTTATTTTTAAAAGACTGGAAGATAATATGGCAAAATATATATATACTTCATTCCTAGAGAGAAAGATTGTTTTGACAAACTCTTCTGAATTTTTCAAATTTTCTCCAATAAATAGGTATTCTTTTATAGTTACAGGGAAAAGTTGTTTGTATAAAAAGTGTCTCCCAAACAAGAAGAGCAAATCCAAATGAAAACATTGGCCCAGTGCAACGTGGG
Organism: Catagonus wagneri; assembly: GCA_004024745.2. NCBI lineage: Eukaryota > Metazoa > Chordata > Mammalia > Artiodactyla > Tayassuidae > Catagonus > Catagonus wagneri. Next base: position 55,292,944 of record PVHT021183693.1, read on the forward strand.
GGAGGAAGAGGTAATTAAGAGATTGCCCTTATAAGATGTTATGCTATTTTAAACTATTTTAACAAAAAAAGCAATTCATAGTTGTCAAAAAGCTATAATGTAGGCACACATAAAGTAAAAAAAGCCATCCCTTAACATTTTATTTTTTACAACATTCTTCTTACTATTTTAGTAAGTATCCTCCAGACAAAGCTTTTGCAAAAGATGAGATTATATCCTGTATGTTGTTCCACAACCTGTTTTTATGACAGTATTTTATGGACAGTCCCTCTTCCTACCCCACTTGTATCTGTGGGTTTACTTCTTTGTTTTTCAGTGGCAGGTGGTAAATATGGATGTACTGTAAGTTACTGAATCACTTTCTATTACGGCCTTTACACACATGGCTATCTCAAACGTCGTATATGTGTATTTAGGTAGGACAGACTCCTTGAAGTAGAATTTCTCAGTCAAAGAGCAGGCAGACTTACAAATCTTAGGGCAGCAGAAATGAATCTGACTAGGAACCATGAGGTTGTGGGTTCAATCCCTGGCCTCACTCGGTGGGTTAAGGATCTGGCGTTGCCATGAGCTGTGGTGTAGGTTGCAGACACGGCTTGGATCCTGAGTTGCTCTGGCTTGTGGCATAGGCCAGCAGCTGTAACTCCGATTAGACCCCTAGCCTGGGAAACTCCATATGCCGCAGGTGCGGCCCTAAAAAAAAAGAAAAATGAATGTTGGAGTTCCCATTGTGAGGCAGCAGAAACGAATCCAACTAGGAACTATGAGGTTCCGGGTTTGATCCCTGGCCTCCCTCAGTGGATTAAGGATCCGGTGTTGCCGTGAGCTGTGGTGTAGGTTGCAGACGTGGCTCGGATCCCGTGTTGCTGTGGCTGTGGTGTAGGCCGGCGGCTACAGTTCCGATCAGACCCCTAGCCTGGGAACCTCCATATGCCGCGGGTGCTGCCATAAAAGGACAAAAAGACAAAAAAAAAAAAAAATCTTAGAACTACTACCAGATGACTCTCCAAAATCCTATTGTAAAGTACACTCTCAATAATGTGTGCATTTCCCCACATCCTCCCCAAACCTGGACTTGTATCCTCAGACTGCGTAATTTTTTTCTGACTTGAAAAGTGAAAAAAAAAAAAGTTACCTGGTTATACAGCTTGCAATTTTTATATTATTAGTGAAGATGGGAATCGCTTTATGAGTTTCTTGGCCAAGTGGGTTTCCTCTATTGTGAGCTGCCCATTCATTTGTCTCTTTGGCTGAACAGTGTATGAGCATTATTAATCTATTGAAACCCTCTATTTAAAGCAGCTTTGTCAAATATCACACACTCTGTTAACCAAGGATAAACTATTTCAGGCTAAATGAGGATTCTAATTTCCCAGACTCTTGTTTTGAATGTTTGCCTGTTTGGATCCAAAAGTCCAAAAATCCTTTTGATGTTCTCCTTTTTAAAAAAATAGATTCTCATGCCACACTTTCCAGATAGTTACATTATCATAATCTTCCAGGTGGAGAATCAGAGCACCAAGTGTTGTACTTGGAGTCACAGAGTGATTCAGTGGCAAATGTGCATCTCAAGTCCATCGTTCCATCTTATTTTTCAATTATGTGCCCCACACTTCCCTTTTTCAATTCACTGCCCACCAGTCTCCTTTGCTGTAATAAAGAGCCAGTTAGTATTCATAGGTTTTCTTCCAATACATAAATATGTAATTTCATGAAAGAATGAAATGATCGCATTTAAGGTATAAATTACTTCTTGTTCCTGTTTACATTTAGTGTTTTAATTGCTGTGCCCTTCTTGGCTAGAGGGAAAAAAAAAAGACTTAGAAATAATTTTCACTGCAACCAAAATTCAGTAAGAAATATGGTTTAGTACAGTGGTGCTTGTGCAAAGAGAGACCTCAATGTGACATTGCTGCTGTGGTATAAGGAAAAAAAATAATAAGGTAAGCTGCAAGGAAAGAACTTTAAACTTTTATTACAGGAGAGGGTTTTAGGTGGGGGAAATTCTCCAAATCCAAAATAAGGTTTCCCTAAGTGCTATAAATACATCTGTCATTTCTTCACCGCCCCCCATACGGCAGTGACCTTGCAGGGTAGATTGAGTGGAGAGAAAAGCCTATTTCAGAAAATGAGGAGTTGACTATGTGCTATAACAATCCCTCCTCTTTAACCGTTTCCTGGGGACTGGGAAATGTTCTATTAATACCAATAACAATGATTAAAAATAACTATTACCGTTTCTTTATTTTGTGCTAATTGCTTTGCACCCGTCTCCTTTAGTCTTTCTAGCAACTCTGCGCCTCAAGTGCTGTAATTACTATTATTTTATAGGACTGAGTCTCAGAAAACTTGGCCAAGGTCCCACCATTTGTGAGTGAATGTAAGACCCAGGATTCAAATCCAGGCTTGCTGACTCACGCGCTGGTTCTTTTCACTGTGATGCTTTGCTGCCACTTGCAGTTGGTGGTTCCATAGCGGGGAAGGTAGACCAGCTGTGTTAGGCTCGCCTTCTTGGGACACTTCACGTGTCTTCGGGATCCAGCTGTGCCAGGGTCTGCCTCTCAGCTTGGTAAGTTCAGAAAGCCAACGTTATGTGTTGGCTCGTCTCAGAGTGCAGTAAACTACTGGGCTATGAGCACCCCAAGGGAGAAGACCTAAGATCATGCGAGGGGAGTGTGAATGTGGACAAAATCCACCAAATCTCCCTCTGTGGACAGAGGAGGAGGCAAAGACCAGGGAAACTGCTGAGCCTGCAGGCAGGACAAGAGGAGATGTCCAGGATCATAGCGGTCTCTCTGGGGCCATATAAGGGGGCAGACAAGGTTTTCCAGTAGCTAGACCAATGGAAGCCAGGGGCAGAAAAGCCTACAAGAGCCTTGGCTTCTCTCACTTGGGGAGAAAGTGGCCTGTACAAGTCTGGAGCCCTGCTGTGAGTAAAAGACCGGCTGAACTGGGGATGCTGGAGCAGAGGGCAGGCATGGCTCTTTGAGGTGCATTAACTGACCCAGCTGGGCAACCAGACTAGTGACTAAGTTGAAGGTTATTCTCAACTTACCCTTTCAGCTTAAGCGTTGGATTCATATTCCTGGAAGGATTAGTCTATCAGTTACATGATTCATTCCCACTTAACCACAGCTGATTGGACCATCTGACCAAAGAAGCAGGACAGCAACCAATCAGACTCTCTGAATTTGACCTAAGAAATACAAAGAGTGGGTTGGTCAATGCCACGTGCCCATCTCTGGAGGATGGGCCAGAGAGTTTATGAAGTGCCACACATGGCCTCAGATTATAGGGAAGCAGATGTTTAGAACATAGCAAAGTCTGTTATGGAGAACAGTATGAAAGTTCCTTAAGAAACTAAAAACAGAGCTACCATATAATTCAGCAATCCTACTCTGGGCATATATCCAGAGAAAACCATAATTTAAAAAAAGATACACGCACCCTAATATTCATTGCAACACTGTTCACAATAGCCAAGACATGGAAATAACCATCTACAGATAAATGGATAAAGAAGATGGGGTACATATATCCAATGGTATATTACTCAGCCATAAAAAAGAATAAAATAATGCCATTTGCAGCAACACGGATGGACCTAGAGATTCTCATACTAAGACAGAGAAAGATAAACATCATATGATATCACTTATATGTGGAATCTAATAAAAATGATACAAAAGATTATTTACAAAATATAAACACGTGGGAATCCAATTTATGGTTACCAAAGTGGAAACAGCAGCGGGGGGATAAATTAGGAATTTGGGATTAACATGTGCACACTACTATATAGAATAGATAACTGCCAAGCATCTACCGTATAGTACAGGGAAATCTACTCAGTATTCTCTAATAACCTATATGGGAGAAGAAACTGAGAAAGAATGGATCTCTATATATGTGTAACTGATTCACTTTACTGTACACCTGAAACAAACAACATTGTAAGTCAAATATACCCCAATACATTTTTTTTAAAAAAGAGAGAAGAAAGAACATAGTAAAGAAAACCCAAGAGAAATGAACAAGACTGTGTGGCCTTAGACAGAGATGGAGACAGATAACTTGTTTTATGGTTTTCACTGAGGATAGGTTATTCCTCGCAATTAGATTTCTATGAGGTTCCCCTCAGTCTTGATAACAAGCTCTCTTTTCAAGAGTTTCTTAGGAGTTCCCATCGTGGCTCAGTGGTTAGTGAATCCAACTAGGAACCATGAGGTTGCGGGTTTGATCCCTGGCCTTGCTCAGTGGGTTGAGGATCCGGCGTTGCCGTGAGCTGTGGTGAATGTTGCAGACACGGCTCGGATCCCACATTGCTGTGGCTGTGGCGAAGGCCGGCAGCTACAGCTCCTGTTAGACCCCTAGCCTGGGAACCTCCATATGCTGCGGGTGTGGCCCTAGATAAGGCAAAAAGACAAAAAAAAAAGAGTTTCTTAGAGTGGATTTCTTTTCTTACCAACAATTTCTAACTCAGACACTGATTTATGAATAAGAATGCCATTGTATTCACGAACAATGGGACAGTTCTTTCCAATGAAAATTCTTTTGTCCACATATGAGAAAAATGGAATTAGCAATCAGAATGTGGCTTTGTGATTGGGGGGTCAGAGCCCCGGCTGTTGGTCATCTTACAAGAAGTTTGACTCAGGCTGAGGCAGCAGCTGGACAATGCTCCCTCCTGGGGAAACAGAGGGAAAGGAATGATTTTTAAGTACATACAAAGGGACCCTTGGATGTTCTCTAGATTTATATTATTTAATTCTCACAACCCTATTATTTAGTTACAGAAAGAATCTGAAGTTCCAAGAGGGTGGCTAAACTGCTCAAGGTGAAGAAATCAACAAGCTATAAAGTCAGGGCACTTTTCCTTTGGGGCACCCTATCTCCCAGGGTCCAAAATACTAACAGCCACCCATGACAATCCCTGTCCTCCTTGGACCGTGTGATGGTTAATGCTGTGTGTTAACTGGACTGGGCCACAGAGTCTGGTGGCTGCGCAAACATTATTTTGAAAAAAAATTTTTTTTGGTAAATGTGAGATTTACATTTAAATCTGTGAACTCTGAGAAAAGCAGGTTGTCCTCCATAATGTAGGTGGGCCTCTCCCAATTAGTGGAATGTTTAAATAGAACAAAGACTAATCTCCTCTGAGCAAAAAGGAATACTGCCAGCAGATGGCCTTCAGACTGAATTGCAGTATTGGCTCTCTCCTGAGTCTCCAGCCTGCCAGCCCACCCTGCAGATATATCGTTATATCTCTATCCATCTTTATATCTCTATCTATACAACGTCCCTATCATCTAAACTATCTATCGGAGTTCCTGTTGTGGCTCAGTGGAAACAAATCCGTCTAGGAACCATGAGGTTGCGGGTTTGATCCCTGACCTCGCTCAGTGTGTTAAGGATCCAGTGTTGCCATGACCTGTGGTGTAGGTCGCAGACGCGGCTTGGATCCTGCGTTGCTGTGGCTGTGGTATAGGCTGGCGGCTACAGCTCCGATTGGACCCCTAGCCTGGGAACCTCCATATGCCACAGATGTGGCCCTAGAAAAGACAAAAAGACAAACAAAACAAAACAAACTATGCCCCCTATCTATCTATCTATCTATCTATCTATCTATCTATCTATCTATCTATCTATCTATCCATCCATCCATCTATCTATCTATCTATCATCTATCTAATCTGCCTATCTACCTATCTCTCCTACTATTTCTGTATCTCTGAACAACCTTAAGTAACACAGCCAGTGATGGATAACTACTGCCAGATTTCCTTTTCAGTCTGCATGAGTTAGGGCCATTACTTCTAACAGCTTGGGCTCACAGAAAAGAGCACTCCAAGTCACAAAATAGGACATGTTACAAAAACTCCCTTCCCTTGTATATTAAAGCTCATTAGGTTCCATGTTAGAGAGTGACTTCCCTGACCTTGTCTTCAGAGTCCAGCTTAGCTCAGTGTTTCAAAGAGTAGGAATATATAAATTCACCAGGATATTACTTGTCATATTTTAACACCAGCAATAAGAAATACTGATTCTGGACCTTTATTCTTCGGCACCATCGCAAATCTCCATAACCTCTACGCACACACAAATGTCACAGATACCTGCAAGTGCCAGAAAGGAGATGCTAATTTGAAAACTTTTATTGGCTGTAACTTGTTGGAGGATGATGAACTGAATTGCAAATCAAGCTAAAGGTGTGCATCAGCGCTTCATGAACAAAATTATTGGAAAGATGTGGGTAGGGAAAGCCAAAGACGAAACCGCAGATCTGTCAGTCAATTATACATATTCTACTTTGAAACATTACTGGTTTTGTCATTCTGAAACATTATTTCCTAATTTCAATCAATCAGTAATTGCTTTGGAGTGAAGACTGAAGAGCAGACAGACAGTATTTATTTAAATTATATTGTGAACTTGTGCCAATAATATTATTTAGACTACAAGAATGCCCATGTTTTAATAAAATAAAATTGGTAATAATAATATAATTATTGTTTCATTTATTTCAAAATAAAAAGCAATTTATAAATAATCCATGGACAAAAGGAAAAATTATAACAGAAAATATGACTGTTTCCACTGTACAACATGAAAACCCTCCTTATGAAAACCTGAGTCATGTGGTGAAACGGAACTAGAAGAAACTCTATACTATGTGATGGTTTAAGTTGGGGTAATAAATTGGGGTGGTAAATTAATAAGCAAAGTGTTCAAGAAGTTAGAAAATAAGCAATAGAATAAACACAAAAATAGAAGGAAAATTAAGTTAAAACCAGAATTACTGAAAACAGAAAGCAAACAACAGAATGATCAACAAAACCAAAACAGAGTCTTTGAAAGGCTAATAAAAAAGACAGACCTTTTACAGTCCTGATTAAAGGAGAAAACAGAGCCAGAAAAATCACAAAAGAATAATATCATTAATGAAGAGGGTGAGACCTAATGTAAAACCAATGCAGATTTCAAAACACATTGGGGAATATTATCAATGAATATCACCACAGCAATTCTAAAAACATAGTTGAAATGAAAAATTTTTGAGAAGAAAAATCAAAATTGTCTAGAGAAGCAATAGACAACCTAGATAGACCAACAATAAAAAACTGTATCTGTGATAAAAAATTGACTCCCCCTAGACATAAGGCCTAGATTAAAAAAAATTTTAATTAAAAATGTTTTATTTTATTTTATTTTGCCTTTTGTCATTTTAGGGCCGCACCTGCGGCATGTGGAGTTTCCCAGGCTAGGGGTCTAATCGGAGCTATAGCCACTGGCCTACGCTGCAGCCACAGCAACGCAGGATCCGAGCCGCGTCTGCAACCTACACCACAGCTCACGGCAACGCTGGATCTCTAACCCATTGAGCAAGGCCAGGGATTGAATCAGCAACCTCATCGTTCCTAGTCGGATTCGTTAACCACTGCGCCACAACGGGAACTCCAAAAATGTTTTATTTTGAAATAATCTTGAATTACAGGAAAGTTGCAAAAACAGTACAAAGAGTTCCTGCATAATCTTCAGCCAGCTTCCCCTACTGCTAACACTTTACATCACTCCAGTGTAATTATCAAAGCATAGAATTTAACATTGCTGCAATAACTAAAAAGCTACAATTTATGGAGAATTGTACTCGTTTTCCCAGGAATGTCTCTCTGTCTCGGGATTCAATCCAGCATCCCACATGGCATTTAGTAATCGTATTTCCTTACTCCCATGGGTGACATTTCCTCAATCTTTTCTTGTATTTCATGACCTCAATACCTTTGAAAAGTACCAGTAAGTTATTTCGTAAAATGTCCCTCAACTTGAGCTTGATTGGCATTTTCTTGAGCAGATTGAGCTTATGCATTTTGGGCAAGAATATCCCAGGAGACATGTTGGGTCTTTTTCAGGCTACCCTACCCCCCAGGGGTATGTGATGTCAGTATGTTTTATGTGTCTTATGAATGGTGACTTATTTCTTATTGCTGCTGGGACAACTCTGGCTCTTGAGATTGTCTTGATGGCTGCAGGATGTGGCATTCATCACTTTCCTTTGCTCTGGGAAGAAGGAAACCCTGTGATTGCAGGAATGCCTAGCTCCATGCCCTCCCAGGACCAGGGTTCTTCTTTGTCCTAACCCTCCTGCCATGTGAGACGTGCACGCCTGAACCTCATTTTCTTCTCAGGATCAGGCAGTGACTGTCAGGCACTCCTGAACTCCAGCATCCCCGCCGCCCGTAAAGACAGCTCTAGTGTCTGCTGGGCCTGGCTTGGTGCCGAAGCTGACACTGACTTGGCTTTTTGAAAGGCATCGTCCTGCCCCTTGCCTTTTTTCCTAGAATAAAGCCATTATAAAAAGTGCCTCATCCCTTTCCCCAATGTCCTTTCTGTAGGAGTCTGTTCATTTACAACTTCTGCAGGAGTTGTGTGGTCTTATTCACAGGAATCTGTGTTCTGATCTGGGTGCATTGGCTCTTCCCTCTGGCTTGTGGGATACCAAAATTACATCAATTATATAAAGTTTTTTTTTTTCTTTTGTCTTTTGCCTTTTCTAGGGCCGCACCCGCAGCATATGGAGGTTCCCAGGCTAGGGGTCTAATCGGAGCTATAGCTGCTGGCCTACGCCACAGCCACAGCAACGCGGGATCCGAGCCACATCTGCAGCCTACACCACAGCTCACGGCAACACCGGATCCTTAACCCACTGAGCGAGGCCAGGGATCGAACCTGCAACCTCATGGTTCCTAGTCGGATTCATTAACCGCTGAGCCATGACGGGAACTCTGAATTATATAAAGTTTAAAATCTGGGAAATGACATTACGTTTGGGATGAATATATGATTAGTAAAAGCATAAAGACTTACATGCGGATGGGGATAAACTTGAAATTCCGGATGACGGTATTTGGGGAGTGGAAGAATGGAGGGAAATGGGGTCAGGAAGGTACCTTAAGCTGTGTGTGTAAGATCTAACTGAAGAATGGACACAGTGATGATCTTCATATGCTCTTAATGCCTTTTTATAGCTACGAAATAAATCATTTTTAAAGGATAAATTTAGAGGCATGTAGTTTATTATTCTCTCTACTTTTTCGGAATTGGAAGTTTTTTCAAATTAATAAACCACCATATTTTAATATAAACTCTACACACATAACTCCCCCTTTCTTGTCACCTGTGTTTTACTACTCTTATGAATTGAAAGGAAGATGGAACTGTTTCAAAAGTGGTGAACAAAGGCCTCCTCTGCTAAGAAACAGAACTTGAAATAAATTAGGCTTGGTTCAGGCTGGAGTATTAATTGGATTTAATTATTTATGAACTAAGTGTCATAAGGGTCCATGATCCTTAAAAGATCTAATCACATTCCAAAGGGCATTGAAAACCATATAATGTAATAAAGGTGCATAGTCTAATTATCAACACATTACCTGAGAGTCTATGGAGGAAGTGGCCTATTTGACATTCTAGAAATTAGCCCAGAGTTTTGTGTCAGATTTTATACAGCTGTTTAATACCCATAGAGAAGAAATAAAGCTTTTACACACACACACACACACACACACACACACACCCCAACACATATTTCATAAGAATATATGCAAACTTAACAATACATCTTGGATGTATTGGTGGATGATTATCTGGGGGGAGTGGAGATGAATGGATAAAATAAAATGATATAAAATTAGAAAGGGGCCCTATATGGACGGATAATAATTTGCTACGAATCGGAGAGTAAGATTAATCCAACTCTCAGCACTTGAGATTAACAGAAAAAACTCAGAACACAGCCAAAAAAACCTTAAGCACTCTTGACCTTAAGGTGCTTATAAATTAGAGGGAAAGAAAAGATTTTGTAATATAAATGTGATAGCTTGTCAGGTGCTAAGAACTTCTGGATTCTTAGCCAAACAAACAGTACAATAATCTCTCACTTCATGAGTTTGTTCACCCTAATGCATGAGTAATTTGGTTACCAAACATTTTTTTTCCCAAAAAAAAGAGGAAAAGACTAGCATAATGTGTTCGGTGGAAGGTATCTCACAGTACATATAGTTTTTCATGCATTCAAATATTTGAACTGTTGCATTTGGCTACAAGTGAAAAACCAAGGCACACAGTTTAGAGGGAAACGATAGGGAGAAAAGTGATCTTTAGTGAAGGAGGTGGTAGCCCTGGGATGGGTGAGCTGGAGCCCCTCTTCCATGCTGGAGCCAAAAGAGTGTAAAGGCAAATCTCCAGCTGATGCTACAGGTAACACGTAAAGACACAGGCAGCATGAACATCTGATCCTGCTTACATCACTAAGCGCAGAACACATAAACCACAATTATTCACACCTAATGTGATATGACCCCAGTCCTCTTAGGGGAGAATTTGGGGGTTTCTATGTTAAAATGCAGCTTGTTTTAGACAAGATGAGGTGGGATCGCTACTATAAATTTCATCTGTCACTCATGTCTGGGTCCTGTATATCTCAGGCTGCTTCCTGAGCAGCTCCTCTTCAAAGGGGATCTTGGTTCCTTCACCTAAAACACATGGCAACCAAGGGAAGACAGAGTCAGTACAGGACGTTTTAAAAGCCAAACTGCAGGTGGCTTCCACTGTTCCCCCCTACACCTCACTGGGTAGAAGTCGGTCATGGGCCCCACAGGATAACTGCAAGGAAGGCTGGGAAACGCAGCCCCTGCACACACCCTGCCCCCGCCGCCGCATCCGAGAAGATCAAAGAAAACGCTGTGCTGCCTCTGCCAGACAACTGAGAAGAGGAAAATTATTGAAGAAATCAGAAACTGCTACCTTTTGATGCTTGTGACAATAGACTGTATGTGACCACTTATTTATAGACACAGAATACGAATCATTAAAAAGACTGATCCTGAGTTTTCAGGTTGATCTCAACAGCAAACCTCAGAATGAAAAGAGCAAAAATCCAGCCTAATTTTTCACCTAGTTGTGCAGAAGTTCAGTAAGACAGCAGAATTTATGGTGCCTCTGATGGGATAGATCTGATAGTAGCCAACAAAACTGATATTCCATTAAGGTCCATTACTCTGTATCTCGACATTTTTTTTTTAATCCACCAAGGTAATTTCACTTAGCTGAAAAAAGTCAAACATGTATTTGGATATGAATTTTAAAAAGAAAAGGAACAAATTAATTGCATATAGCAGAAAAATGAAAAAGAAATCATTGCCTGGCATCCACAAAGCTCGGAGAAAAAAAAATCACCAGTATCGGGAATTCAGAAATGCCTAGGAAAACACAAAAATGCTTTTTTCAACATAATCTGCAAAAATAAACAGCCCTGTGAATTGGGGAGGTGCCCTCCTTGCCTTCCTCACAACAACTCACCAGCCTGCAGACAGAAGGCCTTGCCACTGAGAGTGGAGGTTCTTAACCCTTTTCGGCATCATGGATCCCTTAGTACTGATACCTCCAGGCTAATACCGCTAGAATTATGACTCCTACCCCTCACTTGTACTTACTGAGTTTGCCATATGCCATGCACTGTGCTCTGCACTTCCACAAACTCTCTATGCTCAAGACAACTCAGTATGGAGAAATCATCATGATGTCCTTTGTGCAGAAGAAGTGCACAGAGAGCTCCAGGTGACTTGACCACAACTAGTTTTTAGCAGCCTAGGGCAAGGACTGCATGACCCAGATGTGTCTGCTCCTGAGCTTGCTTAAGCTCTTACAGCTCTGCCTCACTGGCCCTCTGATTACTATTATATTCGTGATTACTGATATTCTCTATTATACAATGCTCATTATGAATGCTGGTTAACACCAAAAAATTGGAAGAAAATGAAAATCACCTGTCATTCCAGTATCAAGAGGTAACAGTTTCTAATTTATTGCTGCATTTCTTTCACACTCTTGGGCCAAAAGAGAGTTGTCAGTATTTTTGTTTGTTTTTGTTTTTGTTTTTTTGCTTTTTAAGGCCGCGCCCACGGCATATGGAGGTTCCCAGGCTAGGGGTCAAATTGGAGCTACAGCTACCGGCCTACACCACAGCCACAGCAACTCTGGATCCGAGCCATGTCTGTGACCTACACCACAGCTCACGGCAACGCCAGATCCTTAACCCACTGAGTGAGGCCAGGGGTCAAATCCACAACTTCATGGTTCCTAGTCGGATTCATTTCCTCTGAGCCACGAGGGGAACTCCTTTTGCTTTTTTGATTCTTTTTCTTTTTAAACTGGTTTGTTGAAATACAAGTCACATACCACATAATTTACGCATTTCAAACTGGTGGATTCAAGGCTTTTTAGTATCTGCACAGAGTTGGACAATCATTACTACCAACTAATTTTAGATTATTTTTGTCGCTCCAAAAAAAGCTCCACATCAAGTTCCCCACCCTCCTATCTCCCGGCTCTGGGCAACCACTAAAATATGTCCCTATATTTTTGCATACTCCAGACATCTCATATAAATAGAATCATATAATGTGTTGTCCCTTGTGACTGGTTTCTTTCCCCTAACATGAAGTTTCCAAAGTTTATCCATACTGTAGCATGTCAGAACTTCATTTCATTGAATAATATCCCATAGTCTGCATATGCCACATTTTGTTTATCTAGTTCATCTGTTGAAGGACATCTGGGTTGTTTGTGCTTTTTGGCTATTAGGTATAGTGCTGCTTTGAATATCCATATATAGGTTTTTTTGTGTGGACATACATTTTCATTTCTCCTAGGAATGGAATTTTGGCTTATAAAATAACTCTATGTTTAATTTTTTGAGGTACTTCAAAACTATCTTTCAAAGTGCACCATGTTGCATTCCCACCCCCATGAATGCGAGTTCTGGTTGCTCCACACCCTTGCCAGTGGTCTTTGTCATCTGTCTTTTGATTATAGTCAACCTAGTGAGCGTGAGGTATCTCCTTGTGGTTTTGCATTTCCGTAATAATTAGCAAGGCTGAAGATCTTCTCATAACTTTGGAGAATGGCTATTTAAATCTTTTGTCTATTTAAAAAATTGGAGGAGTTCCCTTTGTGGCTCAGTGGTTAATGAATCCGACTAGGAATCATGAGGTTGCGGGTTTGATCCCTGGCCTTGCTCAGTGGGTTAAGGATCCGGCGTTGCCATGAGCTGTGGTGAAGGTTGCAGACGCGGCTTGGATCCCACGTTGCTGTGGCTGTGGCGAAGGCCGGCGGCTACAGCTCCTGTTAGACCCCTAGCCTGGGAACTAGCAGATCTACATAAAAGGCAAAAAGGCAAAAAGACAAAAAAAGAAAATTGGGTTCTTTTTATTGTTGAGTTATAAGAGTTCCTCATATATTCTGGATACAGGTATCTTATCTGATTTGCAAATATTTTCTCCTATTCTGTGGTTCTTTTCACTTTTTTTTTTTTTGTCTTTTTGCCTTTTCTAGGGCCGCACCCGCGGCATATGGAGGTTCCCAGGCTAGGGGTCTAACAGGAGCTATAGCTGCCGGCCTTCGCCACAGCCACAGCAACAGGGGATCCGAGCCGCGTCTGCAACCTACACCAGAGCTCACGGCAACGCCGAATCCTTAACCCAGTTAGCAAGGCCAGGGATCGAACCCACAACCTCATGGTTCCTAGTCGGATTCGTTAACCACTGAGCCAAGACAGGAACTCCTGTTGCTTCTACTTTTGATATTATATATAAGAAAGTCAAGCCTTATTTTTAATAAAAGTGTTTTTAAACAAATTGAGATCATATTAGATAAAATATTTTGTATCCAGATTTTGTTCACATCATATTTTATCACAGGCGTTTTCACCTATAATTTACCTAAAAATTTCTCCCAAATTTTACTTTAAGGTTATGCTATTTAGTTTTATCAAGGCTTTGGAGATACAGTGGGATTGGAGAAGATGATGGAAATCACTGCAAAAAAAAAAAATCCCAAACTAGAAAATCAAATTGTTAATTCAAATATTAAATAACATTCATTTTTAAAGTAATATAGTTACATCACAAAAATATAGAAAGAAGAGAAAATTAACAAAAATATGCATATTCTCATCACCCTAACAGCCTCATTACCATTGTAATGTATTTTTTTCTGGTACTGTTTTTTTAAGCATATCTTTGAAGAATTACAGTCATACAGTATATACAGATTTGCATTCTGTGGTTAAGATTTAACACATTATAAGATTTCTTCCATGTTTCTCTCCAGTCTTCATAATTATCATTTTTACCAGCTGCAGAATATATCAAATGAATGTACTATAATTTACATAATTACCTTTTATTAGATGTTAGCATTTTTTCTGGGACCTCTCCCTCCTCCCTTTTTTTTTTTTCCTGTCACGAGTAAGGCATAGGTGAATGTTTTCTTGCTTATAACTCTTTTCACGATTGGGATTATCTCCTTAGGATACATTCCTAGAATTGAGACTGCCAAATTGAAAGTTATAATTAATTTTTTGTGTGTCTCTTAATAGTATATTGCCAGGTCACTTTCCAAAAGGTTTAAGTCACTTTGAAATGCTACTGGTGATGACTGATGATGATGCTTTGGGTACCATCATTTAAAAAAAAAAAATATATATATATATTTTTGCTTTTTAGGGCTTCATCCACAGCATATAGAGGTTCCCAGGCTAGGTGTCGAATCAGAGCTATAGCTGCCGGCCTACACCACAGCCACAGCAACACAGGATCCAAGCCGAGTTTGCGACCCACACCACAGTTCATGGCAACGCCAGATCCCCGACCCACTGAGCGAGGCCAGGGATAGAACCCACATCCTCATGGATACTAGTTGGATTCATTTCCACTGTGCCATGACAGGAACTCATAAAAATATTTTGTTAATTTTAGTTTTTAAAAAAGAATCCTGATTCTAATTTGCATTTATTACTACTTAAGTTAAACATCCTTCATGGGTGAGCTCTTCTGGTTTTATTTCAAGTTACTTATTAATGTGAGGAATACAGTCAAGCCTGTCATATATTAAATATGTAGCTACCTATATCTATAGATATATGAATATGAATATACATTTCCAGGGATACACTACTTTCAAGTTTTATTTCAATGGTAAATTTATGTTTATAACATTGTCATAGAGATATAACTCTTGTAAATTTCTTCTGTACCTGCTGAATCAGGGTCTGTATATCAGTGAGATTTTTTTTCCCCTAAGCAGAAGGCTAAGAGAGGTGAAAAGAATTAGTAAAAAAAAAAAAAATCACTTAAAGTGCTATTATGTGTTGATATTGCTCATGTTAAAATTTTATAGCCAAGTTCCCATCATTTGGTAGACATCTTTTAGTATGTAATTGTTTTTAAATATAGCCTATTATTTTAATTATCTATAATTATAAGCACTTTTACATATCAATGTGTATTAAGAGTAAAAAGGAACTTCCTACTTTATAATACAGTTTCTATTTTTATCTTCAAAATAATTTTATACGTAGCCAGTAAGTTCCAAGGAGTTCCTTTGGATAAGTTATGAATTTTAAAATTAACCCATTTTTATTTTATTGTGCTATAAAAATAACTGTTAAAGGATTTTCACTTTATAAAAAGTTAAAGGATTTTCCCTTAGTGTTTTTGTGCCTTCACTAAGTACTTTCCTCTGATTATTCACATGCTGCTTTTAGTAAACACTAACTACTTCCATGTTTCAATTCTCTTTCTTAGTGAGAAGGTAGATTCACCACATCCTAATTATCATTATTATTCCTTTACCCTGGGAATCCTTGGAGACTCCAAGAATTTGTCCAATTATTTGCAGTTACGGTCAGTCATCGCCACCTGGAATTAATGCACAATTAAGTCAAGTCATGAATATCCTGATTCAGGTGTCTGTCTTGAAAAAAAAAAAAAACAGAGTTATGAAGGCATTTGGGGCAATTTTCAAATATATATTTTTTCTTCGCTGCTTTTTAAAAGAGCCCATCAAAATTTACCAAATGTTATCCATTTGCTTACCACTTAACTTTGGATTTTTTAGAAATTTAGGAAGCTCTGAGGGTGGCTACTTACTTGAATCAAAACGAAGGCATTTCTGGTTCCAACTCTCCTCCTCTGTTATATTCACCGCTTTCTGCAGTTGGCTCCCTTCTTTCTTTCTTTCTGGCTCTTTCTTTCTTTCTTTCTTTCTTCCTTCCTTCCTTCCTTCCTTCCTTCCTTTCTTTCTTTCTTTTGGTCTTTTTAGGGCCATACCTGCAGCATATGGAAGTTCCCTGGCTAGGGGTCCAATGAGAGTTGTACCCACCAGCCTACACCACAGCCCATAGCAATGCCGGATCCTTGACCCACTGAGCGAGGCCAGGGATCAAACCCACGTCCTCATGGATGCCAGTCGGGTTCATTAACCTGTGAGCCACAACGGGAACTCCGACTCCTTCTTTCTTTCCCTGTTACTCCTTTGTCTTAATCTCATCCCCATATTCCCCCTTTCTGGCCGCCCTTCCTTTTGTCTTGCTCTTTCTTTGAACACCACCAAATATCTAGCAACATCTCTAGTTACCTCATTGTTCATAATGCCTATTCTTTTTTATATGAATATTTGTTGTGTTAATTTTCATAGATTATCAAAGTAATTCATTATAAAAACTGCAAAAACACAAAACATAGAAAGAAATGAAAACCACCAGTTATTCCAAGAGATAACCTCGGTTAATTCATCACTGTATTTCCTTTGTCTTCTTTTCATTAAAAAAATTTTTAAATGAGGATCCTATTAAATACATTTTGTATCTAGCTTTTCTCGTCATATTTCATCACAAGCATTTCACCTCTAATTTATCTAAACTGTGTAATACATCACTGAAAAGAAATTGGAATTATCTAGAAAAGCAAGATGAAGAAAATGAAAATCACCCAGAGATAATCACTTTTAATATTTTGAGCTATTCATTTCCGGTCTTTGTTCTTAAGCATATTGCTAAAAAAGCTGGATCATACTCTACATGTGTTTTGTAAAATACTGAATTTTGTGTGAAAATTTTCAACATTTCCTCAACAAACATTCATTAAGCACTTAGTGTGTTTTGCATGTTGGATAATTCAGAGGAGTAGACAGAAAATCTTCACCCTCATAGGGATTACATTCTAGCGAAGAAGAAAGACAATAAGCAAACAAATAAGAACAGATATGATATCCGGAGGGGTAGGTGCTATGGAAAAAAAAAAAAAGGCAAAGCAAGGGGATGGAGACCAGTTGAAAAGAGGAGGGCCTCCCCAAGGAAATGATACTCAAACAGGCACCTAAGAAACAAATAAAAAATAAAAAGAGTATTATTTTCCTAGATTTTGTTTCTTGTGCTGTATTTCAGCTTAGTAAGTGGTTAACTTGAGGTTTCTCCTTTTTATTCAACGACTATCTAGCTTTATTCCAAATTTTGTATTCTTTTTCTTTTTTTGTCTTTTTGCCTTTTATCTAGAGCTGCACCCGCAGCATATGGAGGTTCCCAGGCTAGGGGTCCAATCAGAGCTGTAGCCTCTGGCCTTCGCCACAATCACAGCAACGCGGGATCCGAGCCGCGTCTGCAAACTACACCACAGCTCACGGCAACGCCGGATCCTTAACCCACTGAGAAAGGCCAAGGATCGAACCTGCAACCTCATGGTTCTTAGTCGGATTCGTTAACCACTGAGCCACGAAGGGAACTCCTTGTATTCTTTTTCTTAAAGAGGGCCCCTAAATTGTGTAAGCATCAGTGTTCACAAATCATGAATCTGTTGCTGGCAGACGAAACTCTTCAGGGGAGACACCAGGTTGGATGTCAGCCCTTAGACTGTTACACTGGAGGGTGGTCACTGGCTCAACAGACTGGAAGCCCAAGCTGGCAGTGGACAAGCCCAGAATCAGATTCACATTACATCACTCTGGGCAGGTTGAGGATTGGGACTCCAAGTACATCTAAAAGTAAGGCTGAAAACAAGAGAAGGGGTTGAATACACTTAAAGCAAAAAGTTACTCGCCCAGACTCCACTGCCACCTCACGCATCACCTTGATCGCTGAAGCTTGGTTTACCTCCAATTCATTCTCTGAGCTAATGCTATCAGCAATTTAACATTTTCAGACACCTCTTTTTTTCTTCAACATGTCAAAGACTTCTGAAAACCCAGTGTCTGCTTGCATTCAGATAAGCCCTTCTCTGCCTTCACGTGTTAGTTTATTTCTTGACAGAAGAATTTTGAAACCCAGACCAATTTGTTTCCACGCTGTGGAAAGTGGCCGGCTTGAAAGCAGTCAGATGATGACAGGAATTAAAGCCTGAGTCTGCTGAGGTTTTCGCGCATCCTGTTAGAGGAGACGTTTGCTTGGCAGTCTTCCAACTGAGATGCCCTGCCAAGCACTCAGTGATGTGGCAGCATTTGAAACGTCATGTTCTGTATGTGCTGCTTATTCTGTGGTCTGGAAAAATAGCATAGCGGTGTTATTACTGTCACTTACCTTACTGCCTTTGAGTATTAGAGCCAAGATATGTTAGCTGCATAGATCCTGCATTGCAACGATAATGTGGATGGATTTACATATACAGCTCCCTAGTGAATGTTTTTTAGAAACAGTTTTCAGGAGAGTTAAATGTAACAAGAGATCATAAGCAGCTTAATTACTTAATCATAATGAAGCTTTACCAACGTTTTGGAGGATAAAGTTGTTGGAAAGATGTTCTTCCCTTGATTTTTCCATTTTGCCAGCCTTACTTCCATATATAAGTAAGCACTGCACACTGGTAAAGCCTGTGGTACTCAACCCACCATTATTGAACTTCAGCTGCGTTTTAGAATAATCTGAAGGTCTTTTGAAGATATCAGTGCCAAGTCCCCACCCCCAGAAACTCCGTGTAGTTATTTGGGGGTCGCGCTCTGGCTCTGTTAATTTTCAAGCTCCCCAGATGGTTATGATTAACCAGCCAGGACTGAGGCCACTGCAGTTGGGAGAAGATGGCATGAATATTGGTCTCTCCTTTTCTCAACGAGCAAAGTAGCAGAAAATCCTGGTGACTGCAGGGAATTCAGCCCCTGTGGTTACAGGTTTCCAATGACAACATGCTGGTATTCTCTCCTCCTTTTTCCTCAACAGTAGGTACTCAGGGTTTGAGATTGGAGGACATCACCGAAATAAGAGGTTCAAGGAAGATGTGTGCTCACAGCCTGGAGCCAACTACATAATGCTTATAGATGAGAAAAGAAAGTGAAACTCCACAACTTTTATTTCTGTTTACTCTGCCAAAGAGGATGATCACTGTACTGAAAAGGATAGGATGACCTTTGGCTAGAAAAACTGAGATTCAACACAGTGTAACTGAAAAAAATATATCAAAACAGCTAGGAAAATTCTATTTTAAAAGTAATTAAAATGGGATTTTGAAAACAAAATAGGAACAGAATGATCTTGTGGAACTGGGCAGGAGATATGGTGTCTGAAAATATTTTGAAATTTACTGTATGGAAAAAGTGACGTTTCCATGGGGAAAAGGTGAATTATGCAAAATGACTTTGAGGCAAATGGCTAGCCACTCTGAAAAACAAAAGGCTGGATTCCTACCTCATTCCTTATATCTATGAGATGTATTTTATGATACTAGAAAAACACAAGTAAATATATATATAATCTTGGAGTGGAAGAGAATTTTCTGAATCTATATATCAATATACACATATACATGTGCACACATATAGATACACACATAATTACCACATCACATGTTTGTTTATGAATACAAGTGTAACAAGAATAATTGTGTCATATAATTATAGTTGACCTTTAAACAACTCAGGGTTTAGGAGTGCCAATCCTCCACACAGTTGAAAATAGTGTATAATTTGTAGTCAGCCCTCTGTAGCCTCAGATCCTCCATACCCATGATTCTGCATTCACAGATTCAACCAACTGTGGATCAAACAGTACTATAGTATTTACTATTGAAAAAAATCCATGTATAAGTGGGCTCTCAAAGTTCAAATCCGTGTTGTTAAGGAGTCAGCTGTATATTAAAAATAAAATTTGCAGAATTCCCATCGTGGTACAGTGGAAACAAATCTGACTGGGAAACATCAGGTTGAGGGCTCAATCCCTGGCCTTGCTCAGTGGGTTAAGGATCTGGTGTTGCCATGAGCTGTGGTGTAGGTCACACATGCTGCTTGGCTCTGGCGTCGCTGTGGCTTTGCCATAGGCCAGCAGCTGTAGCTCTGATTCAACCCCTAGCCTGGGAACCTCCATATGCCATGAGTGTGGCTCTAAAAAAAAACGGAAAAAAGAATTTGTAAAGATCTTTAAAAATTATAACCCCAGAGCTAGCAAAAATTTGGGAAAACAGGTTACTTCACAAGTTATTGGTTCAGAGTTCCCGTTGTGGCTCAGCGTTAATGAATCCGACTAATATCCATGAGGATGTGGGTTCGATCCCTGGCCTTGCACAGTGGGTCAGGGATCTGGCGTTGCTGTGAGCTTCGGTGTAGGTCGCAGATGCGGCTCAGAACCCTCATTACTGTGGCTGTGGTATAGACTGGCAGCTGCAGCTCCGATTCAACCTCTAGCCTGGGAACTACCATATGTCATACATGTGGCCCTAAAAAAGCAAATAAATAAATAAGTAAGTAAGTAAATAAATAAATAAATAAATAAATAAATAAACAAATAGCAAGAGTATAAATGAGTACTCTGGTGAAGGAAAATGGACAATATATATCACAGGCCTTAAAAGCAAGCATATTCTTTGACCCAGAAAGCCACTTCTGAATATGTGCAAAATGCATAAAACAACAAAACCAGAGATGTTCATGACAGCATTACTTATGATAGAGCATAAATAAATGAATTAATTATTCAATAGATATAATGGTATGGATTTGTATGTAAAGAGTGGTATTTGCATAGGATGAAGTCCTATAAAGCAGTGATTCTCAACTGGGGGTAATTTTGCCCCCACCTCGAGGGAATATTTAGCAAAGTCTGGAGATAGTTTTGGTTGTCACCCTCTGTGAGCGAGCGGAGATGCTGCTGACACTTAGGAGTAGAGGTCAGAGAGTATGATAAAATTCCTACAATGTGCAGCAAAGCTCCCTACCTAAAACAATTATCTGTTCCAAAATGTCAATAGTGCCAAAAAACAGTATGGAGGAACTCTGTTAGTTGTTAAAAGTTATGTTAAGAAAGACTATCTCAGAGTTCCTGCTATGGTCCAGTGGGTTAATGGTCTGGCTTGTCTCTGTGTTGCATTACTGGCTGGATCCCCAGCCCCCGTGGTGGGTTAAGGATCTGGTGCTACCAAAGCCGTGGCATGGACCACAGATGCAGCTCAGATTTGATCCCTAGGCCAGGGAACATCCATATGCTGTCAGTGCAGCTGAAAGAGGAGAAAAAAAAAAAAAAGAATATCTTATGATACAGGAAAATATTTAAACATTTTGTAAATTTTCTTCTGTCTTTTTATGGGCATGCCTGTGGCATATGGAAATTCCCAGGCTAGGGGTCGAATCAGAGATGCAGCTGCCGGCCTACACCACTGCCACAGCAACACCAGATACATCTGCGACCTATACTATAGCTCATGGCAACACTGGATCCTTAACCCACTGAGCAAGGTCAGGGACCGAGCCCAAGTCCTCATGGATACTAGTTGGATTCATTACTGCTGAGCCATGACAGGAACTCCCATTTTGCAAAATTTTTTAAGAGAAATTTCATTGTGTGTGATAAAAAAAAAATTGGAAGATTACACACCAAAGTATTCAAGAGTCATTGAGTAGCAGGGTTATGATGATTTAAATTTTCTTCTGCATGATTTTCTGCATTTTTAAAGTTTCTTATAATGCATGTATTATCTTGAAAATCAGTAAAGAAAAATATTCAATGGAAATTAACTATCAAGTGTTGGTCTTTTCTGTGAACAGTATGAAAAGTAGTTTTTGTTGACAGTGACCAAGGTATATGTTATAAAACCTAGAATGAGGGATTCATGGTTCTCTCCCCACTGTGCTGGCCAGGTCTCACCTGGACTCTTGTGTTCAGAATTGATCACATTTTTTCAGGAATGTAGAAGTTGTATATTTACACTGTGCCCACTTATGCAGAGAAAAAGCATGTGTGTGTTTTCCTATTAATTGGTTCAGTGGAAGTAGTGATCTCACTCTGATCCAATAAACTGAAAGTGCTCTTTTGGTAACCTGCGATGACTTGCTAGGTAAATGCCCAGTTGTTCAGACCCCTCCACCCCAGGAGGTGTGGACAAAAGATAACTTGTCCCCAGACCCTGACAGCAAGGGGGAGGGGACCTAGATCCAAACCAAGTCCTGCAGATCATTGCGCCCCCTGCTGGTCAAAGGTGCACCTGCAGTGGTGGCTGCTAGGGGGCACCAGGTCCTGCTCTGAGGTATTCTGTCACTGCCTGCTCCTGAAACTGGGCTCCTGCACCTTCCTTCCTTTTCTAGACCTGGGTGGGCACCACCTCACTCCCACTGGTGCTGTTGGCCCCCGAGGCTGGCCTGTGATTTCACTGCAGTGACACCCTCTGGCAAGTGCATCAGCCAGACTCTCAACCCACTTCTACACCTCTGTGTGGAGGCACAGGGGAACTCAGTCTTGGCCATACAGGAAGCGGGGCTGCCTCGAGAGAATTAAACTCAGGCCCTCTTTGTTAAACTGGATCATTAAGTTTATATATTTAGCACATACTCTTTTTTTCCATATGTAATATTTTGGGGGGAGAGGAAGCACTTTTAATTTTGATGAAATTTCAAACTTATAAAAAATCACATATGCCCTTTACCTAGATTCACCAGTTATTTACATTTTTCTTTTTGGCCTTATAGCTGTGTGTTTGCATATATATATATATATATATATATATATATATATGTGTGTTTGCATATATATATGTGTGTTTGCATATATATATATATATTTCAGAACCATTTGAAACAATACATTTCAGAAAAAAATGTTGATGTAAATAAGATTATTCTAAAATTTATATGGAAAGGCAAAGAAACTCCAATAGCTAAAGCGATTTTGAAAAAGAAAAGTTATGGGAGAAAACAGTCTACTTGATTTCGAGGCTTACAATGTAGACAAAAGTCATTAAGATTGTAGAGTGTTGGTGGGAAAATAGACATACAGATCAATGGAACAGAACAGAGAACCCAGATATAAACCTCTATAAGTGCAACCAACTGATTTTTGACAAAAATGTAAAAGCAATGCAGTGGAGGAGCGATAATCTTCAACAAATGGTGTTGTAAAAATTGAACATTGATAGGCAAAAAAATAAACCTTGACCTGAGTTTCACACCTTACACAAAAATTAACTCAAAATGGGTCAAACAGGTAAATGTAAAACTTGAAGAAAAAAAAAACAGAGAAGAAAATCTTTGCGACCTGGATGAGTTCTTAGGACAATAACAACATGATACCTGAAAGAAAAACAATCAATATATTGTACTTCATGAAAATTTGAAACGTTTCTCCTGTGAAAGACCCTGTCGAGAAGATGAAAAAACAGTTTATGGACTGAGGCAAAATATTTACAAGCCACATACCTGACAAAGGATTAGTATCCAGAATATATAAAGAATTGTCAAATCTCAACAGTTATAAGAAAATAATCCGATTAGAAAACGGGCAAAAGACATGAATAGACATTTCACTGAAAAGGAGATACAGATGGCAAATAAGCACGTGAAAAAATATCTAACACTGCATCATTAGGGAAACATACATTAAGGCCATGATGAGATATTACCACTCACGAGTTAGAACGGCTAAAACTAAAACAATGACGACAACAGCAATGACAGTAACAATACCAAATGTTGGTAAGGATGTAGGGAAAAGAGAGCTCTCATATATTACTGCCGAGAAAGTAAACGATACCATCACTCTGGGCAAGTCTGATAGTTTCCTTAGGAGCTAAACACACATATGACACAGCAATCATACTCCTCAGTGTTTTTACCAGAGAAATAAATTTACATCCACACAAAAAGCAGCTTTATAGTAATGACCCCCAATTGGAAACGACCAAAATATTCCTTAATAGGTGAGGGGTTAAACGACTGTGGTACATCCGTAATATGGCACACTGCTCAGCAATAAAAAGGAAGGAAATATATGCAACAACTTGGATGCTTTCAAGGGCATCATGCTGTGAGAAAAGCCAATCTCAAAAGCACAGACAACAAAAGAAAAAATAGATAAATTGTGCTTCATCAAAAGAAATTTTTTTTTTTTTTTTTTGCTTTTTAGGGCTGCACCTACAGCGCCAGGCTAGGGGTCGAATCGGAGCTACAGCTGCCAGCCTACACCACAGTCACAGCAATGTGGGATCCGAGCTGTGTCTGCGACCTACACCACAGCTCACGGCAATGCCGGGTCCTTAACCCACTGAGCAAGGCCAGGGATCGAACCCGCAACCTCATGGTTCCTAGGTCGGACTCGTTTCCACTGTGGCACAATGGGAACTCCAAAAGAAAAATTTTTGAACATCAAAAGGCACTAATAGGGAAGTGAAAATACAACTCACAGAATGGCAGAAAATATTTGCCTATCATGTATATGATAAGGTTTAATATCCAGAATATATAAAGAACTCCTGCAAGGGGCCAACAAAAAACCCCCAAACAACTCATTTCAAAAAAGAACGGAGGATTTTTCTCCAAAGAAGATATGAAAATGACCAAAAAACACATGAAAAGATGTTCAACATCACTAATCATTAAGGAAATGGAAACCAAAACCACAATGAAATACCTCACACCCATTAAGATGGTTATTATTAAAACATATACACACTTCTCAGTACCACGGCCACATTTCAAATACTCAGTGGCCGTATGTGGCTAACGGCCACCATACTGGGACATCACCGGTCTAAAATAAAGGATTTGGGGGAGGTATATATTTGGTGGGATCGTAACATTCATTTGGTTTTCACATGTAGCTTAAGGATATCAGTTTCATTATTCTAGCCTAAACATAATAATGGTAAACAGTAAGAGCTTACCTGCAGGGAGCTCAGTTCTCACCAGCAATGCCCAGGCACTCTCAAACTGGGAACCTCTTGGGACCAGGACTGGCCCCTACTTTGTTCTGCATGATTGGAGCAAGTCATGCAAGCCTGCTGAGCGACAGGCTTCGCCTCTGCTACATAAGAGAGGGGCTGGTGTTTCCCAGATGAGCGTCCACATCTTCTTACACTGGTGGAGCAAACCAGTTCAACCCAGAGCATCACCTCCCTGTACCTGGCACAGAACTGCTTCTGGAAGCTAAACACCTCTAGAAAGGCAGGGAAGATGAGAAGGGTTCTAAGAGAGTTGACCAGTTCATGGTGAGAGAGAACCACTGGTGGGTGATAGGCATGGGGGTGCAGACTAAGGAAGATCAGTGGGGAATGGAAGCAGAAGCAGTGACCAAAACTGAAGTGAAGTTTATGCCAAAGCCACAAGAATGAAGACCAGGAATCAGTTCTTTCCCAACTCACACACTTTCCTCTTACAGAAGAATCAGCCTGCAAATGCAAGATAGGACAACAGAGGAGGTGACAGCGGGTCCTTGAGAGAAGGCTAGGGAGAAGCCTGCACTGAAGATCAACGAACCAAGCATTGGAATGGAACTAACCAGGGGCCATTATCTAACCACAGCCTGCAGAGAGCTCCAGAATTGGGGCATGGGGGTGAGGGGTGGAGGCTCAGGTAGTGGAGGAAGGGAGCTCTGTGCGCAGAGGCAGCTGCCCAGAGCTAGGATGAACCAGCTCAGGTCATGCCCAAAGTCCTGGCAAACACTAGACGTTCTGACCAAGGCCCCATGATTAACTAATCCTGTGAATGACGAGGATGCCGTTTGCTGATGCTTTCTAGTCCTCACACAGAAGCCAACCCAGACTGCGGAGCAGGTGGAAAGAAAGCCCTGAACATCACAGGTGGGCCTCACTGGTCCTCAGCCAGAAAGTGGCTTCTATCAGGTGTTATTTTAAAGACTCAATTAAAAGCAACAATGTTTTTGAAGACACAAATATGTCCCTCCCACAAATTCTCCAAATGGCCCTTAAGGAAGCCTGTGCCCAGGTTCAATCCCTGGCCTTACCCAGTGGGTTAAGGATCCAGCATTGCTGCAAACTGCAGTGTAGGCTGCAGCAGAGGCTTGGATCCAGTGTTGCTGTGCCTGTGGCTGTGGCGTATGCTGGCAGTTGTGGCTCTGATTTGAGCCCTAGCCCGGGAAACTCCATATGCCACAGGTACAGCCCTAAGAAAAAAGAAAAAAAAGGTAAGACTGTCATCTGCACACATGCTCTCAAGAGCCGCTTGCAGAAGAGGGTACATATGTGACCTCAGGAATAAATGGCTCTGACAGCATCTGATACCAGCCAAACTCAGTGAATGGGAATTTAAGTGTCGTTTAAATTGTGCTTCTTTCTTTCATACTCATTACTCGGGGTGAGGCCAGGGGGCATTTAAGGAAGTGGGTGCTGACCCGAAGCGGGTGGCTTGGGAAGTTGGGACACTGCACCTGAACAAGGGCTTGAAAATGTTCCATCTTACTTAAGGCAGCTGAGTGCAGTGACCGCTCGTTCCTTGTGTGGCTCCGACCCTCCTCTGGGGGGCCCACCAGCAGGAAGGCAGAGGCTTCAAGGGAGGGGCTGGTCCAGGAAACAGGGCTGTTCCCTCAGGCCACTCCCAGGCAAGGCCACCAAAGTGTGCTCCGAACTACCCCAGGAGCACAGGGCTAGGACTAACAACTGACATCAAGACAGGGGAGTGAGTCTGCTCTACTCCCCACGGAGAAGGGCACAGGGCTGGGGTTAGTCCCACAGGAATGTGGGAAGCAGGACTAGTGGGGAATATGGTCACAGCAGAGAGACCTAACACGGGAACGCGTGTGAGATCCGCAAGTTACCGTGGCAGGGTGAGGGATG
Organism: Catagonus wagneri; assembly: GCA_004024745.2. Lineage (NCBI taxonomy): Eukaryota > Metazoa > Chordata > Mammalia > Artiodactyla > Tayassuidae > Catagonus > Catagonus wagneri. The sequence goes on from PVHT021183693.1 coordinate 55,319,814, forward strand.
CTGGTTAACAGACCCAGCATCTGCCCACTGAGAACATGCCACCAAGTCCCCCACACTGTCCCTTCCAGCCACTGTGTGTTCTGCATAAAGTCCCCTCCCCCCGCTCCGTTGCAGATGTCCCTCCCGGCCTGGGCCTGACCACCGCACTCGCCCCTGAAGTGGACACTGACTTTTCTTTAGGAGCTGGCGGGGGGCGGGGGGTAATGGGGAGAGGCAGAGAAGACAGAAGCAGCCCAAGAAAGAGAAATATGTAAGTGCACTCCAGGAGAACAGACCAAAACGGAAACCACAGTGATCCAGAGAAAGCGCGAGGTTCCCATCAGCTTCAGAGTCCCGGTCTCCCTGTTCGTCTTAATGTATTTCCCCTCAAAATCAGTCATTTTCAAACAGGCGATCGTGTGGTCCGGTTCCTGTTCCGCTCTCCGGTGACGGACAGGGGCCTCCCTCTCCACCCACCTGCCCCCAGGAGCCCCTCTTCCTGGCAGACCCGGCCGCCGCGGGGCGTGGCTCTCCGTGTCCCCGGAGAGGACGCTTAAGGAGGAAAAACAGCGTGTCCACCTTCCAGCAGGGGCTCCGTGGACAGAACCCACGCCACCGAACAACTGGTTTGATTTTATTTCAAAATTGTACAAAATGGCCACGAGCGGCTATAAAAAACTTTGTCTTCGGAACACACGGAAATTCCAAAAGAACAAAACAGGTATCGTTCACAGTGTAATGGAAAAGCTTGCTTTCTCTGAGGCAGAAGTTACAATTCTTCCTTCTTCTTTCCTAGCCTCTCGTGGTCTCCCTCCCGCAGCGTTCGAATGAAAGTGGTAAATCCCGATTCCTGCAGGGAAGGGGAAGCGAATAAAAGGAACTTTAACCCCATACGGATGTGCACTCTCGCCCCTCCCCCCACGCCCCTAACCTGACCTCGACGGCAGGGGCCCAGGGGTGGGGTGGGGGGGCGGCTGGCCACACGGAGCTGGGCCGCTTGGAGAAGGGGGTGAGGAAACTCTGCCACTGTCTGGAATCCGCCCCAGGTCTGGGGCCGGCACGTCCGTGAAACCCCGTGGGGTTCTCTTCCGGCCGCACCCAGAGCCTTGCCTTCTGGGCTGTGAGTGTCAGAGCCCACCTCTGTGCTGCCGGGGAGGCCTTCGGCTGTGGCTGTGGCTGTGGCTCTGCCCATTAGCACATAGCGCTCAGGGCGGATGCTCCCCCGCCCCAACTCACCGTCCGATCGCTGTCGTACTTTTCCGCCAGCTTCCCGTAGTGGTAGTAGTGGAATGCGGGGTACGCCTTGACGGCCTCCTGCTGACACAGGTCCTGGTTCTTCTCTTTGGTGCAGTCAACTGCGGCGCAGGCAATCTGCAGGGCCGAAGAAAGGGAGGGGCAGCATAGGAGGGTCTCCAGACTGACAGAGGAGGTCTGGGCCCTCTGCACCCAGGCTGAACTGGAGGCTCACGTCGGGTGCTTTTTGATTTCCTCCCCAAAAGTAAGGATACGCTGAACCAAAGCATCCCCGAGCCAGAGCTCCACTGAGTCTGACAGGGCCTGCTTTCAATTCCGCAGGCAGGCAGGTGAGGTCAGAGGACTTAGCTTGGAATGCCTTCAGACTAATCTTTAAAATCAAGAGTATAACGACTGTAGGAGTTCCCGTTGTGGCTCAGTGGTTAACGAACCCAACCAGTATCCATGAGGATGGAGGTTTGATTCCTGGCCTCGCTCAGTGGGTCAGGGATCCTGCATTGTTGTTGAGCTGTGGTGTAGGTCACAGACTCGACTCGGATCCTGTCGTGAGCTGTGGTGTAGGTTACAGACTTGGCTCAGATCCCATGTGGCTGGCAGCTGTAGCTCCAATTAGACCCCTAGCCTGGGAACCTCCAAATGCCGCAGGTGTGGTCCTAAAAAGACAAGAAAAAAAACCAAAAAACAAAAGAGTATAATGAAGGAAATTACAACTTGAAAGCATCTGTAAACACCACAGCTCTTGAGATGCTTTCTGTGAGGCACTGTGAGATTCATTCATTTATCAACTAATATTTCCTGAACATCTTTTGGGGGAGGCAGTGCAGTTCCAAAGTTAAGAATAAGAGCTCTGGGGAGTTCCCCTTGTGGCTCAGCGGTAACAAACCGGACTAGTAGCCATGAGGATATAGGTTTGATCCCTGGCCTTGCTCAGTGAGTTGAGGATCCAGCGATGCTGTGAGCTGTGGTGTAGGTCACAGACTCAGCTCAGAACCCATGTTGCTGTGGCTGTGGTGTAGGCTGGCAGCTATAGTCTGATTCAACCCCTAGCCTGAGAACTTCCATATGCTGTGGGTATGGCCCTAAGAAAGGCAAAAAAAAAAAAAAAAAAAAGAAAGAATAAGAGCTAAGAAGTCAAGATTGCCATGTGCAAGTGTCTTGGCTTAGCTGCATATTAAGACTAAGGAAAATTACCTAGCCCCTTGGTGGGACAAGGTCCTTTTCTGTGAAAAGAGGTTATCAGGATGTTATGAAAACTGGGAGAATTCAGGTGAGCTGAAAGGGCACAGGACCTGGCACACGGCTAGTACATGCCTGTTGCTGTTACAGACACTCCTACCAGCCCCAGACACAAACTCTGTCAGTAGGCGCTCAGTATCTGGTCAGGGAGTCGGACAGAGAGGAAATTCCAAGGCATGACAGGAGGAGCGTGGAGGTGGCCCAGGGTGCCAGGTGGCCCGAGGAATGAACGGTGCAGAGGCACTTTGCAAGGTTTGCCACCCGAGCCAAGGCCTGACGGGGGAGGAGCAGATTCCAGCCAGGGGAGCACATTTCAGAGACTGGGCAGGCTTCAGCAGGACTAAAGCAAACAGCTTCTGGTCAGAAAGAGGTTCCCGAACTGCCCATAGGCCTCTTGCCCATCTAACAAATTCCGCGTGCTGGGTAGTTTCTCCTTATTGATCGCTCTTCCTCAATAAGAAGGTAAAAGGCAGACATGTGGAACTTTTCAGGGAGGAAGAAGCAGAGATGGTCGGTTAAGAGCAATGACAACTGGAGTTCCTGTCATGGCTCAGTGGTTAACGAATCCGACTAGGAACCATGAGGTTGCGGGTTCGATCCCTGGCCTTGCTCAGTGGGTTAAGGATCCGGTGTTGCCGTGAGCTGTGGTGTAGGTTGCAGATGCAGCTCGGATCCCGCGTGGCTGTGGCGAAGGCTGGCGGCTACAGCTCCTGTTAGACCCCTGGCCTGGGAACCTCCATATGCCGCGGGTGCAGCCCT